>CM056719.1:143463443-144153903 GCA_029844215.1 Przewalskia tangutica
AAGAAGAAAGAAGAAAATAATTATGAGATTGTGAGATGTATAAGAGAATGTGAGAAATGAACTGATTTATTGAGTTTTTTCAGTTCTAAGATAAGAAGTAATACAATATACTGAGACTCAACTGAGATGTATATTCTCTTGTCTCAATCATAGAGAAGAATAGATAAGAATGAATCAAAGAAGAATGAGAGATTGAAGACCAGAGATAGAACTAGAAATTTTCTTGATATATACCAGAATTTGTCTTGATAAACTTTCTGGTTTTATGTTAACAAAACAAGAAGCAAGAACTTTCTGAAGTACTAATTTGTTACTCAGAATTAAGAAGGATAACAAAATCAATGCTCTATTAGAGACCTTGTTAATCACAAGCTTGCAGAAGATAACAGATTTAAGTAGATTATCAAAACACCTAAGTAACACCAGGTTTGTCTGATTTTTAATGGTTTATTTGAGAATCAAATGACTTGTATTATCAAGTCTTCAGAGAAAGAAGAGTAGCAAAGAAACTAGACGAATAAAGATACAGAATTTCAGAATCAAGAAAGATACTCAAGTCCTTTAAGAACTTGTAAGAAGAAAGAAAGATTTCAGAATCAGAAACTTAGGACCTGGTTTATCAGTAAGCTATCAGAATCGCAGATAACAAGTAATACACATGTATTATCCTGTCTTAAATTGTACAAAATAGAAGAATAGAGAAAATGAATACCAGATTGAAGTTTGAAGATTAGAAACAGGAACCGAAAGAACATTAGAAACAGAAAGAAGATTAGAAACATAAGGAACCTAAACCAATGTACCAGTGAATTGTCTCCATTTAACTTTGCGAAAGAGAGGCAATCATCAAGCTTTGGATCAAGGCTTTGATACTATATTGATTTATTCAATTCAGTCAGTGATATACACTAGACAAGCAAGAAACCAGAAACAAAAAAGAAAGAAGAAAGATGAAGAAGATGGAGAGAAGATGAAGTTCTGATTTCATATCTTCAAACATAGATTATACAATGTACAGTATAAGATATATATACATGTAGTAATCTAACTGACTACTAATCACCTCAACTAATTAGCTAATTATTTAACTAATCCACTAACTGAAATCTGGACAGTTAGTTAACACTAACTGTAACTACCTCTGATATATTTGTATATACAGAAGTATACAGACAATATACATAGTGTTGTAACATACTATCAATATGATATACTATGAATATATATGATATATAATATAGATGTATATATTCATTCACATTTCTCAACAATAAGAGACATGGAATATATATGATGAGATACAACAATGGTTATTTTAGCATCTATAATCATGTGTCTATCTCATTGTATCCCTCTAGCTCACCTGCGGCTGCCAACCAACCTACTACACTTACAGTCTAAGCTTAACGTAACTCATACAATGAGGCTTCGGGAAATGCCACCTTCCGCAAGTTTAGTCATTGTAAAGAAATGGATCATGGACCTAACTCAACCTCAAAATCTAGTTTGTACGGTGAGGATTGTCCAAGTCCATATAAGGAGTCCATGTTCTCATTCCATATTCGATGTGGGACTCTTAACACTCCCCGCACGTCCATACCTTGTTAACTGGAGCGTGGATAATATAATTTGGGGGCCCAACATCGGTGAACAAAGAATTGGAATGAGTCTGACTCTGATACCATGTAAATAATGGATTTTGGGCCTAACTCAACCCCAAAGCTAGCTTATAGGGTGAGGATTGTCCAAATCCATATAAAGAGTCCATGTTTCCATTCCATATCCGATGTGGGACTCTTAACAGTCATTGCTACACACTGATCTCCACTTTCACCTCTTTTCACTATTGAACATATTTGTTTCACTGAGGTGCAAAAAATTTATAGATTGGCGTGCGGCCATGGCATCAAATATGAATGTGTTTCTACTCAATGATACTTTATCTTTGGTCTCCTATAATTCCTCCATGAATGTGTTAGGGTAAAAATGAGTGTTTAGAATTAAGAGAAACACATCGGGTGATAGCGCTACAAAGCTCGTCTTGTCGCAAAAGATTTCCATCAACTCGAAGGACATGTTTATTTTGAAATATTTAATCTTGTAGTGAAGCCGACCACTATTCAAATTATTCTATCCCTTGCACTAACACCCAAATGGTCTATACGTAGTTGGACGTCCAAAATGTCTTAGCTAATTAAATCTTGAAGAGGAATATTCAGTTGAGATGTATGCAGAGCTGAGGACAAGTCGTTTGACATCTCCAAATTATGATCGCATGTTGGAATAGCTACCTGCCCTTTAATATCCTTCATGTACATTATTAATGTGAAAATCATAGAGGCCAATGCAAGAAAGGCCGACCTATCCAAGCCCAATAATATTGTGTAATCTGGCCTTTTCCACGATAAGTTTATTATTACTCGATTGACTGCGACTATTGTGAGATTCCTATAAAGTGCATATGGTATTAGAGGTCAATAATCCTTGTACTAATGGATGGTGAAATTATTCATCGGATGGAATTTGACTCGTGACTTGAGATAAATGTATTAGAAAATGAAAGAATAACCAACACGTATATATTATGGAACTTTGGTTAAATGTTAAAAGTGCTCTCTGTTGGAAATTTTAGTAATGTGGGTTAAAGTTTATCCCATCTTGAATAACTTAAACATGTGGGGCACGCATGTTGGAAACATCATTTCTTCACGTATACCTAATCTACTAAGTAAGTAGATAATGTTAGTGTCAAGTATCATCAAATTTCGTTAAGAAATTAAAGAGATATTGGTACACAAAGTAAGGTGTTTGAGACATAAAAAAATGGAGGGTCTTTGGCCAAAAATGACAAATCTCTCTTATTGGTAAAAGATGAAGAGTTTATGCAATATATAAACCTAAGTTTAAGTAAGGGTTTAAGGACCCAAGGGTTAATCCATATGTTTGAAAGATGGAGGACCTAGGTGAGCTTGGGTTTGGGGCTAAGCACCACACGCGCACCACCGCCGCCCATCCGGGCTCGGGTCACGGGCCGTTGGGCCATTGATGTCTTTCAAACTTTCCTTTTGGTCTCTGTAATGTTAAGTATTTACATTCTGGTCCCTGAAGATTTCAGAATGTTACAACAGTTATGAAACCAACAAACGTAACGGTTGGCAGCTTAATTGCTCAAAACGTTACAAACATTTCAAAGGTAATAAAGGCCAACTGTTACAAGACTTAATTGCCTCTTTATGACTTCTAGCCTCTCTTTTCGAATCCTATATATTGAACACTTCAGTTCAAACAAAAGAGAGACCACGGAACAGAAAGACACAGGTAGAACATACAATTCAAACTAGTTTATCTTTCTGTCTTGTTCATTATCAAGAACATACACACATAAAATGACAATACAGAAAGCAGGAAGAAATCATTTTCCGCTCTCTTTCTTCAGCAATTTGTTCTTATTCATCTTCTTCGCTAGGATCGGTTGTATTTGCTTTGTATAATTGATTAATTGTTATTTTATCTTGGGAGAATATTGCCCAATACTGTAAAAGCATTTATACGGGGCAATTTTGTCTTAAAGACAGAGAGTCATCTCTCGACACAGTGTTCCATTTGTTTAACCTCTCGAATACACTTTAACCCCGTTTTCGTTACCTATAATCCGGTTCAAGAACCAATAATTTTAAGACAAACTTTTTGTGATATTCTCTCTGTATTCGAAATATGTCGGTCAACAGTTATGGTTCCAGTTCTGGTTCTAATTCCGGTTTTGTCTTTGTTATCACCAAAGATTCTGTTGACAATTCCATTAATAGTTCGTGTTCGACTATTGTTACGCTTTGTTTCGTTCACTGATGTTCAAGGCGCCATCACTGATCGAGAAATGTTGTTATATCCGCATCGCCAAGGAAATGTTGTTGTCCATGCTCCTAACAGTTTCTAATGCAAATGCTAAGGTAAGGTTTTGGACATCAATTACAACAATAGAAGGAGACTTAAGACGTTCTTCTATATTACTGCATTGAGTTTGTATCGATCTCAAACATAAGATCCTCCTTCTGGTGGGGATGCAATGGACACTCAGTCTAAGACAACGACTGAAGTGGGTCATGATATCCAGGTCTCAAATGACCTGAAGGCCAAGAACAAACTCAAGGCAGAGGCTAACGGTGTACAAGATGAGGGTAATCCTCCGGATCTTGATAACAAGATTGTGGATTTCTCGGTAGTGGTGCTGGATGCAAATCTGGTGGAGAATCCAAAGCAATGGTAGATAGACACGGGTGCAACCCATTACATCTGCTCAAATAAGAGTGTATTCTCCTCTTACACATCAGTCACGGGCAAGAAGTTGTTCATGGGCAACGACGCCACATCTGAGGTACAAAGGGTTGGGGAGGTCGTCCTAAAATCGACTTCAGGTAAAGAGCTTACTATGAAGGAAGTGATGCATGCCCCTAACATCCGCAAAAACTTGGTTTCGGGGCCACTGTTGGTACTGGCTGGTTTTAGACTTGTTTTTTAGTTCAACAAGTTTGTAATAACTAAGAATGGTATATTTGTAGGAAGAGGGTTCGCGTGTGACGACCTTCAAAATGAATGGCATGTCTGTAATCCGTTCATCTAATGAAACAAAGTCTTCTACTTACTTGCTTGATTCTTCTAATCTATGACATCATAGATTATGACATGTTAACTACAAATCTATTCAAAAGTTTGTAAAGTTGAAATTTATGTCTCCTTCAACATAAACCCTCAACATAAATGCAAGGTGTGCGTGGAGGAAAAATTAACCAAGTCATATTTCCATTCAGTCAAATGAAACACCGCTCCTCTAGAACTTATTCACACGGACATATGTGATTTAAAGTTTGTACAAACTAGAGGGGGAACAAGTAATTTGTGACTTTTATTGATGATAGTATAAGGTATTGTTAAGTTTACTTGTTGAAAAGTAAATATGAAGCGTTTAAACGTTACAAAACAGAAGTTGAAAATCAACTAAACCTACGGATTAAGGCAATTTGTAGTGATAGAGGGGGAGAATATGTAGCACCGTTTGAATAATACTGTGCTCAATTCGACATTATTCATCAAACGACCGCTCCTTACTCGCCTCAGTATAATGGTGTTGCCGAGCATAAAAACCGCACGTTAAAGGAAATGATGAATGTCTTACTCATCAATTCCGATTTAGCCCAAAACATGTGGGGAGAAACGATTCTTACCTCTAATATAGTTCTTAATAGAGTTCGCATAAACGTAAGGATAAAACTCCATATGAACTATGGAAAGGAAATAAACTCACTTACAAATATTTGAAAGTGTGGGGTTGTCTTGCAAAGGTCGAAGTACCTAAACCAAAGCAAGTCAAAATTGAACCTAAGACTGTAAATTGCATATTTATCGGATATGCTAATAACAGTAGTGTTTATCGCTTCTTAGTGTATAAGTCGGAGATACCTGATATCCACGAAGGTACTATCATAGAATCAAGGAATGCTGAATTCTTTGAAGTTATGAACAACATGCTCAAAGTCAACAAGACCCGAGAGTTTCTGATTATTCAGAACTAGACGTTCTAGATGTATAGAACTCGGGAGTCATTAACTATTCAGAATTTAATGTTCCAGACCTACAGAACGTAGGGGTTTCAGAAGAGGAACCAAGACGGAGCAAGAGGGCCAAAAAGGATAAAGCCTTTGATCCAGACTTTCTAACCTATATGGTTGAAAATGAACCGAGGAAAATCAAAGAAACATTGTCAACTCCAGAAGCACCGCTTTGGAAAGAAGCTATAGAAAGCGAAATAGATTCCATCACGCAAAACCATACTTGAGAAATGGTTGATCTTCCTCCGAGAAGCAAATCTTTGGGTTGTAAGTGGATACTCAAAAGAAAGTACAAAGCATATGAAACTATTGACAAGTATAATTCCAGATTGGTAGCCAAAGGCTACAATCAAAAGTAAGGTCTTGATTACTTCGACACATACTCACATGTGTCTAGATTAATGCCCATTAGGGTATTCATAACCATAGCAACTTTGTGTGATCTTGAGATACACCAAATGGATGTTAAGACAACCTTCCTAAATGGAGATTTGGAAGATGAAATTTACATGGAACAACCTGAGGGGTGGTTCCAGGACAAGAAAAGAAAGTATGTCAACTTGTTAAGTCTCTGTACAGAATCAAACAAGATCTGAAACAATGGCATGAAAAGTTTGATAATACTTTATTATCAAAAGGTTTCTCCATAAATTAATATGATAAATGTATCTATATGAAAGGGAACTCCGACTCATTTGTTATGATATGCTTTTACGTATATGACATGCTCATCAATGCAAGTAGTCTAACCTTGGTCCTGAAAACTAAGAATATGTTGAAACAATGTTTCGATATGAAAGATATGGGTATTACAGATGAAATCTTAGGAATTAAGATTTCTAAGACATCTGAAGGACTGGTCTTATCTCAATCTCATTACATTGAAGATGTTCTGAGGAAATTTGATATAGTTGACAATTCTTTTATGAAGTCACCAATTGATATGAATCATAGAATTGATAAAAATCATGGTGCACCTGTATCCTAGGAGAGATATGCATAGGTCATTGGCAGTTTAATATACATTACAAATTGTACCCGACCCGACATCACTTATCTAGTCAATAAGTTGGCTATGTCACTCGTAATCCTGAAAAATGATCACTGGAAGGCGCTAAATCGGATACTACGATATCTGAAATATTCACTGACCTACAAATTATATTATTCAAGGTATCCAACCATATTGGAAGAATATAGTGATGCAAACTGGATATCAGACATAAAGAACACCAAATCCACCAATGAGTATAGTTTTACAATTGGTGGTGGAGATGTGTCTTGGAAATCCTCGAAGCAAACATGCATCGCCCGATCCACTATGAAATCAGAGTTTATCAATTTGGACAAAGCAGGAGAAGAAGCAGAGTGACTTTACAACTTCTTAAAGGATATCCCTTGTTATGATAAACATGTGCCTTCAGTGATGATTCACTATGACAGCCAGTCGACTTTAAGAAGGGCACGAAGTAATATGTACAATGGAAAGTCTAGACATATTCGTCGGAGACATAAGACCGTTAGATAGTTGATCACTACGTGTGTTATTTCCATTGGTACGTCAAATCAAAGGATAACTTAGCGGATCCTTTAACTAAAGGCTTACCCAAAGATCAAATATTCTGCTTGTCTAGGGGAATGAGCTTAAAACACATACAATAAGAATCTTTATGGTGGTAACCCAACCTTACTGACTGGAGATCTCAGGAATTTGATTCAATGGGAAAACTATGTTATAGAGGTTCAGTTTAGCATTTCACTTGAAGCAAGAGCACTTCAGATTATCATTCTTTAAAGAAAGATAACTCCAAAGTCGTTCCCGCCATAGACACTACGTGTTACTTGCATGATGGGTGAAACATAAGTTTCTGAAACTTTTAATGATTCCTAACACTTGGGAGTGAGGTAGATCAATATACCTTATAGGAGATCACCTACTTAAGTGCGAAGACATGCCGCTTCAATTGTACGCACTTAAGAATCCAAGAGTTGTCCATGACCACAACAGACAAAACAATAAGAAGAAGATGAATAAGTAGAGTTATTGTGATGATATCATTGTCTTGGTTTACAATAAACACTGATAGTTCAAGACATCACGTTCCGATGCTAATCAACTAAAGAAGGTTCAAAGCCGAAAGCTATCTATCCTGATGCAATATCTTTCCGCTAAAAGATTGTTGAACTGTGGCACCCTGTGTGCACCAATTCTCTTTCAAAAGGAGATTGTTGGAAATTTTGCAAAGCGCATCCTAACAAAGACGACTTTGTACCAGGGGGACTAGAACCAGTGACGGATCTACGTCGTTTGAAGTGGTTGTTCGGAAAAAAAATTCACAGCGTTGTATAAGGGAATGAAGATGATGTGCTTGTTCAAAAGTAGAAAATAGCACTGCAAAAAAAATCACACTTGTTCAACTGAACAAGTGGGAACAAAGGGAATCCGCCCCTGACTAGAACCTGAGACCTTTAGTTAAGGATGAAAGGGTATTTGTCACTCCACTATGACCCTGGTTAATTATATATACTTATATGTGATAATGTAACTCATGGCTCAATAGTATGGTCTTAGCTAATGCTTTCCACTATCTCCCCGTCAAGAGGACAAAAGAGGTAAGTAGCAAGGAAGAAAACGTTAAAGGAAAGGGGAATATTCCAAAAACAGAAAGGAGACGACATTAGAAACCACTAAAGCAAAGCTGAGTCCACGAATGAATCGATTGCTTCTCTTTTTCTTGTAACACAAACCACACGTCTTATGAAAGGGATGCATAATGAAGGCTCTTCTTAGATGGCAAGATGCACTTTACACGTAAATTTGTAATAGCTAGACCAATATGATGTTGATTCTTGAATTTTTTTTATTGACTACCCTTGAGCAAGTTCCTACCATATATAATGTCACCAGTGACATACTTAAAATTTTATACAAGCTAGTATTGTCGATATATTCGGTCGCATTTCTTTTTAAGTGGTATCGAAATTTGAGTTTTAACTTTACTTAGATATTCCATTTCAAAAGAATTCAAGAGCTTCGTCACGACAAATAATCTGTATATATTTATTTTAACTAATATATTGTTTTTTCGTATTACTTAGATATAAATAGTTACTAAAATTTTCTCGAAGCATCATTATAACACTTGCACATTGGTTTAGATATGGAAATACGGACTTCTAAGACTTTGCTTCCCATCCCATATAATGCTTAATTTCAAGCTACTATATATATATATATATATATATATATATATATATATATATATATATATATAACAAGACTCTATCTTTATTTTCGTCCAATTATTCAGTCTTCAAAATATCTATCAGATAATAAAGTGAATGATTTGATCAATGAATATTCGGTTCTTTCTTTAATATAGAATTGATACCAATTCTTCTACTTTTTTTATATAGAAAAAACACCATTTTTAATCGTCATTAATCATTTAATATAGTATACCATATGTATGTATTTACTTCATTCTTTTTTAAGGGGGTGTGACACCACTTGGATAAAGGTTTGTCTGCCACCAGATAATAGCACACAATTATACTAAAGCTGAAAAAACAGTAGTTTACTCCTGGTATGGCCGGCTATAAGTCTATCTATAGCTAGAAAGCAAATGAAATCCCTCAATGGTCAGGTCAACACTCTAATCATATAATTCGAAGTCCTAGACCAGTTGGTCTTGAAGGCAGAGGGTATCCTCATTGGGTGGTGTGAGAAATTTGGTCACAAGTTCAAACCCCGATAACGTCTACTGCCGCCTCTTGAAGTCACACACGCTTGCCAAGTGTGGTTTAAGCGACGCGTGGTTTGCGGTATTACGTCGATCGGGTTACTTCTGCGCACTAAAAAAAGCCGATCGCGTTCTTCGAGAAAAAAAAATACTCTAATCATATAGACCTGAATATCGAAATGTGAACCTGAAAAATGATCGTTTTTAATTACCATTTCTTAACACTCCTTAGTCCTTATGCCACCCAATTATTGGGGTGGATCAATATTTGGTATAACTACTGTTTTTTTTATATTTGTATATGAGTTTCTTCATTAGTCTAGAAGGGAGATGAGATTATAGAATCTCCCACATCGGTTGGTGTGATTAATTTTGTCTTATATGATTTTGTGTGCTTCTCATGTTTTGAATTAATTTTTGAGGTTGAGTTCGACAGGTGATATACTACTAAGACCTGCCCACTTGGCTAAAAATTGAGACAAATTTAATCCTTATTTGAGGTAAAGACTTGAATAGCTATAATATTGGAATTATATGTATGTCCTAGAGATAATTTGTATTAGAACACAATATACTTTATACACATTCGTTTTTATATTAATGATGATTAATATTATGACATTTACATTTGTTGAATTATTAGTTGATTGTTTATAATATTCTATAAATGTATCCCTAGAGTTTACGTGTTTATTAATGATGTGAGAATTAATGATATAACGTAACTCTTAAATTACCTCGACTGATGATCATCGATATTGGGATATCGATGATATGTGATACGTCGACATGTGGTCTGCATCATATCATTAAGGGATGTAGTATGTCTCACTTGCTACGAGTTATGACAACTCGTGATGGATATTTGTTGAAGTATTGATATACCCTGCTGATGTACTGTTTTGTTAAACAACAACAACAACATACCCAGTGAGATCCCACAAAGTGGGTCTGGGGAGGGTAGAATGTACACAGACCTCACCTCCACCTTGGTAGGTAGAGCGGTTGTTTCTGTTGATACATTCGAGTAATTAAACGTTTCACAATTAGGAAACTAAATTGATTGTTATAACCTGGATTTTCCAACAAAATCGACCTATTTCTATTTAAACCATGATCATGAGCAAGTGTGTAGAATGTCTATAATGTCATCGGCATGTGGGTGATAGAAGTCCTTAGACTTGAGGTCAATACCACCTTGTTTACAGAGTAATGTACTTTGATCCTGTTCTAAGCTCAAATGTCTTATAGGTTGAGACACGGCTTGTTTTGGGTGCATTACGAAGTAGATTAAAGGTGGTATGTGAGCCAAGATTAGGATTCATTCCTTGAATGTATATTCGAGTGAACACTCAGATTCTCATATGGTATTAGGTTGACTAAGTCATTGGCCAGTGCAATGGACATGTCTATGATGTGGTCATGTTGTCAACTAATATAGATGCGTTATAATGATCAAGCCATTTGGATAGATACTTGACAGATCCTAAGCTTGATTGAGTGTGTCATAAATGAAATGATTTTATCTTCACACATAGCGGTTATGTTCACATGTTTTGTGTAAGCTAAACTTTACATATTGGGTTCGTCTTCCGGCGCAGTCTAGGAGTTCCGTGAAGATCCTAATGTAATTAGTGATGATATGTAAAGGCCTGAAAGGTAACACTAAGTCAAATGTTCCATCGATTGAAGGATGTAATTAGAAGGAGATTAAATATATGTTCGGTTGATGATCGGGACATTAGAAATGGGAACAAGGCTGAAAATTGGGACAGGACCGCGGTGCCGAAACGCGCATAGGCACCGCGGTGCCACTTACTCTGGGCCGCGGTGCCTAGGCGTTTTCAGGCAGTCCGAATTTTAGCCAGTCCAGGTTTTGCTGGGCCTGACCCATGGAAACCCTAAGACCTTTATTCTCAATTATAAATAGAGGGCTACCTCCTCCCAATTCGGTACACCAAAGTAAGATACTTAATCTCTTCTAAAGCTCTGTCACATTATAGTTTTCAGAACTTGCAAATCGAGAGACGTTTGTGTGTGCACCCTCGGACTACACAAAGCCTCAGATTTCGCGGATAGCTATCTACAAAATGTAAGTCTTCTATCGTAGTATTACATATGCTTTGTGTTTATTTTACATTACATATTCATATTACAGTTTGACCACCTATGTCGGGTTTGAAACATAATTTTTCAAATTTTGCTGCGTGTATGAACCCGACGCAAACTCCTACAGTGATATCAAAGTCTGGGCTGTTTCGTGTGATATGTAATGAATATTAATGATAATATGGGTTATGATTTGTTTAGATCTATATTTTATGTTGTTAGAATCTTTAAAATCTTAAAACTTTAGAACACATGGTCCTTGTGCCCAGATCTGTTAATGCAATGTCTTCGAGGAAGTCAATCCAATAAACAAATCTTCTAAGTTGATATGTGTTATTCGGCTTTAAGCATGGTGTATTGAAATGAAGAACGAGAAGAAAATTGGATTTGAAGGTCGATGAACATATTGTTTTAATGGTGACGGAGATACAAGTGATACATCTAAAAATCTGACACTTAACCAGTTTTAGGAGTTTGGATTTTCGGAATTTGTGATTCTGAAGGTAAGGCACCGCGGTTCCATGATGGAGCACCGCAGTGCTGCTAGGGTTTTATGGCGACGCCGGGATTCCACAAAGGAACACCGCGTCGCCCGGGATGAAGCGAGGCACCGCGCCCCGCTCACGAGCCGCAGTGTTGTTCATCCAGAAGCTTAAAATTAATTTTTCGGACATTCTGCCTTCGAGGCACTGCGGTGCCACCTGTTAGGACCGCGGTGCCTGTGACGGTAATTTATGCGGCACCGCGGTGCCACCTGTTAGGACCGTGGTGCTAATTAATTTTGCAGATTCCAGTAGCTCACTGCCTCAGAGGCACAGCGGTGCCACCTGTTGGGACCGTGGTGCCGACGACAGTTTAAAAATAAAATTAGAAAATCAGAAACAGAACTTTGAAAGTTTCAGATTCTGAAGTTTTAAAAGTCTCAGTTTCTGAAAATAAGCTTTTGAATCGAACATATTTGGTCCTTTCGGGAAAATATGTAATTAAAGAAAGTTTTCTGAAAATTGATTTTAGGTTCTGGAAATTGCAAACAGGTCCCAAAAACTTAAAAATATTTTATAAGGTTTAGAATTGCATTTTTTGAATTTATAGGGGTTCAGATTGAACTTTTAAATTTTTAAAGGACTAAACTGTAAATATTTAAAGTTTGCAGAATTCCTGAAAATTAGAATTTTGAAATCATAAATTGTTTAGGGATTGTTTGGCATTGACATAGATTGTAGAGTTTAGACAAAATAGACCCATGATTATCATTAATTGTTATACAAATGTGCTAAGTGATTGAATGTGATGCATTTAAATTATTAGCATAGCGTCCGCAATTATTGTCTGGGTAGGTGGCGCCCAGTAATTGTTTAATTTCAAATGACCTCTATAACTGTCTGGATAGACAGGCCCCAGTATGTGATTAAAACCATCTTTTATCATGCCTATTGGAATTAATAGTTTCCCATCTAATTGTGTTTAGAAATTGCTTGATAGGATGTCATATGATGTATGATTTGATTGTTGATATTGAATAAATCCCCAAAAATTGAAAATGTTCCCAAACATTAAATACAAGTTTAATTATAACGCGTCGTCCATTATAATTGCTAGGGTGCTAAATTCTTTTCGGCGATACGAGTATTTATGCAAAAGTATTTGCTCTAATTCTAAGAGGACCGAGGTCTTTTCATAGATGTGTTAAAATGAAAGTAGATAATAAATTTTTGTAGGTATTTATACCAAAGTGTTTGCTTGCAAAGACTAAATTTACTTAGGAGTTTAAACGCAGTCGTGTAATGGGGTTGGCTTGTTTAGATGAATCTTGACGCCGAAGTGTCGGACTAGTCTAAAGACGTAAGATTAAAATGAAAGATATTTAATCAAACCAAGAGTTGTAGAGTTGTTTTACAATTGGTTGAGGACCTACCAAAGTGTGCTATTGAAGTTATCAGCCAAAGCAAACACAAATATAACATATGTTTGAATCTTTGCCCATTATGACCTTTGTATTGATTTAGGTCCGTATTCTACCTTGGGATCGTAGAAATATGCAAAATAATATCTTCAGATCTTCAGAATGTCAAATTTTTCGTTGAAAATGCTTATGGAGTCCAACAGACTTACTGGACCCAACTTCATAGACTGGCTCAGGAATGTCAGAATTATCCTGAGACAAGAACAGATTGAGTATACATTGGACAAAGTATTCCCCACCGCTCCGACGGAGGACTCTGCTGAGTATGCAACCTTCGACAAGGCTGCTTACGAGAAACATTATAAGGATGTCACCCCAGCTCAATGCTTAATGTTGTCTTCTATGTCACTACAATTGACAGCATGAAACTATAGGGCCCAACGAAATGTTAGCCCATTTGAGGAGTCTCTATGATTCGCAGTCTCAGACAATGGAGTATGATCTGCTAATAGAACTCTTCAAGTATAGGCTAAATAAAGGGGGTCAAGTTTCACCTCATGTGTTGAGGATGATTGAGTTGATTGAGTGGTTGGCCTCTATAGACATAAAGTTTCAAGACAGAGTCTCCACCACCTCATCCTGCACTCACTTCCTAGGTCGCTTGAGAGTTTCATTGTTAATTATAATATGAATGGAAATAAAGCGACATTGTCGGAGTTACATAATATGTTGAAAACTTTTGAATCTTCGACCTCCAAGACCAAACATATTCTGATGGTTGACTCATCTAGTCGCTCCTGTCACGACCCGAACCCCGGGCCCGCGACTGGTACCTTACCTGGGCACCCTTATTCCAAACAACCCATAGACAATAGTTAACTTAAACAACTCATATATAAATAAAACCGGCTAGCCGACGAGGCTGCCACTGTACATAAAAAGGTCCCCAAGGGACTCTAGTTTATACAACACACACACCCATCCCACATATGTATACAGACCTCTAGGAACAAAAGAAAATGTACTATATGACGGGACAAAGCCCCGTCGTACCCTGAAATATACGAAAGTCCAAACCAACCGTACCAATGGTAAGCTCCGGAGTAATGGAGCTTTTCCCAAAAACTGAACAGAGATCCTAAGAGGGAGGATCACCAACCTGTGTACCTACACTTGCGGCATGAAACGTAGCCCCCCGAGAAAAGGGAGTCAGTACGAATGATGTACCAAGTATGTGAAACTGTAAGTACTGTAAATGAAATCATAACAGTCCAAAATATAACAGGGAGCAAGTATGAAAATCAAAATACCAGTACAACTATGTCTTGTAAAAAGTGATAGAAATGAGAGTCAGCGTACCTTTTAAAATATGTCTTTTAAAAGTAAGATCAACTATGTCATTTTAAATTATGAAATCATTTCCATTTCGAAATATGAAATCAACTTTACCTTTTCAATTAGAGTCATATCAACATCATGAATGCTTACTCAGAGAATCATCAAGTTCATATACATATAGTTAACGTATCTCATATAACATAAACCGACCCTTTATTGAGGGACTCGATGGACTCATCAATATAACGTAACCCGACCCATTTTAGGCTCGATGTAATTATCAATATGTGTGACGTAACCCGACCCATTTGCGGGACTCGGTGTATGCTTCAACATGTGACGTAACCCGGCCCATTTGTGGGACTCGGTGTAATGATGCAATATGCGACGTAACCCGACCCATTTGTGGGACTCGGTGTATGCAACAATATAACGTAACCCGACCCATGATGGGACTCGGTGTATGTATCTACATGACATAACCCGGCCCATTATGGGGCTCGATGTAATCTTTTGTATAACGTAATCCGGCCCATTTGTGGGACTCGGTGTAATGATGCAATATGTTACGTAATCCGGCCCATTTGTGGGACTCGGTGTTTGCAACAATATAATGTAACCTGGCCCATGATGGGACTCGGTGTATGCATCTACATGATATAACCCGGCCCATTGTGGGGCTCAGTGTAATCTTTTGTATAACGTAACCCGACCCATTTATGGGACTCGGTGTAATGCTCTTTATATGACGTAACCCGACCCATTTGCAGGACTCGGTGTATTGCATCTATAACATAACCCGGCCCATTGTGGGACTCGGTGAATCAATGCAACCATATGACCTTTTAAACCATCTTTTGACTTTCCATAAAACCGTTATAACAAACTTTCATTTTAGAAAACTAAGGCACTATCACATCTTCTTTTTTAATAAAACCAAGGCATTATCACTTTCAGATTCAAGTTACTAACACTTTTAAACTCAAGTAACTTATACTTATAAAATCAAGTCACATTCACATACAAAATCAAGTCATCTTCTCATATAAACTCAAGTCATCTTCACATATATAATCAAGTCATCTTCTCATATAAACTCAAGTCATCTTCACATATATAATCAAGTCATCTTCTCATATAAACTCAAGTAATCTTACTTCATGTACCACAAGGAATCCGAATTCATTTAAAACAAGTACGTCCACCGTACACTCATTTTATAAAGTTCATGTTCAAAGAAGAAAGGAAGAGTTCCACATACCTCTTCGGCTAATCCACACGCTAAGTAGAATACGCCTTACGTAGTACTTCCACCTATAATACCAATAACACGTCTATCAACTACATGCCTTCTAACGTAGATTATAGGCTAAGTAAGTTCTCATTTTCTACGAAAATTTAGGCAGCACTTCCTTTCTTTCTACGTACTTTACCACCTTTCAAGAAGGCCAAATTTCAACAATAACCAAACCCCGACTAAGGGCAATCAAAACAACAATCAAAGGGAATTACACGCCAACTTGACGTGTAAAATTCTGCCCCACAATGTATACAAAACTATCCATAAACAGTCCACAATTACATCCGCAATAAGGGTAAAATATGAAGCCTTTAACTACCATTTTTACCTTCATTTCTTAGGACTTTCATTAGCCAATTCTACCACATTAATCATACAATATAACCACCAATTTCCTGCATATATACAAGTCTAAAACAGCCCGTAAAACTGCCACAAAACTGCACCAAAATATTTCAAATTCTAGCCGATTCTCGGCTTCTAACAACAACAACATAAACCTTCATTAAATTCATTATACTTCAAGTCATACTTCCACACTTATACATAATCCATAACAACATTTAATGACATTATTTCTTTCAACCTATAACATGTAATTAACGAAGATAACAACGACATTAATCAACGAAAGCTTAAGGCGACCAAACTGTTCAAAATCGGATACAACAACTTCCACATTCCAAAGTCCTTTTCCTTAATTATTTATGATCCAATTTACATTTCAACACTTATATACATCCAATAACACATATCAATGACAATATTACTTCATTTTAACATGCGACAAGTGTAAATAACAACGATTATAACCAATGAATCCAACGGCGCCACAAGTCTCCATTCTCGGCCCAAACAACATCTAATACATACAATTCTTATTTTCCATTTCTTCCTTAATACAAATTCCTCCCTTAAACATAACAATATGTAGTATCTAAATACTTTAAACGAATAAGAACTCTTATCTTATTTTGTATCCAAAAACCGTCCAAAGCAGCCCCTATCCCACGGGATTAGCTCCACCTTTTCCAACTCATTTTCAAGTTACAAACACTCACACGTAACCTCTACGAGCTAGTCTTCATTTTGCTTTCTTATGGTTCTTCCAAAATGTTCATAAAATTTCTAGGGTTTTGTAGAATTTTAGGGCAAAATCGTGAGCCTCTCTTCCTTGGAATACTAATCACTTGGCGTAACACTTAATGGAGAGTTAATCTTTGATTAACAACTAAACTTGGAGGATTTAGGAATTTTTGTTCTTCTATTTTGCTTGGGCCGAGAGCTTTAATGGTAAGAGGAAGAGGGAAATGTTGTAAAATGTTCTAAGTGTTATGTCTTGCAACTTGTATACATATATAATCTAATGTCCAAGATCAAGACAAGTGTAGTGGGACCCATGGACACTTGTCCTCTTGTCTCTAAAATATATTTAAAGTTGGTCATCTTGCAAGACTAGTGGAGAGGTGACATATGTCACCCTCCTATTGGCCGAAAATTCAAGTCACAAATATCTAGATATTTTCCAATTCTCATCCAAACGAAGGGCCCCGCGTAATCGTGAAATTTTGACGGGTCTTATTTTATTAGATTCAATCCCTTATAATCATATACTAATCTCATACACCCAATATGAGAATCAAATTCCAGTTTATAAACTTTTTCCTTCGCAATTTTTTTTGAGGTTTCCAAAAAAATATTTTTTCTTTCGTTCCAAAATTTAAATTTTATTTCCTCACATACATACTCATCTCATTCTCTTGGAAATACATGGTGTAACAGCTCCAAACCAAAAGATAAGGGACAACAGAAGGGGAAGGACAAAGTCGTTGCTCCGGCAACAGCAATGAAGCCCAAAGGAGGGGCGAAGAAGAAGAAACTGTCGGCATCGGATGTTTGCATGAATTGCAACAACAATGGGCATTGGAGAAAGGATTGTACTGCTCCAGGTGGAGGAATGGTACCAGGTGCTTCAGCCTCTACTGGACAAGATATGTTTGTAATTGAAATTAATCTATCTGCAAATGATTTTCACTCCTGGGTACTTGATACCGCTTATGGCTCACACATTTGTACAAATGTGCAGGGGGTAACTAATAGCAAGATGGCCGGGCCTCGCGAGGTGGACCTGCACGTCGGAAATGGAGCACGAGTTGTTGCTGAGCGCGTGAGAACTTATAGGATAGATTTAACTTCCAGCAAAGTTTTAATGTTAAACGATTGTTATTATGTTCCTTCTTTAACAAGGAATATTATTTACATTCATGTATTTGATTCAGAGGGTTTTTCCTCAAACACGTCTAATGACAATATGGTTGACTTTTGATGATGTTGTGCATGGAATTGCGCCTCTTGTGAATGGATTGTATACATTAAACTGCCGCAGGGAAATTTTCAATGTACAAAATAAATGGGCTAAGTCAAATGAAAGAAATTCTACCTACTTGTGGCATTGCAGACTTGATCATATCAATCAAAAGAGGATATAATGGTTGAGGAAACTAAATTACCTCGAGCCATTTGACTTACAATCTTATGGTAAATGTGAATCTTGTTTGAAGGGTAAGATGACCATTAAACCTCTTTCTGGAAAGGGGATCCGTGCCAAAGAGGTGCTTGAGTTGGTACATACAGATGTATGTGGACCATTTACGACTCAAGCTAGAGAAGGTTTCTCGTACTTTATCATTCTTACAGATGACTTATCAAGGTATGTATATGTGTATCTTATGAAACACAAATTCGAGGCTTTTGAAAAGTTTAAGGAGTTGAAGTGTGAAACTGAGAAACAACTCTCAAAGAATATCAAGACTCTCCGATTTGATCGTGGGGGTGAATACTTAAGTAAAGAATTTCTTGACTACTTAAAGCTTTCATGGAGTCCATTCCGAATGGATACCTCCTGGAACACCACAGATGAATGGTGTTGTCGAGAGTAGAAATCGAACATTGTTCGACATGGTTCGTTCCATGATGAGCTTTTCAGCTCTTCCAACATACCTTTGGGGATACGCTATATTGACCTCAATATATGTTCTGAACAGAGTTCCATCTAAATCAGTCGAAAAGACACCATATGAGGTATGGTGTGGCAAGAAGCCGTCACTTAGACACATAAGGCCCTGGGGGTGTCCTGCATATGTCAAGAAGTTGATCACTGATAAGTTGGAATCTAAAAGTGAAAAATGTTACTTTGTTGGGTATCCAAAGGAAACTAAGGGATATTATTTCTATCTTCCTGGAGAACATATGATATTTGTTTCTAGGAATGCAACTTTCCTTAAAGATGAATATGTCTATAAGGATGAGAGTTGCACGGAGATAGAACTTAAAGAAATTCAAGAAAAATGTAATAAAGAGGTTGAATCCTTGCCCGATGATGAAGACAAAAATTCAGTGGTAGCTTTTGGCGAAGATTGGGTATTTAGAGTACCCTCTTCGGCCAGTGGGAGTGCTATGAGGAATAATGGAGAAATGCAAGATCTTCCGGCGCAGACCTTGGGAGCAAGTGCACCAGTTGCATTTCCTCTCATTCAGGAAAGACATGAAAATGATATTCTTGAAAGCTCTAATATTGGTGGATCGACCAGCGCACAAGAACCTGCTCACAGTCAGAACATACCTGTAATTGAACTGCAAAACAATCAACTCCGTAGGTCTACTAGAACTCATCATCCTCCGGAAAGGCTAAATCTACTTGTGGAAACACAAAATGAGCTAGATATTCCAGATGATGACGAGCCTCTTAGAACCTATAACGAAGCAATGTTATACATTGATTCGAAGAGATGGCAAGAAGCCATGAAATCTGAAATGAAATCTATATATATCAATCAGGTGTGGAACTTGGTTGATTTTCCAAATGGGGTTAAACCTATAGGATGCAAATGGGTCTTCAAGAAGAAGATTGATGCATCTGGCAAGATTCAGACTTATAAAGCTAGACTAGTGGCTAAAGGTTTTACTTAGCGTCATGGTGTGGATTATGATGAAATTTTTTCACCGGTGGCTAAGATGAAGTCTATTTGGATTTTGCTTGCGATAGCTGCACATTATGATTATGTCAATTGGCAGATGGACGTCAAAACTGCATTCCTCAATGGTAATCTAATTGAGGAAGTGTATATGAAACAACTCGAGGGTTTTTTCATGTGAGTTCAGACCAAATGTTGTGTGCAGGCTACAGAAGTCCATTTATAGACTTAAACAAGCCTCTAGGAGTTGAAACATTTGTTTTGACAAGGCTATCAAATCTTTTGATTTCTTCAGAAGCAAAGAAGATCCTTGTGTTTATTTCAAACGCAAAGATGAGGGCATTGTTTTCATTATTATATATGTTGATGACATATTAATAATAGGAGACAATAGGGCCTTTATACAGTCAGTTAAGGATTGGTTGTCCAAGACTTTCATGATGAATGATTTAGGTGAAACCTGCTACATTCTGGGAATTAGGATATATAGATATAGACCTAATAGATTATTGGGGATGTCACAGTCAATCTACATAGACAAAGTGCTTAGATTCTTTTCAATGGAGAATTCCAAAATAGGCGGTCTTATGATGGGTCAAGGCATCAAGTTATCAAAGAAGGGTTGTCCTTCTAATGCTGTTGAACTTGAGCGCATGAAGAGGATCTCATATGTTTTGGCTATAGGATCGATCATGTATGCCATGACCTGTACTAGGCCAGATGTGGCATTTGCACTTAGTATGACTTGCAAGTTCCAGCAGAATCCTGGCGAGGAACACTGGAAAGCAGTCAAGAGTATTCTCAAGTACCTCAGACGTACTAAAGATTACTTCTTAGTCTATGGTGGATGCAATGAGCTGGTTGCCACTGGGTATACCGATGCTAGTTTCCAGACAGATGTTGATGATTTCAAATCTCAGTCTGGTTACACGTTCATTTTCAATGGAGGAGCAGTGAGCTGGAAGAGTTCCAAACAAGCTACTACCAAACTCGACTACTGAAGCGGAATACATTGCTGGATCAGAAGCTGCTAAAGAAGTTGTCGCCATTTCTGAGTTCCTGAAGGAACTAGGGGTTGTTCCGAATGCTAGTTGTCCAATAACTATTTATTGTGACAACACTGGTGCAATTGCACAGGCAAAGGAACCAAGATCAACTAATAGAAACAAGCATGTACCGAGGAAGTACTACATCCTGAGAGAGATGATGAAAGCTGAAGATATTAGGATAGATTATATTCCCACAAACAATAATTACTCGTTTACTAAATCATTAAGCTTGGTTAAACATCATGGTCATTTTGAGAACATGGACATTAGATATGTTGGTGATTAGCTCTAGGCCAAGTGGGAGATTGAAAGTATATGTATGTCCTAGAGACAATCTGTATTAGGACACAATGTACTTTATACACATTCGTTTTTATATTAATGATGATTAATATTATGACATTTATATTTGTAGAATTATTAGTTGATTGTTTATAATATTCTATAAATGCATCCCTAGAGTTTACATATTTATTAATGATGTGAGAATTAATGATATAACGTAACTCTTAAATTACCTCGACTGATGATCATCGAGATTGGGATATCGATGATATGCGATACGTCGACATGTGGTCTGCATCATATCCTTAGGGGATGTAGTATGTCTCACTTGCTACGAGTTATGGCAACTCGTTATGGGCACATGGATACTTGTTGAAGTATTGGTATACCTTGCTGATGTACTATTTTGTTATATGTCTATAATGTCATAGACACGTGGGAGATAAAAGTTCTTAGACTTGAGGTCAATATCACCTTGTTTACAGAGTAATGTACTTTGATCCTGTCCTAAGCTCAAATGTCTTATAGGTTGAGACGCGGCTTGTTTTGGGTGCATTACGAAGTAGATTAAAGGTGGTATGTGAGCCAGGATTAGGATTCATTCCTTGAATGTATATTCGAGTGAACACTCAGATACTCATATGGTATTAGGTTGACTAAGTCATTGGTCAATGCAATAGACATGTCTATGATATGGTCCTGTTGTCAACTAATATAGATGAGTTGTAATGATCAAGTCATTTGGATAGATACTTGACAGATCCTAAGCTTGATTGAGTGTCATGAATTAAAGGATTTTATCTTCACACATAGAGGTTTTGTTCACATGTTTTGTGTAAGCTAAACTTTACATATTGGGTTCGTCTTCCGGCGCAGTTTAGGAGTTCCGTGAAGATCCTAATGTAATTAGTGACGATATGTAAAGGTCTGAAGGGTAACACTAAGTCAAATGTTCCGTCGATTGAAGGATGTAATTATAAGGAGATTAAATATATGTTCGGTTGATGACCGAGACATTAGAAATGGGAACAAGGCTGGAAATTGGGACAGGACCGCGGTGCCGAAACGCGCATAGGCACCGCGGTGCCGAGTTGTTTTCGGGCAGTCCAAATTTTAGCCAGTCTGGGTTTTGCTGGCCCTGGCCCATGGAAACCCTAAGACCTCTATTCTCAATTATAAATAGAGGACTACCTCCTCCAAATTCGGTACACCAAAGCAAAAGACTTAATCTCTTCTAAAGCTCTGTCGGAATTCCTAACATTCTTGGCATAGCAAATTACATCATAGTTTTCAGAACTTGCAAATCGAGGGACGTTTGCGTGTGCACCCTTGGACTACACAAAGCCTCAGATTTCGCGGATAGCTATCTACAAAATGTAAGTCTTCTATCGAAGTATTACATATGCTTTGTGTTTATTTTACATTACATATTCATACTACAGTTTGACCGCCTATGTCGGGTTTGAAATATAAATTTTAAAATTTCGCTGCGTGTACGAACCCGACACAAACTCCTATCAATACGAGTGAAACAGATCCATTATCCAAGAGCAAGAAGTATACATCTTAAATAATTAACTATATGCCCGACTCAATGTCATTCTTATAACCAAAGTGAGATCAAAATGCATGATGACAACATTTACTTTTCTCATTGTTTGCTCCTTTATATCACTTTCTATATATATATATATATATATATATTTAATTAATTCATTTTTTCTTTATAATGAGGTTGGCTTTCATCCAAAAGTTGACTCCAATTTGTTACATTGTTTTCGTTATAAAGTAATGCCGCCATTTCAATTCAAAGAATTATAAAACGTCTAGTTCTCAATTCTTTATGACGTGTAAACCATAAAATATTTTAATTTCAAGAACAAAGGCCTTTCGAAATTATCCACTATGTGGATAAAATACCAATATGTACATATACTATTATAAACATGAGTATGTGCGCATTACACACACAGAGAGACCGACAATGTAATTAGCATGTTGGATACTCACTAATTGATGGTTATACAAAATTGTTGTGAAATATGTGTGAAAACAGGAATGGAAGAACAGAAAGGATCGAGTCGAGTGATGACATTCTTTCTTTAAGATAAAATTATCCCCGTATATAATGGCTTACGTAGATGGGTAATAGCCTCTCAAGATAAAACAACAATACTTTCTCAAGCACAAGCTAATACTTGAGAATCCTTATAGAGGAAACAAGAACAAGAGATTGCTAGAAAAAGAAGCAAAGCTCTCAATAATTTCAGAATTAAGAATTGTAAGTGATGATCTAAATCTGGAAAAATGAGACCTCTATTTATAGTTGCAAATTTGTGATTCACATGCCACGTGAATGTATTAAATGGGGTTGAATGGATCTCATCAAAGTCACCTAGATCATGCCAAGAGTTGGCTGAACTTTGGCCTTTCCAATGAGTGCACATTCAGAAAAATCCTTTCACTTTTGGATTAACTGCACGTCAAGCATCGCGGCCCTTAACTGGTGGCGCCGTGGCACTAAATAGGCAGTAACCAACATCGAGTCTCACGACTTTTGGCGCCGCGACTCTTGACTGAGGCACCGTGGCGTTGGAGCACCGCGACGATCAGCAAAGACCACGACGGCGTTGGCGTGAGCTGTCGCGCCCCATTACGCCGCGACTCTTCCCCATTTATCGTATTTTACACATTTCTTCTTTTATTATACCGTCATGGGAGACACATCAATTTGGCCAATTAATCATCCATCCTTATATAACTTAAGAACACTTTAACATGTGTACCAACATCTCTTTCACAACGTGAAATTTAGGTAGACGTTGTACGACGTATGTATGTGTATGGAAATCGTATTTCCGACATACGAGGCCCCATGTGTTCAAGTCATTAAGGGTGGGATAAACTCAATCCCACTAGGTAAATTTTCAACAATCCCCTCTTAAAATAGGTGTTGGTGGGCGCGGAGTGCCAACCATTAGCAATCTAGTAGCGGAAGTGTATTGCATCGGAATAAGTAGCTCACAACTTTGAAAATTTCCTAGTCAACTACCATCAGACATATTTACTGTGCGGTGAACGTGATGTCTTAAACCGACAGTGTTTAGTATATGCCAAGACAATGATAGAGACACAACTAACTGTCCAATCTCTCATTTTTTCTTATTGTTTTGTCTGTTGTGGCCGTGGACACACTTGAATTCTTAAGTGCGTACAACTGAGGTGACCTATCCTCGTACTTAAATAGGTGACCTCCTACAAGGTACCCTGCAGTACCCCACCATATCAGCGTTAGGAGTCATTAAAAGTATTTTTATCTTAACCTCGACTCTCGAGTGTTATGTTAAGATTGTGATACTTAACCTGTACCCACAATGCAGGTAGCACTTTAATGTGTATCGCGGGAAGGCTTTGGATTAGTGTTTCCATAAGGAACAAATATCTGAAGTGCTCTTGCTTTTCTATAAGCGCTCAACTGGACCTTTACAACTTAGTTTTCCCATTGAACCAAATTTCTAGGATCTCCAGTCAGTATGGTTGGGTTACCATCGTATCGGTCCTTATTGCTTGTGTTTTAAGCCCATTCCCCTAGACAGGCAGAACATCTGATATTTGGGTAGTCTCTTAGTCAAAGGGCCAGCTATATTCTCCTTAAATTTTATGTAATCGATGGAGATGATACCCGTGGAGATTAATTGCCTAACGGTCTTATGTCTTCGACGTATGTGCCGAGATTTTCCATTGTATATGTTACTTGGTGCCCTTCCTAATGCCGACTGATTGTCGTAGTGGATCATTACTGAAGGTACGGGTTTATCCTAACAAGGGATATCCTCCAAGAAGTCGTGAAGCCACTCAGCTTCTTCACCTACTTTGTCTAAAGAGATGAACTCCGATTCCATGGTGGATCGGGTGATGCAAGTTAGTTTGGAGGACTTACAGGATACAACCCCACCACCAATTGTAAAGATATACCCACTGGTGGACTTGTTGTTCCTTATATCGGATATTCAGTTTGCATCACTGTACCCTTCTAGTACAGCTGGATACCTCGAGTAATGTAATCCGTATGACATTGTATATTTCAAATACCGTAGTATTCGATCAAGCGCTTTTCAATGATCATGTCCGAGATTACGTGTAAACCTCGCTAATTTATTGACGGCATAAGCGATATCAGGTCGGGTACAGTTTGTTACATACATCAAACTGCCGATTACCTGCGCATATCGCTCTTGAAGCACGGGTGCACCATGATTCTTATCAATGCTTTGATTCATATCCATTGGTGACTTCAATGGCGGACAGTCAAACATCTCAAACTTTCTCAAGACATTCTCTATGTAGTGAGACTGAGACAACACTAGTCCGTCAGATGATTTAGAAATCTTAATTCCTAAAATGACATCTGTTATACCCATGTCCTTCATGTCAAAACATTATTTTAACATGTTCTTTGTTTCCAGGATCAAGGCCCGACTACTACATGTGATTAATATGTCGTCTACGTAGAGGCAGATCATGACGAATGAGTCAGAGTTTCCTTTCACGTAGACACACTTATCACACTCGTTAATGGAGAAACATTTTGACAGTAGTGTACTATCAATTTTTTCATGTCATTGTTTTGGAGCTTGTTTCAGCCTATACAGAGATTTGACAAGTCTACAGACTTTCTTCTCCTGTCCTGGAACTACATACCCCTCGGATTGTTCCATGTATATTTCTTCTTCCAAATCACTATTTAGGAAGGCTATCTTAACATTCATTTGATGGATTTCAAAATCATGCAGTGCTACAATGACAATGAACACTCTTATGGAGGTCATTCTAGATACGGGGGAGTACATATCAAAATAATCAAGGCCTTCAGTTTGTCGATATCCTTTAGCTATCAACCTAGTCCTGTACTTGTCTATAGATCCATCAACTTTGTACTTACGTTTAAGTACCCACTTAAAACCTAGTAGTTTATTTCCCGGAGGAAGATCAACCTACACCCATGTGTGATTTTGCATGATGGACTCTATCTTACTTTCCATAGCTTCTTTCCAAAGCGGTGCTTCTGGAGTTGACAATGCCTCTGTAATTGTCTGTGGTTCATTTTCAACCGGTAAGCTAGAAAGTCCGGCCCAAAAGATTTCTCTTTCCTGGCCCTTTTACTTCGCCTAGGTTCTGTCTCAGGACCAGTTGGATTCTTATCTACATATGTATCCATTTGGTCAGAATCGTCAGATCCCGGGGAATCATGACTCATTTTGCGCGATGCAACTTCATTTTCCTTCTTAGGAAAGATTGTCTCAAAGAATAAAGCATTAATTGACTCAATTATTGTACTCTCGTGAATATCTGGTATATTTGACTTATGTACCAGAAAACGATAAGTACTACTGCTATTTGTGTATCCAATGAATATGCAATCTACAGTCTTAGGTCCTATCTTGACCTGTTTTGGCTTAGGTACCTCGACCTTAGCCAAACAACCCCATACCCTTAGGTATTTGTAAGAGGGTGACTTTCTATTCCACAGTTCATATGGCGTTTTCTCCTTGCCTCTGTGAGGGACTTTATTGAGTATCATGTTGGCAGTAAGAGCTGCATCTCCCCACATATTTTGCGCAAGGCCGGAATTGAGAAGTAAGACGTTCATCATTTCCTTTAGTGTACGGTTCTTGGGTTCCACCACACCGTTTGACTGAGGAAAATATGGCACAGTGGTTTGATGAATTATGCCGTATTGGGCACAAAATTCCTCAAACGGAGCTACATACTCTCCCTCTCTATCGCTACAAATTTCTTTAACTCGTAGGCTCAATTAGTTTTCGACCTCAAATTTATAGCGTTTAAAGACGCCAAATGCTTCGTCTATACTTTTGAGTAAGTAAAGGTAACAATACCGTGTGCTATCATCGATGAAGGTCACAAAGTACTTGTTTCTCCCTCTAGATTGAGCGAACTTTAAATCACAGATGTCCGTGTGTATAAGTTCTAGAGGGGCGGTATCTCATTCTACGAAACGGAAAGACAATTTGGTAAGTTTTGCCTCTACACATACCTTACATTTGGATTGAGGGTTTATAGCGTCAGACGGAAACAACTCCAACTTTACCAATCGTTGAATTGACTGGTAGTTTACGTGTCCCATTATATGATGCCATAGACTGGACGACTCAAGCAAGTAAGAAGATGCACTTTCATTAATGTTACGAATTACAGACATGGCGTTTCATTTGAAGAGGCCTTCACAGGTGAACCCCCTTCCTACAAATACACCATTCTTAGTAATAACAAACTTACCATATTCCAACACTACTCGAAATTCGGCTTGAACTAAAACATTACCAGAAATTAAATTCTTCCGGATGTCTGGGACGTGCATGATGTTCTTAAACTTGAGGTCCTTGCCGGAGGACATCTTGAGTACTACAATACCTTCTCCCAACACATCTGAAGAAGCATTGTTTCCCATGTACAACTTCTTACCGGCAACTTTTGGATATGTAGAGAAAGTGTTTCGGTCGAAGCATATGTGACAGGTTGCACCCATATCTGATGTGCGATTTATGCACACACAAACGCAAATGCACGTGTCGTGACAAGTAATATAGTCTAGGTAAGACCGAATATCGTCCTCAAAGACTAGTTTTCAAGTACCGATTATCTATCCTTTAGTTTCTATTTGATTAACGTTAATTGAGTTGGAATTCTCAACTAATAATGCAGGAAATAAACTAATTATGAAAATACTTTGATTTAAATCAGTTATGATGGAGAATTAGGGATCCCAAGATCATCAACTATCCACTCTATTCAATCCTTAATAAAATTATACTAACTTCTTCTTCTACGTTAAGATAGCAAGTTAACTAGACCGTTTTATACTCCTATTAAGGTAATATAAACACTCAACCCAATGGAGAACCCTTCTACCTTTCGGTGACAAGATTGACTACAAAGGAGGATTAAGAGCAATAACCTATTAAGCTACACAAGTATCGGGGTACTTTCGTCCACGATTTAAACATATGTTTATTCAACTATAACATATTCACAATCTCCCATTTCGGCTTTCGATTAGAAATCATATGGATTATGATAATTAGTGATCAATTAATTACCAAACATTCAAGACAATTATTGAATAAATCTTAAATAAGTGAAGAAGAAACCAAACTAATATATTAATTCATGAATAAGAGTTTCAAGAGAATCACAAGGAAATCTCTAACAAAGTAATTAACTCCTAGCCATAGTCACGCTAAGAACTAATACAATCTTCATACATGAACTGAAATAAACAAAGCAAAAGAAAGAAAAGAAAAATACTCAAGAACAAGTCTCCAAGCCTTCTAGCATCCAAGGATTGTGTTGTGGAATATTTACAAGATGGATGGAATTTGTCAAGTGTGGGATGGAATGTAGGATGGAGAATGGGATGGGTGATGGATGAATTTTTCTAATGATGTAGAGACTATTTATAGCCCAAGAATCCTTTAGGCAAAGGGTTAAGGATTATGTAGGTAGGAAAAGTTATGGAATCCTTTTAGGTAAAGGGTTTAGGAAAAGTTATGGAATCCTTTAGGTAAAGGGTTAAGGAATATGTAGGTAGGAAAAGTTATGGAATCCTTTTAGGTAAAGGGTTAAGGAAAAGTTATGGAATCCTTTAGGTAAAGGGTTGAGGAATATGTAGGTAGGAAAAGTTATCCTTTTTGGACTCTGAAAACGTGTCACCCGCCCAAAACTCGAAATCCCGTCGCGCTGGTTCAGTCCAAATCCACGCTGAAAAACCTGCAATCAAATCATCTTTCTGAACATTCAGCGCCGCGGCGCTGCTGGCAGGCGTCGCGGCGCCTGAGGCGTTTTTCTGGCGGATTTTCGCATCGTCGTCCAGTTTTCATCCGGGCTTCGTCTGATCTTGTCTATATTTCCCGGGACTTCTTAGACTTCATTTAAAAATATAAACAAAGAAACGAAATAAAAATAAAATGACTCAAAGACATTGATCAAATTGCTGCATCATTGTTACTTAGAAAATCATGAAGGTTAGTAGAATAATATGCAGGAACATATAGCATGGATTTTTAGCATTCTAAACACTTCAAGTCAGATATTTCGCAAATTCAATTTAATCATGCTCAATGGAAGTAAGAATACCTAACTATGCATGCCAATTTCAAAATCCTATGGCCTGTTCACTTGTTATTCTCCACTAATCATGGATATACATGTTAGAGATCTTCAGGGCTTTTCAGGGTTGTAATGTAGGTTTAGGCAGGAGTAGGTAAAAATAGGCATTTAGGCTCAATTTACGTACCATAAGCTCTTTTGCTTCAACTCTTCCCTTTTCTTTTGATTTTCTTTTCCACTTCATACGTATCTTTCTCCTCTTTTATTTTGCGAGGATAATGTGTATTATGAATAGCAGGCACCCCCAAATTTAGACTTTTGCCTATTTATTTTTATTTTTTCATTTGGGGTGCATCAAAATTATTCACTCTCTTTTGTCTCTTTTTCAACACTTTATATTCCAATCATCTCAATTTTCACTTATGACACAAATATGAAATTATAGGGTGTCAAAGAAAAGATCTTATTTTTGGCTCAAATGGACTGACTAGGGATTCAATTGTAATGTCAGGGATAGACAAAGAATGGTAAGAAAGAGCTAACAAAGAAATGCATGAATCATCTACCTAACATGCATATCCTAACTATTTCGCCTCAAATAGCAAGCAAACAGACACATAGGCTTAATCACTAACAATGCATAAATCAAGCAAGATACCCCAAATAGTTTGATTTCATGAAATTTTGGCATATCTATCCTAAGTGTTCAGATGGTTGCTTCTAATTCCATTACATTATTCCACTTTACTTCACTAGGCGTTTTTCTGGCGGATTTTCGCTTCGTCGTCCAGTTTTCATCCGGCTTCGTCTGATCTTGTCTATATTTCCCGGGACTTCTTAGACTTCATTTATAGGCCCATTTTAGTGTGCAATTCAATCTCAATTAAGCTCATTTTCTCTTCTTTTCGCAATTTCTCCATTTCTGACCGCTGTGACACAAAAGAAAGGAAAACAACCCTAATACTATACTAAACATAAACAAAATGAGTAAAATACTAACTAAAATGACTCAAAATGTGTATATAAAATACACCGATCAAATACCCCCAAACTTAACCTTTGCTCGCCCTCGAGCAAAGATAAAAAATATAAATAAAGACACGAAATAAAAATAAAATGACTCAAAGACATTGATCAAATTGCTGCATCATTGTTACTTAGAAAAACATGAAGGTTAGTAGAATAATATGCAGGAACATATAGCATGGATTTTTAGCATTCTAAACACTTCAAGTCAGATATTTCGCAAATTCAATTTAATCATGCTCAATGGAAGTAAGAATACCTAACTATGCATGTCAATTTCAAAATCCTATGGCATGTTCACTTGCTATTCTCCACTAATCATGGATATACATGTTAGAGATCTTCAGGGCTTTTCAGGGTTGTAATGTAGGCTTAGGCAGGGGTAGGTAGAAATAGACATTTAGGCTCAATTTACGTACCATAAGCTCTTTTGCTTCAACTCTTCCCTTTTCTTTTGATTTTCTTTTCCACTTCATACGTATCTTTCTCCTCTTTTGTTTTGCGAGGATAATGTGTATTATGAATAGCAGGCACCCCCAAACTTAGGCTTTTGCCTATTTATTTTTATTTTTTCTTTTGGGGTGCATCAAAATTATTCACTCTCTTTTGTCTCTTTTTCAACACTTTATATTCCAATCATCTCAATTTTCACTTATGGCACAAATATGAAATTATAGGGTGTCAAAGAAAAGATCTTATTTTTGGCTCAAAGGGACTGACTAGGGATTCAATTGTAATGTCAGGGATAGACAAAGAATGGTAAGAAAGGGCTAACAAAGAAATGCATGAATCATCTCCCTAACATGCATATCCTAACTATTTCGCCTCAAATATCAAGCAAGCAGACACATAGGCTTAATCACTAACAATGCATAAATCAAGCAAGATACCCCAAATAGTTCGATTTTATGAATTTTTGGCATATCTATCCTAAGTGTTCAGATGGTTGCTTCTAATTCCATTACATTATTCCACTTTACTTCACTAGGCGTTTCAAGTAACTACAGCATGCTTGCTCATAAAAATTAAAAAAATAAAAAAAATTAGACTAAAAAAAATTAGACTCATAAAACATAGAAATAAACAACAAAAAGACTCAAAAATACATAGAATAAACTGAGAACTCCCTCCAAACTTAAATAACACACTGTCCCCAATGTGTGAAGACTAAAAAAAAATAGGGACAACTTACTGACACAACACAACGGTCATAACGGAGGTCTGGGAGGAAAATTCGAATTTGCCGGAACTGGTTTCGAACATTCGCGCCACGACTCGAGATTCGGCCGTGCGCCCAATCTGTGGCTCTCTGAAGTTCCGGCGCCACATCGCTGATTCTGGGCGTCGCGGCGCTGACGACGACTTTTCCTTTTTTTCAGCATTTTTGTTCCTTTTTCCTCAGATTTAGCTTTCAGTCCACCTGTCATCCAACAACACAAAACAAGAACTCAAGACCGTGAGACTGTTCAAGACAAAATAAAACAAACTAAAGACAAAAATCAAACTAACATAATTAAAAACATTGGGTTACCTCCCAACAAGCGATGTCTTTAACGTCTTTTAGCCGGACGCAGTTAACCTTTACTAGTGCCCGACTGATCCTTCTGCGAACTGCTTGCAATCCGCACAGTGTTTGTTGCAGGTCTCACTTTTCCTACAACACTCTTTTCAACTAAGAGCTTCAAATATAAGATTATCTTCCAAGTACACAAGACATGTTTGTCTTCTAAGCTCTCTATAATGTAGGGATCAGTGAGATTCTCAACATATCTCAACTCTAGGGGGTGCCCTTGAAGGTGTGGACTTCCTATTTGGGGATCAACAGTGACCGCTGGTGGTATTTCTTTTGCAATAGGTACAGGAAAAATAATTTCCAAAGAATCCAAAAAGGTGAATAATTCGATCTCAGTAATCTTTTCCTTCTCTACACCAACTATCTCGCCAGATTCCTCAACAACTGAGTGTGGTTCAGGTTCCTCAATTTGCGTATCACTTTCCACAACGGTGTCGCTAGGCAGACTTTCTTGAAGTGTATTGCTTATCCTATCCATTAGTTGCCCTATTTGTGTCTCCAAATTTCAGAGGGACACTCTTATCTCATCCATAAACTGAGCTTGATACTTGGTGAGCCTGAGTATGCCTGCCTGCAACTCATCTAGATCTTCCTCTGGAACCTATGGGTTAAGCTGTTGTTGATGACTCCACTTCCCCACCGAATATCGTCCTCAGAGACTGGTTTTCAAGTACCGATTATCTATCATTTAGTTTCTATTTGGTTAACGTTAATTGAGTTGGAATTCTCAACTAACAATGCAGGAAATAAACTAATTATGAAAATACTTTGATTTAAATCAGTTATGATGGAGAATTAGGGCTTCCAAGATCATCAACTATCCACTCTATTCAATCCTTAATACAATTAGACTAACTTCTTCTTCTACGTTAAGATAACAGGTTAACTAGACTGTTTTATACTCCTGTTAAGGTAATATAAACACTCAACCCCAATGGAGAACCCTTCTACCTTTCGGTGACAAGATTGACTATAAAGGAGGATTAAGAGCAATAACCTATTAAGCTACACAAGTATCGGGGTACTTTCGTCCACGATTTAAACCTATGTTTATTCAACTATAGCATATTCACAATCTCTCCTTTCGACTTTCGATTAGAAATCATATGGATTATGATAATTAGTGATCAATTAATTACCAAACATTCAAGACAATTATTGAATAAATCTTAAATAAGTGAAGAAGAAACCAAACTAATATATTAATTCATGAATAAGAGTTTCAAGAGAATCACAAGGAAATTCCTAACAAAGTAATTAACTCCTAGCCATAGTCACGCTAAGAACTAATACAATCTTCATACATGAACTGAAATAAACAAAGCAAAAGAAAGAAAAGAAAAATACTCAAGAACAAGTCTCCAAGCCTTCTAGCATCCAAGGATTGTGTTGTGGAATATTTACAAGATTGGATGGAATTTGTCAAGTGTGGGATGGAATGTAGGATGGAGAATGAGATGGGTGATGGATGAATTTTTCTAATGATGTAGAGACTATTTATAGCCCAAGAATCCTTTAGGTAAATGGTTAGGGATTATGTAGGTAGGAAAGGTTATGGAATCCTTTTAGGTAAAGGGTTTAGGAAAAGTTATAGAATCCTTTAGGTAAAGGGTTAAGGAATATGTAGGTAGAAAAATTTATGGAATCCTTTTAGGTAAAGGGTTAAGGAAAAGTTATGGAATCCTTTAGGTAAAGGGTTAAGGAATATGTAGGTAGGAAAAGTTATTCCTTTTGGACTCTGAAAACGTGTCAAATTTGGCCCAAAACTCAGAAATCCTGCGTCGGCGCCGTGGCCCTGCAGTCCGGCGCCACGGCGCTGAAAAATCTGCAGTCAAATCATCTTTCTGAACATTCAGCGTCGCGGCGCCTGAGGCGTTTTTCTGGCGGATTTTCGCATCGTCGTCCAGTTTTCATCCGGGCTTCGTCTGATCTTGTCTATATTTCCCGAGACTTCTTAGACTTCATTTATTGGCCCCTTTTAGTGTGCAATTCCATCTCAATTAAGCTCATTTTCTCTTCTTTTCGTCATTTCTTCATTTCTGACCGCTGTGACACAAAAGAAAGAAAAACAACCCTAATATTATACTAAACATAAACAAAATGAGTAAAATACTAACTAAAAATGACTCAAAAGGTGTATATAAAATACACCGATCAAATACCCCCAAACTTAACCTTTGCTCGCCCTCGAACAAAGATAAAAAATATAAACAAAGACACGAAATAAAAATAAAATGACTCAAAGACATTGATCAAATTGCTGCATCATTGTTACTTAGAAAAACATGAAGGTGAGTAGAATAATATGCAGAAACATATATCATGGATATTTAGCATTCTAAACACTTCAAGTCAGATATTTCGCAAATTCAATTTAATCATGCTCAATGGAAGTAAGAATACCTAACTATGCATGTCAATTTCAAAATCCTATGGCATGTTCACTTGCTATTCTCCACTAATCATGGATATACATGTTAGAGATCTTCAGGGCTTTTCAGGGTTGTAATGTAGGCTTAGGCAGAAGTAGGTAAAAATAGGCATTTAGGCTCAATTTAAGTACCATAAGCTCTTTTGTTTCAACTCTTCCCTTTTCTTTTGATTTTCTTTTCCACTTCATACGTATCTTTCTCCTCTTTTGTTTTGCGAGGATAATGTGTATTATGAATAGCAGATACCCCCAAACTTAGGCTTTTGCCTATTTATTTTTATTTTTTCATTTGGGGTGCATCAAAATTATTCACTCTCTTTTGTCTCTTTTTCAACACTTTATATTCCAATCATCTCAATTTTCACTTATGACACAAATATGAAATTATAGGGTGTCAAATAAAAGATCTTATTTTTGGCTCAAAAGGGCTGACTAGGGATTCAATTGTAATGTCAGGGATAGACAAAGAATGGTAAGAAAGGGCTAACAAAGAAATGCATGAATCATCTCCCTAACATGCATATCCTAACTATTTCGCCTCAAATAGCAAGCAAGCAGACACATAGGCTTAATCACTAACAATGCATAAATCAAGCAAGATACCCCAAATAGTTCGATTTCATGAATTTTTGACATATCTATCCTAAGTGTTCAGATGGTTGCTTCTAATTCCATTACATTATTCCACTTTACTTCACTAGGCGTTTTTCTGGCGGATTTTCGCTTCGTCGTCCAGTTTTCATCCGGGCTTCATCTGATCTTGTCTATACTTCCCGGGACTTCTTAGACTTCATTTATTGGCCCCTTTTAGTGTGCAATTCCATCTCAATTAAGCTCATTTTCTATTTTTTTCGCCATTTCTCCATTTCTGACCGCTGTGACACAAAAGAAAGGAAAACGACCCTAATACTATACTAAACATAAACAAAATGAGTAAAATACTAACTAAAAATGACTCAAAAGGTGTATATAAAATACACCGATCAGTATCCAACCACCACTGCTTTGGATTTTCCACCAGATTCACTTCTAGCACGACGGCTGAGAAGTCTTCACATAAATCGTCGAGGACCTTGTCTTCAACCATGTTTGATTTGGCCTTCTTCTTTCCTTTGTCCTTCTCTTGCTGCTCGCGCATTAGTTGGCGGCAGTCTTTGACCATGTGGCCAGCCTTGCCACAATGATGACAATTGCCCTTAAATTTCTCAACGGCATGAGTTTTTCCATCTTTTAGAAACGTGCGTTTCTTACTCGAGTTTTCTTTGGTCTCAACCAAGTTAGCCTTGACCTGAGTTGTTTGTTTGCCTTTGAACAAGGTCTTCTTGTTGTCGTCATGGATATGAAGCTTGATGACAATTTCTTCAAAACTCATTTTCTTGGATTTGAGTTTGAGTTAGCTAGTGAACTCACTCCACAAGGGAGGCGGTTTCTCAATAAGTGAAGCGACCAAGAATGATTCATTGGGTTTCATACCTTCTAGATCCAGATCATGGGTGATTAACTGGAACTCTTGCACTTGTGACATGACTGATTTGTCATTCACCATTTGGTACTTCAGGAATTTTTCGACGATAAATTTCTTAGCACCCGCCTCATGGGTAATGTACTTCTTCTGCAACAGATCCCACAACTCCTTTTTGGTATTGGTAGTACAATATACCATGTATAGTGGATCGCACATGCAATTCAGGATGTAGTTCCTGCACATGTAGTCGTTTTGACTCCAGGAGTCAAATTTCATCATCAGGCCACCAGTAGCCTAGGTATCCTGGCCCGCCTTAACCGTATTGTCAGTTTGGACGTCCATATCATCTCCAACAGTAGGAGGATCTTCAGTTAAGTATTTTGACATACCTAATACGGTGAGGTAGAACAACATGAAGCTGCTGCCATCTTTTGAAATTAGTGCCCGCAAACTTTTCGGGTCTTTGGGAAGTTGGGCGGAATCATGACATTCACAATGGTTCCAAAATTGAACCCAGTGACCGGAGCGTTGCCCGAAATAGCAGTGCCAGAGGATGTGGCATGATTGGAAGCAGAGACCTCTATTTATAGTTGCAAATTTGTGATTCACATGCCATGTGAATGTATTAAATGGGGTTGCATGAATCTCATCAAAAGTCACCTAGATCATGCCAAGAGTTGGCTGAACTTTGGCCTTTCCAATGAGTGCACATTCAAAAAAATCCTTTCACTTTCGGATTTACTGCACGTCGAGCGCTACAGCCCTTAACTGGTGGCGCCGCGGCGCTAAATAGGCAATAACCAACACCGAGTCTCAGGACTTTTGGCGCCGCGGCTCTTGACTGAGGCACCGTGGCGCCGGAGCGCCGCGACACTAGCCCATCGTGGCTCAGTGCCGCGACCCTGTTACGGCGCCGCGACTCTTCCCCATTTACCGTATTTTGCACATTTCTTCTTTTCATAAACCGTCGTGGGAGACACATCAATTTGGCCAATTAATCGTCTATCCTTACATAACTTAAGAACTCTTTAACATGTGTACCAACATCTCTTTCACAACGTGAAATTTTGTTAGACGTTGTACAACGTATGCATGTATATGAAAATCGTATTTCTGACATGCGGGACCTCATGTGTTCAAGTCATTAAGGGCGGGATAAAATCAATCTCACTAGGTAAATTTCTAATGAAAATTTATTCGTAATTAATTTATAAATGGTATGTCTAATTTACTATTATAAACATGAGTATGTGTGCATTACACAAAGAGAGGCAAACAATGTGATTGTTTCACTATTAATGTTGTTTAACCTCTAATAGCATGTTAGATACTCACTAATTAATAGTTATAATAATTTATTCGTAATTGATTTATAAATGGTATGTCTAATATTCTTTTAATACAAACTCATTAAAATCATATTTTGAAAGTGAACGGAGACATAAATTTTTGCATCGTCGATTAAGGGTCTGTTTGATCAAACTTCTGGAAAAATGTTTCTGTTTCTTAGAAGTAGTTCTGCAGAAACTGTTTCTAGAGAATCTGTTAGGGTGTTTGACCTATAATTATAAAAGTACTTCTGAGAAACAGAAACAGTTTCATGTTTGACCCACATTTATGCAAATTTAATAGAATATTCTTTTAATAGATTTAAAACTATTTAAAATATTCTTTTTTATCATATGTTTCTAAAAATTTGTATATCTTTACAATTTAATAATTTTTTAAAAATTATTTAATTGCAATATTTAATCAAAATATAATATTATATTGTACATAAAAATGTAACGATAATATGATAGTCAATGACTCAAATATGTCCAAACCTACCCCCCGCCCTACCCCCACTCCATCCTCAAATTTCTATGTCATATTTTTTTTACTTTTATAAAAAAAATGAATTATTTTCTTCCCCCCTACCCTCCACCCTACCCCCCAAGCCCACCACATTGCCCTACCCATCCTCAAATTTCTATTTCATATTTTTTGTTACTTGTATAAAAAATGATTGAAAATATGACCCCCCCTCCCGTCCACCTACCACATTCTCAAATTTGTATATTATATTTTTTTTTACTTTTATAAACAAATTATACAAAATATGATAATGGCTTTTCACGCCTCTCCTTACAATAAAGTCGAGTGGTCAACACTCCCCTCCTTAACAGTCGAGTGGCTTTCAGCTCCTTTCTCTGCTACATAAAGAAAAGTGGCTCCGCGCCTCTCTGCTCCTGATCCTTTTTTTACCTTTGTCAGTGGCTTATGAGGGAAATAAAAAAACAAGGGGTGCTCCTATGAGTGCAACCGACATTATAGAGCAGGGGTGAGCAAAAGAGCTCGTTCTTCCATTTTGAGATCTTTAGATTCGTAAGATCATAATAACTCATTTCTGTGTTTCCCCACCACTGTCTGAAATCCTGCTTTGGTGGGCTTCCCTCAAGTTGACACCGAAGGTCTACCTCCTTTCGTGCGCCCTGATTTTTTTCTTACCTCCCTACCCCCCTACGCCCCACCCCACCCCACCCCACCCCATTGCCCTATCTCATCCTCAAATTTTGATTTCATACTTTTTGTTACTTTTATAAAAATGATTGAAAATATGAATTTTTTTCTTACCTCCCCCTACCACCCCGTCCACCTATCACATTCTCAAATTTCTATTTGTATATATTTTTACTTTTATAAACAATTTATAAAAATATGAATTTTTTTTACCCCCGCCCTACCCCCCACTCCATTGCCCTACCCCATCCTCAAATTTCTATTTCATATTTTTGTTACTTTTATAAAAAAAATTATTAAAAAATATGAATTTTTTTCTTACCCCCCCTCCCCATACCCCCGCCATACCCCCAACCCCCACCCCATCCTCAAATTTCTATTTCATATTTTTTGTTACTTTTATAAAAAAAAAATTTTTAAAAAATATGAATTTTTTCCTTACCCCCCCCCCCCCCCACCCCATTTCCAAATTTCTATTTTATATGAGATTAAAAGGAATTTTGTGAAAAGAAAAGGGTAAATGAGTCCAAAAAAAATCATTTAATGGGCAAAAAGAGCTTCTAGAGAAGCACCAAATTGGTGTTTCTGGTTCTGTTCCTGTCTAGAAACACTTTTTGGCTTTTTAAAAAAAGTGTTTCTACTTCTGAAAAGTACCTGTTTGGCCTAAGAATTGTTTTTCTGAGAAACAAAAACATTTCCAGAAGCTTGGCCAAACAGGTACTAAGACATGGGGCTAGCTCAGTCTTTAATAGTCGCAAAAGGGGTTGGAGCCTGGGACAGGTAAAGTACATTTCTGTTGCTCACGTATCGAAAAGAAAAGTTCATACAAAATTTGTTATATATGTAAATCACGATTTGAATATTATAAGTTTAAATTAAATTTTTATCATAATCGATTTGATTTACAGTTTAAAATTTGTAATTTGTATTTATGTATTGGGTAAAGAACGCTCCTGGACAAATTGGCGTATTTAAAAATTTAAGCGATTCAGAGGCATCCTATAGTTGTCTTCCACTCCCAAGAAATCCCGTCACTTACACCTTCCTAGATCAGAGCACTGCAACGCACATAAGCAAAATGACCTCAGTGTAGTCCCGTCAGCATGACCGTGAGGGATAGAACATTCTTATTTTTGTTTATATATTGAAAGCTTAGGAAGGAAGGAACTCCATTCTGGATCATTTTGCTCACAATTGTAACATAAGATCCATTTTCTCTTAAAGCAATATACTGAAAGAAGCACTAGTTCATTATTTTCTATTACTTGTTCTAAGATTCAAGTTTACTTATTCTTATTTTCTATTTATTTTTTACTTTTACCATTTGACACCGGACTCGTCGAGCGGTCCTCCGGATCGGATACAACTCACTTGTCTTTAAATCCTAAAATATAAATCACTAACTGTATTTCTGGTTAGAACTGATTTCACCGGGAAATATTTGACACCGTCTGTGGAGATAGACATTTGTGGTGTTATCTCAATCTGTAGTGGGTATCTTTGAAAAAACTGAGCGGAGTCGTTATACTTACAAACATGTTAGGACAAAGCAGTAGTTTCCAAGGATCACAGGAACTCGGAAATGAATGGATACCTATCAATAATCAGGATCTGGTAGATCCTTAAGTGACACTAAGAATGGAGTCTGATGAGGAATCCGAGCGAGAGCAGCGGAAACAAACTCCCATCAAGGCAACCTGGTAAAGAACGAAGCAAGGGTATCTAGGGTAATGAAGAAGCAAAGAAATGCTGAAAGAAACACCCGAGGAAATAACTCAGCTAAATCTCAAGTCGACAGGCCCGAACCTGTCAACAAGGGAGGGTCTTTGACTATAGAACAATCACAACCGTTGTCGAGACATAGAACGAAATGATGTTACGCATGGAAAGAGCGGACTCCAGAGTCAAACTAGAACGCAGCGAAGACCTCAACATCACCCGAAATCAGCAAGAAAGGAATTGATGGTGCAAAGGAACAAATGGATGCATTTACGAAAGGACTACATCAGGTAGAAAGAGAGATAAATGAGTGGATGAATCAAATACCACGAGCGCCGCTCGTGATAAAAGGTACATGAGCCAAAAGCTATGGCGTCTTGCCGTATCCAGAAAGTGCAGCCGGTATCCCCATCCAAAGAACTTCAAGATGCCTGACATATCAAAATATGATGGCATCACCGATACAGATAAGCATATCGTGACCTTTGAAGCAGCCTTCACCAGACACGATCTCAAGCAGCACGAGATTGAATCTGTTATACTAAAGAAATTTAGCCAAACGCTCATAAAGGGAGCACTCTCTTGGTATACTCATTTACCTGGAAATTTTATTGATTCTTTTGCTACTCTTGCAGATATGTTTGTTAAGGCTCACATAGGGGCCCAAAGAGTGGAAACACACAAGCAAGATGTGTTCACAATAAAGCAGCAGAGAGACGATCTACTGCGGGGATTCGTAAATAGGTTCCAAAGGGAGAGAATGTTACTACCGGCCATCCCATAAGATTGGGCTGCGGTTGCATTTGCAGATGGTTTGAACCCGAACAGTTCAAATGCTTCCAAAAAGCTGAAGGAACCCCCGAGGGAGTTTCTAACAAAGACATAGAGTGAGATAAACTTCAAATATACTGTTAAGATGTGAATTGAGGAAGACTTATGGGTGGCAGCACTAGTATACATGAGCATCCGCCTCTCAAAAAGTTCGGGTCAAGGGTTCAGCACTAACACCATAAATAGGGACGGTTCGAGTCGTATGACGCCCAAATATTCCCTAACTATGACGCCCAAATATTCCCTAACTCGATAGAAAACAAAGGTAGCAGCTAGAGTCACCAGGGTCTCATTAAGTGAGGCCCTCCATGACTCGAAGCACGGGCACCAAGGGGAACTGCCCCCCCAAAGCTATCTGGTCACAACTTCAGCATAAACGCTGCAGAACTGGTGGTGGTGATGAAAACCATGAAATAAGCTAGGTTCTCGGATGACATGCGCACAAATCCAGACAAAATAAACACATAGGTGTGGTGTCATTTCATAGCACGCACGAACATACCACGGAGGATTGCGCAAATATAAGGATCAAGGTGGCACAACTGCTATGGGCATGTCACTTGAAAGAGTACATTAGCGAATGGGAAAAGCTTAACCTGAGTAGGAATGTCAGACATAAACCAAACAAAACACCTCAGCCCACTCACACTATCAACATGATCTTCAAAACTGAGGTGGTAAACAAGGTTAGATACACATAAATGAGAAAATCCAAGATTTCCGTCACAACCATGAGCCGCATCTCGGACTCGTGGGAAACATAGATATCTCTTTCTACAGCAACGACTGCGTGGACCTTGACTCATCTCATAATGAAGCTCTGGTAATATCTTTACTAATTAACAAATCCCTTATTATGCGTGTTTTGATTGATCCAGAGAGTTCAACCAACGTCATCCAACTGCGTGTTCTGAAAGAGATGCGGGTGGACGAATCTGTCGCCCCAATAACTAAGGTACTGACATACTTTAATATGTCAAGTGAGCTGACAAGGGGGAATTCGAGTTAACAGTGCACGCCGATGACATGGAGCAAAATACAAACCTTCGATGTCATGTCCGGTGACATGTTTTACAATGTAATATTGGGGCGACCATAGTTACATGCAATGCAAACGGTCCCCTAAACTTTCCACCAGATCAAATTCCCCACCCCCTGGGGGGTCGGCAAAATCAGGGGAAATCATAATGCATCCTGGATAGAGGACGCCTTGGAAGTTGCAGAACTGTGAGGAAATAAGATGGACAAATAGCAATTACTGACACCGAACCCATTTCTATTTATTTCTTACTTTACAATTTAACAGCAGCCTCGTCGAGGGGTTCTCCGGATCGAATACACTCACTTATCTTTAAAAATATAAATTTCTAACTGTGTTTCTGGTTAGAACTGATTTCACGGGAAACAATTTACCTTTTAATATATATACAAAATAGTTATCAGTGTGTTAGTTAGTGCTGCCTTTAATTGTAGTAGCATTGCATTCATGCCTTTAGTAATTATATTGATTTAGAGACGCAGCCCTCTTTTTTCCTACTCAACTTGTTGAAGTTTCTTATTATCATGAATGATAGACATATACAGAGTGGATAAATGTTTTAAATAGCAATTATTCTGTAAATTCTGAGTTGGAGGATTTCCCTTTTCAGTAATTTGAGAAAGAAAAAAATAATAATGGGCTAGGAATATGTAATCAAGTTTATTGTATAGAATACTAGATGAGCTTAATTATCAAGGCACAAACTGGTGTTCTGTGATTAGATTTGGTTTTATTTGGTTGAGCTATCTCTGAGTTAATTCTCATACGATCACTCAACTAACAAATTTTATCTCAAAAAGTCACTTAACTTTAATTTGAAACACAAAAGTCACTCAACTAATGAAAATTATTTGAAAAAGTTACTCAACTTTGTTTTGTAACCGAAAAATCACTCAACTATTGTCACTTAACCTACAATAAAAAAACATTATAGTATTATTTCTCCCTCAACCAATTCAAGCAATATTTTAAGTAAATATTACTGACGTGGAATTTTTTTATCCCTCGGTCTTTTGCCTTGTTTTAATTCGTCCTTGACACCTTGCAAAACAATAAAAATCGAAGAAATAAAAAATGGCGTGAGAATAATCATGAAAAATAAAATTAATTGGAAAACTTACGTGAGGTGTATGCGTTGTTAGAATTCCTGTGAATACCTATATATATATATGCCTGTGCAGCTGTGCTTGTGCTTGACGTCTTCTTAGAGTTGTTTCGTACGTTGTTTTGGCCAAGGTTTGTGAAGCTTCTTATATTGAAGGTAATTCCAGTTGACAAATACATTCAAGGTTTTTTTAATTGATTCGTCTCCACTAAAAAAACTATCCTTAAAATATGCAAAATATATATACTTGCTCCCAAACTATGCATTAATGACAGATATTAGTCTTTTTAATACAATCAAACCTTTTTATAGTGGTGTTTGTTTGGATATTTTTTACTGCTATAGTGAAAATATTATTATATGCCAGTTGGAGCGTAGATCAAGCGGTAGTAATTTCCTAATTGTTTGTTTGTGCAAGCTCACCGATATTTGTCAAAGTCTTCAATTCGGCTTACAGTTGTTCATTTCCATTTGCCCCAACTATGAAAGAAAAGAATGAGCGTAACATTCTTTACTTATGACCCTCTCGAACTCCTATATCGGGTTTGAAATAAGCTCCTTTTCTAGATAATTTACTCAAGAGGTTAGGCCGCTAATTCAATCTACGACTAGAATGTTGCCTCATATTCAAAGGCGAGGGGCTCTAAAAGTGTATGCAATTGTCCTTAGATGAGAGAGGAGGCAACTGGACATATAATATAATATAATTATAAAGAATCAATCTTGAATCTAACTCAACCCAAAAACTAATTTTTAAGGTGAGAATTATTCAAATTCATATAATAAGTCTATGTTCTCATTTTATATCCAATGTGAGACTCTTAATAATAATATATATAAATAATTTTAAAGATGATGAAATATTAATATATGGAATGACTATTACAGAAAAATCTGGATGTAGAAGATACATTTTGACAAGTTTACTTAATTCATGGATTATTATGAACCTTCTCCAAAATAATATTTTCTATGTCCCAATTTATATGATTTTTTTAATCAATTTAAAAAAGAATGACACATTTCATTATTTGATAACAGTATATATTTAAACTTTTTCATTATTTGGTAATAATATATTTTATACTTAACGAGATGATCCATAACTACGCACAAATATCTTTGACTCTTTTCAGATCATAAGATTAAAAGAATTCTTTATATTTTAAATTTAGTGTTAAATTATATTATATAAATTAATCAAATTGTAAAGAGAGAGGGGGTAGGGTCCCTGTATGCATGCCACGACACATAGGAATGACCAGGCAGAAAGTTGCTTGGCTGGAAATAAAGCCTCCCGAGAAATACAACTTCAAAGGCACAATGTCTTATTACTAGTACAATTTCTTTCTCATACCTATTGCTTTTTGCTATTTCTTCCCTCTTTCTAGTTTCTGTATTCACAGGCTACTGAACAATGAAGGTATGATCAATTTTCCTTTTTCTGTACACACACACGAATACCCTGCACACGTGTAATATGTTCATGAACTTTTTTTGTACCTTTTTTACTTTCGGAATACTTCAGGAAATATTCAACTTTTGTTTTGAACTCTTTTTTTTTTTTTTTGAGATAATCTAGATTTACTGGCCTGCGCCTCTACTTTACTGATATTATCCAAACGTTCTGGAGGTATTAGCATCGGTCCCTCAACACTAGTACCAGTAAATCGCGAGATGTGCTCCAGTGACCAGTGTCTGGAAGCGTACAACTGATCAATACGACAAAGTACAATCCCCAACAAGCAGAATTACTTCGTGTCTGAGGGGAATCGAACTCACGTTGTCCCATGCCAGAGCGTCTTTTAGCGCCCAGACTTTGTCACTGGACTATGCCCGGGGGAAAACTTTTGTTTTGAACTCTATATATATGGATTTTGATTCCTTACGTTCTTTGCTTTTCCCTTCTCCTATATTCTTTTGTCTCTCTTCGAATATGTAATCTTCTTTATTATGATTCTTTTTTTCCATGAGCTGCTATATGCTTTTTGTTACTGTTACTTCATATTTTCAAACCATAACGTTTATCGGAAATAACCTCTTTACTCAGAAGGTAGGGATAAGGCTGCATACATACTAGTTTTTCAGACTCTACTTGGGATTACACTCATGAGTACGTTGTTGTACTTGTTATTTCTAAAATTTGAAACTCTCTTTTTACTTTCATTTCTGTAGAAATTTATCCTGAAATTGGATTTGGAAGATGATAGACAAAAAAGGAAGGCCTTGAAGACGGTTGCTGCTCTTCCAGGTAATTATGAATATTAGACAGCCCTTTTCTACACTTTTCACTAATCAAGATTTCAAGGGATAAAAGAAAAAGAAGAACAGTGAAATGAAGCTAATGCTTCTTTTCTATATTATATTGGTAATTAGTAATTTTGTGTTAAGTACAATAACATATTCAGTGTAATATCACAAATGGGGTCTGGAAGGGTAAGATGTAAAAATAAATAAATAAATTTATTACATAGGGGTAGGGGAGGGGAGGGGAAATGAGAAAGGATTACAATTGATTCGAATTCTCACCAACAAAGTGAAGTTCATATAGCTAACCAACTGAGCTACTAAATTTTACCTGACCTTATCTCTATCTTTATGGACATAGAGAGGGTGTTTTCGATACTCTCGGCTTAAAAGAAATGTAATCAATGCAGTAATTCAAGAAAAATAAGATAACAAGATATTATGATACAAAATAAATGAAACAACTAGGACTGACCAGTGGGCCGGGCTGGGTCCACCGGGGTCGGGTTTAGCGGGATCGGGACGGGATCGGGGCGGAGAAGAGGGGCGGGTTGAGTGGGCGGCCAAGTGGTCGGGTCGGGCGACCATCAGTGTCCCGTCCCGCCCCGCTGGGTAGAAGTCGGGACGGGTCGGGACGGGACGGGTCAGGCGGGTTTTGTTTTGTTTTGTTTTTTTTTTTAATTTTTTCACTAAATTAAAAATACGAAATTACTAACAAAGTAACATTAACATATACTTGTCATATAGTCATATACATATACTATAATATTATAGACTTATAGTATTATAATTATAGTATTATACTCATATATATAATATATTTATAAAGTATAAACTATAAAGTATAAACTAAATAATTAAACAAAGACAAGAAGAGTGTAAAAAAAATATCTCAAGGCTGTTTTTGTGCCTCTTATATTATTAATTATTTCATTGAAATATACAAGATTCAAAATTACAACATTGTAGTGTACTGTTGTTGAAAAAAATTGCAAAAGACATAGAAAAATTAAAAAATTACAATGAAATAAATTACCAATTTGAAAATATTTTTTCTAGTTTCTTTATAATTTTTTGTGGTTCTTCGATTGGAATTGGTATATCTTGGTCAAATTGTTCCACGTCGCTACTCATGCCTTCAGATAAAATGTCGTTGGAGTTGTCGTCTTTTTCTTCGTTAATCTCTGGTTGACCGCACCTCCTTCGCTCATTGATCGTATCAATCTCGAAATAGTCGCCATCTCAAGAGTTGTCTCCGGCTAATGAGTGTCTGTGCTCTCCTATTTGAAATCTGCCTGCAGAAAAAGCGCTTTCAGAAGCGATTGATGACGCTTGAATGTTCAAAATATCTCGGGCCATCATTGAAAGTGTCGAAAATGTCTTCTCATTCTGCATCCAATATTTCAGCAAGTCTTCCTTTCCTTCTTCATTGATAACTGCTTGGTAAGGTAAATTACCATGCAAAACAAAAACATCGAACTCGCTAATTTGGTTAGCACTGTTACCACCGCAAATTCTATTTCTGAGGCTTTCAATAAAATTAATATTAGCCCAAGAAACAACATGTCTTTTTTTAGGCTGTGTTGAAGAAGAAGATGGTACAAAAGTCGGTTGGTTACTAGCACTTTCTTGCTGGTAATGCCGATATACTTTTTTGCATTCATCTTCTACGCTATTCAACACTTCTTCTAGCGTTAGTTCAATAGGTGGCTCAACATTTAAATTTTTGGGAGTTGGAGGTGGTAGTACGTCCATACAGGTATAAATATTTTCAATAAGACTTTTACAACCCTCTACTTTAATAGTCGGGTTTAATACATCACCAATAATATAAATAGGGGGAATAGGAATAAAATATTTTTTTAATTTCATAAACATTTTTTTAATAGATGCCTTATAAGCAGGTTTTTCCATATATTCTTTAAGAAGTAAAAATATTATAGTTATATAAAACAACATAGTTGAAATAGTAGGATAATATAAAGTATAAAATTCTTTTGTTGCTCGTTGAAAATTTTCTAGAAATACAATAAGTTCTCTAATTTTGTCCCAATCATTATCCACAATCATATCATTTGGATTTTGATTATGGGCGTTAAAAAATAAAGTAATAGGCTTTCTATAGTCATAAGCAACAACTAGTTGGTCATATAAAGAATTTCATCTAGTTGGTACTTCTTCGAGAATTTTTCTGTAAGATAGTCCACAATCGTGACAAGTTTTTTTATATTCTTTTCTCTGTTGAATTCTATTATTTTTAAAAATAAAGTGTATAGCAAATTGTATTTTTTCAAGAATATCTTGAAAAAGTGAAAGACCATCCTTTACAACTAAGTTATAAATATGGCACACACATTTGATATGAAAATGTTTTGGAAAAGACGGAGTTAAAACATCTCTTAAAATATTAATAGCAGAATTGTTAGAAGATGCATTATCTAATGTAATACTCATAACTTTATCAGTTATTAAAGTAATAATCGCAGATGAATAAATATTTTCAAATAAACTCACCATTGTGCCTACTATCTATATATCTATATGCTAAAATACGTTTTGCATAGACCATTTATAATCTATCCAATGACAGTTACCGTTAAATAATCATGGTACATTAGTACTACGACCTATATCGAAGTTAGAGCGACTTTGCAATTTAAATGATATAATGCATAACGTAAATCTTGTTGATATTCATGTGCAAATTTAAATACATCTCTTTTAACAGTTGATCTAGGAAAACCTTTATAAGCGAGGATTATACATATCTCTAATATAATGAATAAAACCGGAGATTCAGGGAAATGAAAAAGGCAAACCCTCCACAACAACTAATTTTGCTAGTGCTTCCTATCTTTATGTTTATCGTATTTAGGGCCTACAAATCCCCGTCATAGGTTAATTTGACCAGTACTTTGTCAGGGACGATGTGAACCTTGTCCCGATTGAGAGGACGCTTGCTCACCAGTTTTTTCAATCATGTATTGGGCATGCAAGACTTTGTGTTTTTGCAATAGGTGTCTTCCTAAACCCTCCGTCCCACCATGACCTTGTCCAGTTTTAAAAGAATAAACATTTTTACAAGTTTTACATACTGACTACTTTGATTGATGCGTCCACGTGAAAATATTTCCATACAACCGATTTTAATGGTCGTTTTCTGGGACCTCGTCTCATAGTAGGGGGGATATGAGGCATTTCACTAGTGGGTGTATCATCATCTTCATTAGTAGGTGTATCATCATCTAGAGTGACATCTAAATCAAAGTCTTCTTCATTTTGAGAAAATACATGGTCGTCAAGATCATATGGTATTTCAGGAAACAATTCAGGATCTATAAAATCATCTTGTCTAGGAATAGCTGGAATACTAGAAGAAGTACCCTTGCCTTGTTACATACTACTAGAAGAAGTACCCTTGCCAAAAATATTTTTTACTCTTTTCATGGTAATAAATAGTTAAAGACTTAAAAGATAATGAAATTAAATGTGCTAAATGAAATAAAAACAAAATAATAATTTAATGAGAGAATGAATGTACCAAACGCCGACGCGAAGTGTCGAGGTTGAAAATTGAAACTAGTGTAAATATAATAACAACAATTAATAATATACACGTAAGAGTATTGATTGATGTATCACACTAAGAATATAAAAAAATACTAATAATATAAAAGAATTCATCACACTATCCTATCCTAATATATAGCTTATTAAAGGGTTAGGAGAATCCAGTGGTGAAGATTGTTTGGAAACTTGATGTGGAAATGAAGTCAATAAACTATTAATGGCAATCAATAAGTTTGAATTGAATTCTACGTAGTAACTGGAAAAAGAAGAAAAATAATACTGTACCACATTTAATTTGTACACGTAGATTCCTGATTGATGCCACGTCAAATGGGTCCTCCATAATTACAACTTACAAGATGTCCTTCTCTAAACATCAGCAACTGATCACTTTCCGTAAATAAAAGAATCAACTTGAATATCTCAAATAATTCATCCAAAGAACTAAACAGGTTTACTTTACTAGTCCATGGTTTTCTTTAAGGAAATATATCGGCTGTAAGGAAAAAAATGAATTAGTTAATGTGCAAGAATTAGGAGATGTACTATTGTTCCATGAATGATCAATATAAGGGGATAATATATATTTAGTAATTGAGGATTGAAGGTTGTTACAAGTTTGTTAGAAAGTGGTTAAGAGGTAGTTACTTAATTAGTTGTGTGATTAGATGTGATCATTATGTGTGTATATATATACACACAATATTGTACACATTGGATACCGATTCATTCACTTCACAATAATACATTTTTTGTTCTCTCTCTCCCGATCACATTCTCTCTTTCATCTCTCTTCTCCTCTTACTTTCTCCTCCGTCTCTTCCTGCTCTTTCTCTTTTCTCATCTCTCAGATTATTGTTAATTAATCATCATGGTATCAAAGCCTGGATAAATTGATTCATCTTGGAGCAATTTTTACATGCAATATGTTAGAAATGATCGATCTAGAAGATGAGAACTGAAGTTCTATCAGATCGAAGCGCAATAAAGCAGATTGAAAGGATATTATTGCATGCAATCTGTTAGGAATTGATATCTACAAGATCGAAGTTGCATGCAATCTGTTAGGAGTTGAAATCTACAAGATCGAAGCTCGATCTATAAGTTCTGGTGAATTGAAAGGATTTTGTTACATGCAATCAATTGATTTTTCTGTTTACTTTCATTACTGAGGAGTAGAATCTGATAAATCAATTTCTATAATGAAGTATAATCAACTTTGTTATTAGTGAAAGTTTAAACTGCACATTTAAATTGGATACAAGGAGTAATGGAGAGTTCTGGAGAAGATATAATTACTGAAAGCACGACAGTAAATGTGAATATTGATCATAATCATCTTTTATATCTCTTTCCCTCTGATGCACCTGAATCTTTATCAGTTGGAATTATTTTGAGTGGAATGGACAACTATACACTATGGAGCAGAGCTATGAAACTAGCTTTGTTAGGAAATAACAAAATAGGATTTATTGATGGATCTGTGAGAAGATCTTCTTTCCATGAAAATTTGGCCAATGTGTGGGATAGATGCAATGCAATTGCAGTGTCATGGCTAACGGAGAATGTAAGTAAGAATCTACTTACCGGAATATTGTTCAATTCAGATTCTTATAGCATATGGGAAGAGCTAAGGGAAAGGTTTGATAAAATAAACAGTTCTAGAGCATTTCAACTACACAAAGAGATATTTACTATGAGGCAAGAAACATTATCAGTCTCAATGTACTATTCTAAGCTGAGAGATCTTTGAGATGAATATGATTCCATCATCCCAATTTCATCATGCTGTCCAAAAAGTTCAAGGATTTTGTTGATCACGTGCAGTATCAAAGACTAATATTGTTACAATTTTTATAGGACTAAATGAAAACTATAGCCAGACCAAGAGTCAAATAATAATAATAATAATAATAATAATAATGCAACAAGTATCAAGTTTGAACCAAGTGTATGCTATGATCAATCAGGAAGAAAGCCAAAGGATGGTGGCAGGCACAAGCAGAATAGTGCATGAGCAAATTGAATCCTCTTCTATGTTCATAGCTGGAAATAGAAATGGTAGACATGGGAATGAAGCAGAAGAAGCCATACAACCCCAATGCTATGTGTGACTTCTATTATATGAAAGGACATTGGAAGGTTGATTGTTTCAAGCTTATGAAGTGTGATTTTTGTCATAAAATAGGACACAAGCAGGATGACTGCTACAAGCTCATTGGATATCCTGAAGATTTTAAAAGTAACAAGGCCAAGAAAGCATATGTGATGACTGGAGGGAACTCATTTTTTGAAGACATTAGACAGGAGAATATGGCACAACATGGCATGAACAGGAGTTTTGGATCAAAGTTCATGCAGCAACATAACACACAATCATCATGATCAGAGAATGCAGACTTCAGTTCAACTTACACCTAAACAGCACCAACAATTTGTCAACCTGCTTAACAATCAGAAAAATACTGAAATCAGTGCAAATTTGGCAGGTAAGTGTGTTTTTGGTTCAAAGGAAATCTTGAAGTATATTATAGATATATGTGCTACTAATCATATGATTAGTGATCAGAAATACTTGCATGACAAACAATTGATATAGGGAACAGGAAAGGTGCAATTGCCTACTTGGGATTCTGCCAAGATCTCATGTGTTGGTGACCACCACCTAGGAGGAGGTGATGTTCTTAGAAATGTCTTATATTCCAACATTCAAATTCAATTTGATGTCAGTGTCAAAAGTGACAAAAGAACTAAATTGCGTGTCACTTTCTTTCCAACATGTTGTGTATTTCAGGATCTCTCATCTAGGAAGGTGACGGAGATTGGTAATGACGAAGAGGGATTGTACATATTGTGTTCAGATACTCATAATAAAGGGAAGGAACTGGACAACTGTTTGTCAAAAATCCAAAGAAACCTTGTACGAAGATTAAAAAAAAAGAGTTGTGAAACAATAAAAGTAAAGTATGTAGATAAATGAAAGGGTGAGAGAAAAAAATATCTAGTCAGTATCTCAACATGTAGATGCAACAGTCTGGCACCATAGGTTGTTCCATGTGCCTATGAGTGTGTTGAGAAAAATATCACGTCTTCTAAAAGATACTGCTATTTCTACTTTGACTAATTGTGAAGTATGTCCCCTAGCTAGACAAACTAGGATCCCATTTCCTGTCAGTAATAGTAGAGCATCAAGGCCATTTCAATTGTTACATATGGATATATAGGGACCCTATAAGACTGAAACATATAATAGAATGAGGTATTTCTTGACTATTGTGGATGACTATTCTAGATGGACCTGTATTTTCTTAATGAGACTGAAGCCTGATGTTTCAACATTGCTGTTGCGATATTTCTAAGTACTTACGCAAGTGTACGTATCGTTCAAGTAATAAAGATCTGTAAGACCGAGTTTATCGTCCACATAGACTGGTTTATTAAGTATCAGTTATCTATTCCATGGTATCTATTTGGTTGACGTTCTTTAGTTTGAGTTTTAGACTAAGAATTAAAACTAAGTGCAGAAATTAAACTAAGGATGATAATACTTCGGGTTTTAAAACAGTTATGAAGGAAATAGGGCATTCCAATCTCCTCAACTATCCACTCTTTCACGTGTTAATGAAATGCTAATGACTCTTCTTCTTATTAAGATAGCAGGCTAACTAATCTGTCATCATATTTCGGTCAGGACATGCAAGAGCTCAACCTTGTGCATAAACCTTCTATATTTCTGTGATAGATTTTATCACACAGGAGGATTAAGAACAATAACCTTTAATTACTACACAAGTACCGGGGTACTTTCGTCAACGATTTTAACCTATGTCTAGACAATTACAGCATATTCAAATCTTACCTTTCAGACTTTTGATTTGAAATCATATAAGTGATGACAATTAATTTAATTATCAAGCAATCACAACAATATTGAATAAATCTTAATATTCTGAAGAAGAAATCAATAACTATGCATTAACTATATGAAAGAGTTTTAAGAAGATTCGATGGAAAACCCTACTAAAGTAATTAGCTCCTAAATATTGTCAGGTCAAGAACTAAATTACAATCCAACGTGAACTAAAATAAAATAAGGGAAAGAAAAAGAACTTGAACAAAGTTCTCTCCAATCTTGTGTCTTGCCTCCTTTCCTAGCCTTCAAAGTAGAATATACAATGAATGAAATAAGGTCAGGGTTTAGGGATTTTATATCTGAAAAAAATCATATTTCGGACCCTTTTTCCCTTGAAATTCGGCCTAGATTCGTCAATTTTCCGCCTCGGCGCCGCGGCCCTGCTGGGTGGCGCCGCGGCGCCGGAACTCATGTAGCTAAATCGGAACTCGCAGGTCTTTGGGCGCCACGGCGCTGCTGGCGCCGCGGCGCCGGTGGCGTCAACTTTCGGTTTTTGCGATTTTTCGTCATTTTCTCTTCTGTACTTCGTCAAATTGCTTCTATGCTTCCCGGAATTTCTTAGGCTTCATTTCTTGGCCCTTTTAGTATGCAATTTCATCCTCAAATGTAGTATCTTCTCCTTTATAATCGCTGTGACACAAACGAAAGAAAAACACACCTAACACTATACTAAACGCAAAATAAAAGAGTAAATTATTAACTAAATAGGACTCAAAAGAGTGTATAAAATACACTCAACAAACACCCCCAAACTTACACTTTACTCGCCCTCGAGTAAAGCACTAAACAATAAACAAAAACAAAGACTTTATGAAATGGATCAAGTAGCTATAACAATGCTTCTTCAAAATCATGGATGAAAATTGGGATAATATGTTAGAACATACATAGCATGAATAATTAGCAATCTAGAATTTCAAATTAGATACTTCGCAAATTCACTTAGATCATCATTACTAGAAACATAAACATCTACCCTATGCATGTCAATTTCATTCCATCTTTCCCAAAATGCTACAGACCTGTTTACTTGCTATTCTCCACTAATCATAGACATACACATTAGAGATCATCAGGACTTTCAAGGGTTGTAATGTAGTCTTAGGCAGGGGTAGGTAAAAATAGGCATTTAGGCTCAAATTACGTACCATAAGCATTTTTCATTCAACTCATTTTCCTTCTTTTGATTTTTTTTAGTCTCATATCTATTTTCCCCCTCTTTTCTTTTGAGAAAATGAGATACATTATAAATAACAAGCACTCCAAAACTTAGACTTTTTCATATTTTTCATTGGGGTGCATCAAATTTTCACTCTCTTTTTATTTCTTTTTTTTCAACACTTTTCATTTCAAGAGTTTTCAATTATCACTTATGACACAACAAATGAGTCATAGGGTGTCAAACAAAGATTATTATTAAGGCTCAAAGGGGCTGACTAGTGATACAATTTATGTCAGGGTAAGTAATGAATGGTCAGAAGAGCTAACAAAGAAATGTCTGAATCATTTTCCTAAACATATACTTTTTAACTATTTCGCCTCAAATAACAAGCAAACATGTGTTCTAGACATTGTTCAGCATTTCTTTCCATAACTGACATACATGGGCCAAACACAAATATCCCAAATAATTAAATGTCATGATTTTTTGTCATATCTAACTTAAGCACACAAATTTTTGCTTTCAATTCCATTACATTATCCCATTTTATTCATTCAATATCTTTAGCAACTACAACATACCTGATCCATACTAAACGCAAAAAAATTATTACTCACAAACACATTAAACGAACAAAAAGACTCACAAAGACTCAAAAACAAAATAACAAAACAAAGTAAGACCCCCCAAACTTAATCGACACATTGCCCCCAATGTGAGAAGAATTAAAGGGACAACTTACAGACACAAAAACAACGGTCATAACGGAGGTCTGGGAGGAAATTTCTGGAAATTGCACAGCTTCTGGGCCCTCTGAAGTTTCAGCGTCGCGCCCCTGCATTTTGGTGCAGCGGCGCTGTGCTCGATCATTGCTCTTTTTCAGCGTTTTTGATCCTTTTCCACTCAGGGTCAGTCCCTAGTCCACCTGTCATCAAAACATAAGACAAAAACCAAGGCCGTGAGACTGTTCAAGACAAAATAAAACAAACTAAAACAGAATTGAAATAACATAATTAAAACCATTGGGTTGCCTCCCAAGTAGCGCTGTCTTTAACGTCTTTTAGCCGGACGCAAGTTACTTACTAAATCAAGGGGGTAGAGTATCCCCTCCGCATATCCATTTCAGCACCATTCTCTTTCTCCTCCTCCTCTTATTTTTCATAGTGCTGATTTCAGAGGAGTTCAATTCTTTTTCATCAATTGCTAGTTCAGAAGTCTTACCATAAAGGGCATCAGTACCCTTGGAACTTTCATGAGGAGTCTTTTTATCAACTACACCAACAGCAAAGCATCTATCATAAAATTGTGGTTCAGGGGATGGTCTGAGAACTTTGAAGATCATCTCCTCATCTTGAACTCTGAGCTTCAACTCTCCCTTCTCAACATCAATAAGTGTCATCTCTGTGGCTAGGAATGGTCTCCCAAGGATGATGGGAATATTTTCATCTTCATCCATGTCTAAAATGAGGAAATCAGCAGGAAAGATGAATTTTCCTACTTGTACCAACACATCTTCAATAATTCCTTGGGGATGCACAATCGAGCGATCAGCTAGCTGCAGGGTGATTGTGGTTGGTCTCGCATTCCCCAAACCAAGTCTTTTAAACACAGAGAGGGGAATCAGGTTGACACTGGCCCCCAAATCACATAAAGCTCTTTTACATGTAACATTCCCTATGGTGCAAGGTAAGGTAAAACTCCCTGGATCGTTCAACTTTGGGGGAAGTTTCTTCTGTAATATAGCACTGCACTCCTTTGTCAGCACCACTATCTCATAATCTGTCAGCTTCCTCTTCTTAAAAATGATGTCTTTCATGAACTTTACATACACTGACATTTGCTCCAAGGCTTCAATGAAAGGAAGGTTAATGTGCAGTTTTTTAAATACCTCCAAAAATTTCGAAAACTGCATATCCAAAGCCTTCTTCTGTAGTCTTTGAGGGTGAGGAATTTTGTCTGTATACTCTCACATTACTGCGGGCGGAACCTTCTTTAAAATAGGGCGGTCATCAGTAACCCCCTCATTTTCTGCATCCCATGTCTTCTCCACATCATTCTCCTTTTCAACCACTGGTTGGGGTGCCATCTCCTCTCACTGCTTCCCACTCCTCAAGCTAATTTCCTGGCACTGTTCTCTTGGATTCATCATTGTATTACTAGGGAGAGTCCCCTGAGGTCTGTCATTCAACTTCCCTGTCAACTGCCCCATCTGAGTCTCCAAGTTCCTAATAGAGGATCTTGTTTCATTATGAATCGCTTGGTCTCGCTATAAAGCGTGTGCAGGTATTGGCAAGGATGAAATTGAGGACCTAGTTTCCACCATGAATTGAGTCTGAGAATTAGCCAAGGTCAGCGATCTTTGCTTTTATGTTATCCGCTTCTCGGGTGCGGGTGAATTGGCGATGTGATGATGGGGCCTGAAATTGTGGTTGTTGCCATTGTTCATTCTTTCATGAAAAATTTAGGTGTTTCTCCACCCTGGATTATAAGTGTTGGAGAACGCATTGTTGTAGGGCCTCTGAAAATTTTCCACTACCTGAACCTGCTCCATAGGCACATTATTTGGGTCCACTGCTATATACACCAATCAAAAGTGTGGGGACCCCCACAAATTTCGCAACTCACTTGTGTCTGAATCGCTTTAACTGACATGGTGATCTGTTGCATCTGTTTTGTCAAAGTGGCAACCTGCGCAGTTAATGCAGTGATAGCATCCAACTCGTGAATCTCAGCCACTTTTCTGCTTTCACTGCTATCTCATCGGCCCCCTAATGGTTATTTATGGCCATGTCTTCTAGCAAATTATGTGCCTCATTGACACTCTTTCTCATGAATGTTCTCTCTGCTGCAGCATCAATAATGGTACAAGTTGTACCACACAACCCATTGTAAAATATGTGTACTAGCATTCACTTCTCAATCCCATGATGTGGGCACTTCCTCTGCAAATCTTTAAACCGCTCCCATGCATCATATAGTGATTCTCCCTCCAGCTAATAAAAGTTATTCAACTCACCTCTGAGCTTCGCTGCCTTAGCTGGGGGGAAGAACTTGGTAAGAAACTTCTGGGCTAAGTCTTACCATGTATTGATGGAGTTCGCCTGTAATGAGTTCAACCAGCTCTTTGCTCTATCCCTGAGTGAGAATGGGAAGAGTCTCAACCGAATGACATCATCAGTAATACCATTGTACTTGAAAGTTGCACACAGCTTCAGGAAATTTTCTAGATGCATATGGGGATCTTCAGACGGTAATCCCCCAAACTGAACTGAGCCTTGAACCATGTGCAATATGACTGGTTTAATTTCAAAATTATTGGCTTCAACAGCTGTAAGCCTGATGCAAGTCTGCACCCCTGTGATTGTAGGCAACACATAGTCCCCCAAGCTCCTTTCTGCAGGGACTTGTCTTAAGACATGCAGTAACTCATTATTCACCAAATCGTTGTTATGCTGGTTTTTCATTGCTAATAAATCAGCAGCACTTTTCTCTTTTATGTTATGTCTGCATGATCTTTCAATTTCAGGGTTCATAGGGATTGGAGTGTCTGCTCCTCTCCTACTTCGCATAAACGAATACCTGAAACTAATAAAAAACAACAAACAGATTACGACAGAATGTTTTAAAAAAAAAATAATTAAAAAAAATAGAAAATAAAAACCAAATTAGAAATAAGAATAGATAATTCGATATTGAAAGTACGATATTCCCCGGCAACGGCGCCAAAAACTTGTTGCGATATTTCGAAGTGGTTACGCAAGTGTACGTATCGTTCAAGTAATAAAGATCTGTAAGACCGAATTTATCGTCCACAGAGACTGGTTTGTCAAGTACCAGTTATCTATTCTATGATATTTATTTGGTTGACGTTCTTTAGTTTGGATTTATGACTAAGACTAAAATTATAGTAAAGTGCAGGAAATAAACTAAAGATGATAATACTTGGGGTTTAAACAGTTATAAAGGAAATAGGATTTCCAATTTCCTCAACTATCCACTATTTCACGCGTTAATGCAATGCTAATGATTCTTCTTCTTATTAAGATAGCAGACTAACTAATCTGTCATCATATTCCGGTTAGGACATACAAGAGCTCAACCTTGTGCAGAAACCTTCTATATTTCTATGATAGATTTAACCACACGTGAGGATTAAGAACAATAACCTTTAATTACTACACAAGTATCGGGGTACTTTCATCCACGATTTTAACCTATGTCTAGACAATTACATCATATTTAAATCTCACATTTCAGACTTTTGATTCGAAATCATATAAGTGGTGACAATTAATGACCAGTTAATTATCAAGCAATCACAACAATATTGAATAGATCTTAATATGCTGAAGAAGAAATCAATAACTATGCATTAACTATATGAAAAAGTTTCAAGAAGATTCGGTGGAAAGCCCTACTAAAGTAATTAGCTCCTAAACATTGTCATGTCAAGAACTAAATTACAATCCAACATAAACTGAAATAAAATAAGGGAAAGAAAAGAACTTGAACAAATTGATGTCTCTAATCTTGCTCTTGCCTCCTTCTTTGCCTCCACAAAGTATGATATAGAATGAATGAAATAAAGCAGGGTTTAGGAATTTTATATCTGAGAAAAATCACGTTTCGGACCCTTTTGCCCTCGAAATTCGGCCCAGATTCGTCAATTTTCCGCCTCGGCGTCGTGGTCCTGCTGGGTGGCGCCGCGGCGCCGGAACACGTCTTTGGGCTCCACGGCGCTGCTGGCTGGCGCTGCGGCGCCGGTGGCGTCAACTTTCGGTTTTTGCGATTTTTCGTCATTTTCTCATCCGGACTTCGTCAGATTTCTTCTATGCTTCCCGGGACTTCTTAGACTTCATTTCTTGGCCCTTTTAGTGTGCAATTTCATTCTCAAAGGTAGTATCTTCTTCTTTATAACCGTTGTGACACAAACGAAAGAAAAACACACCTAACACTATACTAAACGCAAAATAAAAGAGTAAATTACTAACTAAATAAGACTCAAAAGAGTATAAAATACACTCAACAACTGCTTAATTTTTTTTGTTGAGGTTAACACTCAATTTGAATTCAGAATACAAAAGGTGAGATCTGATAATGACACAGAATTTTTTAACCACAATTGTAAGGAGTTATTCTTACAACAAGGTGTATGAAAGTTCTTGTCCATACAAATCACAACAAAATGGTGTTGTGGAAAGGAAACATAGACATATACTGGAAATAGTAAGAGCCATTAAAATATTGTGTGGATTGCTAGATAGATTTTGGGGTCTATGTGTAGAGGGTGTTGTGTATGTCATAAAGAGAATTTCATCTACTGCAATAAAGAATACGTCATCATTTGAAATGTTTTATAAAAGAACACCATCACTTAATCATCTAAGAGTGATAGGTTGTTTTTGTTTTGCAACTATTTTAACTAACCAAGACAAATTTAGTTCTTAGAGTTGTGAAGACAGTGTTGTTTGGTTATGGATCTGTACAAAAAGGTTGCAAACTTTATGACATGGAAACCATAATATTTTTATGAGCAGGGATGTGGTATTCATGGAGATAATATTTCCTTTCAAAAGTACATATGAAGGAATTGATCATATGATATCATATGAACATTTTTGTTATGATGATTTGGTTCTGGTTCATCATCAAAATACATATCATCAAGAATTTGAAGATACAGGCCAAAATGCACATGATGGAGTGCAACATATGTGTATACCAGGGGAGAGTCAACATACAGTAGATCATGATTACAGTCATGATCATGAGAGCCATTACACAGATGATAACACAGATGATCCTTATAGTTATACTGAACAAAATTCAAGAAATGATACTAGAAGTTCTGTAAGAATTAACAGACCTCTTATCTGGCACAAAGGATGTGTTACTAAACATGGTACGTCTAATTGCCTATACTTTATATCTAATGGTGTTGATTACACATGATTATCATCTCAGTAACAGAGTTTTGTGGCCAAGGTCTCTCAAGACATTGAACCACATAATTATTTGGAAGTTGTAAAGGATAAGAGATGGGTTGAAGCTATGAAGACTGAGATCAAATCTTTGGAAGACAATGGAACATGAGAGCTGGTTGCATTTCCAGAAGGGAAGAAGGTCATTGGTTGCAGATGGGTGTATAAGATTAAATACAAGGCCACATGTGAGGTGGAAAGATTCAAAGCTAGACTGATAGCAAAGAGATATAATCAAAATGAAGGACTTGACTATCAAGAGACCTTTTCACCAGTGGTTAAAATGAGCACTATGATGGCAGTAGACATTGGGTGATACAACAGATGAATGTTTAAATGCTTTCCTACAGGGTGATCTTTTTGAGGAAGTTTACATAACAGTCCCTGAAGGTTTTGTAGCTAAAGGAGACATGACACAAGTGTGCAAGCTGTTAAAATCTTTATATGGCTTGAAGCAAGCATCAATACATTGGAATATTAAATTGACTGAGGCTCTTGTTTCTTCTGATTTCGAACAGAGTCATAGAGATTACTCATTGTTTATTAAAAGAAATGCTGACATTATTGTGATAGTACTGGTGTATGTTGATGATCTGCTACTTACTGGAAATGATCCAACTCTTATTGACTCCACTAAGAAAGCATTGCAGTCAGCTTTTAAAATAAAATACCTGGGTGAACTGAGGTACTTTCTTGGAATAGAATTTGCAAAAAACTCTCAAGGTATTCTGATGCATCAAAGGAAATATGCTTTGGAATTAATTTCTGATAAGGGACTAGGAGGGGCCAAGCGTACTCCTTCACCTATGGATGTGAATGTGAAGTTTACTACTGCTGATTTTGACATCCATGTTGCATCCACTTCTGAACCAGAGTTAGCACAGTCTGATGCAATCCTACCAGACCCAAGCAGCTATAGAAGGATGGCTGGTAGACTTCTATACTTAACCACTATCTGATATAACATTTGTAGTACATTTCTTGAGCCAATTCATGCATGCTCCTAAAACATCACATATGTAGGCAGGACTGAGGCTGGTCAGATATATCAAACAGGCTCCAGGATTGGGAATTCTTATGTCCAGTTCTTGTATCCCTCAACTCAGGGTATTTTGTGATGCAGATTGGGGTGTATGTGTTAACAGTAGGAGATCAGTTACTGGTTACTTTGTGAAGTATGGTCTATCACCAATATCTTGGAAATACAAGAAGCATAAGACATTTTCTAGGAGCTCAGTTGAGGCTGAATATAGAGCTACGACATATTCTGTTGCAGAGGTAATATGGCTGGCAGGGCTATTTCAAGAACTTTGTGTTGAAGTCCAAAGGCCAATAGCCATATACACATACAATAAATCATCCATTCAAATTGCTGCAAATCCAGTCTTCCATGAGAGAACAAAAATATTGACATGATTGCCATTTCATCAAAGAACATATACATAAAGGGCTGGTCAATATGTGTTCTTGGCTTCCAATAATCAACCTGCTTTACTTACAAAAGCTCTTGGTCGACTGCAACATCTTCACTTATTGTCCAAGCTAGGAATGAAGAATATCTTCATATCTCCTAGCTTGATGGGGTGCAAGAATTAGGAGAATGTACTATTGTTCCATGAATGATCAATATAGGGGCATAATAGTTATTTAGTAATTGAGGGTGAAAGGTTGTTACAAATTTGTTAGAAGTTGTTAGAAGGTGGTTAAGAGGTAGTTACTTAATTAGTTGTGTAATTAAATGTGATAATTATATGTATATATACATAATATTGTACACATTGAATACTGATTCAGTTACTTCACAATAATACATTTTATGCTCTCTCTCGGTCACATATTTTCTTTCATCTATTTTCTCCTCTTCCTTTCTCTGTTGTCTCTTCCTGCTCTTCCTCTTTTCTCATCTCTCATATTATTGTTAGTTAATCTTCATTTAACAATTAATTAGAAGCCAATTTATGGAAGAATATTTTAGTTGTTTTGGTAGGATTTTTCAAAAATATTGGTGTTCATGTGTCGGAACCTCTAAAAATGCATAATTTTTGAAGGATTCGACACACATCTGACAATATTTTTATGAGTTCGAGCAATGTAGATTGTTAGTAATCTGTTGGGGTCGGTCAAGTAATTACATTATATACATGTAAAATCTTTTAATCCAAAAAAGGATAATCTTAAGCTCTAATTCTATTACTTTTGAAGCTTTAAGTCCCTCGTTTTTTGTGTGGGTTTGGTGAGTATCATAGCTTATATTACCTTGATCAAGTAGTTACTTTGTCACACCAATAGATATAGTAATTTCTTAGTATCGTCTATTCTTCTTTGGTGAGGGGTCCCCTTGAAAAATAACTAATTTGCAATAGAAATGAAAATGTTGTAAAAATGTAGCTTTTAGATTCAGGGAGGGATTCAAAATTTAAATTTTATGAGTTCAACCTTTAATATGTTACACATGAATCCATTATATTTTTAAAGATGGATTCATATTCCATACAATGTTAGTGAATTTTTACATATAAATTTATGCTACGTGTTGAAAGTTTTGAGTTCAGATAAACACGGTACCGTATGGCTCCGTCCGCCCCTGCTTAAATTTATACGTAAAAACCCACTAAAGTTTTAACAAATATTAGATCCGAACTCAAAATTTTAAAACTACCACGAGTACAATATTAAAAATTCTAAAGATCGAATTCACTAAGTTTAAATTCTGAATCTACCTCACGTGCAGAATGAAATTGACCCTGGTGAGATTTTGTAGGGATTGATGAAATCTCAATGGATATGAAAGGCAAGACACTAACCATAATAGGGACAGTTGATCCAGTGACAGTGGTGAGCAAATTGCGCAAATTTTGGGCAGCAGAGATAATGTTAGTAGGACCACAAGAAGAACCAAAGAAAGAAGAACCATCTAAAGAAGAAACAGAGAAAGAGGGGGAGGAGCCTAAAAAGGAAGGAGAAGAAGACAAAAAAGAAGAAACAAAAAAGGAAGAAGAGAAAAAGGGAGTGGTACCAGTAGGCATGGTAATGCCATATAGACCTTATTATCCTCCTCCTCCTATGTACACATACAACTACCAAGTTCATCACAACATTGAAGAGAATCCTAATGCATGTGCTATCTGTTAATTGTTCTTTTAACAAATCAGAGTGACAAAGGGCTAGATTTTAGTTGATCTCTTGGAATACCCCATCACATTATGTATTATATGTTAAATTGGTTGGGACTCTTAGGGATCATATATGTATATGTGGGAAAAAACAACTAAAACGTTATGTCCTTCTCCTTTAGTTGATCTTGGTTTATCCTATTAATATGAACCCAAGACTAGCTAGCTTTCAAGAATAGAGGAGCTTTTGTGAATAGACAATATGATCCCATATTTGTGTTTTGTCCTTGTGCTTGTCATGAGCCTCTTTTCTTGGAGTATACTATATATGGAAACTTAATTTGAATTAATCATAATTTTCTTAGGATTATCTAGATGTACATTGCAATATAATTTCGATAGTAATATATCATAAAAGATGATTTTTTGTTATTAATCACTATATACAAGTCTCTTACTTGGATTGGGAAGGAGCAAAAGAGTTGCATATCATCCATGGTTATGATATGATGGATATAAATTTATATACATAAACACAGATCTCGAATTCGAGCTTTGAGTATAGAAACAATTATAATCGGGGATGCTTACTGAAGGAAATCAATTTCATGGGTTTATTTCATTCCCAATTTTACTATATATACAACTCTAACAAATCAATGGCTATCTCTAAGGATATACTAATTAATATAATTGATCTAATCAATCCCCTAATTCTATGATATTAATTTATAATCATCATACAATATATGATTTCAATATTCATGATTTTTTATGGTGATTGGTATTAATTATGGGATAGTCCACAATTATCTTAACAGTCCCCCGCAATCTTAGCGGGAGGTTATTGTATGATGAGATTATAGTGGCCGCCCAACCGGCGCTGGGTCCGCGGGTGGGGTAGGCGGGGTTGGGGTTTCGGGTGTGTCGCCCGCCCCGATCCGGATTGGGTCAAAGTGGGGTCAAAGTGAGGTGGGGTCATTTTTTTGTTTGCCTTTAAATTAAATAAATAAATAACACACACACACAACAAGATAGTTTAATAAAAACATCTCAAGGCTGTTTTTGTGCCTCTTATATTATTCGACTAGTATGATTTTTTTTTTTGTAATACAATTTCAAAATTGCAACTTCGTGATATTGAAAGTTGCAAATAAATAACATAGTAATATTACAATTAAAAGAATTACATTTTAAGAAACACATTTTTTAGTTTCTTTATAATTTTTTGTAGTTCTTCGGTTGGAATTGGTATACCTTGGTCAAATTGGACGATGTCGCTTGCACATCCGTCGGATAAGACTTCGTTGTAGTTGTAGTCTTCTTCTTCGTGATCTCTGGTTGGTCGCACCTCCTACGCTTCGCACGAATCCAGTCTCTGAATAGAACTGCAATCTCTAATGAGTCTCCTGCCAATGAATGTTTGTGCTCCCCTATTTGAAATCTTCCCGCAGAAAATGCACTTTCGACGCTGTTGATGACGCTTGAATGTTCAACACATCTCGGGCCATCTTTGCTAGTGTTGAAAAATTCTTCTCATTCTCCTTCCAGTATTTTAGCAAGTCTTAACGTCCCTCTTCATTTTTAATTTCTTCGTACGGTACAACACCCTAAACAAAAACATCAAACTCGCTAACTTGGTTAGAAACGGTACCACTAAATATTCTCTGTCTAAGGCTTTGAATACTAGTCGTAGAAACAACATGTCGTTTTTGAGGTTGTGTTGAAGAAGAAGAAGAAGAAGAAGAAGAAGATGGCATGAAAGCCGGTTGGTTGCTAGCATTTTCTTGTTGGTAATGCGTATACATTTTTTTACATTCATCTTGAATGCTAGACAACACTTCTTCTCTCCTTTTTGAACAGGTGGTGGGTCATTTGTAATTTTAGGAGTTGGAGGTGGAACTGTATCTATGCAATCGTAAATAGTTTCAACAAGATTTTTATAACCGTCTATTTTAATAGACGGATTTAATATAGCACTAATCAAGAATATTGGGGAATAGGAATACAATATTTTTTCATTTTTATAAATATTTTTTTAATAGGTGCCTTATATGCTGATTTTGTCATATATTCACTAAGTAATATAATTATTAGAGCTATATAAAATAACATTGTTAAATACCGGAAAATTCTTTAGTAGCTAGATAAAATTTCTCTAAAAATGTATTAAGTTCTAAAATTGTATCCCAATCGGAATCTATAAGCAGATCACTAGGATTTTGATTACGGGCATTAAAAATTTGGGTTATAGGTTGTCTATACTCATAAGCAACACATAGTTGGTTGTATAAAGAATTTCATCTAGTGCATACTTCTTCGGAAACTTTTCTGTAAGGTAGACCACAATCGTGACAAGTTTTTTTATATTCTTTTAGTCGTTGTATTCTATTATTTTTAAAAATATAGTTTATAGCAAATTGAATTTTTCCAAGAATGTCTTCAAAAAGTTTTATATCATCCTTTACAACTAAGTTATAAATATGACATGCACATTTTATATGAAAATGATCTGGAAAATATGGAGTTAAGACAACTTTTAATAATCTAACAGCAGAAACATTAGAAGAAGCGTTATCTAATGTAATAGTCATGACTTTATCAGTTATGCCATAATAATCGCAAACAAAAGAAATATTTTCTTGAATAAAAATATCAGTGTGCCTACTATCTATATATCTATATGCTAAAATACGTTTTTGCATAGACCATTTATAGTCTATCCAATGACATGTTACAGTTAAATAATCATGACCGTTAGTACTACGACCTATATCATTTTTCTAGGGTAATGATATAAATAATAACGTAAATATTGTTGATATTCGTGTGCAAATTTAAAAACATCTCTCCTAACAGTTGATCTAGGAAAATCGTTATAAGCAGGATTGTACATTGATCTTATATAATGAATAAAACCAGGAGAATCAGGAAATGAAAAAGGCAAACCCTCCACTACAACTAATTTTAATAATTCTTCCATATCTTTCATTTATTGTATTTAGGGCCTACAATTGCCCCCGTCATAGGGTCAATTTGACCCTATACCTGGTGCGGGACAATATGTGAAGCTTGTCCCGACTGAGAGGACATTGTTGACTCACCCATCACTTGAGCCTTATATTCATCCCACCTAGCTTTGTGTTTGGTATTCAAATGCGTAGTTAAACCTCCCGTCCTGCTCTGACCTTTTTCCATTTTAAATTTATAAACAATTTTACAAATTTTGCATGTAACAACTTGATTTTGTACGTGTCTATCAAAAAAAGATCATACATGTGATTTTAATTTTCGTTCTGGTGGGCATCGTCTCATACTAGGGGGAATATGAGGCATTCCAGTTTGAGGTGCATTAGTTGGCGTGTCATCTAGATTAGTTGGTGTGTCATCTAGATGTTCTTCTAAATTAAACTCTTGTTGATTTCCAGAAAATAGCTCATCGTCTAAATCTAACGGTACTTCAGGAAAATGTTCAGTATCAATAAAATCATCTTGTCTAGGAGGAATAGGATGACTAGAAGAAAGACCTTTGCTCTTGTCACCCCTACTAGAACCAGACATACCCAACATACCTCTTAATCCTTTCATTTTAATTTATGCTAATAAATACTTAAATAGTTAAAGATAATGAAATTAAGTGCGCTAATTAAAATAAAGAAACAATAATAATAATAAAGGAACGAATGTACCAAACGCCGACGTAATGTCGATGTGTAATCGAGAGATGTTGAAAATTGAAACTTTGCTCAACGGATGATCCTCAAGCTAGTTGTCAACTTCACTCTCAATTCCCAAATGAATAAATTACATTGAATATTTAGAATTAGAAGACAATGTAAAGAGAATAAGAGATAGATTGAGAGATTATTAGAGAAATTGTAATTGTAGGAAGATTTGTGAGAAAGAATGAAGAGAAAATGAAGTATTTATAGTTGAAAAGATGGGTTAAAGTGTAAATATAATAACTTAAGGGTTAAAAATAAATATTAGGGGGTAGGGGTTGGGAGAGGGAGGGTATTTGGCGTTGCCTGACAAGGCCAATTGGTACAAAGTCGTTGTCAAACGACTAGTAGGGCCGGATGGGGTGAGGAAGGGCCTGGCCTGGGTCAAGCGGGTAGTGCAGGTTTGGTTTTTTCACTCAGACGCAGATCGATACCGAATATTGGTATACCGACATCGTACGGCAGTGGGTCGTGGTCAGATGGGCTCAGAGACCCAGCCCGATCGACGACCTTAAATGAGCCTGTTCCTGAAATCATCAAATAGTACGCGCGGAAGACAATACGCGCGGAAAACCTTTGGTGAAAATATCAGTAATATGATAACAGGACGGTGCATGGAGAACACAAACTTATCCACGTGCAACCTTTTTCTCAGATAAATAATATATCAATTTCTATATGTTTTGTGTGTTGATGTTGGACATGATTTCCGGATAAGTATATCGCACTCACATTATCACAATAAACCATATTTGCATTTTTAATCTGATAATGGATCTCTAAAAGAAGATTACGGAGCCAACATAATTCAGTAATCACATTAGCTACCCCTTGGTATTCTACTTCAGCACTCGATCAAGACAACATTGGTTGTCGTTTGGATGACCATGAAATAAGGTTATCTCCAAAAAAATACAATAATCAGAGGTGGAACATCGTGTGTCTGGGCAGCCACCCCAATCCGCATCGGTATAAGACGAAAGACTCAAAATAGAGGACTTATACAAATGCATCATAAAATGAAAAGTACCATTGACATACCGCAGTTTTCTTGAGAGCCCTCAAATGTTCCTCTTTCGGATCATGCATATGTAAACACACTTGTTGCACCGCATATGAGATATCAGGTCTCGTGAAAGTGAGGTACTATAAGGCCCCTTCAAGGTTGCGGTAGTGTGTTGGATAACTGTATGGGGTCCCTGTAGCGTTACTTAATTTGGCTTTTATATCAACATGTGTATGTGACGGTTTACAGTAGGACATACCAGCTTTTTCAATGATCTCCTCGGCGTATTTCTTTTGACTAAGAAACAGATCACCTGCATATTGGGTTACAACAATTTCCAAAAAATAATTTGATGGACCCAAATCCTTCATCGCATTTATTTTATCAAGAAGGGACATAATAGACTGGTGAAGTGATGTATATGAGGTCGTGAGAATGGTGTCATCTATATATATGAGGATATATTCCATGTCGTTTCCCTTCTTATAAATAAACAATGATTGATCGGACTTGCTGTGTGAGAAACCTAGCGTGGATACAAATCCTGTAAACCTGTTATACCATACCTGTGGAGCCTGTTTCAAATCATATAAGTATTTTTTCAATAGACAAACATAATCCGGATGTGTAGAGTCTCGGAAACCCAACGGCTGGTGCATGTAAATTATTTCCTGTAAATGGTCATGTAAGAATGCATTTTTGATATCCAACTAATGAATGAATATGTATTTTGATAGTGCCAGGCTAAGAAACATCCTGATAGTTATTGGTTTAACCACCAGACTGAATGTTTCACCACAATCCACGTCAACCTACTGAGACATGCCATCACTAACAAGACGAGTTTTGTATCTCGCAAATGAGTCATCAGAATTCTTTTTATGATAAAAACCCACATCAACCGAATTATGTTCACATTAGATGGATGGGGCACTAACTCACATGTCTTATTTTTAATAAGAGCATCAATTTCGTCTAACATGACAACTTTTCAATTTGGGTCTGATAGGGCTACTTTATAATTTTTGGTAGAGGTGGTTAGACCGAGGATGTTAAGTTAAAATGGTGTTTGGGCCGAAAGATCACATGCATGGCACGAGTTTCAATGGTTCGATATTGGGCTAACCCCATTGTCTAGGGATTAGGGGTCTCGACCAAGGTAGTGGGCCGAAAGGATGTTGTATTTTATGCCAATGGTGAATGTTGTTAAAGTTGGGTTTCAGCCAGGTTATTAGGCTAGGAGTGGTCACGGGTGATGGAGCAATGAGCTCCTTAATTGGGCCTGATAGCCACTCGAAGTGGACTGGGTCGAGACTGGCGGTAAAGAGGCAGTGACCTCCATACCGCAGACTAGTCTAGTCCCATTTCGTGCTTGGGCATGTCCTGTCTGATTTTTGGTATTGAGATGGTGTTGTAAAATTGGATGTATTCAGTTATCCAAGAAATCATATGAATGGAGGATGTCATATGAGAATTAGCAAACAAAAATATAGACTCATCAAAAACTACGTGATGAGAGATAATAATTTTCTCATTCATCATATCATAGTATTTATATCCCCTATGATTTTGTAGATATCCAAAAAACACACAAGGAGTGGAACGAGTCTGGAGTTTATTAATGGTATTGAACGGAAACAAGGGATAACACAAACACCCAAAAACTCTTAAATGTGTAAAAGTTGGGATGCGGTGGTACAACATTTGTGTAGGTGACACATTTGAGATTAGTTTGCTAGGAAGAATATTTAAAAGATATATGGCCATTTGAAGTGCATAATGCCAAGAAGTTGGTGGTGTGGACGAATGCACAATAAGTGAGCGAATCATATTGTTAATTATTCGAATTTTTATTTCGGCTTTTTCATTTTCAGGTGATGTATGTGGATATGAAAGATGCAAAAACATCCCATTTTAGTGAAAAAATCATTAAATTGAGCATTTATGAATTACCTCTCATTGTCACAGTGAAAATATTTAATGAATTTGTCAAATTGAGTTTTTATAAAAACACTAAATTGTTTGAAAATGACGTAGGCTTGCAATTTTTGCCATAAGTGAAAAGTCCACTATAAATTCGAATAATCATCTAAAATGAGCATATAATATTTATGACCTGCAGAACTCAAAACTGGTGATGTCCACAAATCACAATGCATAACATCAAATGACATAAGTGTATGTGAAGTAGATGATGAAAAATGAAGTTTAACATGCTTCCCAAACACACATGTTTGGCAAACAGAAGAGTCCAAAAGTTTATTACAACCAACAAAATTATTCTTCTTAAGATTATTAAAAACTGGTGCTCCCGGGTGTCCGAATCGACTGTGTCATACGATAGGAAAAATAACTGCAAATGTTGATTGTTTGGTCACATTATTGGAAACGGTAGTGATGGCATACAAGTCCCTCATGCTATTACATCTCATTAGTGGTATCCGCGTCTGAAAATCCTTCACAAAAAACCCAAACGGATCAAAATTCACAAAAACATTATTGTCAATTGTAAAATGTTGTACATATATCAAATTTTTAATCAGTTTTGGTTCATGTAAGACGTTTTTCAAACATAATGGTGGGTGTGGGAGGAATTTTACCTGATCAATACCACGAATTGAAATTTCCTGTCCATTGTCGACAACAATATTTTTATTACTGATCATATTAAAATAAGATGAGATATTACCTTGAGATGTCGTCATGTGTGACGTAGGCCCCCGTGTCTATGTACCACGAATCATCTGGAATATTCAGATTCATGTTGTTCATGGTCTGTTCGATATTGGTTGGAGCATAACTTGCAGAAGATGGTGTGTGGGCTGCAAACGCTTGTTGCAGACGAGATCCTAGAAGTCTGGGTTGTCGGTTCGAAGATGATGGCCTGGCCCACAAAAAAGTGGGGTAGGGGAATGGAGGGGTAGCCCACTGTGGTGGCCAAGCTCACTACGGGTACTGCCCTACTGGGCTGGTGACTACCGTCACTACCACTGCGGCTAGTGGTTGTCGTTGTCGCCGGCGAGTTGGCCGCCAACCCCTTCCATGTCCCTTTCCGCTATTATTTTTTCATTTGTTGTTGTTGCGATTTGACCCTCATTTTTTATCATTGTTGTTGCGATTTTTGGTTCCTCCCAAACTGGAATTTGGTGTCGCAAAATCCGTGAAGGTGGAGACGAGTATTGTTCCGACAGTGGATGTCCCGGAGGCTGTCTGTTTTGCCTTGCGGGTTTCTTCGAGAATCAATCTCGAATGAGCCTCATAAAATAGAGACAACAGATTACTTTGTTGAATAAATGTAGTCACCCCATCATAATTTTCATTCAACCCTGCAATCAATTGAAGAACCAACCTTTGATTTGTCACTGGCGCACAACCGTTGGATAGTTGGTCGGCAAATATCTTCAATTCTTGACAATAAGTGAAAATGTTTGAAAAGTCATCTAATTTGACGTTGGTGAATTAGGTTTTCAAGATATACTGCCCTAGAAAGCTTATTATCTTGAAAAATATTTTGTAAACGTTCCCACACTTGTTGAGGCGTAGAGTCCGATTCTAATATAGTATGCAAAAAGTCATTGGAAATAGTGCCATATATCAATTGAAGTATTATAGCATCTAAACGAGACCATAACTTTTTATCAACATCAGTAGTGTCCGATGAAGACTCTGAAGGAATGATATGGTCTATTACTTCATAGGCGCGACAATGAATTTTGAATAGTTCCGCCCAAGAAGAGTATTGTCCTTTCTCCATCTCAAGGGTGATTGAGATAAAGTTCTTGATGTTGTTTACAGTAAGAGCTGGATGAAATTCTTGTTCTCACGAAGAATAGAACAAGAAGAAGAGAGAGTGTCGGTTAGGGTTTAAAAGAAGAGGAAACAAAAAAAAAAACTAAAAGATGGGAGGTTTTTGGGTGGGGTGTTTTAGTGGTTTAGGTTTTGTATTTAGGGTTAGGGTTTTAAAAAAAACCCTAAAACTTGTTAAGGTGGGAGCCAAAAAGAGAGAAAAAAATGAGAGGGGAAGAGATTTTCGTCTGGCGAGGGAGGCCGAATGGGGGTGGGGTGGAAAGGTTTAGGGCAAATTATTTGTGGCTCTTGATACCATGAAGGAAATCAATTACATGGGTTTATTTCATTCTCAAGTTTACAATATATACAACTCTAAACAATCAATCTTTGCTATCTCTAAGGATATACTTATTAATATAATTGATCTAATCAATCTTAATTCTATGATACTAATTTACAATCATTCTAAAATATATGATTACAATATTCATGATTTATGGTGATTGGAAATAATTATGAAATAGTACCATATTTATCTTAACCCTTCCCTCTTTATTGAGCTTTACATGGTACGAATTCGGGTTAGTTGAGGCTTTAAAGTTTAAACATCGGGTGAAAAATAAAAGACTAAAGGGTTGAATCATTTGCTGGCAAGTCGATATATATCATTTGCTGGAAAGGGTGTGAAAAACAAATGGAAGTCTTTTGTTTTTGTCATCTTCTCAACATGAAGTCTACCCAAGACAAATAGAGGTCTATATGGAAAAGAAGTATACTTATTTTTCATTTTCATAGATTTCTAATCATACTTTAACATGTGATGTTAGAACAATGCACCCACTTATAAGCTGTGATGTTAGAAGAGTCTTAGTGTTGATGTTGGAAGGATGTTGTGGCAACATCTGAAAATACTCAGGACAACATCTCTTGTGTGAACAATTGTCTGCGATGTTGTGGCAACATTTCAGCCAACATCTATGTAACGGTTTTGCCTATTCTTCCGGCCTAAGCAGGAAAAGTTACTGCGAGTAAAAAATGACTCAGGCAAGTTCACAAGTCTGTTGTTTTTAAAACGTGGTGAAAAACTCAGTTAAAGCGTGTAGAGAAAGCAGAGGAAGACTCAGTCCGAAACGTGAAGATTTTCAGGAAAAAGTTGAGGATTTTCAGGAGGATGAATCGGTCAATGCTGCTGCCACATTTTACTCAACCTCCACAACAAGCAGTGAGGATTTCAAGGGAAGTTTCACACAATAAATAGAGGGGAACTTCAGTACATTCGATATTCAGATTTACAACGACAACAAGTCAAGAGAGCTCTCGGATCTTACAATAGAAAACTGAATCACCAATTAGCCTAAAGTTGTTTTAACAACATCTTGTCCCACATTGCAATCGCTATCTCTATTCTAGATTAAGCTCATTGTTCAAGCGAGTGTAATGAATATGTTGTATTTTATCTTTTAGAATTTGTGACTTTAGGCGAAGTCATCTGCGACTTCATTTTATTTGTAATTTCTTTTATGTATTTTACGTTATACCTTGTAAAAGAAATTCATTTGTAATTGTGTATAATTTATACAATCCTTTTGGTCACCGACCATCAAGGGATATTAATATATACCCTTGAAAATATAAACATTGTGCTCTTTTTACTTTTCCGCTGCATTTACTCTAACAAAGTTTATCTCGGTTTATCTCAAATGTTGCCCCAAATGTTGCTCCAACATTGAAGGTAACATCCAGACACTGTTTCTAGTTTATCAAGTTGTCGATTTATTTTCTTACTAATCCGTAGCCTGGGACCCAACAATTGGTATCAGAGCCAACACTTGATAGGAGTTAGAGAGAAGTTTCTCTCACTAGACAAAAACGCTCTCAACGTTTTCGGCTAGGGCTCACGCAAGTCGTCTTCTTTCTCTTGATTTCTCTCTTCAATTTTGTCATGGATTCATCACGTTATCATCCTCACATCACGGAATTGATTGTGTATTGATTGATATAACTTTTTCCTTGTTTGGTTTGGATACGGTGGAGGCGTGTATTGCATGGTTTTCGGCGGATATTCTTGGATTCTAGGGTTCAAGAAATCGTGCAAGATTCAAGATTCAAGAAGTAGCTCAATATACTCATTGTTTGATTAGGATACTTGCATGTTTTCCGGCGGTCAAGTTTCAATAACTAATTCAAGATTCAAGAATTAATTCAAGATTCAAGAACACGTTCAAGATTTGCCTTTTCCGTGGATATTTGAAGGTTCATATTGCGTTTGTTTAAGTTGTTTATTGTTCATCTATTACAATATTCATCTTAACATTCAAGAACTCCAAGATTCGTGAGTTTTTATTTCGGATTCGATCCTGCTTGCGAACTAGTGAAGTCGAGGGTTGCGGTCTTTGATAATTGTTTGTCTTGTCTCATGTCATGGGCAAGATAAAGAACGTTCCTAGTATCAATGATGGTGGAACTTCAATGAAAGTTAAGTCTAAGAAGAAGAAGAAAGTGAAAACATATCCGACGATTGTAGGTGAGAACTTGGTGCCCGGAGTTGCGGATCCTACGATCATGGTGCATGTCGCGCCGGACAGACGTGTACTCCTTGACAAGGTTGTTGATGATACTACTCTGAAGATGATACATGACTGGGGGAAAAGCGTAGAAAACGTAGGTGTTAATGGCGAATTAGATGGTGTAGTCGGTGGTGAGGATCCTTCGACGATGTCGGTGGTTGCACCGGTGGTTGCACCGGTGGTTTTTGCTCCAAGTTATGCTTCGACGGGTAGTATGGTTACCTTGAATGTTCATGATGGAAATATCCAAGGAATGGAAGGAAATATTAATGGCAATCGCGTGGTGAGTCTTGACGTCCATGGTGAAGGTAACATTACGGATAATATTGCAAACAAGGATGATATGAATGTTCTTATCAATGACAATGGCGACGTAGATGGCTCTATTGCAAAGAATACATCTCTTGATTTTTTCGGCGTAGATCCGACGGGAATTGGTTCAAGCGGTGCGGCGACGGCGTCCAAAACCCTAGGGTTGATCGCGGGCCATACTGTGGGCCCAGGGTTGAAAGCGGGGCAAGAGGGCAATCACGGGTCAAGTCTGGAGTGTATGGGCCAAGGGAATGGTGCTGGGCCGAGATTGAATGACACGGTTCCTGGGCTTAGCGTGGTAGATGAAATATTGAGCCATATTGGGGCTCAAGAGCCCATTACGGGTCGTAGCGGGTCGGATCCAGTTCAGGGGATGGGTCACCTATCACCGAATAGGGTGGGGCCAACGCGTACTCTTAGGACTAATGGGACTATGCTCTCTACTCCTAATGGTACTAGTATTCCTGCGTCTAGTACAAGAGTTCACACTGTTAATCCTAGTTCCTCTACTCTTCCCACTACACAAGATGATCAACACATTGGCATGGCTGTGGATATGAATGGTGTTGCTGAGAATACTGTGCACAAAGGCACTAACAAGATAAAAAAGACTTATACTGGGATGTTCACGGGTTCACGCTTGGAGGAGAAGGGTATGAAATTACAATTCATTGCACAAGAAGGTGAGGATGTGGAGCTTGACAGCACTGATGAAGTTCCTTTCATCGAAACTTGGGGATATTGTCTTATTGGATGCTTCACGGGACCATTCCCTGGAAGAGATGCACTCAATTCCATTATCAAGAATGGGGGGTAAAGAGTAGAATCATACCTTATGGACGAGGCTGGACGATTTTCAGGTTCATGACGGAGGAGGACCGCACAAAGGTATTTCATGGTGGTCCATACATGGTCTATGGCAAGACATTGATGCTAAAATTGGTGGACAAGGGGGTGCTGCTTACGGATGATCTATTCATGAATATTCCAGTATGGGTGGAGCTACGAGATGTCCCTTTTTCGGTATGGAGTGCTTCTGGTCTTAACAAAATTGCGTCGCGTATAGGTAAGCCATTATATACGGACCAATTCACTAAGGACAGAACTAAAATGAATTTTTCAAGAGTCTTGATCTATATTGATGTCAGTAAGGAACCGATCATGGAGTTCGGTGTGCGATTGCCGTAGAATCGAAGGTATGTTCAAAAAGTAAAATATGAGAACTACCTTGATTATTGCTATCACTGCTCTACGTTCGGCCATAATCATTTGAAGTGCAAGAAGTTGCTGAAGGAAGTTGAGTCTATGGAAATCACACAGCCTCAGAACTTGAAGACTTATCCTCAAAATGGCGGGGATATGGGCAGAAATGAGGCTACAGCTCATACAGGATCATTACACTCGAACCCCCTCTTCATACCACAGATTTTAAGGGGTGAATCTTCTATTAGGGTTACTCCACAAGTCCAGAATCAGCCGCATATTCCCGGAAGTGTCGGAGAAGCTCTGAGCTTAGACATACCTTCGATGGTGGGTCAGAAGAATGGTGCCAGTTTGCGGATTGTGCAGGGACAGAATAGGATCCACGCCACTGGTGGTGGTGTTATAAATCAAGAGAGGGTCATTGCGGATCAGACTAGAAGTGTCTCTAACATGCCTCATGTCCCGGTTACACTTGGAGGTGCGGAAGCTAGTGATGGTGCGACGGGAATGGATCTCTGTGACCAGTCTCGTGCGTATAAGGAGTCGACCAGCTTGAGTGCTAACATAGCCAATGATGGATGGCAGGAAGTCACTTCAAAGAAGAACAAAGGTAAGGCAGTTAACACAGGGCGCGGGGGAGCCTATGAATCCTCCTTTGTTTCTAGATGAAAGTTCTATGTTAGAATGTCCGAGGTCTTTGCGGAAGCCTGGATAGGGCAGCCACACAATCTCTAGTGTGTAGGCTTGCGCAACAGCATTCGGTAGCACTGGCATGTTTGATTGAGACCAAGTTCTCTCGATCAAGACTTCAGAATTTTCCTTCACAAAGATTTCCCGCATGGAAATCTTGTTCGAATATTGATTTCATTGATGGTGGAAGAATGTTACTCCTTTGGGATCCTTCTAGAATAAGCTGCGAGGTGATTGGAATGGATTCTCAGCACATTCATATTCATGCACTTTGCAGTGTAACTCAGGTGTCCTTTATTGTCACTTTTGTATATCCGGTATATAGCGTCCCGAAAAGAAGAAAGCTTTGGGACCATCTTGCTCATTTGGGCACTGGTATTACCAAACCATGGATGATTCTTGGTGATTTTAACTCTTATTGCTCCCCTCAGGACAAGGTGGGGGTCCCCCTCTCTCGGCTTATGCACTAAGGGATCTTGGCAATTTTATGATGGCTCACGGACTCTCAGATGATCCTGCTTCAGGGTCCTTCTTCACTTGGACAAATGGCTCGATTTGGTCTAAACTGGATAGAGTCTTGATGAATCAGTATTGGAGCGATCTAAGCTTGGAATGCTCGGCTACTTTTCTGCCCATGGAGCCAGTTTCGGATCACTGTCCAGTAATAGCCTCAGTAAATGCAACTACCACTAAAGGTAATCGTCCTTTTAAGTTCTTAAATATGTGGCTTATGCATCCTTCATTTGATGGTATCCTAGACTCTTGTTGGAAGCAATATGTTACTGGGTCTGCTCAGTATGTATTGGTCATGAAGTTAAAATCTATGAAGAAACCACTGCGTGAATTGAATACTAGTGCATTTGGTAGTATTGCTCAAAAGGCTAATGCGACTAATTTGGAGTTCAAATACGCCATTAATGAACATATGGAAGACCCCTCTAATGAGGAATTGAAGGCTAAGGTTGGTGTCTTGAGAGCCAAAGCAGCTTCCTTGCTTGAATCAGAAAGGCACTTCCTTCGGCAAAAAGCTCGATGTAAGTACTTGGTGGAAAGTGATAGGAGCTCTAAGTACTTTCATAGCATGATCAAGATGAATAATGTGAAGAATGCTATCTCTTATCTTGTTAAAGATGATGGTACTACTACCTCCTCTCCCGGGGAAGTGGTGGATCTGCTTGTTGATTTTTACAAGAACCTTCTTGGCACCTCTCGGAATTCGGCTCCTATAGACCCCAATGTGCTTGATTCGGGGCCCAAGCTTGGAGATGATGATCGCACCGTCCTTTTGCAAACTATTTCCCATAAAGAGGTTCATGATGCTCTATTTGATATTGGCAATGACAAGGCCCCAGGCCCGGATGGCTTCTCCTCGACATTTTTCAAGTCTCGTTGGAAAGATGTTGGTCACGATGTAGTTCGGGGTGTTCGTGAATTCTTTACAACGGGTATTCTGTTAAAGCAGCTGAATCACACCATTATTGCTCTTCTTCCGAAAACGGACAGTGGTCCGAAAGTGAGTGACTTCCGACCGATTGGCTTAACTAATGTGATTTACAAGATCATTACCAAAATTCTCGCCAATGTAATGGCCACTTTCCTGCCTATTCTTGTGAATGATTGTCAAAGGGCGTTTGTGCAAGGAAGAAACTTAGTAGATAATGTGTTTATTGCTCAAGAGCTTGTGAGGGGTTACAATAGGTCTCGGACTTCTCCAAGATATATGCTAATGGTTGATCTCCGTAAGGCATTCGACGCGGTTTCATGGGGGTTTCTTGATTCGGTTTTGCGTAGCCTTGGGTTCCCGGACAGATTCGTGAGATGGATCATGGAGTGTGTCACTACGCCTTCCTTCTCCATTTCCATCAACGGAGAATCGCATGGTTACTTTACAGGGAAGCGTGGTTTGAGACAAGGGGACCCTATGTCCCCTACCTTATTCATTCTCTGTATTGAGTACTTTTGAAGGCTGCTGAAATTGAAGACTTCAAATTCGGGGTTCTCTTATCATCCTAAGTGTGAGATCTTGGGTCTTTCCCACCTCGCCTTCGCAGACGATCTCATGCTTTTTGCTAAAGGGGATGATGCTTCGGTTGCGGTACTTATGGAGTGTCTTGAGAACTTAGAGGCGGTTTCTAGACTATCCCTGAACCCCGCTAAGCAATCCATCTATTTGGCTGGAGTACAGGGTTTGAATCGACACAGGATCATTGACAGAGTTGGGTTTTCGGAGGGGTCATTTCCCGTACGCTACCTAGGGGTCCCTTTGGCTTCACTCTCCGTTTCTGTAGAACAGTTTGCTCCCTTCACTGATGCCATTTCCGGATATATACGGAAATGGGGGCACCATTCGCTCTCTTATGCGGGGAAGCTTGAGCTTATTCTATCTGTTATTCAGGGTGTCAAAGGATTTTGGTTCCGCGCTTTTCCACTTCATGTTGCGGTCCTGAATAAGGTGCGTTCCGCTTGTCTTCAGTTTTTGTGGGGAGGGAGACCATCCCGTGTCGCATGGGATGAGGTTTGTGTCCCGCAATCAGATGGTGGACTAGGCCTCATGGATATCAAAGTTTGGAACCATGCTCTTCTCTCTCGATCCATCTGGCTATTTCACACGAACACAAATTCTTTATGGGTAAAATGGGCGAACTCTTACTACTTGAGAGGTCAATCGATATGGAACTATGAAGTCAGAGATAGAGATTCCCTGCTGATCAAGAAGTTATGTGGTATTCGGGATAGATTTATACAGATATTCGGTAGTCGAGAGGCTACTATTGCTGGCTTAGAGAGGTGTTGCGTTGGTGGAAGATTGGACTCCGGTCTTGTCTATGATGTCCTACGTACCCGGCGCGAGCGTAAGCCCTGGATGTCTCAAATTTGGAAAGGCTTTATCCCCCCCCCCAAATATTCATTCACGGTTTGGCTTAATTGTCGGAAGCGTCTAGCTACTAGAGATGTACTTTCGTATTTAAATCTCGAAGACGTTAGTTGCGGGTTCTGCAAACGAGCTAATGAGACGCAGTCTCATCTATTCTTTGCTTGTCCATTTTTGAACATGATTTGGAGACACATTCGGGAATGGTTGGGAGTTTAAAGGGAGATGTCCACTGTCGAGAGCACTCTAAAGTGGATAAAGAAGGAACACCGCGGGACGAGCATGAGGTCTAGGGTCATCCTTCTTGCCTTTTTCGTAGTTGTATTCGAGATTTGGAGGGCCCGGAATTGTTACACCCCATAATTTAGGTCATGCTTATGAGAACGTACGAAGGGAATTAAAACTTAAATTTTAGAAAGATATGTTGACAGAATGTTTCGGACGGGTTTTAGTCAACTTTGGGGCGGTTTATGTCCAGTTGCATTAGGAGTTCCTAGGTGTTTCAAAGGCCTAGTATGTAGTTCGTTGAGTCTAGTTCCCAACACAACAAACCGTTCGTCGATAGGACATCGGAGTAAAAAGTTATGGAAGTTACAAGTTCGGTGCGCAGTCGAGCAGAAAAGTATTTTCGGTCAGGGGCCACAGCGCCGCGGCGCCGGATATACTGAAAGTTCGCTGAAGTTGCAGCGCCGCGGCTCCGGAAATCAGGGCCGCAGCGCCGGAAGTACTGAAGTTCTCGGAGGTTTCAGCGCCGCGGCGCCGAGGCGGGATTTTTGCGAAATCTGGGGGGAAAATCAGAAGATTTTTTTTATAAAGGCCATGGGAGGGTGACAAGTGTCCCTCCCATCTGATTGTGTGTAAGTCCTATTTATTGACCAAGTCTTGAAGACTTGGTCATTTTTCAAGAACCTCCTTCTCTCAAAAAAATCCCTTTTCCTTCTCTCTAAAAATTCAAGGAAAGACCAAGGGCTAGAGAAATTTCGGAAAGGCGGCAAGAAGGAAATATGTTGACAAGCTTGTAGGAGGTTTTGTGGAGGTGATTGTGGGAAAAGGGCAAGTGAGATTTGTTGGGCTGATTTGGGTGAACTCTAAGGTAACAATCCATTCTCCTTTTTAAGTAAATTGTGTTGCATGTGAGGAAGAAATGACTTGTAGTTGTCAATATTGCTTTTAGGTATATTGCATGTAGGAATAACGATTTGGATTTGAAAGGATTGGATAAGGATGATATGTGAGCATGTTGTAGTCAAGATACTACCTTAAACTTATTGGATTATTTAATTTGTATTATGGGGCAGAATTTTACACGTCTAAGTTAGGCGTGTAATCCCCTTGTATTGCTGAATTGTTGGGCCTTAAATGTGGCGTTTAGTAGTTGATATCGAACCTTGAAAAGGTGGAAAAGTATGTAGAAACAAAGGAAGTGTTGTCCAATTTTCCGTAAAATAAGGAACTCTATACTTAGAATATTCGACGAAGAAGTCTAGACGTTAATAGACGTATTTGATTATTATAGGTTGATACTCTACGCGCGGCATATTCGACTTGGCAAGTAGATTTAGCCGAGGAGGTATGTGATCCTTCCTATCCTCTTGAGCATGATGGTTGTAAAATATATAGTACGGTAGACGTACGTGTGTCAAATGAATTTTAGTTTTATTTTGATGTCTTTGACTTGAGTTCTAAATGTTAAGAATCTTGAAATATTTCAAAAAGAGTTATGAATCATTATTCGGAAGGCAATTAATACTTGGTTTTAAAAGAATAAGTTCTTTTGGTTTTCCAAACAAATGTGAATGTTTTGATTTATTACAAAGTTTAAGTGTTATACTAGCTTTATGGGAAGTTAGTTATAACGACTTAAGGAAGATAAAAAGAATGGTTTACTTACTTGTTTGTAGAAGCCTTGTAACGATTTCTGAATGTGTGGAAAGTTGGTTTGAGAAGTAAACGTGTTATGTTACTATGGGTGTTAGTGCCTTGAGATTTGTTGTGGTAGGGGGTTCTCCCATTGTGCTTATGTCGTTTACGATAAGCCGGTTGTGTTTGTGTATGTTGACACCCAATTTTGACCCTCCCGTCCAGCCATTAACCATAAAATTACACTAATTTTGTAAAATAATTTTTTAGGATTTTTATAATAAAATACAACAATAAAACATTAAATACAGGCATAAATAAATAATTTAATAATGGCATCGCGTCTTACGTAGAGTTTTAAACACTTAGAGTCCCGCGCCCGCATTAACTAACTTTAAGCTTTGTCGTAATTCTTAAATAATTAATAAATGCATAAAATAAATAATTTAGCGATAACGTCGTGTCAGGTAGCATAGCCGCATTTATTAGTAATCATTTGTAATTTAAAATCAATTTTAATCTGATATATGCATTTAATAGCACCGCATTTATAAAGCTTTAAACGATTCTTAAATATCGATTTGCATTCAAAGATTTAAGTAATTTAATATAAACTCAATGCAATTTTAATTTAACTTCGCAATAATGCATAACAATAAGATTTTAAATAATAGCGTCGCATTCTAAAGTATTAAGCATTAATTAAATAACGCGCCCGCATTTAGCACCTAAATAATTAGACTAATGTAGCACCTAGATAATTATAATAAAGCACCTAATTAATTTAATCACATTTGTTAATTAATTAATAATACACTTACCTAGAATTAACTAGCTAACTAATTAATTAACTCCTAGAATTAAATACCTAATTAAAAGACTAATTAATAACTAACTACCCTTAATTAATTGACCCAGCCCTTCCCCTGAACAACCCGCAGCCCAGCAAATCTCTAGCCCATCTACCCGCAAGCCCTTCTCTTTCACTACCCACAGAAGCCCAAACCCGTCGCCCGACCCACGTCTTTATTACCCGCAAGCTCAGCCCAATCCATTTTCGCCTCAGCCCTTTACATTCCCCCGATCGTCCTCAACAAAAACAAAACCCACGAACAGCAACCCTAAAATGTAAACCGCCGCACCTCTCAAACCTCGCACCCCCCCATCACCGCACCTTCCCTGCCGTGATTCTCGCCTGAGAATCCGGCGAATCGAACCCAAATCTTCCTAAATCGCAACTTACCATAACAAATCGATACGAAATCTCGTCAAGAAATCACACGAATTAAGCACGAAATCTCAGCACAAATTAGCCTTTATTACTTACCGAACTTAGACCCAGACGATGAGCTATAAAATCAAGAACGATTAGGCATGCAAAAGGGGGGGATAGCAAGAACACAGAGCAGAAACGGGGAGGGCACAGTAGAGTCTAGTCGAAGAACACAGGGTAACACAGCACCCAGACCTTTAGTTTTCATAAGAACAGGAAGTTCGAGTCCCTTTCTTAGTTCCAGCAAAGAACCCAACACCATAAACTTCGCCCTTCTATTCGCATCGCAAACCCAAAGCCCGTCGAGTGGACCGACGACTTGATACGCTGCCCCGGGTCGCTGTCCGGAGAAGGTAAATCCTGTCCTCTTTATGAAATTCTGATTTCGTATTCAATTATGTGAAGCTTGTTTTATCCTGATTGCTGTTGTATCGTGTATATTCGTATTTGTTGTCTCAATATGTGGGTATTCTGCCTTCTAAGCATTCGTCGAATGAAGGTCTGAAATATGGTATGTTAAATAACTAACGTAAGAGATGCGAATGTATGTGTATGCTTGGTTTAGTTATTAGGCTGTCTGCTAGAAGTACATGTCACTGTGCCAGGTGCTAAAATTGTTCATGTTGAAAATGGTTGCTAAGTAATGGTCTGCTTTTGATATGGTTTCCTTTAGATTATAACTCTTGGTCGTCAAAACACAATATATGAATGTATTCGCATCCCATTGGCGCGATGAATTCCCGGCTTATTTTCTGTATGTATTCAAATTTGATCTTCATGTCTAAAAACTGCCTGATGTTACTGTAATTATTTACTTACTGGGTAAGATAATGGATAGTAAAATACTCTCATTGATGTTTATGGCTCGCCGACCTGTTTTACTAGCTAATATTTAAATATGAGATATATACAAATGTTGAAACACACTACTGTACATCTGAATATATCATGACCCTAGGTCTCATTTGTATGAATCCATCCTAGTAAAATATGTAGCTTATGCAGAATTACTCTATGTGCAACCAAGCATGTTTAGTCTTTTCCAATTGAATGGATAATACTTAACGACTTCGCTAGTTTTAGTCACGGGATGTCTATTAGTTGTGGCGCGATGTGGTCTGATTGCGGAATTACTTAAAACTTTGTCAAGGTCAATGGGCACTTTCCTAATGTTTGATTATGAGAAAGTATGTGCTTAGTTAATCTAGGATCAGTTTGCTAAATGTATGTCTAAATTATTAATTGCTAAAATTCCCCTTAAGTTGATTATCCACAAAGATATGTAATTCGATACTTATGAAATATTTGGATTGTTATTCCTTTGGCCCATTGGCTTGTTCCTACGACTGTGACAATAGGATAAAAGAAATAGTCAATATATCTTCCTCTCTCTCACATGCCTTATACGCAAAACCAATCGATGTTAGATAGTCCCTAAACCAATGGTCTTAAACAAGAAACCATGCTAGACTCAATTTGATTGGATCACATCGTTTGTTGGGTCGAATCTTTGGAATTTGCGATATCTGAGCATCGAATCGAAACGAACTGTTTTGTAACTGTTCACCTAAATATCTAGCCCGAACACGCCCACCCTGTGTGTTTAAAGGAATTCATTCTAAAAAGGGTATCTTTGTACATACAAGCAAGAGAGTATATCCAAATATACTCCATGTATGTTACCCTTGTAGTTAGCTTTTCTTGGTGTTCGTGATCGCTTTAAATCACGATAAGCGGTACTGCTTCGTTTTGGTCTATAAGTAATTAACCGCCTCCTGCATGTTGATTTGTCCTTACTTTAACCGAAATTGCATGTTTGGGTCGACATGTTTATTCCAGGCTCGTTTTTCTTGAATTGCCGAATGAAATTACTAAAAAAAAATGTGTTAAAATTCTATGTTGATATTCATTTATTATTCGTATGAAAATTTGGACATATACTAATCCTTATCACTTTCTTTTTTTTACATGAAATGCATCGGAGCAAAAAATGTAGAGTCTCCTGAAGACTCATCACAAGCTACTTCAAATGGCAACCCGCTGTCTACGCATCCGCGTCGCCCCCGCTTCAGAAATTCCTAGAAAAACAAATAGGACGTCGTCATCCGCGTAAAGAGCACTCTTAAATCCCATCCTCTTTACTCACTATTCATTCATTTATCTGATTATTGTAATTTAATTACTCTATTTCTGTAATATTTAGGATATCTAGAACAATTAAGTTTCAAACATATAAGGTGGAGAAGTAATTCATAATCAGAAATGCACTTCTACTTTATTTGTCTTTTAGGACTGTTGAGCATGCCTAAATTCTGTAAAAACGATTTAAATGATTTAACTTGCATCATAAAACCAACATTTTGTTTCTTATTAAAATACAGATCTCTCCTAAACTCTCAAAAATCGTCTTAAAGCATTTTATATAATATTACGCGCAGGTTAAGCAAGATTAATTTAGCTAGTAGCATACCTAACTAAATAACCTTTGCATAAATACATAATTAATCCGTAAAGCACCTTCCTAGCATTCTTTAGCATTTCTAGCCATTTTTAGCACTTTTAATCGCCCTTTAGCATTTAACACCTTTAGCACATTCCGTCCTTAATATTTTAGCACCTCCTAGCATTCTTTTGTACTTTAGTATATTAGCACTACTTTCAAAGACTTTAGCTTTAGCATTTTTAGCACCTCTTTTAGCATTTTGCACTTTTAGCACCTTTATTTTTAGCACCTTTTACTTTCAAAATTAATCTTTAGCACTCTTAAGCACCTTTAGCCTTTAGCCCCTCTTAGCACTTTTAGCACCTTAAATATGCTAGCACTCCTTTACACCTTTGACGCCTTTCTTTTAAGCTTTCTAAGCATGTTTTAAAACTTTAGCATTTTTTAGCATTTTTAACCTTTTAGCACTATTAATATTTTAGCACCCTAGCACCACTTTGTTTACACTTAGCACTTTTAAATTGCTAGCACTTTTGTTAAGCGTCCTTAACCTTTAATATTTTAGCATCTTTTAGACTTAAGCACCTTTAAACATTTTTAGCATTTATTTTATCTCCTAACATTTTATTAAGCAAGAGGAGCTTTATTTTGCATTTTTTAAATATAATAATTACCCTAGGTTTGGCAGGACAACCGCAAGTTGGCGGATCTTAGAGGGTGCCTAACCCCTTCCCTCTAGATTAATAAAGAACTCTTACCCAGAATCTCACTAAGTTTAGCAGACCATTAAAATGGAGTTAATGTTTTACTTCAAACTAGTTAAACATTTAGGTGTCCTAATTCACCCAAATTAATTAGGTGGCGACTCCGCGAACCCTTGGCATTCTAGCAACCCTTTAGCATTTTAGCACCTTTTTAAACTTTAGGTCTCTTTTGCAATTTTAGCATCCTTTTTAGCATTTTTAAAACCTTTAAGCCTTTTTTAACATTTAACATTTTATATTTTATTTTCTAACCTTTTATTTTGAGCAGGAGTTAGAAAATAAATGTCGCGGCCGAAAAAGGGCGCGACAGAAATGGCGACTCCACTGGGGATTTTAGGTTCTTAACCACAACAGACCTAGGGTTATTATTTGGCAATTATTTTGAATTTAATTTTTTTTTTTTTTTTTTTGTGTATTGTATTTTGTTTATTTTTTGCTACCTGCTTTACTGCTTTCCTTAAACTGGCATTCCGTTCATATTTCTTCCACTCTGGAAAATTCACACAATCACACACTACATTCGAGGTGCGCTGGTGCATCAAAGAAAATTCTTTCTTCAAAATCCAAATTTAGGAGAGTCGGTAATATACGTGGAGTGCGGCCTAACAGGGCCGCGTAGCCTTCTCACTCGAGTTGTCCGCCTGAACTCAAGGCCTAGAAAAGCCAATTCTTAGAAACTTAAGATAGAGCTATACCACCCTTATTTTAGGGCATGCATGCATTTACCTTAGGTGGGTCGGTCCTTGGCATCGACACCACAATTAGGAAAACACCAAACTTGTCGACGGGTTTCGCAACCCAACGACCAACCAAAGATATTATGTGTAGCGTGACAATGACAGACAAATCCAAGCCCAATCATGACATGCGAAATTGGAAAAAGTGCACCGTCATTTGGTCGCCATTTCCAACAAAGGCATTATAGTTGGACGACTTGGACAAACCCGTCATAATCTCGCATAAGTGGACGTTTAGGCTTACCCGGCATAAAGAGGTCCCTTTGCATGTTAGGAAACGTTTGAATGTACTATGTGTGATATATCTGCTACATGCCTGCAAATTATGTGTTTTATGCTAACACCGCTTGTTGCATTTTTAGAAGAAAATTTATCATCCTCCCAGCGGTCGGTTCAGATTTGACTCAACAATGCCTGAGCATCCACACTTCACGAGTCCAAGGCAAGAAATGATGATATGACTGGCTCGGCTGCCCGAGCCAAATGGTTTGGGAATTATTCTGTCGGTAACAGAACCTTGAAGGGAGGAATGTCACGATCGGGAAGAATGTATTGCCATACGCCGCGACAAATTGGCGATATGCAGTTGAGATGGAGAGGCTACGACCGACCAACCTATCCATCACCAATACCCTATGCGGATCAAAGGGCCACTACTTCACAAACCATCCCGATCGACTCCACCACCACATATCTCCTAATCCTCCACAAAGGCCACCAATCACCGAACAAACCGCCGCGACACTGACCTCAACCCCACCTTCAAAATGACCTCCTACTACCCATATACCTCCCCGCTACTTCACCATAATCACCCTAATCGCGAGCCAACCAATACCCACGCACCACACCCATTACCCCCAAAAACAACCTGCATGACTTATGCAATGAAACCCAGCCTTTTACCGTCCCTGCTTCACCAAGAAGGATCATTATGAAGAGATGGAGAGGAAGTCCGAGCCAAAATGGGCGAGACGTGGCCAAAGAAATTCATAGTCCGAAAGAAGCGGTTCGTACGCGATCGGACAAAGGTCACGAAGGACTAGACTACGAGGATCTTTGCGCATCCGACGCGGAACCGCCATGGGTACAAGGTGCGAAGTTTGAACCATTTGATGGAAAAGGGAACCCCGCACACCGAGGTCATATTGCGACAAGCTAATCGGGGTAGGAAGAACCCAATGGCCATTATGAAGTTGTTCATTCGAGCTTGGGCGAGGCACTAGATTGGTATACCACCAAGATCCGCGGAAATGGCATACCGGAATGCATTGGCCCAAGATTTTGTGACGGTTCAGTTCAACACGTAAACCGTTGTGGATAGGTTCTACTTAATGAAGTTGGAGAAGACTACGAAACATTCGGAGAATACGCCATGAGGTGGCGTTGAGGCAGCGAAGTGCAACCACCCGTGGTGAGAGTGACGACCACATTATTCGCATAATCTTTGAAGGGCGCAACCTACCATGAGCGGATGATAAGCGCCATCGTGGCGGAATTTTGCGGAAGTTATTAGAATGGGCGACCGTAGAAAGGTATTAAAACCGGTAGGATTACAAATCAAAGACACAGCAACTAATAAGGCGATTGACTCGGGGCACTGGGAGTACTTCACGAGGAAGAAAGAGCGCTTTCCTTCCATGTTTGTACAAGAACGCAAACCCAAGCATTCATAACATACCAAAACCCATCATACTACCCCAACTACCACACACCTATATATAACACTTCACAAGCACGTTTATCACGCCGCATAGATCCACCCATCAAGCCCGCCACCAGACTAGAGCACCCCATGCACCCAGAGCAAATAAGAATTTTGAAGGAAAACCACCCAAAGTTCGCACCCCACTACCGAACCCATACCTCAAATATATGAAAGGTCATGAGCCGCAGCCTAATCCAACCGATTCGGGAAGGATCACGACCCTATCCCAAGATGGTATGATGAGAACACGCGCTGCGCGTATCACTCCAATAGCCCAGGACATGACACTGAAGGTTGCCACTCCCCCAGGGACAGAATCGAGGCACTGATCAGAGAAGGGGTAATTCAGCTAAAGGATCCTGCCCAAATGTGCATGATAACCCTTGCCAAACCACGACCACGTCAATGTGCACTGATAACCTTAGATGAGAATACACTTCGCCTATGCCCATTCCGCCTCGAATCGGCCATTTATCCGAGCACGCACCACGCAGAGGCCGTAAGAGGAGATAGCGAGCATGAAGACCCACCATCCACGGCGAGCATGAAGGCATATTGATTGGATTTGCACCCTGCTTGGTCCGCCAGAGCCCGGATAGGAAAACGATTTATTTTAGCGAATAATTTATAAACTCACATTTAAGCTTTAATAATGTTTTTTCGTTTGCTTGTAATGAACTACGTTTGACTGATTCCTTAGTGGATACGTGGCGCCGCCTCGCCGGTCCCACATCTAGAAATTTTAATTTTCCCAATATTCGCTTGTAATGAACTACGTTCGACCTGATTCCCTCATGGCGATACGTAGGCGGCCTAAATCGGCTTCGGTCACACCATTAGGAAAATTTCCCTTTGCTTTGAAAAATGACAAGAATACACATAGCCTACAAGAAAATACATTGAGACCCATTTTAGGCGGACACTTTTCAAAATCGATGTAGGAAACTGCAGAGGTTGCAAGTCCAGACAAGCCAGGCATGCAGATATCAAGGAACAGGGCAGCGAAGTCAAATATGCATCGACCCCCCCCCCAAAACTCACAAATTTTTCTTTGAGCGCAGGTCTTTTAATATTACGAAGCAAAAGTGCAACACCAAGCGAAAATACGATTTAAAAGTCTCTTCGCAGAAGCAGCAAAAGCAGAGGATGACAACAATCCAAAGTCCGCAGCAAGAGCAGCAGCAGCAGAAAGGGGCATCAACAATCGGCAATTAAAGTTCAGAGTTCCGCAACAAAACCTAGCGCGTCAACTCGGGCATGAAGTCAAACTTACAACCCGCGCATCGCACACAACAAAGGCATCATAACAATTGCGATTGCAGCCAAGCGGCAACATCTCGATTCGCTGCATAATCAGGGATGACATCTCTACCCATAAAATTGCACTTCTCACATATTTATCATTCATTTAAACAGGTATACACTAACGTTTTTCTCAAGCTTAGCTTGCAGGAGCATTTATTCTACAGGAGCAGCAGCAACACGTCCAGGCAACGACGTTATCGGCACAGCAAGTCCACGCAACGACGCCAAGAAGAACACGCCCGCATAACGACGGCGTAATCGGCAAGTCCATGCAACGACGCCAAAGAAGAACACGCCCAAACAACGGCGTAATCAAGAAGTCCACGCAACGACGCCCGGAAGAACACGCCCGCATAACGACGTAATCGGCAAGTCCATGCAACGGCGCCAAGAAGAACATCGCCCAAACAACGACGTAATCAGCAAGTCCATGCAACGACGCCAAGAAGAATACGTCCGCATAATGACGCGTTATCAAGACAAAGAAGTCTACGCAACGACGCCAAAGAAGACGCGTCACCAACGGCGTTATCGCGACAACAAGTCCGAAAACGACGCCATCATCAGCATATCGCATCTACACAGGGACGACTTTCTCTGTTCTCAAAATTGCATTTTTCTCATTCATGCTTTATTATTACGTTTAACAGCTTATGCACTAACTCTTTCTTGAGCTTTAGTCTTCATGGGCAATTGCAGCAAGGACAACGTATCCGCATTCACAATCGCAACACGCCCGGTGCGGCGAAATCACAAGATTTGGCAGATCGCATCAACACGCAGCATCATATTTTTGCGGGATAACCTTTTCTACTCACGGTTGCATTACTTTAAAATTATGCATCATCATTTTGCCTTATGATTATGCACTAACCGTTTGTCCAAGTCTTAGCGTGCGAGCAGGAGCACAACGTGGATTTTCTCTACAAATGACCGGGCAATCTGGGGCCAACCTTCCCAACAATTGCGAAGCGGCCTCAGCGTCCACTCGCTCCACATCGCCGTAGAACCCAAAGACCACAAGCCATAGATACACTCTGTGTTCAAGCCGCTTATATTCTTTTACTTTTTACACCATAGCCCAGTTGTCATCATAACTCGACAGGGATGCCTTTTAAGTCCGCGTTAGCCCGCGAGTGTTTTGACCATGGTAACCCAATGTCGCCATAACTCGACATCGGGACTTTGAGTCCGCATTAGCCCGCCGGTGTTTAGACCATGGTAACCCGATGTCGCCATAACTCGACATCGGGGCGCTTTTTGATTTTCGCGTCACTTTGTCTACCGCCCAACATTTACGCACTGAAGATCGAGACAAAATTGGCATGAGTCAACGTCTTTGTCCAAGATTCTTCCATCATCTCCATACAAAGAGGACATCTGCTGACACCCAATTTTGACCCTCCCGTCCACCATTAACCATAAAATTACACTAATTTTGTAAAATATTTTTAGGATTTTTTATAATAAAATACAACAATAAAACATTAAATACAGGCATAAATAAATAATTTAATAATGGCATCGCGTCTTACGTAGAGTTTTAAACACTTAGAGTCCCGCGCCCGCATTAACTAACTTTAAGCTTTGTCGTAATTCTTAAATAATTAATAAATGCATAAAATAAATAATTTAGCGATAACGTCGTGTCAGGTAGCATAGCCGCATTTATTAGTAATCATTTGTAATTTAAAATCAATTTTAATCTGATATATGCATTTAATAGCACCGCATTTATAAAGCTTTAAACGATTCTTAAATATCGACTTGCATTCAAAGATTTAAGTAATTTAATATAAACTCAATGCAATTTTAATTTAACTTCGCAATAATGCATAACAATAAGATTTTAAATAATAGCGTCGCATTCTAAAGTATTAAGCATTAATTAAATAACGCGCCCGCATTTAGCACCTAAATAATTAGACTAATGTAGCACCTAGATAATTATAATAAAGCACCTAATTAATTTAATCACATTTGTTAATTAATTAATAATACACTTACCTAGAATTAACTAGCTAACTAATTAATTAACTCCTAGAATTAAATACCTAATTAAAAGACTAATTAATAACTAACTACCCTTAATTAATTGACCCAGCCCTTCCCCTGAACAACCCGCAGCCCAGCAAATCTCTAGCCCATCTACCCGCAAGCCCTTCTCTTTCACTACCCACAGAAGCCCAAACCCGTCGCCCGACCCACGTCTTTATTACCCGCAAGCTCAGCCCAATCCATTTTCGCCTCAGCCCTTTACATTCCCCCGATCGTCCTCAACAAAAACAAAACCCACGAACAGCAACCCTAAAATGTAAACCGCCGCACCTCTCAAACCTCGCACCCCCCCATCACCGCACCTTCCCTGCCGTGATTCTCGCCTGAGAATCCGGCGAATCGAACCCAAATCTTCCTAAATCGCAACTTACCATAACAAATCGATACGAAATCTCGTCAAGAAATCACACGAATTAAGCACGAAATCTCAGCACAAATTAGCCTTTATTACTTACCGAACTTATACCCAGACGATGAGCTATAAAATCAAGAACGATTAGGCATGCAAAAGGGGGGGATAGCAAGAACACAGAGCAGAAACGGGGAGGGCACAGTAGAGTCTAGTCGAAGAACACAGGGTAACACAGCACCCAGACCTTTAGTTTTCATAAGAACAGGAAGTTCGAGTCCCTTTCTTAGTTCCAGCAAAGAACCCAACACCATAAACTTCGCCCTTCTATTCGCATCGCAAACCCAAAGCCCGTCGAGTGGACCGACGACTTGATACGCTGCCCCGGGTCGCTGTCCGGAGAAGGTAAATCCTGTCCTCTTTATGAAATTCTGATTTCGTATTCAATTATGTGAAGCTTGTTTTATCCTGATTGCTGTTGTATCGTGTATATTCGTATTTGTTGTCTCAATATGTGGGTATTCTGCCTTCTAAGCATTCGTCGAATGAAGGTCTGAAATATGGTATGTTAAATAACTAACGTAAGAGATGCGAATGTATGTGTATGCTTGGTTTAGTTATTAGCCGTCTCGCTAGAAATACAGTCATCGTGCAAAGCTAAAATTGTTCATGTTGAAAATGGTTGCTAAGTAATGGTCTGTTTTGATATGGTTTCCTTTAGATTATAACTCTTGGTCGTCAAAACACAATATATGAATGTATTCGCATCCCGTTGGCGATGCAATTCACGGGCTTATTTTACGTATGTATTCAAATTTGATCTTCATGTCTAAAACCGCTGATGTTATCGTAATTATTTACTTCGGGTAAGATAATGGATAGTAAAATACTCTCATTGATGTTTATGGCTCACGACTGGTTTACTAGCTAATATTTAAATATGAGATATATACCAATGTTGAAACACACTACTGTACATCTGAATATATCATGACCCTAGGTCTCATTTGTATGAATCCATCCTAGTAAAATATGTAGCTTATGCAGAATTACTCTATGTGCAACCAAGCATGTTTAGTCTTTTCCAATTGAATGGATAATACTTAACGACTTCGCCTTTAGTTGTAGCACGGGATGTCTATTAGTTGTGGCGCGACATGTGTCCGATCGGAATTACTTAAAACTTTGTCAAGGTCAATGGGCACTTTCCTAATGTTTGATTATGAGAAAGTATGTGCTTAGTTAATCTAGGATCAGTTTGCTAAATGTATGTCTAAATTATTAATTGCTAAAATTCCCCTTAAGTTGATTATCTGTCAAAGATATGTAATTCGATACTTATGAAATATTTGGATTGTTATTCCTTTGGCCCATTGGCTTGTTCCCATGACCTGTGACAATAGGATAAAAGAAATAGTCAATATATCTTCCCTCTCTCTGTCATGCCTTATACGCAAAACCAATCGATGTTAGATAGTCCCTAAACCAATGGTCTTAAACAAGAAACCATGCTAGACTCAATTTGATTGGATGCATCGCTTGTTGGGTCGAATCTTTGGAATTTGCAGATCTAGGAGCATCCTCAAATAAACGAACTCGCTTTTGTAACTGCTCACCTAAATATCTAGCCCGAACCTGCCCCACCGTGTGTTTAAAGGAATTCATTCTAAAAGGGTATACTGTACATACAAGCAAGAGTATATCCAAATATACTCCATGTATGTTACCCTCAGTAGTGGCTTTTCGTGTTCGTGATCGCTTTAAATCACGATAAGCGGTACTGCTTCGCTTTTGGTCTATAAGTAATTAACCGCCTCCCCGCATGTTGATTTGTCCTTACTTTAAATCCGAAATTGCATGTTTGGGTCATATGTTTATTCCAGGCTCGTTTTTCTTGAATTGCCGAATGAAATTACTAAAAAAAAAATGTGTTAAAATTCTATGTTGATATTCATTTATTATTCGTATGAAAATTTGGACATATACTAATCCTTATCACTTTCTTTTTTTTACATGAAATGCATCGGAGCAAAAATGAAGAGTCTCCGCAAGACTCATCACAAGCTACTTCAAATGGCAACCCGCGTCTATGTGCATCCGTCAAGCCCCTCGCTTCAGAAATTCCTAGAAAAACAAATAGGACGTCGTCATCCGCGTAAAGAGCACTCTTAAATCCCATCCTCTTTACTCACTATTCATTCATTTATCTGATTATTGTAATTTAATTACTCTATTTCTGTAATATTTAGGATATCTAGAACAATTAAGTTTCAAACATATAAGGTGGGGAAGTAATTCATAATCAGAAATGCACTTCTACTTTATTTGTCCTTTAGGACTGTTGAGCATGCCTAAATTCTGTAAAAACGATTTAAATGATTTAACTTGCATCATAAAACCAACATTTTGTTTCTTATTAAAATACAGATCTCTCCTAAACTCTCAAAAATCGTCTTAAAGCATTTTATATAATATTACGCGCAGGTTAAGCAAGATTAATTTAGCTAGTAGCATACCTAACTAAATAACCTTTGCATAAATACATAATTAATCCGTAAAGCACCTTCCTAACATTCTTTAGCATTTCTAGCCCTTTTAGCACTTTTAATCGCCCTTTAGCATTTAACACCTTTAGCACATTCCGTCCTTAATATTTTAGCACCTCCTAGCATTCTTTTGTACTTTAGTATATTAGCACTACTTTCAGCACTTTAGCTTTAGCATTTTTAGCACCTCTTTTAGCATTTTGCACTTTTAGCACCTTTATTTTTAGCACCTTTTACTTTCAAAATTAATCTTTAGCACTCTTAAGCACCTTTAGCCTTTAGCCCCTCTTAGCACTTTTAGCACCTTAAATATGCTAGCACTCCTTTTGCACCTTTTGACGCCTTTCTTTTTAAGCTTTCTAAGCATGTTTTAAAACTTTAGCATTTTTTAGCATTTTTAACCTTTTAGCACTATTAATATTTTAGCACCCTAGCACCACTTTGTTTACACTTAGCACTTTTAAATTGCTAGCACTTTTGTTAAGCGTCCTTAACCTTTAATATTTTAGCATCTTTTAGACTTAAGCACCTTTAAACATTTTAACATTTTTAGCATTTATTTTATCTCCTAACATTTTATTAAGCAAGAGGAGCTTTATTTTGCATTTTTTAAATATAATAATTACCCTAGGTTTGGCAGGACAACCGCAAGTTAGCGGATCTTAGAGGGTGCCTAACCCCTTCCCTCTAGATTAATAAAGAACTCTTACCCAGAATCTCACTAAGTTTAGCAGACCATTAAAATGGAGTTAATGTTTTACTTCAAACTAGTTAAACATTTAGGTGTCCTAATTCACCCAAATTAATTAGGTGGCGACTCCGCGAACCCTTGGCATTCTAGCAACCCTTTAGCATTTTAGCACCTTTTTAAACTTTAGGTCTCTTTTGCAATTTTAGCATCCTTTTTAGCATTTTTAAAACCTTTAAGCCTTTTTTAACATTTAGCATTTTATATTTTATTTTCTAACCTTTTATTTTGAGCAGGAGTTAGAAAATAAATGTCGCGGCCGAAAAAGGGCGCGACAGTGTATATCACCTACCCCCCCCCCCCCCCCGAATTGTTTATGTTGCCGCGGGTTAGCTACCCCCGATGCGAGGAGTACCTCATGCGGGTCCACATGACCTATGCGGGCTACGGTAGTCCAGGAATCACTCCGGGTGTGTTACGCCGATGCGAGGAATACCTCATGCGGTCCAAGTGGCCATGCGGACTACGGTAGTCCAGGAAATACCACGAGTTAGCTACCCCCGATGCGAGGAGTACCTCATGCGGGTCCACGGGACCTATGCGGACTACGGATGTCCAGGATTAGGCTCGTATAATGATACTATGGGCGAATGGACCTGCTTCGATCATTAGCGGCCTAGAAAAGACCGGTTGCGTTACACTTGTCTACTCTTATTTATGTTGTGGCATTGTGTGCGGTTAATTGGTTTTTCATACATATCTGTGGATTTGGTTTGGAAATGTTATGATTTCATTACAGTATTTTCAGTTTCACATACTTGGTACCAGATCGACCTCCTTCGGGGGGTTGCGTTCATGCCGCAGGTCGAGGTACATCGGTTGTTGATCCTCGCTCTTAGGATCACCGTTCTGCTTTTGGGAAGCCCCGTTTCTCTGGAGGCTTATCTTTTGGTATGATTCCCTGACATTGTAGATTCATGTACATTCAGGGGTATGACGGGGCCCTGTCCCGTCATAGTTGTTACAAACTCTTAGAGGTCTGTAGTCCTGTTGTAATTTGAGTTTTGTAAAGGATGTAACTGTTCAGTTTTTGTTATATTTATATTTACAGAAAGGTAACCATTTTGGTTAGTCTGTTTCTTATTTTATATTGTTTCATGTTTATGAGTTACTTCCGCTGGTTTTTCTCTGATGTTGTATCACTAGGGTGCCCGGGGTAAGGCACCAGTCACGGGCCCGAGGTCGGGTCGTGACAGGAATGCTTTGATTTTTGACGCGACCGTCTTGACCGAAGATGATGTTATTGCCAGAGTTAAGCTGGCAACTTATCGTGTAATTTTCAGATTATTTCCCTCATGCAGCTACACCATTTGAGTGTACCCCACCCTCCCGAGTTTATTTTCATTGCTTTGTATTACGTTGAGGCTTGAGATCCCTCAACGAACGATTCTATGTTCTGATTTTTGCAATATATTATTCATTTACCAAAAAAAAAACTTGATACAATAAGTGTATGATTCTGATTATTACGGCTATGGACTCAACTAACCATAACGTTGGTCGTCTTTCAATTCTAGATGGAACAAATTACGCCTATTGGAAGATACGTCTTCGTTCTCATATCAAATCAATTGATGTTAGAGCATGGAGATCTGTCTCTGAGGGATATGTGGTTCCCAAACAATAAAAATAAAGATAAGGAGGCATTATCAAAATTAGTTGCAGTGGAGGGTTTGCCTTTTTCATTTCCTGAATCTCCTGATTTTATTCATTATATAAGAGAAATGTACAATTCTGCTTATAACGGTTTTCCTAGATCAACTGTTAGGAGAGATGCTTTTAAATTTGCACACGAATATCAATAATATTTACGTTATTTTTTATATCCTATCACATCTGATATACGCCGTAATACTAACGGTCATGATTATTTAACGGTAACATGTCATTGGGTAGATTATAAATGGTGTATGCAAAAACGTATTTTAACATATAGATATATAGATAGTAGGCACACTGGTATTTTTATTCAAGAAAATATTTCTTTTGTTTGCGATTATTATGGCATAACTGATAAAATCATGACTATTACATTAGATAACGCTTCTTCTAATATTTCTGCTGTTAGATTATTAAAAATGTCTTAACTCCACCTTTTTCAGATCATTTTCATATAAAATATGCATGTCATATTTATAACTTAGTTGTAAAAGATGGTATATCACTTTTTGAAGACATTATTGAAAAAATACAATTTGCTATAAACTATATTTTTAAAATAATAGAATACAACAACTAAAAGAATATAAAAAAACTTATCACGATTGCCAACTACCTTACAGAAAAATTACCAAAGAAGTATGCACTAGATGGAATTATTTATACAACCAACTACATGTTGCTTATGATTATATAGGGCCTATAACTTTATTTTTTAACGTCTGTAATCGAAATCCGACTGATATGCTTATAGATTCTGATTGGGATACAATTTTAGAACTTATTACATTTTTAGAGAAATTTTATCTAGCTACTAAAGAATTTCCGGTATTTATTATCCTACTATTTCATCAATGTTATTTTATATATCTCTAATATTTATATTACTGTGAATATATGGAAAAACAAGCTTATAAGACACTTATTAAAACAATGTTTTTAAAAATGAAAAAATATTTTATTCTTATTCCCCCAATTTATATGATTAGTGATGTATTAAATCTGACTATTAAAATAGACGGTTGTAAAGCACTTATTGAAACTATTTATGATTGCATAGATAAACTTTCACCTCCATCTCCCAAAACTCTAAATGACCCACCACCTATTGAAAAAACTAGAGAAGAAGTGTTGTCTAGCATATAAGATGAATGTAAAAAAGTATATACGCATTACCAATAAGAAAGTGCTAGCAACCAACCGACTTTCATGTCATCTTCTTCTTCAACACAACCTCAAAAACGACATGTTGTTTCTGCGGCTAGTGTTCAAAGCCTCAGACATAGAATGTTTAGTGGTAACATTTCTAACCAAGTTAGCGAGTTTGATGTTTTTGTTTTGCAGGGTGTTGTACCGTACCAATCAATTGAAAATGAAGAGGGACGTGAATACTTGCTAAAATACTGGAGGGAGAATGAGAAGAATTTTCCAACACTATCTAAGATGGCCCGAGATGTGTTGAACATTCAAGCGTCATCAACAGCGTCTGAAAGCGTGTTTTCTGCGGGAAGATTTCAAATAGGGGAGCACAGACATTCATTGGCAGGAGGCTCATTAGAATTGCAGTTCTATTCAGAGACTGAATTCGTGAGGAGCGTAGGAGGTGCGGCAACCGGAGATCAACGAAGAAGGCTACAACTAAAACGAAATATTATCTGACAGATGTGCAAGCGACGTCGACAAATTTGACCAACAAATACCAATTTTCAATCGAAGAACCACAAGAAATTATAAAGAAACTAGAAAATGTATTTCTTAAAATGTAATTCTTTTAATTGTAATTTTACTATGTTATTTATTTGCAACTTTCAATATCACGAAGTTGCAATTTTGAAATTGTATTACAAAAAAAAGCATACTTCTAGTCGAATAATACAAGATACACAAAAACAATTTTGGGATGTTTTTATTAAACTATCTTATTGTGTGTGTGTGTGTTATTTAATTTAAGGGCAAATAACAAAAATGACCAACCCCCGACCCCACTGGATCGGGGCGGCAGCAGACCCCGCCAGCCCCACCACCCCCGACCCCGCCCTACCCCAGCCCCGCCAGACCCGACCTCACCCCATTGGCCAGCCCTAGATGGAACTCCATTCTTATTTTAGCATGTGAACTAGTTAAACTGAATGAAAAGTCTAATCGTTCCATTTAATCTGTTACTCCATGGATTTAATTTATTGTTTTTCTGAAAATAGGAGGTCACAGGTTTTCTCGTATATAGCTCAATGATAACACAATAATAGAGAATTAACGGTCAGAAATACACTTGAACTATCACTTTTTCACGAGTTTCACACACAACTATCAGTGAATCCCTTTTCCTAACTGAGTTGAGTTACAAAACTATAATAGATGGTTGGTGAAATTAGATACTAAAACCAGAAAGCTCTCTCTAGTCTAAAATAGTAATATTATCTTCCGAAAAACAATTTTAACAATCTAAAAACGAATAGTAACACAATATTTGATTGGATAACCAAATACCCCAATAATGACATACTTTAAGATACAACAAACAAATGTAAAAATCTAATTCCACTTCATAAGCTAACCAGACGATTCCAATACAACCTGTATTTGATGATCAGTTGTTCCAAAAGACTATAGACTACCAATGCATGCAATTATTAGTTAGGCAAAATATACATTCAATTATCAGTGAGATGAAATACATCATCAGCCTCAGTACTAGAAAAGATTGGGAATAAATTCAATAGCTTCATTTAACTCCTGGAATCCACATATGTACTACACTTCAGACAAAAGCAATTTCACAACTTTTTTTCCTTTTTTGGTGCTGAAGACTACTTTATATTAATATATTAAAGAAGTACCAAGGATTGCTAACTATTTGATCACATTTGTTACAAAAAGTGGATCCGGTGCAGTAGATGAGGAAGGATCCAGTGTTGAATGACAAAAAGAGGTAACAGAATTGGACACGGGTATTTGTTCCCTATTGTTACGTCTTACGGATTAAGATCCAGCTGAGTACAAAAGGAAGCGGCTCTGCATAAAAGGTGATGTTGCTTCCCATGAGTTCAGAACCAAAATGTGCTATAGCCTATCTCTGCAACGATGTTTTGCTCCCTGTACGATGTGCTATAGCCTATCTCTGCAACGATGTTTTGCTCCCTGTACGTGTGGCAATTTCATAACTTAATGCATCACTTCCAGAATGCAAAAATAGGTCTATTAAACCCAGGTTTGCGACCAGATGCACTAGATGTTATGTCCTCTACCATTCTAAATCCAATCTGCATTCAGATTAATGCTTGACGTGTCAGTCATACCTACCCAGGCCATAAAATATTATCTCCCGAAGTTTCAAAAACAAAAGATTCTCCACGACATACCTTGTCCAAAAGTATATCTTGAAAATCTTCTGGACGGATCTTAATCTCTTCATAATTATTTTTTGTTGTCTGCATAATGAGGAAAACATTAAGGGGTCATTTGGTAGGGTGCATTAGGTAGAATAAGGCTAGTATAAGCTTTTAGTACAATGATTGGTTGCAAATTAAAGTGTAATACAACTCATACCAGTATTACTTATACCTATTCAGTACTATGCTTTTACATAGTAAACCATGACATTAACAATACCAGTACTATTTTTATACTAATACACTTGCCCCTTATTCGGTACTATTTTAGAAATTACTCGATGCATGTTATTCTAATACAACAAACCAAACCGTCGATAAGAAATAATGCCAACATAACTAATCCCAACATAATTAATCTCAACATAACTTGTCTTCGAACCAAACAACCCCTAATATGCTTCAAAGGAAAAACTTGACCACTTTTCGAACACTAAGGAAAAGATTCCACAATAAGTTATTGGCTGTACAAATTATGTATCTGAAGCTAGTGGCATATGAAAAGCAATACCTCAGATACAAGACGATTTTTGTAATATGAACTCCAAGGCTGAGGCTCCAAAATAAAGACACCACCCTGTTACCAAAAAACATAGTCAAATGTTATTAAGCAAATGATTTCCAGTACCATTTTCATGATTTTTTGTCTTCTGTTTAAAAGGAGAGGTTTCCCCTATTATAAGTAAAAGTAAATATTACCGGTGAAAGAAGCCTCCAGACTTTCGAAAATAAAGTTATCAGTCCCTCGTCACCCCAGTTTAAATGCACCCACTTTGACACGCTTAAACTGCATCAAAAGAAATTCAAGTGATCATCCACACATACATGGAATCAAAACAAAAGCTCCTAGCACCTAATACTACAGAAATTCAAAATAGTAAAGGCGAACATAGTCATATACTTTACATTACACTTGCTTCAGATTCTATGACTTATAAGATACAGAAAAGCAGAAAAACTGGGTCTAATCTTCTCTGTAAGTAACCCTCGGGGGTTAATTCAAGTGCTCAATCTTCGGAAAAGCCAAAAATTGAGAACCCTGCACCTTTCTTGTATTATCTTGTATTACCGAAAGGGGTGAACCTTTACTATATTTTGGGTGATTTTGGAAAGGAATCACAAGTCCGAAGCATATCATATCTTAGCTACTATTTCAGAAAAGAATTGCCATGAACTAGAAGGATTTCATGTATCTTGAACCGTACACAGAAGATGACGCTACATGAAAAGAATACTTACCAAGTAATTGTATCATAAGATGTATTTTCCCCTGAATACCAATTCTGAACAAAATTTCCCTTCTTGAAAGAGACTATGTCAAACAAATCTGCCTCTTGCAAATGATGAGATCCTGTAGAATCAGTCTTTTCCCTTTTCTTAGGTGACTCTACCACGTTATTTTTAATACCATTTACATTCTTTGATTCTGCCGATTTGGCAACCCCTGCAGGTGCTGCTTTTGTACTCTTCACTGTTTTCCTGAGAGTCCAATAGGCATCCTGAATTCTTGCTGGAAGAAGAGATAATCAAAGTTATAAACTATATCCTAGCAGCTCTAAGTCAAATGCTAGATTCACGCATCAGATAAGATGACTATTTGGATAACAGAATATGAAATTATCGGCAACTATGGCAATAAGTTGGAAAGAGATGAAGAGACCAAATTTTATGCAATAAGGGGAAAGAAACTAAAGAGCGATTGTATGACATAATAATCCAACCACATTACCATGCTGGACAAAAACAATTGTTTGATCAAGCCAATTGCACAGAAAATCAACAAAATGCACTGTGCGTGTTCAAAACCAAATAACAACTTATTTTTTAGGGAAAAGGGTCATATTTGCACTCCACGTTTGGGAAAGGTTCATATTTGCCCTCCGTTAACGTTTGGGGTCAAATATGCCCTCCGTTAACGTTTGGGGTCAAATATGCCCTCCGTTAGTCTAAACTTGTTGTATTTGCCCTTATTTAACAGATCCGCCACGTCGGAGCCACGTGGCAAAGTGGGACCCACTAAATAATTTAAAATTAATTTTCTTTTTAAGTGTTTTTCTCTTTTTCCTTCTTCAACATCAGAAAGCTTCACAAACCTCTTTGTACTTGTTAGTAGAATTTGGAATCCCGTTTCCATCCCGCCATTTGGGAGATATAATGTAGAATTGGAATCTTGAGTGGAGTAAGAATCTTCATCTGATAATTCCTTCAACTGTGAGGCATTATCCACAGGGTTTAAAACAGGATACACATACTGAGACCTGATCCGTGCAGTTTTAGCTATTCCCATGCGGTCCAAATACGCTGGAAAAACGTTTCCAGGTGTTTGCATCTCATCAGTTAGCTTTAATGGGGTTGGGTAGGGTGAATACTTTGATGCATTGTAGTTGCCTGATGATTCAGACTGTTCGGAATTTGACTGGTTTCAGATGAAACACATTTTGATGACATTGAAGATAGATCTGACTCGCTTTCAAAATGAACAGATCTGTATCTGTATTGGGCAGTTGGAGCAGTGATTGGTGTAGCTGCTAAAGCCGTGTAATTGTTACTAGCCAGATTAGCTTTAACCTCGATGAATATCGGAGTGTTAGAATTTCCACTGCCTTTAATGGAGCTCTTAGAGAGAAAATGGTGTGGCGGCGGCGGTGGTGGTGGTGGCGGACTTGATGTTGAAGAAGGAAAAAGAGAAAAGCACTTAAAAGGAAAAAGAAAACTAATTTTAAATGATTTAGTGGGTTCCACTCCGGCGTGGCGTACACGTGGCAGATCTGTTAAATAAGGGCAAATACATCAAGTTTAGACTAACGGAGGGCATATTTGACCCAAAACGTTAACGGAGGGCAAAATTGAACCTTTTCCCAATCGTGGAGGGCAAATATGACCCTTTTCCCTATTTTTTATTATTCGTTTCTAATTATGACTTGTCCATGAAAGTAATTTATGCAGATCACAAGTTGCATGAAAAATTATTGCATCTTAATCAGTTCCTCATGCCAGAATAAACTACATGTGAACCACATATATAGACAAATGAAAAGTTTAAATACTTACCATCATCAATATCAACTCCAAGGATGCTTCGGCAACTAAACTTTTGAGCTGTAATAAAAAAAAGATAAGAAAAGGGAAATGCATAATATCTATTGATGGACAATTTTTCAGGGATTATCAAGCAAAAGCCCCACATGCGAGTAAAAGTAAGGTGAAATCCTAATTCAGAATCACATATGCAATTGAAATTATTGTACCGATGGCGATTGTGATCACTCCACTGTTACAGCCAATGTCAAGACAATCCTTGCCTTCAAACCACTCCTTCTTCATAGCTTTTAACCTTGGATCTTCCTCCGAATCCTGACCTATCTGTGCACAAAAAATACCAACCAGTGAGAGTCCAACTAAATTTTGCTGGAGATAACGTCCATTCTGTTAGATTAGATCCATACACGTCTTGCAGATGTTCTTTCATACAGTAATATGTAGGAAGTGAGCAAACAATAGATCAGATCTTCAACCTCCCGCCACCAAAAAATATTTACTAGGTGAGGAGAAAACTTGATTCAGTATTTATGTTTAAATAAACTGTGATTAATTGTTTACACTGCTGATGTTTGTTATAAAAATGTAGCGGTGGATGGTGGAGATGAATGTTCTAACTAAAGGTAACACAAATGAATATCTCAATTAACGGAATAATTGGATGAAAAAGCCCACAAAAAATATACAACAAAATTCAAAATACTATTCATGGGATTGGTAAGACACTGAAAAGGAGATTTGGAGTCCCAAAATCAGCTAAATCTCCCCATACAAGGATTTAGAGAGCAGTACAACCCACACCGCAAAGCATTGTAAACTTCTCGTGAGGGTCAGCTGACTTCTAAAGCGAATGAATATATCTAGTGCCTCTCCGGATCTTCCATTATGCCGAAATGATAGATGTCCATGATACCACTCTTCATGGGTGAATGATCAACACAGTTCTTGAAGAATTCAAGTCCTCACATCTTGCATACATAGTAATCATGGTATTAAGAAAAGGAAGCTCTGATCCAAAACCATGAGTGTAAAGCCCTGTAAGTTTCTGGGCTTAAACTTCCGATATTAACGGATTTAATGACATAATTAAGGTGCCCCAAGGAATACAAGGACCCAAAGTATTTTTAGCGATATGCCAATACGTCCATGGTATAAATTAAAAGTGGTTTAAATTGGTAAAATAGTCAAAGGTTGTAAAAGGATAAACCCAAGAAAACTACGGAGGGCCAAAGCCCATAAAAGAACCTAATATGTTCCTCTGCAGCCGAAGTTGTACACAAAAAAAAAAGATTCATCTAATTCCTATTCCAAATATATGAGCTACAATAAGGAATTAATGATAGGGTTTGGAAGCTAAATATCTTTATTGTTCATGGGTGAAATAAGGTAAATTCTCTTGCTTTGACTTACAACTAATGTGAAAGCTCCTACAAAAAAGGACGAATTGATAATTAGATTTATTTGATCAACCATAAGCTTACTTTGAAGCTATTAACGTTGGATGAAGCAAATAAAAGCTGATTTGCTTTGTGGAATCATACAATACACGTCAAAGGGGTTCAGAATTTCCACCACAGTTCATCGCAGCCGAACAGATTCTGCTATTTTGTTGCACTGTCTTCTCGTTATTGAAGCAATATCGTGAATTGTTGGAGTCTCATGAAATTTGAGAACACGAGTTGGAGCTAAAGCTTTGACGTAAGTTAAGTAGAAAATTTTAGTAAAACTTATGTATTCCATGTGTCGATAGAATACCCAAACAAGGCAAAGAGTTAAGGTTGAAGTTCAAGAGAAAATCCTCCATCTTACTTTTAAATAAGATTATGAATGATGATAACAACTTGAAAACACCCTGATCTGAGGGTCTCCCGGAAACAGCCGCTCTACCTACCAAGGTAGAGATAAGGTATGTGTACACTCTACCCTCCCTATACCCCACGTTGTGGGATTTTACTGGGCATGTTGTTGTTGTTGTACAACAACTTGAAAACACTACAAGGATGAGATTTCACACAAACCTTAAAAGTTCAATTGATGGAATTGAATTTCCTAGAGATTGATAAGTACAGATTACATTATTTGATGTAGATTGAGTTGTTGACACGTATAAGTTAACCTTTGCTAGAAAGGAAGAACCTTGAGGTGAGTCGAGACTTGTTCTTACTAAAGTTCTTTTCTTATGACGTCATGCTCATAAGGTGTTTGTTTTAATGTTAATGTGAGTTTAATTGGGATCGAGTGAGCTCACATTGCCTTGTCAATTGAATTGAGCCTTAAATGTTATCAACCTATGAAAGAGACGTTTTTTCTTTAACTTTTAAAGTCTCTTTATACTTGTTTGAAACGTATAAAGATTTGATATTTTATGTTGTATGAGTGATGAATGTCATATTGTACCCTCCGATGCCATGAGTCATGACTATGATAAAGCTGAACTTTAACTCAGACCTTAGTGAATGGTAACCGTATAAAGGATTGCTAATATTGACACACCGAAGTACAGAAGATTCGGAGGCCGTATAAAGGGCTACGAGTAACCGTATAAAGGATTACTAATCGTCACAGCTGGGCATAAGAAAAGTTCGGTCGACTGGAACAACCTAAAAGAGAGAAGTGCGCTATAAGTTTCAAGTGATTGTTTTCTGCTTCACTATTGTACAATACTTTTCGATAAACTATGACTTGTTTCCTCTCTTATCCCTTCATTACCTGCACATTTTTATTCAAAATCTTGTTCTGACTTTAGTGTAGGATGTTGAGACGCATTGAGTACCACTAGTGGTGTACTGACGTTCTCTGTGGAACCTACACTGACCTATGTCAATTAGATGTAGGTTTCACAGATGAGCAGGCTACGATCCTAATTTGCGTGAACTCTTCATTTTTTATGTTGAACCCGTCTCAACACGAGACTGGGACGGGTGTGAGATACGTTTCGGATTCGGTCAACCAACTTCGGATACTTTGACGGAGTCCATGGACAGATTTGGGGAAAATTTTGAGATTTTGATTTCACAAAATGAAAGATAAAACAGATTTAAGACATGGAAAATGGCATAGCTTCAATATTATAGTCCCTTTGTCTCATATTCGTTGCTTCATGTTTCAGGACAAACAGAGAAACAAGAATTCAAGGGGTATTTAGAATATCCCTTAAAATTTAGAATATCTTTATAGCTCTATTTTATAATTTTGAATTTTCTTAGCCCAATCCCCGCAACCGTATCCATAATTGGATCCACACACCCGAATCTTAAAATTTAGATTTTGCGGAATCCAACACTCGGATCCATACCCGCAGGGAGTCCGATTAACTTAGCTACGAGCTAGGTTGCTTTACTCCAAAAGTTGATTTGGTGAGCTCCGCCCTTGATCGTGGAGTTTCTTCTCTTTTAGTTAGACAATTTTTGTTCATTTATCCAACATTTCTTTTGGGGATTAGCCAGGAACTCAAAGTGGTTTCCATTCTAACACTCTAGTAAAGCTTCATAGACGTGTTTATTTTGTTGGGTTATGACTGATCACACTACTTGGTATTGTGTTCCGTACTTTTTAGTTATTTACAGATTTCATTTTTTCGGATTATTTCAAGAATTGAATAAGAATAGAGTTTTTGATCAAAAAGTTGAGTTATTTATTTTAAATGCACGTGGGGAAACTCATACAATAATTTTGATCACGTTGACCAATTTGCAGAGAACACAACACAGTACACAGGCTCATTTCATTAGTTCTTTCTTGTCATTATCTTTTAGGTTGTTCCATCTTTATGCGCCTATGGCCACCAAGCTTTTGTGTCTCGTTGTGGCAAAGTTAGTAATCTTTTATAAGGTCACTCGTAACCCTTTATATGGTTACCATTCTTTAAGGTTGAGTTAAAATTGCAAGATTTCAACTTTATTATAGTCATGGCATAAGAGGGTACAATATGGCATTTATCACTTATAAAGCATAAGCATCAAATAAGGCTTCACGCAATCAACAATGGGTAATGTGAGCTCACTCGCTCCAATTAAACTCACATTAACATTTAGAAAAAATTAAGCAAGCACCTTATGGGCATGACTTCGTAAGAAGAGAATTTTAGTAAAACGAATCTTAACTCACCTCAAGATTCTTCTTTTCTAGCAAGGATAACTTCTGCGTGTGCCCACAACTCAATCTAAATCAAATAATGTAATCAGTACTTATCTTAATCTCAAGGAAATTCGATTCCACCAATTCAACTTTTAGCTAAAAAATCCCAAATTTCCAAGGTTCTTGATTCTAAGGTTTGTGCGAAATTTCAACCTTGTAGGTTTGTTTAAACACCATTACTAATTCATAAATATCCCAAAAGTACACTTATGATTAACTATTATATCACATTTTAATCTCAGCAAATTGGTCACTTTCCGCAATTCACCATTAACACCCAATAACCTCTTTAGTACCACTCACTTAGGGTTACTTAAATAATCTATAAATCTCAAAATTATACTCCATTCTTTCTTAATCAAGCTCAATATATATTCGATAATCATAAAAGAAAATAAACGAGAAACTGGAGAAGCGGAAAAAGCTTTTACACTGGTTCTGTAGTGCTTCTGCATATCAACTTCGCCTGGTGCAACGCTTGTCACTTTTCATGTGACAAGGTCCACTTAAAATTATTATAAATCATCCAAAAATGCATAGCAACAAAGGAATTAACTGAGCAGTAACCCAGGACCTTGTCACATGAAAAGTGAGCTTGGCCCAACTTATTTTATTTTGGCCAATCAAAATAAATTTCATTCTTTCTTTCCCTTTGTTTGTATCTCAATACTGTTTCAAACACTTCTAATTCATACCATATGGATACACTGAAATATCCTCAGACACTTGTTTGTGCGGTTCCTTATACCTTTCAGGATACCTAATTACGCTATATAGCCTGTTATTTACCGAAATTGTAAGCCTAGAAACTTACAGGGCTTTACAGTCAAGGCCATAACTGTCATTGAACTAGGAAACAAACCCGACTTTCTAGACCTATTAAATAGCACAAAAAAAGCCTGTTTAAAGAGTCCATTATGTACAAATGCACTGATCATTGCATTCCATGGAACCAGACCTTGACTTTTTAAGTTCTCAAATATCTTGCAAGAGTCGCTGATATTTCCACATTTTGCATAAACCTCTAGAAGGGAAAGTGCCCACAAACGAATTCTCTTCCCACCCCAATTTCACTATCAGCCCGTGAACTGATTGACCAAGTATCAAGTCCCTCAATCCCGAGACCTCCACAAGAACACCCACAAAGGTGAATGAGTTGGGCACTAAACCAATATTTATCATCGAGGTGAAACCTTCAACTGATTTTTATGTGACCCATTTTTAGAATATCCATGGACCGTGATCGACCAAATAGCGACATTCTTTTCAGGTATTTTCTCAAACACCTTCTCCGCATCTTTAACTCTTTCCATCTTCATACACTTAGGATTCTTGACGATCCATATAAATTATACTTTGTAGCAGAACATTCCCATGGTAAACAAGAACAGAAACACTTGTACCAACAAAAAATGGAATAATCCTTTTACCTATCCTGGAATAATTTTTAACTGAATCAAGAAACATTAGTGATATTCTTCAGCAAAAAAGCAAAGGGTGTTTTAGTAAAACGTTAGTACACTTAACGTCCTCCAGCATCAGTTACTTTACAGTGCAGAACACGGCGAAAAATATTGCTAAATTCCTACTTTACTATATTTTTCAGTACACAAAATCACGATTGCGTTTCCCTGCCTTATAGTCATGAGCCATAATCATATCAAGACATTACCTAGGGTCGTTTGGTAGGGGCGTATTAGGTAGAATAATGCTGGTATAAAATTTTAATACAATGTTTGGTTGTAAATTTAAATCTAGTACAACTAATACCAGTATCACTTATACAGCGTATTCAGTACTATTCTTATACATAGTAAACCATGGCCTTAACAATACCAATACTATTCTTATACTTATACACGCTATTTAGTACTGTATGCAATGCGTGTTATTTTAATACAACAGTCAAACAGTCAACAACAACAACAATAACATACTCAATGTAATCCCACAAGTGGGTCCGGGGAGGGTAAGACAACAAGTTAAACAAGAAATAATATTAGCATAACTAATCCCACAATAACCAATCTAAGCATTACTAATCCAAGCATAACTAATCCCACCATAACCAATCTAAGCAAGCATAACTTGTCTCCTAACCAAACGACCCCTAATAGCATTTAAACCTGTCACGCCCCGCCCCGCCCCATTTCTATCCCTTGACCATTAAGGCTTAAGCAAATAACTTTTTTTTGCCTATGCTGGGATTTATTTCCTTAGATTAGATGGATTACATGGAAAACTGATTCGATTAGTACCAAAAAAACCCAAGAATTAATGAGAAAGGGCTTACTCTATAGCCATAGTAGTTTCTGTAGTTGCCAAACACAGCTACTTCTTTTCGTTTTTTCTTCGTAGTTGCCATGTCCTCCTGCTGCTTACGTTTGTTCTGCTGATGGTGCCCTTCCATCCAAATGCAATGGCGGATGAAAGGTTGATGCACTCAATTAGGGTTTTAGGGCTCTTTATGCAACCACTTGATTGTCTCTTCTTTTTCAAAAAAAATCTGTCATTAAGAAGAATTTAATTATATCATTATATTAAAAAAATCTATATAAATTATACTTAATGTAATATAAAATAGAAAATGATTGATGGGGTGGATGTACCGTGGACACACTCGTTATGTCTTATGTTTATTAATTGTTTTGGCTGGTTTTGCTAATTTTAAAAAAATTCAGGGGTATAAATCATATTTCATATTTGTTAGAAAAAGTGCACTTTAACAACCAAATATTATTTGTAAAAATTATAGTCAAACACAACTTAACTCTAACTCTAAAAATTTCAAAAAAAAAGTGAAATTAATTTTAGTTTCTATGGTCAAACGCCTACTTGATTGCACGAGTATATTTGCATAGTTAGATCTTGTAAATTTTAAAAACAAAAAAAATAATTATAAAAAGTTAGGTGATAATGGTTTTCTATATAAATTTACTACTAAATTTTATCTATTACTCGATATACATGATACATGTTATCTTTAAAAATTATAATACTAAATAATTATAAATTTGTAATGCAGAATATAAAAAATAATTGATACATAGTTAATAAATAAATATTTAATCTGAATTAATTAATTAATTTCTTAACTAAGCACACATTTTGCAAGAACATATATGACATGTTTTACAAAAAATATAATACTTACGACCATAATTTTATAAAATTATTTAATATTTTTTAATAATAATAATCGATCAATTCTAACATCACCAAGTATATGTCAAGTTTGTTTATAATATCATATAATAACGAAATCCAACTTAAATGACACTGCTAATAATTATAAGTCAAGTTTGTGAATGATTTATTCTTTCTAATATTAGGAGTTATAGTATTTTTTTAAAATAGAATAAAAATATAGCTAAGCAAAATGAAGAAAATAAAAAAAATAAGAAAAAAATTAAATAATTAAATGGAAGCACATGAAGTGAGGTTGGAACATGAGAGTAAAGAAATGAAAGATGAATAATGTAAAACAAATTAAATTTATGCAAGAATAAAAATAAGAATTTAAAAGGAAAAAATTTGATAATATCTGTAAATAATCAAAAGACTTAAGGGAATGTATTTTTTAATAATTTCACTATATACCAACTAAATAGATCACAAATATATCTGGTTGCAAAATCATATATGCCCAATGGAAGACTAAACAATTAGAAAAGATTACATCACACTTCAGCTATTTGTATTTTCATCATTAAAAAAGTTGGTGTAGTCACTTGGAGGTGGAGGGTCGTAGAGGTTGGCCAAGCGTACAACATTTCGTTGTTATAAGATAATATTAATCTCCTTTAAAGAGTCTTTTTTATTTATATTAATATATATAGTGTACAATATATCTCTCTTATATAATAGGAATCTTAGTCCTAATTATAAGATGAATCCTAATTTACCATAATTATATATCACTAAATAATTATTTACACAGTTTATAAAATATATTCTAATTATGGGTAAAGATATATTTATACATGTTTATACACTCCCTCAGTCGGAGCGGGAGGAGGCCGGACTAGGGATGTCAATGGGGCGAGGCGGGAGAATAGTAAAAAATTTTCTTACCCCGGCGGGTACCCATTTACCCGGTGGGTATCCATCACGGATAGTAAAAAAAAGTTATATATAAAAAAAAGAGGTCCGAGAAAATGGAAAAATTAACTTTTTTTCACTATGGTGTATCGAATATCAAAGTTTGAAATTTTACCAAAATATTATGAATATTAAAGGTTAAAATAAAGCGTAAAATTTATATAGAAGAAGACAAGAAATTTTCTTGTCATTTCAAATGATCACAATTGTAAAAAAAAAAAAAAAAGAGAAACTCTAATGTCATTACCAAAGTTGTCACATACGCACATGTAGAGTTATTGCATTGTATCATACATTTTCACACAGAAACATTAAAGAATTTGAAGGGTACCGTACACTTTATTTTAAATAATGATGATGATGATGTAAACTCTTAATTGATTTTGAGGCATTAAATATTACGACTTCCTACCTATTCAAATAAGTTAGTTGATTTTAAAATTCTAAATGTTAGACAAATAGTAAATGACAATTTTATCATATAAAAAAATAGAATTCCGAACACATAAAATTTAAATTCTCACTCCGTCCCCATTTTAAATAGGAAGTAAAGTCTTAAAAACCAAATATTTGGAGTAAATATTTCAAAAGGTCACTCAAATATGTACAATTATCTAGTAAAGTCACTTAACTTTATATCAATAAAATCAATCAACTTATAGTTTTTCTCTTACAAAATCACTTAACTTAGTTTTGTATCAATAAAATCACTCAACTTATGAATTTTCCTCTTACAAAATCACTTAAGTTAGATTGGTTTAAATTTCCCACAAAAATCATTATAACCAAAAAAATAAAAGAGGTAATTACATAAACATCCCCTCAAGTTTGAATATATAATACTTACTTCCTTTGTAATTTATAATATTGTGCTTACCTCTCTTATTTTATTTTTTCTTTGTAAAAATTTTCTTAACCTAATTATTATTGATATAAAAGATTGCGATTTAACTAATTTATCCTTTATCAAATATTATTTTTCTTAATTAATTTTGTAAACATTCTTTTTTTAGGTAATAAAAAAGATTTAACTTGACAAATTAGACTAATTTGTTATGCCAGGTAGACATGAATTTTATACTACTAAATAGTAATATCATGTTAAAGAACTCGTATCAATATCTAAATAAATTTATTCAAATTGTGAGGATGATAGCAAAGTGTTAAGAAGAGCAAAAAGAATAGAATGGGCCAAGTATGTAAATGGGCCATTAGTATTGTCTGAAGCCCAGTTCCCAGTTTACTATAACCTAGCCTTTATCTATTCTTGCTTTGTAAGCTTTGTATATACTAATATGTGTAGACATTAAATGCACAGAAGTTTAATAAACAAAAAGTGTTACTCTTTCTCTTTCTACCTTTTCTCTTCCTCTTTCTCTGTCTACAAAGTCGAAACATCCATGGCTTCTCCTGCACGATCTTCTTCTTCTTCTTCTCTCCTCTCGTGCACGCTTTATCTTGACGCCGGTTGGTGATGATCTTCACGGTATCGAGTCACGATCTAACTTCCGCAACCACTGACCGATTCTCGTGATTGCTCATCACTGACTTTACTCTTGTTTTGTTCTATCTTTTCTGTTTGGTATGATTCTGGACTAAACTAGGGCAAGACCCACTCTTCTTCTGATTTTTGCATGCTTCAAAGTTGTTTTCCCTAAATCGAGTTCCTTCAAAATTGTTAGGGTTTCTTGAAATTAGGGTTTGACTAAGATATCAATTTTTGTAAGCAATATTCTTGAATGTCGGTTATTTTCTTGAAGGAATATTAGGGTTAAAACTCTTATTCTAGAATAAGCTTTAAATCAAAGGAAAAAATGGGCACTGATCAAAGTCAAGAGATAACCACCCTCTCTTCCTTCAACCATCGAACGTGAGTAGTGCTTCTTTGATCTCCTTCCAGCTATTGGGATCTGAAAACTACACTGTCTGGAGCAAATCAATGAGAATAGCACTGCTTGGAAGAAATAAAATGGGATTTGTCAATGGAAAGCACCAAAAGGATCAATTTGGGGAAGACCTAGGAGACCATTGGGATAGAGTCAATGTTGTACAAGCACGCTCATGAACTCGCTTCAAAGACTTACCGAGTGGATATTATACTTTGAATCTGCATTTGAAGTGTGGGAGGACTTAAGAGAGAGGTTTGACAAAGTAGATGGGTCAAGAACCTATGACCTACATAGAGAGATTACTACCATATCTCAGGGAAATTCCTCTGTTTCTGAATACTTTTCTAGATTAAAGACCCTATGGGTAGAATCTCAGTCTTTAGTTCCCCCACCTAACTATGGATGCCCTAAATCCAGAGAATTTGCTGAGTATCTTGAAAGGCAGAAATTATATCAATTCTTAATGGGGTTGAATGAAAATTATATGCAGTTTAAGCCAAATACTTCATGCCATCCCTACCCATCACAACAGAGCATACTCTACGATTACAAGTGATGAATCAAAAATCAGAATCTCGGTCTGCTGGTCACTGGAGCCGGGCCCAGTGGAGTTAAACAAAACACGGTCCCCGATCCCACCGCCCTTTACTCTAAAGAAGGATCAGGAACACAGAAATACAAAAAATCCACATCTACAAATCTTTTCTGTGATGTGTGTAAGATGAGAGGGCATACTAAGGAATTCTGCTACAAGGTGGTTGGATATCCACCTGGATTTAAATCCAAAAGAAAAGAGTACGTCATACGGTGCCTTTGAATCAAAAAGAAGAGTGATCACGACACAAAAATGTCAACTCGGTCTTCTTTAAGATATCTGGCTCTCCAAAGACAAGATGAGCAGATTGTGAAGCTCCTCAATCTCAGGATAGATCAGGCTGAAACCACACAAAACAGGAGTTCAAACCATGTCTCAAATGCAGTAACTACAGGTATCTCTAAACACAAAGTCTTACTAGGAAAAGAAATAGTAAAACAGTGGATAATAGACACTGGGGCAACCAATCATATGGTGTCTGATATAAATCTGATTAATAAGGAAACTATATTAGAAAATCTTGCTGATTCTAAGAAAGTACACTTACCAAATAGAGAGTTAGTTGGTGTAACACATACCGTTCCAAAGAACATATCAGATAGGAGTACAATACATAATGTCTTCTTTATACCACAGTTCAAGTATAATTTGATATCTGTTTCTCAACTAACAAAGGAATTGCAGTGTGCTGCTATTTTCTATCCTGATTTCTGTGTGTTTCAGGATCTTTACAATGGGAATGTGAAGGAGATTGGTAGACTGCAAGATGGACTCTACACACTAGTAAACCATGCCTCTTCACAACTATTAGGAAGCCAAGAGGGAATAGGTTTGAGTGTAAATAAAATCACTGATGAGACACTTACTGAGGAAGAAATAGACATCTGGCACAAAAGATTTGGGCACACCTCTAGCAATGTATTGAGTAGGTTGATTAGAGCTAGCCCTGGTACTATAGCTAGAATAATAAAAAACTGTAATATATGTCCTTGTGCAAAGCAATGCAGGTTACCTTTTCCATTAAGCAACAATAGGAGTACTACAACCTTTAGCCTGATCCACATGGATGTATGGGGCCCTTACAAGGTTCAAACTCATAATGGAAAGAGGTATTTTCTTACAATAGTAGATGACTTTACTAGACTGACTTGGGTATATTTACTTAGTCTTAAATCTGATGTATGCACTGTTTTACAGCAATTTTTGATTTTTGTACAAACTCAGTTTAACAAAACAGTTAGGATAGTAAGGACTGATAATGGGACTGAATTTGTAAATGAAGTATGTACTGCTATGTTTCTTAGACTAGGCATAATACACCAGAAAACTTGTGTCTATACACCACAACAAAATGGTGTGGCTGAAAGAAAACATAGACATATTCTTGAGCTAACTAGAGCCATCAGATTTCAGGGACATATTCCTCTAAAATTCTGGGGAATGTGCATTCAGGCAGCAGTCTATATAATAAACAGATTACCATCCTCAGTTACTAGGAAAACTCCTTATGAAATGATGTACAAAAGAAAACCTTCTATTAATCATTTAAGAGTTTTAGGGTGTCTGTGCTTTGCTAATAACTTGTCTGTTAATGATAAGTTACTATCCAGAACTAGATGTTGTGTCCTTATGGGATATTCTGAAACACAAAAGGGGTATATTCTATATGACTTAGAAGCTAAAGTGTTCTTAGTAAATAGAGATGTAAGTTTCAGGGAAAATGAGTTCCCCTTTAAAACTGATACTCCAGAGAAACCACTGTTTCAGAATGAACAAGGTGACATGTTCCCTGTCACTGATATAGCAGACACAAAGCTACCCAATACCAGACCTAATACAGATGCTTATATCTCTCAAGATAACAACAGTAACATCAACACAAAGGATAAGGAAATAGTTGAACCAAATAGGATAACTCAAGAGGTAGAACTCACCCAGGATCAGATATCTACTGAGCCTAGTAGTATGACAGAGGTGGGGAGGTCCACCAGGGATAAACAACCCCCAATATGGATGAAAGACTTTATCACAAAAGAAGCTGGTAACACAACAATACCATACTCCATAGCTAACTATATCTCCTATGACAATATAACTACTAAATACAAAGCCTTTCTTACTACTTTCTCAGATTTGGTAGAACCAAAAAATTACAAGGAAGCTTCTAAAAGTCCTAGGTGGGTAGAGGCTATGCAAACTGAGATAAAGGCACTACAGGACAATCACACATGGGAAGTTGTTGACTTACCAAAAGATAAGAGTCCCATAGGGTGTAAATGGGTATACAAGATTAAGTATAAAGATACAGGAGAGATTGAAAGACTTAAAGCCAGACTTGTTGCTAAGGGGTATAGTCAAACAGAGGGGTTTTCCTATCATGAGACTTTTTCTCCTGTGATTAAAATGGTAACTGTAAGGTCTGTAATTTCTTTAGCAGCTTCTAAAAATTGGCCAATACATCAAATGGATGTCTACAATGCTTTCTTACAAGGTGACCTACATGATGAGATATACATGGAACTACCACAAGGATTCATTAGCCAGGGAGGCAATCAGGTATGTAGGCTAATTAAGTCCTTATATGGGCTAAAACAAGCTCATAGGCAATGGAATTTTAAACTCACTGAAGCTCTAAGACATATGCAGTTTAGACAATCTGAATATGATCATTCTCTTTTCATAAAACAAGCAGATGAAGGAATGGTTCTAGTACTAGTGTATGTAGATGATATTCTTATTACAGGTGGTAATTTAGATCTGATAACAAGGACTAAACAGTCTTTACAACAAGTTTTTAAGATGAAAGATTTAGGGGAAATTAGGTATTTCTTAGGAATAGAGTTTGTAAGGTCTAACAAAGGGATCTTAATGCATCAAAGAAAATATGCTTTAGAACTTATAGCTGAATTAGAACTTTCTGCTGCCAAGCCTTTCAACACACCTATAGATTGCAACATGAAGTTGACTACAAAAGAGTATGACAGTTATGTACAAAATGAGCAAGCTGTAGACATCAGTAAGGTAATAACAGAAGATGAACTCATAGAAGATGTTAGTATATATCAAAGACTAATAGGAAAATTGTTATATCTAACCACTACTAGACCAGATATCTCTTATAGTGTACAGATGCTAAGCTAATTTCTGCAGCAACCAAAGAAGTCTCATCTCAATGCAGCACTAAGAATAGTGAAGTATATCAAGAGTCAACCTGGACAAGGTATTTTGATGTCAAGCAACGTATGTGATACACTGACAATTGTGACGCGATGCAGATCAACGTCCACATACAAGGAAATCTGTTACAGGGTATGCAATAAAATTTGGTAATTCTCTTATATCCTGGAAATCAAAAAAATAGAGTACAATCTCTAAGTTCAAAGAATCAGTATAGAAGTCCGCTAGCACAGCGTGAGTTAACTTGGATACTTGGTTTACTAAAAGATATAGGTATGCAACTCAACCATCCAGTAACAGTCTTCACTGACAGCAAATCAGCAATCCAAATTGCAGCTAATCCAGTCTTCCATGAGAGGACTAAACACATAGAGATTGATCTACATTTCATCAGAGACAAAATTCAGAAAGGTGTAATAAAGCCAGAATACATACAACAAATCAGCCAGCTGATTTACTCACAAAGGGATTGAACAGAATGCAGCATCAACATCTTTGCTCCAAGCTTGGACTTCTGAATATCTTCCAGTAGTCAGCTTGAGGGGGTATGTTAAGAAGAGCAAAGAGAATAGAATGGGCCAAGTATGTAAATGGGCCATTAGTATTGTCTGAAGCCCAGTTCCCAGTTTACTATAACCTAGCCTTTATCTATTCTTGCTTTGTAAGCTTTGTATATACTAATATGTGTAGACATTAAATGCACAGAAGTTTAATAAACAAAAAGTGTTACTCTTTCTCTTTCTACCTTTTCTCTTCCTCTTTCTCTGTCTACAAAGTCGAAACATCCATGGCTTCTCCTGCACGATCTTCTTCTTCTTCTCTCCCTCTCGTGTCTGCATGTTTATCTTGATGCCTCAGTTGGTGATGATCTTCATGGTATCAGAGTCACGATCTAACTTCCGCAACCACTCGACTGGATTCTGGTGATTTCTGTTCATCACTGACTTTACTCTTGTTTTGTTCTATCTTTTCTGTTTGGTATGATTCTGGACTAAACTAGGGCAAGACCCACTCTTCTTCTGATTTTTGCATGCTTCAAAGTTGTTTTCCCTAAATCGAGTTCCTTCAAAATTGTTAGGGTTTCTTGAAATTAGGGTTTGACTAAGATATCAATTTTTGTAAGCAATATTCTTGAATGTCGGTTATTTTCTTGAAGGAATATTAGGGTTAAAACTCTTATTCTAGAATAAGCTTTAAATCAAAGGAAAAAATGGGCACTGATCAAAGTCAAGAGATAACTGAAACTGGTACTTCAAGAACATCTGTGGACAGGACAGTCATAGATGTGATAGACCACAACCACCCTCTCTTCCTTCAACCATCGAACGTGAGTGGTGCTTCTTTGATCTCCTTCCAGCTATTGGGATCTGAAAACTACACTGTCTAGAGCAAATCAATGAGAATAGCACTGCTTGGAAGAAATAAAATGGGATTTGTCAATGGAAAGCACCAAAAGGATCAATTTGGGGAAGACCTAGGAGACCATTGGGATAGAGTCAATGTTGTAGTACAAGCATGGCTCATGAACTCTGTTTCAAAAGACTTACTGAGTGGACTGTTATATGCTGAATCTGCATTTGAAGTGTGGGAGGACTTAAGAGAGAGGTTTGACAAAGTAGATGGGTCAAGAACCTATGACCTACATAGAGAGATTACTACCATATCTCAGGGAAATTCCTCTGTTTCTGAATACTTTTCTAGATTAAAGACCCTATGGGTAGAATCTCAGTCTTTAGTTCCCCCACCTAACTATGGATGCCCTAAATCCAGAGAATTTGCTGAGTATCTTGAAAGGCAGAAATTATATCAATTCTTAATGGGGTTGAATGAAAATTATATGCAAGCTAGAAGCCAAATACTTCTCATGCCATCCCTACCCACTGTCAACAGAGCATACTCTATGATTACAAGTGATGAGAATCAAAAATCTGTAACTTCAAGGTCTGCTGGGCTGCTGGGAGCTGGGCCTAGTGGAGTTAAACAAAACATGGTCCCTGATCCCACTGTCCTTTACTCTAAAGAAGGATCAGGAACACAGAAATACAAAAAATCCACATCTACAAATCTTTTCTGTGATGTGTGTAAGATGAGAGGGCATACTAAGGAATTCTGCTACAAGGTGGTTGGATATCCACCTGGATTTAAATCCAAAAGAAAAGAGCATGCTGCACATGGTGCCTTTGAATCAAAAAGAAGTAGAGTATCACGACACAAAAATGTCAACTCGGTCTCTTTGAAGATATCTGTGCTCTCCAAAGCGACAAGATGAGCAGATTGTGAAGCTCCTCAATCTCAGGATAGATCAGGCTGAAACCACACAAAACAGGAGTTCAAACCATGTCTCAAATGCAGTAACTACAGGTATCTCTAAACACAAAGTCTTACTAGGAAAAGAAATAGTAAAACAGTGGATAATAGACACTGGGGCAACCAATCATAATTGTGCGATATAAATCTGATTAATAAGGAAACTATATTAGAAAATCTTGCTGATTCTAAGAAAGTACACTTACCAAATAGAGAGTTAGTTGGTGTAACACATACTGGTTCCAGCAACATATCAGATAGGAGTACAATACATAATGTCTTATTTATACCACAGTTCAAGTATAATTTGATATCTGTTTCTCAACTAACAAAGGAATTGCAGTGTGCTGCTATTTTCTATCCTGATTTCTGTGTGTTTCAGGATCTTTACAATGGGAAGGTGAAGGAGATTGGTAGACTGCAAGATGGACTCTACACACTAGTAAACCATGCCTCTTCACAACTATTAGGAAGCCAAGAGGGAATAGGTTTGAGTGTAAATAAAATCACTGATGAGACACTTATTGAGGAAGAAATAGACATCTGGCACAAAAGATTTGGGCACACCTCTAGCAATGTATTGAGTAGGTTGATTAGAGCTAGCCCTGGTACTATAGCTAGAATAATAAAAAAACTGTAATATCTGTCCTTGTGCAAAGCAATGCAGGTTACCTTTTTCATTAAGCAACAATAGGAGTACTACAACCTTTAGCCTGATCCACATGGATGTATGGGGCCCTTACAAGGTTCAAACTCATAATGGAAAGAGGTATTTTCTTACAATAGTAGATGACTTTACTAGAATGACTTGGGTATATTTACTTAGTCTTAAATCTGATGGATCGCTTTACAAAGAATTTTTGATTTTTGTACAAACTCAGTTTAACAAAACAGTTAGGATAGTAAGGACTGATAATGGGACTGAATTTGTAAATGAAGTATGTACTGCTATGTTTCTTAGACTAGGCATAATACACCAGAAAACTTGTGTCTATACACCACAACAAAATGGTGTGGCTGAAAGAAAACATAGACATATTCTTGAGCTAACTAGAGCCATTGATTTGAGGACATATTCCTCTAAAATTCTGGGGAATGTGCATTCAGGCAGCAGTCTATATAATAAACAGATTACCATCCTCAGTTACTAGGAAAACTCCTTATGAAATGTTGTACAAAAGAAAACCTTCTATTAATCATTTAAGAGTCTTAGGGTGTCTGTGTTTTGCTAATAACTTGTCTGTTAATGATAAGTTACTATCCAGAACTAGATGTTGTGTCCTTATGGGATATTCTGAAACACAAAAGGGGTATATTCTATATGACTTAGAAGCTAAAGTGTTCTTAGTAAATAGAGATGTAAGTTTCAGGGAAAATGAGTTCCCCTTTAAAACTGATACTCCAGAGAAACCACTGTTTCAGAATGAACAAGGTGACATGTTCCCTGTCACTGATATAGCAGACACAAAGCTACCCAATACCAGACCTAATACAGATGCTTATATCTCTCAAGATAACAACAGTAACATCAACACAAAGGATAAGGAAATAGTTGAACCAAATAGGATAACTCAAGAGGTAGAACTCACCCAGGATCAGATATCTACTGAGCCTAGTAGTATGACAGAGGTGGGGAGGTCCACCAGGGATAAACAACCCCCAATATGGATGAAAGACTTTATCACAAAAGAAGCTGGTAACACAACAATACCATACTCCATAGCTAACTATATCTCCTATGACAATATAACTACTAAATACAAAGCCTTTCTTACTACTTTCTCAGATTTGGTAGAACCAAAAAATTACAAGGAAGCTTCTAAAAGTCCTAGGTGGGTAGAGGCTATGCAATCTGAGATAAAGGCACTACAGGACAATCACACATGGGAAGTTGTTGACTTACCAAAAGATAAGAGTCCCATAGGGTGTAAATGGGTATACAAGATTAAGTATAAAGATACAGGAGAGATTGAAAGACTTAAAACCAGACTTGTTGCTAAGGGGTATAGTCAAACAGAGGGGATAGCCTATCATGAGACTTTTTCTCCTGTGATTAAAATGGTAACTGTAAGGTCTGTAATTTCTTTAGCAGCTTCTAAAAATTGGCCAATACATCAAATGGATGTCTACAATGCTTTCTTACAAGGTGACCTACATGATGAGATATACATGGAACTACCACAAGGATGCATTAGCCAGGGAGGCAATCAGGTATGTAGGCTAATTAAGTCCTTATATGGGCTAAAACAAGCTCATATGCAATGGAATTTTAAACTCACTGAAGCTCTAAGACATATGCAGTTTAGACAATCTGAATATGATCATTCTCTTTTCATAAAACAAGCAGATGAAGAAATGGTTCTAGTACTAGTGTATGTAGATGATATTCTTATTACAGGTGGTAATTTAGATCTGATAACAAGGACTAAACAGTCTTTACAACAAGTTTTTAAGATGAAAGATTTAGGGGAAATTAGGTATTTCTTAGGAATAGAGTTTGTAAGGTCTAACAAAGGGATCTTAATGCATCAAAGAAAATATGCTTTAGAACTTATAGCTGAATTAGAACTTTCTGCTGCCAAGCCTTTCAACACACCTATAGATTGCAACATGAAGTTGACTACAAAAGTATGTGATTATGTACAAAATGAGCAAGCTGTAGACATCAGTAAGGTAATAACAGAAGATGAACTCATAGAAGATGTTAGTATATATCAAAGACTAATAGGAAAATTGTTATATCTAACCACTACTAGACCATATATCTCTTATAGTGTACAGATGCTAAGCCAATTTCTGCAGCAACCAAAGAAGTCTCATCTCAATGCAGCACTAAGAATAGTGAAGTATATCAAGAGTCAACCTGGACAAGGTATTTTGATGTCAAGCAGATGTGATACATCGACAACTCCATCGCGATGCAGAACGGCTTGTCCACATACAAGGAAATCTGTTACAGGGTATGCAATAAAATTTGGTAATTCTCTTATATCCTGGAAATCAAAAAAACAGAGTACAATCTCTTTCAGCAGAATCAGAGTATAGAAGTCTGGCTAGCACAGTGGCAGAGTTAACTTGGATACTTGGTTTACTAAAAGATATAGGTATGCAACTCAACCATCCAAGAATGCTTTCATCGACAAAGAAATCAGCAATCCAAATTGCAGCTAATCCAGTCTTCCATGAGAGGACTAAACACATAGAGATTGATCTACATTTCATCAGAGACAAAATTCAGAAAGGTGTAATAAAGCCAGAATACATACAACAAATCAGCCAGCTGATTTACTCACATGGATTGAAGAACGCAAAGATCAACATCTTTGCTCCAAGCTCGACTTCAATATCTTCCAAAGAGTCGGCGAGGTATGTTAAGAAGAGCAAAGAGAATAGAATGAGCCAAGTATGTAAATGGGTCATTAGTATTGTCTGAAGCCCAGTTCCCAGTTTACTATAACCTAGCCTTTATCTATTCTTGCTTTGTAAGCTTTGTATATACTAATATGTGTAGACATTAAATGCACAGAAGTTTAATAAACAAAAAGTGTTACTCTTTCTCTTTCTACCTTTTCTCTTCCTCTTTCTCTGTCTACAAAGTCGAAACATCCATGGCTTCTCCTGCACGATCTTCTTCTTCTTCTTCTCTCCCTCTCGTGTCTGCATGTTTATCTTGATGCCTCAGTTGGTGATGATCTTCACAAAGGCCTCTAATCTTTTTATTTTCACAGTTTCAACATCACCTTATTATTTATCTCATTGTATTTATTTAAAACATGAAAGCAAAAAAAAAAAAAATTGAAAGAAATTTCTGTAGAGCAATTTTCTATCACATTTCTAAAGATGAAAATATGTTTTAGGTAAATATAAATTTGTGAAACATTAATTGTGATGTGTTTGAAAATTTTAATTCGACCTTTTATTTCTTAAAGTTCAAAATGTGAGAAAAAGGAGTTTATTTCCAACTATTTTATCAATTGAACAGTGCACACAGTTTTATTTGTAGCATAAAAAAACTATGGTACAAAATATAATACTCAACAGCTAATGACACAGGGTAATTAGGGAACATTATGTAAAATTTACCACTTTAATTAGTTATGTTACAAAAAAATTAAAATATGCAAACCACAAGGGAGGGATGTATGATAGAGACAAACATGAGGGGATGTCTATGAAATTATCCCAAAAAATTATTACAAAAAAAATTAAAATAAGAGAGATAAACATAATATTATAAACCAAAAAGGAGACAGGAGGGGATTGACCAAATGGTAAACATCAGAGTCGTTTCAAATATTTTGGGGACCTTGTTCTAATTCGTAAAAATGAGCCTTTATAAGTAAATATACGATTTCAAAATACTGAATTTGGCATTCACATGTGCGCGCCACTGGAACTGAATCACTTTACTTTGATTGGGCTAAGACTCGCGAATTATGGGTCTTTACAGTAAATTCTGGCTAATACTACTTAATAAAAAATGAAAAAAAGGGGCCTCTAAATTTTTTTATTTTTGGGAGCCTGTCTTGATGTACATTCATGAGCCCAAAGACGACTACAGTAAGCGCCCTCCACTTTTAACTCGAAGATTGCGAGTTCAAGTCACCAAAAGAGCAAACGAGGAAGCTCTTGGGGGAGGGATTAAAAAAAATAAACCACAAAGAAAATAAGTAGTACATGATCAAATTTGAGGGGAGATTTATGTAATTATCTCTTTTAGTTTTTGGTTATAATGAATTTGTGCGAAAATCAATTTAACTTGAGTGACTTTGTAAGAAAAATAAGTTGAATGACTTAATATACACAAAAACTAAGTGACAAGAGAGGATTGCTCAGATGATAAGCGCCCTCAACTTTCAGCTCTAAAATTGCGAGTTTAAGTGACAAGAGAAATATTTTTCTACGTTTTACTATCTAAAAAAAGTAATAAGAGAGGATTGAACAGATGGTAATCGTCGTCCACTTTCAACTCTAAAGTTTCGAATTTGAGTCACCAAGGTAGCAAAATTAGGAGTTCCTGAGAGAGGGAATAAGAAAAATATATGAAACTAAATTTAATAACTTTGCTAAATGATTTCACATATTTGAGTGAGTGACGTTTTGAGATATTTAGGGTTTCGACTTTAGGGTAAAGATAGATATTTACTCTTTATCTTTTTGTTTCATGATAGACAAAGAGGTTGGACTCCAATTAATCCCTACGTGGATAGTGGATTGCAATTTTGCGAAACGTGAAAGTTAGTGAACCACATGTTACGCTAAATCCCAACTTTACATGAACTAACTTTAATAAAAATAAAACCGTTTTAGACGTTCCTCTTTCCGTACTTGTCTCTCTAATCACAAATCCTCTTTCCATATCAAAACTAACTCAAAAAGCATATAACAATACATATATCAAAACAATGAAACATCCCTGAAGTGGTTACAACATCTTTAAGGTTGTTCTGATCAGCAAAAAAAAAAAAAAAACAACCCCTTAATTCCTATGCTACACTTTTGTTTAATCATATTATAAGGGGTTGTTTTTTGTTATTAATTTTCTTGATTATATTCATTTCTGGTTTATACATTGTTTAATTTATTCATCATGAGTGATGATAAGAAGTACATTACGGCTGAGGAATTGAAGAAACATAACAAGCAAGATGATTTGTGGATTTCAATACAGGGAAAATGTTACAATGTCACAGATTGGGTGAAAGAACATCCAGGTGGTGATATTCCGATTCGTAGTTTGGCTGGACAAGAAGCAACTGATGCATTCATTGCTTTTCATCCAGGTATATGGACTTAATTGAATCTATTGCTTTCGATTATAATTATGTATACATATGCAAAATGTTAAAATACTCTTTTTGAATCCACTGACTCTAGATTCTGAATTTCGATTATAATTATGTATACGTATGCAAAAAGTTAAAATACTCATTTTGAATCTACTGACTCTAGATTCTGAATTTCGATTATAATTATGTATATGTATGCAAAAAGTTAAAAACTCATTTTGAATCCACTGACTCTAGATTTTGAATTTCGACTAGTATTATGTATGCATATGCAAAACATTAAAATACTTATTCAAAATCCGTTGACTCTAGATTCTGAATTTCGACTAGTATTATGTATGCATATGCAAAACGTTAAAATATTTCTTCTGAATCCACTGACTCTAAATTATGAATTTCGTCGATCTCTGCAGGCACTGCTTGGAAATATCTTGACAAATTCTTTACGGGCTATTATCTTAAAGATTACGAGGTTACAGAGGTATCTAAGGATTACAGGAAACTCTGTAGTGACTTTTCTAAAGCCGGGATGTTCGAAAAGAAAGGGCATGGGGTAATTTACTCCTTATGCTTTGTGACATTGTTGATGTCGATGAGTTTCTGTGGTGTTTTGTTGAGTAACAATTTCGGGATTCACATGCTTTCTGGTGCACTCTTGGGACTCTCCTGGATGCAAATCTCTTACTTGGGTCATGATTCCGGGCATTACTTAATCATGACTACTCGCGGATTCAACAAATTGGCTCAGATTCTTACAGGCAATTGCCTTACTGGGATCAGCATTGCTTGGTGGAAATGGACTCATAATGCTCACCATGTCGCGTGCAATAGCCTGGATCATGACCCTGATCTACAACACTTGCCAGTTTTCGCTGTCTCCACGAGGTTTTTCAAATCATTGAACTCTAAATTTTATGAAAGAGAGCTCACATTTGATTCCCTGGCTAAATTCTTCGTCAGTTATCAACACTTTACGTACTACCCGATAATGTGTGTGGCGAGGGTGAATCTATTCGTCCAGACATTCTTGTTGTTGTTCTCGAAACGAAAAGTGCCTGACAGAGCTTTGAACATTTTGGGAATTCTTGTTTTCTGGACTTGGTTTCCTCTTCTTGTTAGCACATTGCCTAATTGGACAGAGAGGGTGTTATTTGTGCTGATAAGTTTCTGTGTCACATCACTCCAACACATTCAATTCACACTTAACCATTTCGGCGCTGATGTTTATGTTGGACAGCCTGAGGGGAACGATTGGTTTGAGAAACAAACAAGTGGTACTATCGATATCTCGTGTTCTACTTGGATGGATTGGTTCTATGGAGGATTGCAGTTCCAACTCGAACATCATTTGTTTCCAAGGTTGCCTAGATGCCATTTAAGGAAAGTGTCTCCAATTGTTCAAGATTTGTGCAAAAAACATAATTTGCCATATAGGAGTTTGTCCTTTTATGAGGCTAATGTTTGGACAATCAGGACTCTAAAGACAGCAGCAATGCAAGCTAGGGGTCTACTCTGGGAAGCTGTTAATACTCATGGTTAAATATTTGGACTTGGAGAAATTTTCACAAATAAGTACTAAGTAGTATGTTCTTATGTAATGTGTATTTTAATTCATATGTTGTTGGGCTTTAGCAGGGAGGAGATGATTGTTCTTGCTTTACACTTTGCAATTATTGCTGTGTTGATATGGGATTTTGTTTTTAGCAACTCCTTGGATCTGCTTCAGCATATATTTATCCAACTATGAATTTAGTTCATTTGTTCTTATATTTTTTTTGGTTTCCCTCCGGTATTTGGTATCCGCATTGGGGTCCCGACTAAATCGGATACACGCCGCATTTAAGGGAGGAGTACTCCTTAACACGATTTTCTCCATATTTAGGGATCGAACTTGAGACCGGTCAAGAGTGGAGATATCCTATCAATCCCACCACAACGCTTGTTGGTTCATTTGTTTTTACTAGTTGGACATATAATTTATCTTGGCATAGTCTTCACTCTCATTTTTCTAAGATTTGTTTTTAGGTAGGTGCTCGCAAAAAAAATGATACTTCAGATATATTTTTTATCATTACCTCTTACTTATTCTAGGATTATGATTTCTCAATTGAGCTTAGTGTTACCACTAAAATGTGTAGAGTTTTGCGGAAGGCATATGAAATCAAGAAAATTGGATAAAAAAAACAAATAATTTAGAAAAATAAATAAATAAGAAGTAAAATAACTATTATTAAGAAAAAAAAATGAAAGATGCGACGTGGAAGCAATTTTGGCCTCTTGACCTCCAAGATCCCACTAGAAAGTGAACCAAATCTCTCCGCCACATACCTCGAGGGGGTGTAAAATAGAGAATATTACAGTCGGATATTTTATTTTGAATATCGATAGATGCGCTGACTTGCTCAACGAATTCGATCTCCTTTATGTCTTTTTCCACCGGGCCCATTCGAGTTTTTTGTCCAGTGCGTCCTGCTTCTCGAAAAAGAAATCTAGAAAGTCCTTGATAGGATTGGCACCATACCCCTCAAGGCATGATTCCGAAACAGAATCTCTTGCAAGAGATTTTTTTTTATGTATTAACCCTTAATGTGAAATGCAAGAAAAAGAATTGTAATACATTAGAATACAATAGAAGTTTTTTAGGCATCACTTCATTACAAATTACAATTACTTTGATTAACATTTTGGTAATACATTATTTTTGTGTCCTTGACATGAGAAAAACAATATTTGCCCATTCTATTTCCGAGTAGTTTTAAAAAATCTGAATATTGATTAAGAAAAAAGATAATTTAGTTGAACGAAATATAAATGTTTATAGTTTATATATGTATAAAGTATATTGTAGCAACATGATGTGACATACGAGAAAAAGAAGGATTTAACTTATACACGTATAAAGATTTTTTACTATTAGTATAACATTATCGTCGATAAAGGTTATATACAATCTTTTAAGACAATTTTTGAATACTAGATATGATCTTAAACTAACGTGGCATTAAGACTGATTAGTAAGACAATAAAGTGCATTTGTGAAAACACGGAAAGGTATTTGTTTTACCGAAATAGTTAGCAGCTTTTACGGAGAATCAGTTAAGGTGTTTGACCTATAATTATAGAAGTGCTTCTAAGAAACAGAAACAGTTTTCTGTTTGGCAAACATTTATGCAAATTTACTAGAATATTCTTTTTAATAGATTTAAAACTATTTAAAATAATTTTTTCTATTATATGTTTATAAAAATTAGTATATCTTTACAATTTAATAAAATTATTTAAAATTATTTAATTGTAACATTTAGTCAAAAAATAATATTATATTGTACATAAAAAATGTAACCACAATATGAAGTCAATGACTCAAATATGTCCAAATCTACCCCCGCACTACCCACACCTACACCCACCTACCCCACCCATCCTCAAATTTCTATGTCATATTTTTTTTTACTTTTATAAAAAATATGAATTTTTTTCTTCTCCTTTACCCCATCCTCAAATTTCTATTTCATATTTTTTGTTACTTTTATAAAAAAAATTATTAAAAAATATGATTTTTTTTCTTACCCACCGCCCTACCCCCAACCCCCATCTCACACCATTGCCCTACTCATCCTCAAATTTCTATTTCATATTTTTTGTTACTTTTATAAAAAAAAAAAATTATAAAATATGATTTTTTTTACCCCCGCCCTACCCCTACCCCTACCCCACCCCACCCCATTGCCCTACCCATCCTCAAATTTCTATTTCATATTTTTTGTTACTTTTATAAAAAAAAATATAATTTTTTTCTTACCCCCACCCGCCCCACCTCATTGCCCTACCCCTCATCAAATTTCTATTTCATATTTTTTGTTAATTTTATAAAAAAAAATATATGAATTTTTTTCTTACTCCCGCCCTACCCCCACCCTACCCCTATTTCCAAATTTCTATTTTATATGGGGATATTATATGAGATTAAAAGAAATTTTATGAAAAGAAAATAATGGATAAAAATAAAATTCAATGAATGAGCAAAAAAAACTTCTCCAGAAGCACCAAATTGATGTTTCTGCTTCTCTTCTCGTCTAAAAACATTTTTTGGTTTCTAAAAAAAATGTTTCTACTTCTGGAAAGAGGGTGTTTGACCAAAGATCACCTGACGTATATACTATAAAAATAACCAAAGGTTCAACGGCTAAAGCCTATATATGATCGCTCAGTGAGAAAAACAGCTCGGTAGATATGCACAGACTATTGGGAAGTTTGCCTAGAAGTTATCATTTTGGAAAATGTGCGCAATAACTTACTAACGCTAATCGATTGGTCGAAGTGGGGAGATATAAATATACATCGTAAGAGAACGTTTCAATTTATCAACACCAAATATACTTTCTATAAAAACATGTATATAGTCAATCAAATGACTTGATAGTATAAAAACTACTCTCTCCGTCACATTTTAAATGTATTAGTTTGATTTAATATGAAGTTTAAGAAATAAAATAAAAAATTAAATTTTATAATTTTAAATTAAAGATATATATAATCTTTTAAATCTCGTAGTCTTAAACTTTTTATCTAGGATATTGAAATCAAAAAACTTAAATTAAAACTAAGGGAGTAGTATTTTATTTTTAGAATATAATGCATATACAAAACAAATAAGGAAACATATAGTATGGAAATTTCAATGGATTAGACATGTTGAGTGTTGTCAATATTCAATTTCATCTCCATAATTTCAAATTATCCAGTCCCCAACGTAGCTGGATAGCAAATGAACTGAACTTAAAATCCAGTTGAAAATCTGTACCGTGAGTTCGAATCCCGGTGGGATCATTCACATCCCGCGATTACGGATAGTAGTGTTGAGGGACTCGTAATAGTATCGCTAGAAATAGTTTAGTGTAAAGATTTTTTGAATGCTCTCGGACATTTATTGAGATAGTAAACCCAAAGATGAATTACTGCTCCACGAAACTGAATATAAATAACATAATTTCAAATTATCCTAAAACAAAGCTTATCTTTATTTCCCTCCCTCTCAACCTCTCAATAACCAAACAAACAAAATCTCATTCCAATCTCTCTAGAATATTCGCACACACAATTTTCCTTTTAATTTCTTCATCACCAAAAATGTTAATCTAATTAACATCATATGGCTACTACTCTTTTACCATCCCCGGCTGGCCGTATACACACTGGAAATATAAAGAAATTCGGTATTACTACTAATGGTGGGAGAAGAGTTAGACTTTGTTCAAGTGTGAATGATTTGGAAGAGTTGTACGGACGATTATCTGTTCCGTTGAAGGTTAATACGATGTCGTCTACGAAAGTTGATGAGGAAGAGCAAAAGCGGAATTATTATGTGAATACAGGTTCAGCTATTAGGATTTTAAGAGAAGAGTTTCCAGCGCTTTTTTATAAGGAGCTAAACTTTGATATCTACAGGTTAGAATTCTTTTACAGATTGTATTGTGTGTTTAAATATAATGTTTGTTTTGATTGTTAGTTAGTTTAACAAGGAAAATGGTCAAATATACCCCTCTACTTTGTTTTATTAGCCAACTTTATTATTTGTTAGTGATTGTGAATAAATATACCCATGTCGTCTACAAAGTTTACATCCGTACCTCTATTTGGTTCACTAATTGTGAGAAAATTGTATCTCAAATTTGAGCTCATTTGATTGAGAATTGAAGGAGATTAGATCAATTTTTTTGAGTATTCTTCTTGGAGAAGAATATGAAATTGGGACTGGGTCGGGGCAGGGATTGGGAAATTTATTTAAAATCGGATAATTTAATTTGATTAGGGGGTTTCATGCAAATAGGGGTACGGATGTAAACTTTGTAGACGATAGGGGTATATTTGTTTATAATCACTAACAGAGGATAAAATTGGTTAATAAAATAAAGTAGAGGGGTATATTTGACCCTTTTCCCTAATTTTTATTGTATCTTATCGTTAAATCTATCTTAGGTAACAGAAAAAGTCTCATTTTATGTAACGACGGATAGAAAAATTGTCCTATTTTGTTTGAATTTATCTATATATGTGCTTTGCTGGGCATAGCTATCTGAACGCCGGTAAATTAGTAGGGAGGTTGACGGAGGCGGAGCTAGGATTTTGAGTTTATGTGTTCTAAATTCTAAAATTAAGAAAGTTATTGTGTTTTTGATAAATTAGTTATGCATATTAAGTGGATTTTTTAAACACAAATACTACGTCTATGCTAAAACTACCGAGTTCTGCCGAATTCGTAATCGGGATGCTAGGACCGCCCCTGGATGTTGTTGGCACATGTTGGTAGTTGGAATCTTAGCTGATCGAGTTTTGAAGCAAGAGATTGCAACTTCTCGTTTATTCAAATTCTTGTACCTGACCCTAACTAATTTGGGATTAAGGTTAAGTTGAATGATCCTTTTTTTGCTGGTATACTATAATTAGTCTTTTCCTTGTCGAAATTGTAGTGATAGTAACTTCTTTTTTCAAATTTCTTTCTTTTTGTTGACTTGGTTGCATGTACACTAGATAGACTTCTAGTTCTCATCATCAGGCCTATGGGTAAGCGCATGTTTTAGTTAATACTTCAACGTTGGTCTCATCTTACCCTTTTTGTGGTCTTTAGTCACCAAGAAGGTTACTTATGCCTTTAGTAGCTTTCAATCCATACCTATATCTCAAATCGAATGTTAAAAGAAATAAGCTCAAGGGTAGGAAGAGGAAGAAGCACTAGAACTCCCTTTTTTTTGACAACATGTGGTTAAGAGCGACAAACTTTGATATTATGATGGTTAGATAGTGGAACAACTACGAATTTGGGGGAGGGGGGAATCCGTTATTCAAATTAGCTAAAAAGTTGAAGATACTTAAAAAGGATTTAAAGTGTGGAAGGAGGTGTTTGGGAGGATAGAGGTTAAAATGAAGGAGATCATGAATGAGGTGAAGGTATTAGGGAGGTAGAAATTGGGGGGGGGGGGGGGGGGGTTTGGAGGAGAAAGAGGGAACTAGTTTGGCTTTCGCCCAAGAAACTAGTCGGAGACAGAAGTCGATAGCGTTATAATTGGAGGAAGGAGATTCAATTTTTTTTTCTTTTTTTTTGTAGAAGAGCTATTGCAAATAGAAAGAGATTTCATAAATTCAATACAGGTGAATGGGGTAGAACTGGAACATCATGAGGGGGGAGGAGGAACTAGAAAGGGCTACTGTAGACTTTTATAGTCGATTATTCAAAGAGGAAGTGGTCTGGAGGCCTAAAGGGGACTTTGGTTTAATCAACTAGGGGATGAAAAGAAGGATTTGCTGGAAAGGGTCATTGGGGAAGAGGAAGTGAGGGAGGCGGTGGAGTGTTGTGCAAGAGATAGAGCTCCAGGGCCGGATGGATTCACTTTGGCTTTCTTCCAACAATGTTTAAATATTATCAAAGGCGAGGTGATGGATACCATTAAGGAGATTTGATTTCGAGAAAAGTCTTAATGTATCTTTCATTGTAATCATTCATAAAAGAGAGGGAGCTTCAAACATTAAAGGCTATTGATCCATTAGTCTAGTGACAAGCATCTATAAGATTATTTCTAAGGTGCTTTCCAATAGACTAAAGAGGGTCTTGGATGAGACCGTATTTACATTGCAAAATGCTTTTGTGGATGGTAGAAAGATTCTTGATGCAGTGTTGGTTGCTAATGAAGTGGTTGATTCTAGAAGGAAGCAAGGAGTACCAGACATTTTGTGCAAGTTGGACCGTGAGAAGGCCTATGGTCATGTAAACTGGGAATTCCTGAATTTCACAATAATTAAGATGGGTGTTGGAGTTAGATTAAGAAAATGGATCAAATATTGCATTTCTACTATTAGATACTCATTTGTTTTGAATGACAACCTGTGTGTTGTTTTTTTGGAAGTTTGAGAGGGCTTAGACTGGGAGATCCTTATCTCCCATGTTGTTTATTCTAGTTATGGAAGCTTTCAGTAGGATAATGGATATAGCTATGGGGGAGGAGAGATACTTGAGGGGTTTCATTGGTGCGATTGGGAAATAGTAACGTAAAGGTCTCACATCTAGACTAGGAGATCCTAAAAAAGTTTCATTAGTTTTTCTGTGATGCTGAGAAGTATCACTTGGAACATATGCTAACATGCTTTCATACTTGTTGGAGGTGGAGGATATAACGGCTTTGGCACAGGTGTTGAATTGTAAGGTTGGGGCGCTTCTCACTATCTATCTGCTTGCCAATAGGCACGTCAAACAAAGATCAAATAGTTGAAGAGGTTAGCAGGATGGTAGAAAAGATACTTGTCTAAAGGTGGAAAGAAAGTACTTATTAAGAGCACATTATCAAGCATCTCCACATATTTTATGTCTTTGTTTCAGATTCTAGCTTGCATAACCGAGTTTGAAAGCATTCAAAGAAACTTTCCATGGGATTTTGTCAAATGGGGCAAATAAATTTCATCAACAACAACATACCCAGTGTAATTCCACAAGTGGAGTTTGGGGAGTAGGATGTAAATGGGAGACCGTCACGACTCCCAAGTGTTGGGGCAGTCTTGGAGTTAAAAGATTTAAGGGTGTTTGATAAAGCCTTACTAGGTAAATGGCTGTGGAGATTTGAGATGGAGGAATATGCTTTTTGGAGGGAGGTGATGTGGATAAATATGGGATTTTGAAAGGGGGATAGAGAACGAAAATGTCACTTTTCCTTAGGTGTTTTAGTTTGTGGGAAATATGTTTAACGGGTGCGAAGAGTTTGGTGTAAATATGTCATTACGGAATGGAGATTGGAGGACAACTAGGTTTTGGAGGCATAGGTGGTGTGCGGACAATACTTTGAGCATCACTGGATATCATGCCAGAAGGAGATGACAGTTCAGCAAACCCAAACATTACAATATGGTGAAGTCTTTGGGATTTGAGATTTAGGAGGAATGCTCAAGATTAAGGTGGCAGACTTTTAAAATTTGGTTGAGTTAATCCATAAATAAAGTGTACCATATGATAGTCAAGATTTATAGAGGCGAGGGATGGCGCATAATGCGGTGTTTTTGTTAAGTCCTAGTGAGAAGCTCCTGAAAAGAGAGGAGGTTTCTTTTCCATATAGGTCGATTTGGATCCCGAAAATATCGAGGAAGGTGTGTTTCTTCACTTGGTTAGTAGTTAAAAGGGTGATCTTGACAGCTGAGAATCTGAGAAAGAGGAAGGTTACCTATGTCAGTTGGTGCTGTGCAAGAGTTTGGGTGAAGACGTTAATCATCTCCCATCGTCGGGTAGTTCTGATACTATGGTGGGAAGCTCTACTTGGTTTGGTATATATTTTGGGTGATGCCTAGTACGGTGAAAGAGGTAATGGCCTGATGGAGTTTTGGTAGTAGTTGAAAACCCAGGGCATGGAAATTTACGCAGCTAGCTCTTATGTTGGTAGCTTGGAAGGAAAGAAATAGGAAAACTTTTTGAGGGTGTAGAGATGTACTTTCTTCAGTTGAGGAGTAGAACTATATCACTTACTCCCTCCGTCCCGAAAAGATTGTCTTAGTTTGACTTGACAAATCATCTCCTAAAGTTAAATTGTTTCTAAATATAAAAATGTGTCAATCTTTTTGGGACAAACTAATAGGGAAAGTAAGACAATCTTTTTGGGACGAGGGGAGTATTTCTTTTTGCTGCACCTATAAGATTACTTTATGTATGAAGATTGGGTGTCCTTCTGTAGTCTTTTCAATTTGTTTAGTGGTTTGTGTATCTGTCAGTGTAGTGATAAGGTGAGATTGGTGAGCTTCTAGTTTTAGAGAATCAAGATAAACAATATGTACTGGAAGGAAGCTGGCTCAAATAAAATGGAATGAACATAAAGGATTCATTAGCCGACCTGAAGTAGTTTGGGATCAAGGTGCAAATATTATTGTTGTTGTTGTTATTGCCGTGATATGATATTTCTATTTCTTGATGGTGTTCTTCAATTCTCTACAGGGATGATATAGTCTTCAAAGATCCCCTCAACACTTTTACTGGCATTGAGAATTATAAATCGATCTTCTGGGCTTTACGATTTCATGGCAGGATATTCTTTAGGGCTTTGTGGATAGATATTGTTAGTGTATGGCAGCCTGTGGAAGGCATGATCATGATTCGGTGGACTGTTCGTGGAATTCCCCGTGTTCCATGGGAGAGCCGTGGTCGATTTGATGGCACTTCAGAGTATAAACTAGATAAAGATGGGAAGATTTATGAGCACCGCGTTCACAACATTGCACTGAAGGGACCCCCAAAGTTCCATGTACTTGCAGTACAGGAATTAATTGGATATATTAGTTGTCCCTCCACGCCAAAGCCGACTTTCTTTGTGATCCTATCCCCTTCCTTTATTAACACTATGCCAACGGTGGAATTTGCAGATTTCAGACATCAACTGGATTCAATTTTAGCCTCTGTTGAGAGAGGTGAGGAGGAACAATCGCCACAAGATAGCATTGTCACAAAGTGCTAAAAGTTTAGATGAATTTTCGCTGTGGGTTGCAGACTTGCGTCAGAACTATAGGTATTATTCATATACATTATATACAACTTTCAGGAGCAGCTCGATATATCTGGAGGTCATTCTTGTATTTCTGGGCTCTACTTCTCTGTGCTTTATTCTTCATTTGAACTCCAGCTACTGCCTTGAGTTAGAAAATTTTATAGATGTATATATTTGTATAGTATATCTTACTACTGAGTTTGCAGTTATTATCTGGCTGAATATGTTCCCTACAATTCTTAATGAAATATTTCCCTGCATAGCCAACTCATAAAATAGTTTTGGAGAATTTATGATTCTGCTATTTGTTCTAATGCTACTTTGACACTTCTCGTTAGGACTCCATGAATCATTTTCTCAAAAAACTAATTCAAGTGCAAAAGCTGTAGAAAGTTCTAAATGTGCAAGTTCCCGACGATAACCTAAAAAGAACAACAACAACAACATATCCAGCACACTGTGAGGTCTGGAAACCTAAAAGAAATAAGAAAAATGAATATAAAGAATAAAACAATGGCTAAGTTTGTAATCAAAGTGTTTCACTTGTAGATGCTAAACTATGAAATATCAGACTAACTTTGAAAGTGTTGATGATAATTTATAGAAATTAGACTGACTTAACTACTCGCTAGTAGTAAACTAGATTAAACATTTTAGTGCAAGAACATGATTCCGTAGCAAGTAAGAAATAACATTTTGTCTATTTTCATATCTAAAAAAAGAAGAAGAAGAAGAGACTAGTAAATGGGCATTGACATCTAAGTGAAGTTTGGAAATAGGGACAAATTTCATCTAGAGGTCCCAGCAGACATATTTACCCAGTGGTTAATGAAATTGTTGATCCACTTTGTTTTTTTGTAGATTTTATTTCATTGATCCTAGGTTGAGCTTGAGGATTATAAAAGTAGGCGTCTGGACTATATTTAGTTGAAGTTGAAAAAAATAAGTATTTGAAATTGAAGTTAGTTTTGTTTAGGACATGAATTTAACTTGGGAAAAAAGAGTTGAAGTTTTGCGAGTGTAAACCATATTTCACCTCAAATACGGATTTTCAACTTCAAAGATAACTTTTTTGACATGACTTGTTGGGACCCGATATAAAACTTCGTATATTTTAAAGAGAGACAAGATGAAAATACACGTGGAACTTTCATCACCACTCATTTAAAAGGATAAATTTGGTACTATGCATATCTTTAGGTTACATATCAAAAGTCTTATTTAACTTTTTAAATTTCGTATCCGATCAAATATCTTTACATATTGGTTGGGTCGTGTTGGTTGACGATGAATAGCTAAGCCCATAGGAATGTTAGGTTGAATACTGTTTTCACAACCTTGAAGAGCCCATCTGAACATGTCTCTCAATTTTCCTTTCATCTTACCCTACTATAAGTACTACAAAGTACATTACAATGCCAAACTTTCAATTTTTGGAGTACTGTTGCCCAATATTTGACAGCCACATGATGCTCCGTTTTGGTCATTCAAAAGAAACTTTAGGACATGCTTTAAAATTCAAGTTAAGCGGCAACGTAACTATCCATTGAATGTAGTTGTACGAAATATGTCCTCTAGCTACATGATATGGCCAACAAGTACCATTAGCTCTAAATTTTGTTTTGATTGGACCACTAGATCCGTATCATGATTGAGGAACCATAGCAATAAGTATAGCTAGGTTTAAGCAGAAAACTGTATGCTTACTGGCTTGACTTGATGAAAGATGTAGTATCTCCTAAAGTCAAAAGTCTTTACAATTTATAATTTACATATTGGTGAATCATATATAGTAATTCTTTTGGCTGAATACATCGACAACCCCTTAAATTTGTTTGCAGATTTCATTTAGACGCTCGAACTACATTCTATTCCGATTGAACACCTAAACACATAGTAAAATGTTCATATTAGACATTTCCGACTAAAATTTTGGAAATGTTTCTCCGCTGTTCTCCTTGTCCATTATGTGGATGAATTAACCACTTAAAACATGTCACCTACTTTCTTTATGCGCATTAGCCAATAAGTCATAAAACATCAAGTTTGTTCCAATTGAGGCTGATGTGTATAATTAAAGGAGGTAACATATTTTATGTAGTTAGCATAACCGAGTTGGAAAGCATTCAAAGAAAGTTGAAGTTCTATGAGTGTAAACCATTATTTCACCTCAGATACTCCTCGATCTAAATTTTCAACTTCAAATTCTCTATTTCAAGTTGAAGTTTAAATAATGGACCAAATGGTGAAACAAAATGCCACTAGACAGTTCAACTGCAGAATTTCGATGGTAACAGTCGTCATATTGGAAAGCAACATTCTTTGAAAATAATTCTAACTACATTGTGCAGTAGTCTGATAAATCTTCCATGGTTGCATATGAATGTCCTTTCAGTTTGACGATATGCGTCATTGTTCAAAGTTCATCAACCGCATATGATTTGTAGATATGTCATTTGAACTGTACATTTAATTTCCTAGCTGAAATTTGGTTAATGAGATTCTACATTAATCATTATTCAAGGTACCCATTCGTGTTTCAGCCTTCTGTTTCTGCACATGTTATACAAGCTTTTCAGCTCTTTAAACCTTGATTTCTCTATGGACACTCTTCAGTCACCACTATGCATAGTCGGTGTATTCTTCCGATCCAATTTATGTGATACATTTGTTGGGAATAAAAAAAGACCCGCAAAAATAATATTTACCCTATTAGTGATAAATGCGGAATACTAAGTTATTGTTAAATAGAAAAAATAAAATGAACAATAATAACACCAATTTTTTTACGTGAAATAAGAGAAAAACTACGGGCCAAGAGGAGCAACTGATATCACTATAACAAGTTATTTTACACTATGTAGTCATGCGTATAAATACTCCAAAGACCACTACACACTCAAAAGAAATAACATCTTTTTATTTTCTCACCTCACTATAATATCGCTGACATTCTATTTTTCTTTACAAACTATTATCTTACACAATCTATGGTATCTCACTCCGCTCTCTAATATTCAGATATAATTATCTGAAGGAAAAATAGAGTATGAGCGATATTGTAGTAAGGTGGGAAAATCAAAAGAGTGTTATTTTTTTTGAGTGTGTAGTGATCTTTGGAGTATTTATACTTATGATTACACAATATAAATTCTTTGCTATAGTGATATCAGTTGCTCCTCTTGGCATGCGTTTTTTTCTTATTCAAAATGGATTCCACGTAAAAAATTCTCGATGTCATTATTGCTCTTTATTCTTTCTAATTAACCATAACTTAGTGTTCCGAGTTTATCACTAATACCGTGAATATTATTTTGCGAGTCTATTATTCCCTACTAGTGGTATCAGAGTCAATATTCTGTCTGAGTATGCTCTGTGGTTGCAGCACAGTCTTAACTTCCACATCAGAAAAGAATTACTTTGGTCTCTTGCTAATAAATAATATTTGTATTTGTGATAATCGATAGAAGCCAACAATAGTAAAATAGTTACTTTGAATGGTGTCAATTATGTCATTTGAAAGAGCAAAATGGAAGATTTGTTCTATGTCAAGAATTTTTATCAACCAGTCTTTGCCACTAAAAAACCTGATAATAAGTCAGATGAAGAGTGAAATCTGTTACACAAACAAGTCTGTGGTATTATTAGACAGTTGGTTGACGATAATATGTTGAACCATATTTCTGGGGAGACACATGCTCGGACCCTATGGGAGCAACTTGAAAGTTTGTATGCTCGGAAGACTGGAAATAACAAGACGTTCTTGATTAAGCAGATATTGGATTTAAAATACCTTGATGATTCTCTGATGACAGATCATCTGAATCAGGGGATCATGAACCAATTATCTTCTAAGGGCATTAAATTTGATGAAAAAATTCAAGGTTTGTTTCTACTTGGTTCCCTACCAGATTCTTAGGAAACTTTTAGAACTTCATTGCCAAATTCTGCTCCAGATGGTGTGATCTCTATGGATCTTGCCAAGAGTAGTGTTATAAATGAAGAAATGAGAAGAATATCTCAGGGTTCCACCTCGTCAGATGTCTTGGTGACTGGCTATAGAGGGAGAAACAATAATCGTGGTTTTCAAAATAGAGAACATAATAGAAGTAAATCTAGAGGCAGACTTAAAGATATTGAGTGCTATGATTGTGGAAAGAAAGGGCACACAAATAAGTTATGTCGGATATTGAACAAGGAGAACCAAGACAGTGAGGAAAAGAAAGAAGATGGCAATTGTGAGGTCACCGTCACTACAAAAGATTTTATTGATGTCCTTGATGCAAATATGATAAATATTGCTTATGATGAGTCAAGTTGGGTTGTGGACAGTGGTTTCGTATCTCATGTGACATCAAGGAAGGATTTTTTCTCATCCTATACTCCAGGTGATTCTGAAACTTTGAGTATGGGTAATGAGACTGTCTCTAGAGTGGTTGATATTGGAATAATTTGCTTGGAAACTAGTATTGGAACTAAACTAGTTTTGAACTATGTGAAGCATGCAACTGATGTTCGTTTGCACTTTATATCTATTGGCGTTCTGGATGATGAAGGTTATGTTAGTACCAATGGTGCTAGTGTTAGCGATATTTTGAATGCTCACTGTTAGGCGATTTCCACGTGCTCAACGCAAGTGTACGTATCGTTCACAAGTAATATAGTTTGGTAAGACCGAATACCGTCCTCAGAGATTGGTTATCAAGTACCGATTATCTAAGCTTTAGTTTCTATTTGGTGAACGTTAATTTGTTTGTATTTTTTATCTAATAACTAAGACTAAGTAATTGCAGAAAATAAACTAATTATGATAATACTTTGATTTAAATCAGTTATGAAGGAATTAAGGCTTCCAAACTCCTCAACTATCCACTCTATTCAATCCTTAATGCGACTAGAATGACTTCTTCTTTTACGTTAAGATATCAGTTAACTAAACTGTCTTATATTCCGATTAGGATATATAATCACTCAACCCCAATGCAGAACCCTTCTATATTTCTATGATAGGATTTACCACATAGGAGAATTAAGAACATTACCCTATAATGCTACACAAGTATCGGGGTACTGTCGTCCGCGATTTTAACCTATGTCTAGTCAATTACATCATATCCAAATCTCTCCTCTCGGTTCTTGATTCGAAATCATATAGATTATGATAATTAGTGATCAATTAATTACCAAACATTCATACCAATTAATGCGCGGTAAGATGCGCACACTTTAAACGCAAGTGCACGTTATCGTGACAAGTAATATAGTCTTAGTAAGACCGAATATCGTCCACAAGGATTAGAGTTCAATTACCAACTATCTATTTTCTAGTATCTATTTGGTGAATTTATGATTGATTTGTTGTTTATAACTACGAATTATGCAGGCTATTTTAATATAAAGATTTACTTCAGTGGTGATGAGAATAGGGCTTCCATGTATCCTTACTCTAAACATGCTACTTACTAATGGATTAACTTATGGTATTCTTCTGTAGGTGAAATAATGTTTACGAAATCGTTATATACTCCCGATAGGGTTAGATAACAACTCAACCCGATGTCGCGCCTTACCTACCGGTGATAAGGATAACTTTATAGGAGGATTAAGAACAAAAACCTAGTTGGCCGTCACGCTGATGCGCAAAATTAGGGTTGTTAAGCCTCTCATCAACGCTTACATAAATAATTGGGGTATTTTCATCCCCAATCCAGAATGTCTACCCAACTTACAACATATTCACAATCCCCTTCCGAGAATCGATTAGAAATCATATAGTGATAATTAGTTGTCAATTAATTATCAAGAATTCAACTCAATTATTGGATAGATCTCACAATAAGAAAAATAACCATAAGCGTGCATTAATTTATAACATAAGTTTCTAGCAATTCAACATGGAAAGCCTATAAGAGAATTAGTTCCTAGCCATAAATATGACAAGAACTAATTCAACGTTCATCATAAAAGCGAAATAAAGTAAAGGAAAGGAAAAGAAATTACTAAACTAATGGTATCCAATCTCCAAGCCAAAGTCTTGTGTTGTGCAAGAAGGGAACCCTTAAAAGCGCCTAGGGTTCTCCTTTTATAGCCGCAAACCGCCTCCTCTTTTCCTTGAGCTGGCCTGATTTTCGTCAAAAGACCTAATTTTTTCAGCGTCGGCGCCGCTGCCGCGCATGGCCGGAAGTTCTGCAATCCGTCGGGTGTTTTGGCGCGGCCGATATATCTGCATGCGAGGCGCGCCACTGTATCTTCTGTAGCTCGCCGGATGTTTAGCGCCGCGCCTGTTTTTTGTCTCGGCGCCGCGTGCAGTCTGACCTCGGATCTCGATAGCGCGCGGCCACTGCTGCAGGAGGCGCGCTACTGGTCTTGAATTTTCCCTCGTTCGCCACTTTCTCTGATTCCAGCTCTGGCATCTCCTCTTTTGCCATCTTTTTGCTCTTTTTTCGCCATTTGGCAATTTTAACCACTTTGACTCAAAAGAAAGAAAAACTATCCTAATACGACACTTATATGTGCAAAATGGGACAAAAGACTAACTAAAACTGACTCAAAAAGTGTATATAAAATACACCGATCACCAATTATTGACTAAATCTTAATCAAGTGAAGAAGAAATCAAACTACTGCATTAATTCATGAGTAAAAGTTTCAAACGATTCAGTATGTGACCTTAGGAATTAGGTTCGGGAGTTGCTTTAGAAATTGTTGCTGGCTCCGGGTGTCAGTAATAGGTCCTTCTAACTCGCGAAGCCCTAATAAAGTAATTAGCTCCTAAACATTGTCATGTCAAGAACTAATACAAACCAACATAAACTGAAATAAATAAAAGGAAAGAAAAAGAAACTTGAACCAAAGTTGTCTCCAATCTTGTGTTGTTGCCTCCTTTCTTGCCTCCCTAAAGTAGAATGTGAAATTTTGTACAAGATTTCAAGCTGCCCCATAAGGTCAGGGTTTTAGAGATTATATAGTTGGGAAAATATTGCATTATGGACCCTGAAAACGTGTCAAATTTCAGCCCAGAACGTGATTTTTCCGCCTCGGCTTTGTGATCTTGCGGTGGCACGCTGGTCTGAAAGTCTGCGACGATATGTTTTTTTCGAAACCTTGTCCTTTTCTCGTCCGGACTTCGTCTGATTTCTTCTATACTTCCCGGGACTTCTTAGGCTTCATTCCTTGGCCCTTTTAGTGTGCAATTCCATCTAAATCAAGCTCGTTTTTTGCCATTTCTCCATTTAGGACCGATGTGACTCAAAAGAAAGAAAAATAGACCTAATACTATACTAAACATAAACGAAATTAGTAAAATACTAACTAAAAATGACTCAAAAAGTGTATATAAAATATGCCTAACAAACCCCCAAACTTAAACTTTACTCGCCCTCGAGTAAAGCACTAAACAAAAATAACAACAAAACAAACTCTGACTCTATGAAATGGATCAAGTAGCTATAGCAATGCTTCTTCAAAATCATGGATGAAAGATGTGATAATATGTTAAAACATATATAACATGAATAATCAGCAATCTAGAATTTCAAGTTAGATATTTCGCAAATTCACTTAGATCACGGTCAATGGAAATACAAACACCTAACCTATGCATGTCAATTTCATTCCATTTTTCCCAAAATATTATAGACCTGTTTACTTGCTATTCTCCACTAATCATAGACATAAACATTTAAAGATCATCAGGACTTTCAAGGGTTGTAATGTAGGCTTAGGCAGGGGTAGATAAAAATATGCATTTAGGCTCAATTACGTACCATAAGCTTTTTTCATTCAACTCATTTCCCTTCTTTTTGATTTCCTTTTTAATCTCATACCTATTTTCCCCTCTTTTATTTTGAGAGAATGAGATACATTATAAATGACAGGCACCTCCAAACTTAGGCTTTTGCATATTCTTCATTGGGGTGCATCAAATTTTTTAATTCTCTTTTTGTCTCTTTTTCAACACTTTTCATCCCACTAACTTTCAATTATCACTTATGACACAAACAGGGAATCATAGGGTGTCAAACAAAGATCTTATTTTAGGCTCAAAGGGGCTGACTGGTGATACAATTCATGTCAAAGTAGGTAATGAATGGTCAGACGGGCTATCAAAGAAACGCTTGAATCATCTCCCTAAACATGTACATCTTAACTATTTCGCCTCAAATAACAAGCAAACAGATTTTTTAGACATTTTTCATCTTTTCTTTTCATAACTGACACACATAAGCTAAACACAAATATCCCAAATAATTAGATGTCATGAATATTTTTGGCATATCTAACTTAAACACACAGATTTTCGCTTTTAATTCTATTACATTATCTCACTTAATCCATTAGATATCTTCATCAACTACAACATGGTTGATCCATAAGAAAAAAAAATTATGATTAAAAAAAAAACACAAAGCAACACAAAGACAATAAAAAAGACTCAAAAACAGACACTCAAAACAAACTAAGATCCCCCTACACTTAAACGACACATTGTTCCTAATGTATGAAGACTAAAAATAAGGGACAACTTACTGACACAACACATCGATCATAACAGAGGTCTGGGATGAGATTCTGGAAATTGCACATCTTTTGGGCTCTCTGAAGTTTCAGCGCCGTGGCCCTGCATTTTGGCGCCACGACGCTGTGCTCGATTTTTACACTTTTCCAGCATTTTTTTTATCCTTTTCCACTCAGGGTCAGTTCCTAGTCCACCTGCCATCAAAACATAAGACAAAATCCAAGACCGTGAGACTGTTCAAGATAAAATAAAATAACTAAAACAAGAATTGAAATAACATAATTAAAACATTGGGTTGCCTCTCAAGTAGCGTTGTCTTTAACGTCTTTTAGCCGGACGCAGTTAATCCTTACTAGTGCCCAGTGGATCCTTCTGCGAACGGCTTGTAATCCGCATAGTTATTGTTGCAGGTTTCACTCCACCTACAATAATTTCACCAAACAAGGCCCTCAGATCTAAGATTATCCCTCAATTACACAAGACATACTTGTCTTCTAGGCTCTCTGTAATGTAGGGATCAGTGAAACTCCCTACATGTTTCAACTTTTGGGGGTGCCCTTGAGGGTATGAACTTTCTAGTTGGGGCTCAGCAATGATAGTTGGTGGTGTCTTTTCTGCAACGGGTATAGGAAAGAGAAGTTCCAAGGAATCCAAAAAGGTGAACAATTGGATCTCAGTAACCTTTTTTTTCTCTACACCAACTATCTCTCTCAATTCCTCATTATTCTCAACAACTTGTTGTGGTTCAGGTTCTTCATTCTTCTCATCACTCCCCACAACTGTGTCGTTAGACAGATTTTCTTGCAGTACATTGATCACCATATCCATCAGCTGCCCTATTTGTGTCTCCAATTTTTTTACTGACACCCTTGTCTCAGCCATAAACTGAGCTTGGAACTTGGTGAACGTGAGTATGCCTGCCTGCAACTCATTTTGATCTTCCTGTAGAACCTGTGGGTTAGGCTGTTGTTGATGATTCCACTGCCCCTGATAGTAGTAGTAGTCCATTTTTTTCAACTTTACATACAAAATAAGAAAAACAACAAAAAGTGATAAAAAAATGCTCGCAGAACAAGTTAGAAACTTGTTCCTGGAGCAACCAAATTAGAAATAAAATAACATAATCAAATATATACAAACCAAATTAGAATTAAGATTAGATAATTCGATATTGAAAGTACGCCAGTCCCCGAGAACGGGGCCAAGAATTTGTTAGGCGATTTCCATGTGCTCAATGCAAGTGTACGTATCGTTCACAAGTAATATAGTCTGGTAAGACCGAATATCATCCTCAGAGACTGATTATCAAGTACCGATTATCTAAGCTTTAGTTTCTATTTGGTGAACGTTAATTTGTTTGTATTTTTTATCTAATAACTAAGACTAAGTAATTGCAAAAAATAAACTAATTATGATAATACTTTGGTTTAAATCAGTTATGAAGGAATTAGGGCTTCCAAACTCCTCAACTATCAACTCTATTCAATCCTTAATGCGACTAGAATGACTTCTTCTTTTACGTTAAGATATCGGTTAACTAAACAGTCTTATATTCCGATTAGGATATATAATCACTCAACCCCAGTGCAGAACCCTTCTATATTTCTATGATAGAATTTACCACATAGGAGGATTAAGAACAATAACCTATAATGCTACACAGGTATCAGGGTACTGTCGTCCGCGATTTAACCTATGTCTAGTCAATTACAACATATCCAAATCTCTCATCTCGGTTCTTGATTCGAAATCATATAGATTATGATAATTAGTGATCAATTAATTACCAAACATTCATACCAATTATTGACTAAATCTTAATCAAGTGAAGAAGAAATCAAACTACTGCATTAATTCATGAATAAAAGTTTCAAACGATTCATAAGGAAAGCCCTAATAAAGTAATTAGCTCCTAAACATTGTCATGTCAAGAACTAATACAAACCAACATAAACTGAAATAAATAAAAGGAAAGAAAAAGAAACTTGAACCAAAGTTATCTCCAATCTTGTGTTGTTGCATCATTTCTTGCCTCCCCAAAGTAGAATGTGGAATTATGTACAGGATTCCAAGCTGCGCCATAAGGTCAGGGTTTTAGGGATTATATAGCTGGGAAAATATTGCATTGTGGACCCTGAAAACATGTCAAATTTCGGCCGTGATTTTTCAGCCTCGGCACCGCGGTCCTGCAGGCTGGCACCGCGGTGCCGAAAGTCCTGCAGCCAATATGTTTTTTTCCGAAACCTTGTTCTTTTCTTGTCCAGACTTCGTCTGATTTCCTCTATACTTCCCGAGACTTCTTAGGCTTCATTCCTTGACCCTTTTAGTGTGCAATTCCATCTAAATCAAGCTCGTTTCATCCTCGTTTTGCAATTTCTCCATTTAGGACCGCTGTGACTCAAAAGAAAGAAAAATAGACCTAATACTATACTAAACACAAACGAAATGAGTAAAATACTAACTAAAAATGACTCAAAAGTGTATATAAAATATGCCTAACACTCACGCAAGCGTACACATCGTTGACAAGTAATATCGTCTGATAAGACCGAATATCTTCCTCAGAGACTGGTTTCTAATTACCGTTCATCTATTTTATGTTATCTATTTGGAAATCGATGTTTAAGTTGGGTTTTGTTTAACTACTAAAATAATTGCAAGAATTAACTAAACTATTTAAGTTGTGATCAGTTATGAAGAAATTAGGGCATCTTCGACTATCCACTCTATTCAATCCTTAATGTAACTAGGATGACTTCTTCTTTTACGTTAAGATAGTAGTTAACTAAATTGTCTTATATTCCGGTTATGATATATAATCACTCAACCCCAGTGCAGAACCTTTCTATATTTCTATGATAGGATTTACCACATAGGAGGATTAAGAACAGTAATTATAATGCTACACAAGTATCGGGGTACTGTCTTCCGCGATTTTAACCTATGTCTAGTCAATTACAGCATATACAAATCTCTCCTCTCGGTTCTTGATTCGAAATCATATAGATTATGATAATTAGTGATCAATTAATTACCAAACATTCATACCAATTATTGACTAAATCTTAATCAAGTAAAAAAGAAATCAAACTACTGCATTAATTCATGAATAAAAGCTTTAAACGATTCATCAGGAAAATCCTAATAAAGTGTTTAGCTCCTAGTCATAGTCACGCTAAGAACTAACACAAAATCCATACATAAACTGAATTAAAAATGAAAGAAAAGAAATTACTGCGAACTAAGTCTCCAATTGTAGCCTTCAATCCGTGCCTTGTGTTGTGTTATGTTGTAGAATGAACTCCTTCTCACTAAACTAATCCCTAGGGCTTAAATATGTTGCAAATTCGTCCCATATGGACCCTTCTGCCCTTGGCCAATTCTAACTAGGATCTGAAATTTTCCGCACGGGCACCGCGATTCTGCATAACGGCACCGCGGTGCCGAAACTCCTGTAGTCTCTCAGTAATAATGGCATCGCGGTGCTAAAAATCCCGTGGTTTCTCAGTAAATATGGTACCGCGGTTCTGCATATTGGCACCGCGGTGCTGACAAGCCTTCGTCCTGATTTGCCGACTTTCATCCTTTTTGCCTCGGGAGCACATTTTCTGCCCAATTCTCGCTCCATTTTGTCATTTTTGCCTTTTTGCACCGCTGTGACTCAAAAGAAAGAAAAACAACCTAACACGACACTTATTTGAACGAAAATGGAAAAATACTAACTAAAAATGACTCAAAAGATGTATACAAAATACGCGAAAGTGGAAACTCACTATGGGTTCCTTGATTATGGCTCGTGGCACAAAACGTCGTGGTCTGTATTGGACTACAACTTCTACTTGTGCTGATATGGTAAATGCAATAGACATCAATAACTTTTCAACGTTATGACACAAAAGGCTTAGCCACATAAATGAGAAATGACTTAATGTCCTGATCAAGAAGAAATTGTTGTCAAATTTTGAAAGTGCTAAATTTAAAAAGTGTGAGCACTGCTTGGCTGTAAAACAAAATAGAGTCTCTTTCAAGTCTCATCCTTCTTCAAGAAAGACAAAGGTGCTTGAGTTGGTGCATTCAGATTTATGTTGTCCCATGAAGACAAAGACTTTGGGTGGTGCACTTTACTTTGCTACGTTTATTGATGATTGGTCAAGAAAACTTTGGGTATATGTCTTGAAGACTAAAGACCAAGTGTTTGGTATCTTTAAGCAGTTTCAGGCTTCAGTTGAAAGAGAAAAAGGAAAGAAACTGAAGTATATTCCTAATGATAACAGTAGTGAATATTGTGGACCGTTTGACAAATACTGCAAGCATCAGGGTATCAGACACCATAAGACTCCTCAGCTTAATGGTTTGGCAGAGAGCATGAACAAGACCTTGATGGAAAAAGTCAGATGTTTGCTTTCTGAAGCAAAGTTGCCGAATTCCTTTTGGGATGAGGCTTTATTGACCGCTGCACATGTTATAAACCCATCTCCTGCTGTTGCTTTGCAAAGTGATGTTCCAAACATAGTTTGGTATGACAAGAATGTTTCATATGATCATATTAGCTGCCAAGACAAGGCAGTGCATCTTCATTGGTTATGGCCTTGTTGAGTTTAGTTACAAACTATATGATCCGGTTGATAAGAAAGTTGTGAGAGTCGTAATGTTATCTTCGTGGATGAGCAAATCATTGAAGATATTGACAAAGCGTAGAAGCTAAAATCTTCTAGTTCTGATGATTTAGTTAATCTTTATCAAGTTCCTCATACAAATATGGATGACATCGGTGGGCTTAATGATGACAGTGATTCCTATAATCATGTTCCAGATCATCATATTGACGTTGTGATAACGATACCGTTGTTGATGAGGTAGATGCTCCTATTTATGAAGATGTGAACGAGTCAAATCCTCTACTCAGGAGGTCTACTAGACAACATATTCCTTCTTCCTGTTATTTTCCTAATGAATATGTATTAATCACTGATGGGGGAGAACCTGAATGTTATGAGGAGGCCATGAAAGATGAGCACAAGGATCAGTGGATTGAAGTCATGCAAGATGAGATGAAATCTCTACATGAGAAACAAACTTATGAGTTGGTCAAATTTCCTAAAGGCATGAGAGTTTTGAAGAATAAATGGGTGTTCAAAGTTAAAGCCGAAGAACACAACTTGAAGCACATGTACAGAGCCAGAATGGTCGTTAAGGGATTTGATCAAAGAAAGGGTATTGACTTTGATGAAATATTTTCTCCCGTTGTGAAAATGTCTTCCATTCGTATAATTCTTGGTTTGGCTGCTAGTCTTGATTTGGAAATTAAGTAGATGGATGTGAAGACTGTTGTCATGACCCGAGCTGATGGGTCCACGATTGGTGCCCTACCTGGGCACCCTTATACCCACATCACATAAAATCAGCGGAAGCTAATAAAAACTAATAATCATATAACAAAGGGATCCTGTCCCCTAAATTGAAATGACTAACTCTTATGATAAAACATGCAAACCGACAATGCTGCCACTGTATATAGAAATATCCAAATAACCACAACTGTACATATGTCCAACCCACACATGACTACAGACCTCTAAAAGTATAACAGTAACTATGACGGGACAAGGCCCCGCCGTACCCCTGAATGTACATAAGCCTGTAATAGAAAAACTTTACCAAAATATTAAGCTCCGGAACAATGGAGCTATCCCAAAAGCTGAGCAATGATCCTAAGCACGCGGATCACCAAACTGAGTACCTACACCTGCAGGCATGAACGCAGCGCCCCGAAGAAGGGGAGTCTGTAAAACAAGGTACCAAGTATGTAAACATAAAGTACTGTAAATGAGATCATACTGACAAGTATAATAACCAAAAGATGGCAGTAAACAAGTATGATAGTCAAAATACCAGTACCACTTCGCATCATCAGACATCATTTCATCGCATCATCAGACATTGTACCATTTATCATCCGCATTACAGCATCATCAGACACTGTCCCACTGTACCACTATACTTTATAAACATGAGAGTCAACTGTGCCTTTATAACAATAGAGAGTAATATCAAAATCATGAATGTCTGTCCATATAATCATATGCTGTCATGGGTATCTATACCCTCATCAGGGATACATGTCCCTGGAATCATATACTGTCGTGAGTTCCTATACTCGCATCATAGATACATGTCCATGGAATCATATATGTCATAGGTATCTATACCCGCATCGTGGATACATGTCCGTGGAATCAAATATATACGCATGTGTATCTTGTACCCGCATCATGGATACATGTCCATGAAATCATATACTTATAATATTCATGGGAATTGAACCCGAATGAGACTTTATACCCGCATGTGTATCTATACTCGCATCACATATCTTGTCCGTGGAATCATATACATATAATATTCATGGGAATCGAACCCGCATGAGACTTTATACCCGCATGAGTATCTATACTCGCATCATGGGTTGCAAGTCCATGGAATTATACATATAATATTGCCGGTAGAACCAAGGTACCAATATATCATGTATCAAACATTCTAATGAACTTCCATTTTATACAAACCAAGGTACCAAAATATCATGTACCAAACATTTGTAATGAGCTTCCATTTTATACAAACCAAGGTACCAAAATATCATGTACCAAATATTTGTAATGAACTTTCCTTTGTAAAATCAAAGGCACTTGTCATATCTTTTCTTTTAGAAAACCCAAGAACTATCATGTCATGTAATATTAGGGACATGAGCCCAAAAGTACTATGTACGTCCACCGTACATTTATTTTATAAAAAGAGTCATATCATGTATCATTAGGGGCTTGAACCCAAAAGTACTATGTACGTCCACCATACTTTTATTTTATAAAAACACCAATGCACTATCACATCTTGTATAAATCAAGGCACTTTTACTTTTAAAATCAAAACACTTTCACTTTTAAAATCAAGACACTTTGATATCATATACTACTAGAAAGTAGAACTCAATGGAATTACGTACGTTCGTCGTACACCCATGTCATATAAATAATTAAGCCAAAAGAATAAAGTATAGTTCACATACCTTATAGGCTATACCAACTTGACAACTAGAATACGTCTCAAGTAGTACTTCAACCTATAATAACAACAACACGTCTATCAACTTCATGATACTAGTATACACTTATACCACATAATGACTCTCCTTTCATATAAAAATTCGGGCATCACTTCTCCTATTTATACATACTTTTCCACCTTACAAATAAGGTCAATAACATCAATAACCAAGCACCACTTAAGGGCACAAACAAAACAGCAACAAAGGTTATTTACACACCTACATCTCATGTTAATCCGGCCTTTTAATCCATATAAAAACAGTCCATAAAAATAGTTCATATTCCAACAACAACAATGAGAAAATGTGAAGCTTTCTACACATTTCTATACCCTTATTACTTTAGGACATACGTTAGCCATTACCACATTTAAACATGCATAATGATAACTGAATTTCCAGCATTATAACGTCACAAAACAGTCCCTAAAACTGCACAACAATATCTAACAGTTTTATACATGTCTCGGCCAACATCCACAATTCTATAACCGTTTTCATAACTCCTTATAATTCAATTCATATTTCAAAACTTCATATAAACCATATCAACTTGTAATAACAATATTTCCTTCATTTTAACATGCAAGTAATGACGTTAATAACAACAATAACCAACGAGTCCAACATCACCAAAAACTGCCCCAATTCGGCTCAACCACCAAAACTGTCACAAACACTTCTTATTCTCTATTCTTCTTAACACAAGTTCATCTATTTACTATAACATCATGTAACTTCCAATACTTCAAGAGGAATAAGGAATCTTACCTTATTTCTCGCCCAAAACAATCCACTAGTCTCAACCAAACTGCTTCACTTGTGAACTACTTCTATACGTTACAATAACACCCACGTATCCTCTACAAGCTTGTAACCATCTTGCTTTCATGTTTTCCTTTCATAAAGTTCATCTTCAAGATTAGGGTTTCAACATATATTTCGGCCAAGAACCCGTGACCCACTATTTTGTGTGTTAACTTGGCTTATAACTTGGTTAAGGAGCTTAATCTTGGAAAATAACTTACACTTTTTCTTCACATTTTTTCAAGAATTTCGTGCCTTGAAGGCTAAGTAAAGGGAGAAGAGAGGTTAATGAGAAAGATATTATGTGAGATAAGGCAAGAATTGTCTTGCAAGACTTGTATGTATAGGTGGTGCACAAGCACAAGTGGATGGGGGACCCATGTAACCCACTTGTCTTTCACTTGAAGAAAATATCTTTACACTTAGTCAAAATTGAGCAAATTTTCGATGGACCTCCCCCAAAATTGTGAAATTTTCGATGGGCCCCACATTATCAATGCCAAGACTTTATAATACCAAACTAAGTCCATAAATCCATTGGAACGAATTCAACTACAAGTAAATAAATTTTCGTAGTCACATTTGTATCCAAAATTTTCCATACTAGAAAATGTAATTATACTTTTCTTCCAACATTCAAATCTTATTTCCATAATCGTGTTCTCAATTAAATACCTTGGAATTACAGGGTGTAACATTCTTCCCCCCTTAGAAACATTTGTCCCCGAGTGTTCATAATAGGTCTCAAGCTATAAAAACTTCGGCATAGTCTCCTTTAACTATAACTATCAACCTATACTCGCAGTTAGCGCCGCGACCGACCATCGTCGCCTCGAAGTTTCAAAGACCGCTGTCCCGACGCAGTAATGCGCGTGCACGAAATTCACAACGTATTTTTCACATAATCTTTTCTTCTTCTACAAGTTCCAACCATACTCAGCAAACCCAAAGATGCATCACATGGCCACAATATAACACATAGTCTCATTCACGGTCTGAAATGAATCTTTCTCTTATTTTTCATATCTTCTCACTACTCGTAATTATAGACAACTTCAATTCTTTTGACACTTGTTCACTCCTTTTCTTACTTGTCGTACTCTTCATAATTCCAAAATATTCTGGAATACATACATAATCTCAAACATTGCCATGTTTCCAATCCTTGGCGTTACTACATCCAAACTTGATCATTATACTTAGATTCAAATTCCTTCACTCGCCTCATGGCTAAGACTTTCTGTCAATGACATTTTAGGAAAAGATTCCCTTGCTCTAGTTAAGTTGTAAACCCATTACTTTCCCTATCTCGTCGAACTTATGATCAGTTAAAAAAAATGTTCATAGACATCTGTGTTTGCCTGACAATTACTGTTTTATAATGTCATATCTCTTGACATATATCATTAATGCCTACCTTATGCTTATATCCATAGGCGTCATTGGCCTCTTTTTAACTATTTAGGTGTCAATCTCGAGCTTTACTCGTTGTTACTTCCGTTTACACACTTTCTGAAATGTATAACTGCATATGTTGTGGAACCGATGTTTCATATGTTTAGATCCAATTCACGGTGTTACATGATCCAATGGCTTATCAAGCTTTCTTGTCTTATCAGTATTAGGTCTCTCATCGACCGAATGCACATTCATCTTACCTTTATATTTCCATTTCAAGCTGTCTTGGGGGTATCTTATTTCAAGTATTTCTCATACTATCTTCCTGGTTAAGGAAACCTTAATGAGCCCATGAGATGTAGCAAGCAGTTCCTATAAATGTATTTCAGCTTATTCAAAATCGTACAACAGTTCATAAGGTGCCAACTAACTTATCTTAACTGGATATCAACGTACCACAAAATGTGTATCATTTTGTACTACTAAGTTACAATATCTTAAGGACAACAATTAAAGAAAGCCATAGTTCGCAGAAATAACAATAAGTGTAGAGAACTTAATAACTCAGCCAACAAGATATAACCACTCATACCATTTCATTCCTACTTATTCATTGTTTTCACATTTCTTACAGCCATTCTTCGACTGTTCCATAGTTCCCGTCCTCAATTACCCCCAACACACTATTTTTATCCATAGGTTATGTAGAATTGTAACATGTTGCACCACGTAGCCGAAGCCGAGGACTTTACCAGTCCAATCTCTGTAGCATACCTTAGCCTACTAACCTTGATACATGTAATTCTTCATAATACGCAATATCTCCCCTTTAGTCCTTAACACCTTGTATTTCCTTTGTAATCAAAGTCACATTCATAAGGTCCTATTGTAGTTCTCTCTAAAATTTTAATCATCAAGTGTCACCTTAGAAACGTGCAAATTTTCATAACCTACAAAATCTTCCAATGATGTCTTATGTTTTTCATTTTGTATCACTTATACTCATCTTATCCTGCATATAAATCTTGGGATACTTCGAGACATTGTGGTCATAGTTGCCACACCAAACCAACCTCCTGTACCTTTTACGACACATTCCAGCAACCTGGTGAACATTTAGAACCCAATACACTTGCCATATTGTGCATTTAATTGCAAACAGAGGTAAAATACCCAATTCATGAAGGCCTAGTGATTTCTTAGATGATATACATATATTCATTTCATATAGATATAGGGCACACCAAGGAATAATCACAACCAATATACTTCATATTTTCATAACATTAATCAATACAACAATCTTATCATTTCATATACCATACACCTCCACCAAGCTCAAACGTCAAATACCATATCCACGAAGGCCTTGGATATCTAAGGTCTCAATGGTTACTTAATGTTCTAAGATTCTCAAATATTTTGCTTCCCAAGCTTACATTATCTCTCCCCGTATACGGGTAAGATAACTTCTCATAATCTCAAAATCATGTTGTCTTAACCATAACAACCCTATTTACTCCATACTAATATTATTCGTACATATCACTTAAGCATACAACATAGCTTAATCTAACAACATGGTATGCCATTAAGTCAATTTAACATGATCTTTTAAGAGTTCATCACAATCTTAGACAGCCCATCACCTCCCAATATTCCAAATTAGCACATACATTATGCCTTGATGTGGATTCATTAAACTGTTTCATACCTTTCAAACAATTATTAAAGCTTAACCAACTCATGGTAATCCACAATCACTTCAGACAACACACACATGGCCCTAATAAATATGTTCGTATAGATGCACGTCATCATCATACCAACTATACAACAATTTTACCAACCTGTATACAAGGTCCATATATTCCCCTTTTGGGCCGCTGTCGCTTTCTTTGGAGGCATAGCTGCAACCACAATAATACGTTAGGGATGGATACCCTAACAACACAGCTCTATCACACGACCTTAGAGTAAGAATAATAGAAATCAATCCTAAATGTACTGTAGCCTCCTGTTTATGGGTGTGGTGCACAACAAACCGATAACCAAGACTCTATTGCACGGTATGTAGACATTACGAGGACTAACTGCTTTGATATCACTTTTGTCATGATCCGAGCCGACGGGTCCGCGATTGGTGCCCTACCTGGGCACCCTTATACCCACACATCACATAAAATCAGCGGAAGCTAATAAAAACTCATAATCATATACCAAAGGGATCATGTCCCCTAAACTGAAATGACTAACTCTTATGATAAACAGGAAAGTCGACAAGGCCGCCACTGTATGTAGAAATATCCAAATAACCATAACTGTACATATGTCCAACCCACACATGACTACATACCTCTAAGAGTATAACAGTAACTATGACGGGACAAGACCCCGCCGTACCCCTGAATGTACATAAGCTTGTAATAGCAAAACTGTACCAAAATGATAAGCTCCGAAACAATGGAGCTATCCCAAAAGCTGAGCAATGATCCTAAGCACGCGGATCACCAAACTGAGTACCTACACCTGCGGGCATGAACGCAGCCACCCAGAGAAGGGGGGGGGGGGGGGGTGGGTCAGTACAACAAGGTACCAAGTATGTAAACATAAAGTATTGTAAATGAGATCATACTGACAAGTATAATAACCAAAAGATGGCAGTAAACAAGTATGGTAGTCAAAATACCAGTACCCCTATACCACTACACCACTGTATCAGTGTACCACTGCATCACTGTACCACTCTACCATTGCATCACTGTACTACTGTACCACTGTATCACTGTATCACTGTACTACTATACCACTGTCCCAATGTACCACTATACTTTATAAACATGAGAGTCAAATGTTCCTTTATAACAATAGAGAGTAATATCAAAATCATGAATGTATGTCCATATCATCATATGCAGTCATGGGTATCTATACCCTTATCAGGGATACATGTCCCTGGAATCATATACTTCTATGAGTACCTATACTCGCATAATGGATACATGTCCATGGAATCATATATGTCATAGGTATCTATACCCGCATCATGGATACATGTCCATGAAATCAAATATATACGCATGAGTATCTTGTACCCGCATCATGGATACATGTCCATGGAATCATACTTATAATATTCATGGGAATCGAAGCCGCATGGGACTTTATACCCGCATGAGTATCTATACTCGCATCACGGATCTTGTCTGTGAAATCATATACATATAATATTCATGAGAATCGAACCCGCATGAGTATCTATACTCGCATCATGGGTTGCAAGTCCATGGAATTATACATATAATATTGTCGGTAGAACCAAGGTACCAATATATCATGTACCAAACATTCTAATGAGCTTCGATTTTATACAAACCAAAGTACCAAAATATCATGTACCAAACATTTGTAATGAACTTCCATTTTATACAAACCAAGGTACCAAAATATCATGTACCAAACATTTGTAATGAACTTCCATTTTATACAAACCAAGGTACCAAAATATCATGTACCAAACATTTGTAATGAACTTTCATTTGTAAAATCAAAGGCACTTGTCATATCTTTTGTTTTAGAAAACCCAAGCACTATCATGTCATGTAATATTAGGGACTTGAACCCAAAAGTACTATGTACGTCCACCGTACATTTATTTTATAAAAAGAGTCATATCATGTATCATTAGGGGCTTGAACCCAAAAGTATTATGTACGTCCACCGTACATTTATTTTATAAAAACACCAAGGCACTATCACATCTTGTATAAATCAAGACACTTTCACTTTTAAAATCAAGACACTTTCATATCATATACTACTATAAAGTAGAACTCAATGGAATTATGTACATTCGCTGTACACCCATGTCATATAAATAATCATACCAAAAGAAGAAAGAATAATTCACATACCTTATAGGCTATACCAACTTGAAAACTAGAATACGTCTCAAGTAGTACTTCAACATATAATAACAACAACACGTCTATAAACTTCATGATACTAGTATACACTTATACCACATAATGACTCTCATTTCATATAAAAATTCGGGCAGCACTTCCCCTATTTATACATACTTTTCCACCTTACCAATAAGACCAATAACATCAATAACCAAGAACCACTTAAGGGCAAAACCAAAACAACAACAAAGGTTATTTACACACCTACTTCTCATGTTAATTCGGCCTCTTAATTCATCCATATTCCAACAACAACAAGGGTAAAATGTGAAGCTTTCTACACCTTTCTATACCCTTATTACTTTAGACATACGTTAGTCATTACCACATTTAAACATGCATAATGATAACTGAATTTCCAGCATTATAACGTCACAAAACAGTCCCTAAAACTACACAACAATATCCAACAGTTTTATACATATCTCGACCAACATCCACAATTCTATAACCCTTTCATAACTTCTTATAATTCAATTCATATTTCAACACTTCATATAAACCATATCAACTTGTAATAACAATATTTACTTCATTTTAACATGCAAGTAGTGACGTTAATAATAACAATAACCAACGAGTCCAACATCACCTAATACTACCCCAATTCGGCTCAACCACCAAAACTGTCACAAGCACTCCTTATTCTCTATTCTTCTTAACACAAGTTCATCTATTTACTATAACATCATGTAACTTCTAATACTTCAAGAGGAATAAGGAATCTTACCTTATTTCTCGCCCAAAACAATCCACTAGTCTCGGCTAAACTGCTCACTTGTGCACTACTTCTACACGTTACAATAACACCCACGTATCCTCTACAAGCTTGTAACCATCTTGCTTTCATATTTTCCTTTCATAAAGTTCATCTTCAAGCTTAGGGTTTCAACACATATTTCGGCCAAGAACCTGTGACCAACTGTTTTGTGTGTTAACTTGGCTTAGAACTTGGTTAAGGTGCTTAATCTTGGAAAATAAATTACACTTGTTCTTCACATTTTCTCAAGAATTTCGTGCCTTGAAGGCTAAGTAAAGGGAGAAGAGAGGTTAAGGAGAAAGATATTATGTGAGCTAAGGCAAGAATAGTCTTGCAAGACTTGTATGTATAGGTGGCGCACAAGCACAAGTGGATGGGGGACCCATGTGACCCACTTGTCTTTCCCTTGAAGAAAATCTCTTCACACTTAGCCAAAATTGAGTAAATTTTCGATGGACCTCCCCCAAAATTGTGAAATTTTCGATGGTCCCCACATTATCAATGCCAAGACTTCATAATACAATACTAAGTTCATAAATCCATTGGAAAGAATTCAACTACAAGTAAATAAATTTTCATCGTCACATTTGTATCCAAAATTTTCCATACTAGAAAATGTAATTATAATTTCCTTCCAACATTCAAATCATATTTCCATAATCATGTTCTCAATTAAATGCCCTGGAATTATGTGGTGTAACAACTGCGTTTCTTCATGGTGACTTAGAAGAAGAGATTTACATGAAACAACCCGATGACTTCAAAGTAAAAGGTAAAGAAAATCATGTATGCAAACTTAAGAAGAGTCTTTATGGATTGAAGTAAGCTCCTAGATAGTGGTACAAGAAGTTTGAATCTATTATGGGGGAGCAATGCTATAAGAAGACCTCTTCAGATCACTATGTGTTTGCATAGAGAGTTTCTGATGATGATTTTATTATCCTTTTGCTATACGTGGATGATATGTTGATTGTCGACAGAAATACTTCCAAGATTGACAAGTTGATGAAACAGTTGAGTAAGTCTTTTGCTATGAAATACTTGGGTCATGCTAAGCAGATTTTGGACATGCGGATTACTCATTTTAGAGATGAAAGTAAGCTTTAATTGTCACAAGAGAAGTACATAGAACATGTACTAGAGCGCTTCAACATGAAGAGTGCTAAGCCGATTAGCATACCTCTTGCTGATCATATAAAATTGAGCAAAAAGATATGTCCTACAACAACAGAGGAAAAAAATAGTATGGCCAAAATATCCTATTCCTCTATCGTTGAAAGTTTGATGTATGCAATGGTATGCACTAGACCAGATATTGCTCATGCAGTCGGTGTTGTTAGCAGATTTCTTGAAAATCTAGGGAAAGAGCATTGGGAAGTTGTGAAGTAGATACTAAGGTATCTAAGTGGAAGCTCAAATGAATTCTTGTGTTTTGGAGGATCTAATCCAATTTTAAAGGGCTATACATATTTTGATATAACAAGTGATCTTGATAACAGAAAATCTACTACTGGATATATGTTTACTTATTCAGGGGGAGATATATCATGGCAGTCAAAGTTGCAAAAATTTGTCGCACTATCAACAACTGAAGTGGAGTATATTGCTGTTATAGAAGCTAGCAAGGAGATGATATGGCTCAAGGGATTCATTCAAGAACTTGGATTGCAGCAGATGGAGTATGTTTTCTATTGCGACAGTCAGAGTGCAATAGACCTAAGTAAGAACTCCATCTACATGCGAGAACAAAACATACCGACATAAGAAATAATTGGATTCGTGAGCAAATGGAGAACGAATTTTCCAAGTTAAGAAGATTCACATGAGTGAAAACCCTGTAGATATGCTGACCAAGGTGGTATCGAGAGACAAGTTCAAATGTGCAAAGAACTTATCGGTATACACTCAAACTAGAAACTCGATGTTGCCTCCTTCAGTTGAATGGGTCTGGAGGGGGAGATTTGTGAGGTCCAACCCTATACTCATGATTTAAGAGAATGTCAACTCATTCACACTTAAATAAGAAAGTTTGCAGCTGATTCCAAATGGGTGCTGGTCACCGTCCAAATTTATGGCTCTTTGACAAACAAAGATCTGTTTGGCAAAGTCAATAAAGCCAAATATAATTTTGGGTTTGTGGATGTCATCCATGACATCAACGAAATGAATTCACTTATATAAATAGGCAGATCAATCTTCAGTTGAAACATACCAACAAAAGAGAGAAAAAACATAAAAAGTAGTGAAGTATTCAATAGACTTTCAAGGCGATTCGATTTCATACTAATGTAGTAGTATAGGAACTATTCCGATTTCGGTGAAGTTACAAATTAGAAGAACTCGAGAAATTTTGATTAAATCATGATACAAATTACAAAGAAGAAAAAAGATCGAATAATCATTCTATGATGAAAATAGAATAACTGTCAATTTTGTGTACATAACGGGTATACCCTATACAATCAAATCAATTTTTTTTTAATTTCTATTCTAATAGAGGGGTAGGTGTTTGTTGTTGAGAACTCCAAAAACCCGTGATTTTTTTCTTATTCAGAAGGATTTCCACGTAAAAAAATCTCGGTGTCATTATTGCTCTTTATTCTTGCTAATTAATCATAACTTAGTGTTCCGTGTTTATCATTAATACCGTGAATATTATTTTGCGGGTCTATTTTATTTCCACCAATATTTATATTTTTAATTTGTTCCGAAAAGAACGACTTTTTTTTTCCAGAAACGCCTGTTTAATTTTAATAATTCTTATTTTATCCTTAATAACATGACTTGTTGGATCCACTTTAATATAAAACTCCATTTTTTAATAAGGAGAGAGAACAAAAATACATTTGGGACTTTCACCATTACAACTTTAAAAGGATAAATTTAGATGATGTATATATTTGACTTACATGTTAAACGTCTTCATTTTAATTCTTAAACAACATGCTCACTTAAATACTTTCACATAAAATGAGAAAGTAATTTCCATCCCAGAGAGTCGGACTTCCCAAGATTGAGGGATGCATATAGGAAAATGTAGCAGGTCTCGTGTCCCGCTACGTCGTTTGGATCGAATGGAAGAGAGGGAGAGGGGAAGAGAGAAAGAGAGAGAAGAGTTTTAGGTTTAATATTCTGAATAATAAAAAAAACAGTTGATGGCTATTTTAGAGCCTTACAGGGTGCAAAATGCAATAATCCAAACTTAGGGATTTAAAATCCTAACTATTACAAAAGTGGGGCTAAAATGACTTAATTAACTATTGTCACAATTATAAGTTTGTGACACTCGATCCTCCTTCGAAAGGTACCTCTGTTCTCAAAAGGTTGCAATTTCTGGAAATTGCGATTTGATGAAGTTGTAGTCCTCCCAAGTAGCTTCTTCAGGTGCAAGGTTAGCCCATTGTATCAGAATTTGAGTGACAACCTTGTTTCCTCTCTTTATCAATCTTCTGTCCAGCACAACTACGGGTTCTGTTCTAATTTGACCTTCAGCAGAACAAAAGGGAGGATCCATTGAAGTGGAAAAGTGGCTTCCAATCCTATTCTTCAGTTGTGAAACATGAAATACTGGGTGTATCCTAGCTGTTGGGGGCAATGCTAGCTTGTAGGCTACTGGTACAATCATTTGAATCACCTTGTAAGGGCCATAGAACTTGGATGCTAACTTGAGGCTCTTTCGGATAGCAACTGAAGTTTGTCTGTAGGGCTGCAATTTCAGATATACCCAGTCACCCTCTTCGAATTCTCTCTCGGACCTCTTCTTATCAGCATTTACTTTCATTCGGTTCTAAGCTGCTAGCAGATTTTCCTTTAGCATTTTAGCAATCAATTGCCTCTCCTTGGTCGACTGTGTCAACTTTGGATTGAGTGAGGAGTTCAAATGTTAACTGAGGTGGTTCATATCTATACAATACTTTGAATGATGTCATCTTTAAGGCTGTGTGGTAATTATTATTGTACCAAAACTCCGTTTGTGATAACCACTTATGCCAATTTTTGGGTTTGTGACTAGACATACACCTTAAGTAATTTTCCAAGCATCTATTGAGCCTTTCTGTCTGTTCATCTGTCTGTGGGTGGTATGCTGAACTGTAGCATAACTGCACTTGCAATAGTTTAAATAGTTTCCTCCAAAAGTTACTAAGGAACACCTTATCTCTATCTAAAACTATGCTCTTGGGCAGACCATGCAACTTATATATGTTGTCTAAGAACAGCCGAGCCACTTGTGGTGAAGTAAAAGGATTACTCAAATCAAAGAAATGGGCATACTTGTTGTACCTGTCAATGACCACCAAAACAGTGTCTCTACCTTCAGATTTAGGCAACCCCTCTATGAAGTCCATTGATATGTGTTCACAGGCACCTTCAGGTATGGGCAGAGGTTGTAGTAGTCCCGGATAAGCTACTTGCTCGCTTTTACACCTCTGACACACATCACAATTCTGAACTGCAGTCTTTATGTGATCTATAATGGTAGGCCAATAGAACACAGCCTTAAGCCTCTGATAGGTTGCCCAAACCCTTGAATGACCACCCAATCCAGACTGATGTAAAGTAGCTATCAAATTTTGCCTTAAGGATCCATTTTGCCCTATCCACACTCTCCCTTTGTATCTGAGTAACCCTTGTTGTATTGAAATGCTCAACTCGTGATCAGGGAGGGTGCTAACAGTAGTCATTGCTTGTAAGACTTCTTGATCATCTTTATAGCTTTCTAGGATATCTTCCACCCATTTAGGCTGAATTTGTGTGATGACCCTGCAGTGCACATCATTTGTTTCCTTGTTAGCTTCTCCTTGATAGGGAACCCTCCTAGATAGTGCATCAGCTACTACATTTTCGACCCCTTTCTTGTATTGGATGTCAAAACTTAATCCCATCAACTTAGTTAACCCTTTATGTTGTAGTGTAGTAGTTATCCTTTGTTATTGCAAGAATTTAAAACTGAAGTGATCAGTCTTTATGATAAAGTGTTTGGGAATCAGATAGTGCCTCCACATTTCCACTTCTTGTAATAGAGGTATTAACTCTTTTTCATAAGTTGACAGCCCTTGATGTTTGCTACATAGAACTTGGCTCATAAACTCTAGTGGTCTCTTATCTTGCACCAGTACAGCTCCAGTGCCAGTGTTACATGCATCCACTTCTAGCACAATTTTTTTTATTAAAGTCTAGTAATGCCAACACAGGTGTGCTTGACATAGCTATCTTCAGTTTATTAAAAGCAGTCTCAGCTTTAGTATTCCATCCAAACTCTCCTTTCTTCAACAGATTTGTTAATGGTTTACTAATGTGGGCATAATTCTTCACAATTTTTTTGTAGTAACCAGTCAGCCCCAAGAATCCCCTTGATAGTTCATGGTCTGGTCCACTCCCTCATTGTAGTAACCTTATCAGGGTCGGTGCTCACCCCATTGAAAGTAATGATGTGCCCCAAGTATCCCACTTGATTATGTTCAAACTCACACTTACTAAGCTTGGCATGCAGCTGATTATCTATAAGCAGTTGCAGGGTAATTTCTATGTGCCTCAGGTGCTCCTCCAAGGTTTTGCTGTATATTAAAATGTCATCAAAGAAAACTAATATGAACTTCCTCAGTTGATCCTTGAACACATTATTCATAAGAGCTTGAAAGGTGGAAGGTGCATTAGTAAGGCCAAAAGGCATCACTCTGAATTCCCAGAGCCCATGGTGTGTCCTAAAAGCAGTCTTGTATTCTTCCCCTTCATTCATCCTCACTTGATGGTATTCTGCCCTAAGGTCCATCTTAGAAAATATTCTAGACCCAGATAGGTCATCCAATAGGTCCTCCATCATAGGTATGGGATATTTATTTTTTATTGTTAAGTTGCTCAACCTCCTGTAATCCACACACAATCTCCATGTAGCATATTTCTTCTTAACCAGTAAGGCAGGGGATACAAAAGATGGTTGGCTAGGGGTCACAGTTTCAGCTTTAACCATTTCTTCTATAATGGATTCAATGACATTCTTTTGATCAAAAGAATACCTGTAGGGTCTTAGGTTGAAGGGTTGGGCCCCTGGAACGAGGTTGATCTTATGGTCACACTCTCTTTTGGGTGGTAGATCTGTAGGCTCCCTGAACACTCCCCTGTACTTCTGTAATAACTTATCAATGGCTGGTACCCTTTGTTTCCCTATTGTACTTTCCTTGAGGTTGATCAAGGATAATTCAGCAATTATCTGGCATCTCCCACATTGCAACATCCTTCTCAATTTCTCTGCCTCAATGGTTGTTACCCTAACATCCTCTTGTAATCCATATAATGTTACCATCTTTTCTTTAGACCAAAAACTTAGACTGTGTGGTCTAGTGTGTAGGATGATAGGAGACACTTCATCTATCCAATCCATGCCTAAGATCATGTCATAGCCCCCCACTTTGAGTAGGCTAAATTTAAATTCAAAAGACTCTCCTTGAATTGCCCACTGAAATGCTGGAATCTCATCTTGGCAACTCATTTCCTGCCCATTGGCTACCACTACCTTCAAAGGTCTCCTCATAGGTTGCTTAGTTAGTTTGAGTCTTTTGATGACATATGGGTCAAGAAATGAATGGGTTGAACTACTGTCGAGCACTGTCATTGGCACCTTGTTGACATACCCCAAGATTCTGATAGTTGACCCTTTTCCTTTGTTTGAACTTATCCCCAACAAAGCATGTATTGAAACTTCAGCTTGTTCTTCCTCAAGTTCCTCTAGTGTGTTAGCCACATCCATAAATTCTTCAGGATGCTCCTCCTTCCCTCCATTTTCCATCCCTTCCATAGCATGCATAGTCTGCAATCCCTTAGCTTTGCATTGATGACCAAGTGTATACCTCTCCTTACACCTATAACACAACCCTTGTTGCCTCAGATTTTCCAGGTGAGGGGGTAGGTTGTTTGGAATAAAAATGGGTCTTATTGGTGGCCTTTGGTTGATATAAGTGAGTTTGAGTGGGGCTTGGTAAGTAGGGTTCTGGGTAGGTTTATTTGTAGCATTTACTGACTGCTTTTGGTATGTAGGGTATGTATTGGGGTTAGGTTTTGATGGTATGTGGGCTATATTTCTGTGGTTGACAAAAGGTGTAAGGGCATTAAAAGACTCATCATATAGTCTAGCAATTTCATATGCATCCAACACAGTTGTAGGTGATGCTAATTTCACCAATGGTTTGATTTCTGGCTTAAGTCCACTGATGAAACTGGCTACATATTGTGCTTCATTGAGTAATGGGTTTAGCACTGCCATATGGCTGATTAACTCCTCGAACCTATTTTGATATTGGTCTACTATACCATACTGAGTAATTTTATTAAATTCCTCCACCACATCATGTGGTCTTAAACTCCCAAACCTCCTGCAAACTTCAGCACAAAATTTGCCCCATGATGGAGCCTTTTTTTGGTGTAATGTGTAACCACCCAACCACAGGTCTACCCTATCACCAATATGTACTGACGCGTAACTTAATTTTTCGTGGTCTGGGATATTATACAACTCGAAAAATTTCTCACATTTTCTCAACCAGCTTATGGGGTTAATCCCTACGAAGTCCGGGAAGTTAATTTTGGGTTTTGGGGTCTCTGGTGGTTAGGCTTTTCTGGGGTATGGACTATGATTCCGGATAAGGTTGGTGGTGATGTTGAGTATATAGGGTTTCTGAAAATATGGGGGCTCGATAAAAGGGGTGCTGGGGGAAGGTAAATCCTCTGCCAACACTACTACTCGATGATGCGAAATTCTGATAGTAGGAGTTAGGGTTTAGATTACCTTATGTCAGCTCGATGTCGTACTCTGATGGTACAGTTTGCATGTTGTTTGGGATGGTTCCGATGGTGAAAGGGGCCTGCATCGTTGTTGGAGTCGCCGGTGTTGATTTTCCGGATGGATTCTGATGTGCGCCTGATAGCAATAAGTCGAGTTTCCTATTCAGTTCGCGATTTGCTTCTGAATGTTTCAGATCGAAGGCTTCCAGTCGTCTGTTGGTTTCATCAGATTTTTTTCCGGTTTCTTCCACTACCACTGCTAGTTGAGCTTTCAGTACTCTCACGTCGTCGTATAGGTGTTGTAGTTCCGGCGGAATGTCGGTCCCCGACATCGGAAGGGCTTCTGATACCATTTGTAACAGGTCTCGTGTCCTGCTACGTCGTTTGGAACTTTGGATCGAAGGGAAGAGAGAAAGAGATAGAAGAGTTTTAGGTTTAATATTCTGAATAATAAAAAAGAAACAGTCGATGGCTATTTTAGAGTCTTACAGGGTGCAAAGTGCAATAATCCAAACTTAGGGATTTAAAATTCTAACTATTACAAGAGTGAGGCTAAAATGACTTAATTAACTATTGTCACAATTATAAGTTTGTGACAGAAAAAGATAGTTCAATTTTTCTGCTTTGACAATTAATAGGTTTCTAAAAACATCATATAAAACTAAACCTGTCAACCGGTCAGGTTGACCGAACCGACAGTTGACCGATCGTTTAACTGCCCGCCGACGTGGTAAGCATACCGTTGGTTAGGTTGGCCTCAACCCCAACCCGCACGGTTATTTAAAAACCCAAAGGCCCGACGGTTAGGCGAGAACGAAACCGGTTCCGTTAACCTGGACCTGACGAATAAAAAAAAAAAAAATTGCCCAACGGCCATTTCGACTGGGCTTGGAGGGTCAAAGGTGCGGGGGCAACGGTCATTTCGGCCGTTAGTCGATTTTATTTTTTTTTTTTTATTTTGTTTAATTATTTATTTTAATTCCATTTTTACCCTTTAAAAAATCTATAAATTCTCTACATTTTCTTCATTTTTATCACACAACATTTCTCTCAATTCTCTTATTCTCATACTCTCTTAATCATCTTTATTATCAATTTTCAAGTTATTAATATTATTAGTTTTCAAATTCAAAGTATCAAGACGCAAGACTTGAGCTTGAGTTTCTATTGAATTCGAATCAAGTTTGGTACACTCGTTTCATTCTCTAATTATTTTATTAAATTGTCATATTTATTTGTTGATTATTTAAATATTTTATAATGTCTTTACTAAGGAATGCGTCGGATTGTACAGTAAATCTAGTTCAAGGGTAAAAATCTCTAGGTTCTTCATCATCTAATCAAAATATAGATTATGATCAAATGCAAGAAGATTTTGGAATGAAGATAATGAATGTGATAACGTTCAATTAGATAATATTGTTGAACTTGAAGAACAAGAACAAGAACATCCTACACCTAGTGTTCCTTCACAATGTTATGCGCTAGTGGTAGTCGTAGTCGTAGACCTCCTTTACCGAACCAAGAGCAAGAAAAAAGGAGTAAAGTGTGGCTCTTTTATGATAAAGTTGTGGGTACTGATAGAGTTAAATGTAATATTTGTGGGAGAACTTATAAACATAAGACATAGGGTGGTGACGGGGGGACGGACACTATAGGTAGACATATAAAACACGATCATACTGCACAATGGGATGCTGTCTCTGATTTAGAACCCGGTCAACAACAACTTAATCCATTAACTGGGGGGTTGGCTAAGTACGATCCAAAAAAAGATCGCATTGAATTAGCAAAAATGATTGTCGGAGGTTGTTTGCCTTTTTCTTTTGCTTCTTCTTCATATTTAATTACATATATTCAAAGAGTATATAATCCTTTTTTTAAAGGTGTTCCTCGTAGTACTACTAGAGCCGATATTTTTAGACTTCATAATGATTATGTTATTTTCTTGCAATATTTGTTTGCTAACCTTCCATGCCATGTTAGTTTTACTTCAGACATTGGACATGCATTGAACGGTTATGATTATTTAACAATTACTTGTCATTGGATTGATGAAAATTTTAAAATGGAAAACGTATTATTGCTTTTGCGTATGACGAGGATCAAAGTCATACTGGAAAATATATAAGCGAAACTATTTGTTTTTATGCCCAAAAATATAATCTTTATAATAAAATACTTTGTGTATCATTTGATAATGCATCTAATAATACTGATGCTGTAGATCTTTTAAAGCGGAAGTACAACCACCACTTCTGATATATTTCATGTTCGTTGTGCTTGTCATATTTATAATTTAATTGTTAAAAGTGGTCTTGATTTATTTTCACTGAAATAAAACTTGTCAAAAGAGTCATTGAGTTATTCAGTGGTAATAATAGGAAAAATAGAATTATAGAATTTAAAGAAAAATGTAAACAATTTAATTTGAGACCTAAATTCATGCGGAAGAGATTATTACAGTGAAATTATACTTATTTCTTTTTAAAAGAATGTTATAAGTATAAAGACCCCATCACACATGTTGCAAATGCGCATTGTAAGAACGTAAGGTATATGTTAACCGACGAACATTGGAAATCAATTGGTGAACTTTTAAAATTTTTACGTAAATTTTACATCGCAATCGTTGAATTTTCGTGATCTTATTACCCAACATTTGTAATGCTTTATCTCATATATGAAATTTCCTATTTACTTTATGGTTTAAAATCAAATGTGAAATATACAGATGCGATTCTGATTATGTTTGAAAAGTTTAAAAATATTTTTTCCTATTCACGATGTTTATTGTATTAGTGCGATCTTAAATCCTTCTATTAAAAAGGTAGATTGTCATAATCTAATATTTAGTTTATATACTTATATGGAAATAGGTGAATGAAACTCCATCTTCATTTGATTGCATAAATAAACTTGATACTAATTTAACAACATTATATGAATATTATGCTACATTACATGATAACACCAACTCGCTACTAATATTCCTTCTAGTTACGGTTACGTGTCTACACTGCAGGATTCAATGATGATGACGATGAAGAAGAATCTTTAGACATATGGAGCACTTTTACAACACAACCAACCATGCCGATCTTGCGATGAGATGCAATTTTATTTGCAAAAGCCAGCGGAGTCGAAGAAATTTTTGACCCTTTACAATGGTGGCAGGATAACAAAAGACAATTCCCGGTACTTGCAGCGATGGTCCGGGATGTTCTTAATGTGTCGATCTCAGCGTGGCTTCGAAAGTGCATTTAGCCAAGCACGAGATCAAATAGGAGACACGCCACTCATTGGTGGAAGCACATTAGAAGTGTTAGTCCGCTGGCGGATTGGATCGGATCGAGAGAAGAAATCAAGGATGTGAGACGCGTTAATTCTCGGAAGATGAAGAAATATGCAATATTTTGGAAGGCGGAAGCGGAGACGGGACTGGAATTAATACTCCAGATTTAGAGGCTATGGAGCATAACCAATTCAATCAACCTATAGATTACGAAGAACTTGCAAGAAGGATGCATAATATATAAATAAAATTATTATTACTTCATTATGTACTCTTATTAACGTTATGAAAGTTCAAAAGTTTACATCTTATCATTAATTTTAATTTTACTATCTATTTAGTTGTTAATCATATTACTTATTTGTTAACTTATATCTACTAATCTAATAAATTAATAAAAGTATAATTACAAATTTACAATATAAAGTTATAAACTATAAAGTATAAAGTTATAAACTATAAAATAAAAAGTTAACTTTAAAGTTTTAATTTTAATATATACAACTAAATTATATATTATATTATTATATTACATATTTAAATTGAATTTAGTTTATATTATAGAAAATAAATACTAGAATTTAAAAAAAAATAATAATAATAAGAAACCGGACGGTTGGACTGGTTCGACCGAACCGCACGCCAACTCGAATCAGAACGAACCGACCGTTGGTTGTCTGAGTCCGATGAACCGACCGTAATCGTCCGAACCGTTAAACCCGTAAGGGCTACCGGTCCGTCGATCGGCCGTTAGCCGGGTATAATTAAACCAAAGGAATGCATGCCATTTTTCATCTTAAAATCTTAAAATAAAGATCTTAAAATCTTAAAACCAAAGGAATGATTAAACCACAGATAACTATATTTATATGTACAGTGGAAAAACAAATTAAATAAAGATCTTAAAATCATTCATAAGCATACGGCTTAAATTCGCTAGGAGAAGAAATTCTATATCCTTAAGTGCATTAATCCAAAGTATCAAAGCCTCTTCAGGGTTGTGTCCTTCATTCGTTATAAAATCGGCATATTGGTTTGACTCCTTCTAGACATATCTAATTGTGGCCTTATTGGCCTTCCATAAGTATTTACAATCTTCAATAATAGGCCTAAGCAGATAATGTTGTATGTCCTCTTCGTCAATAAGCTTGATTTTAAGCAATCTGTTTCCACTTCTAATGCTTCATAATCTATTTGGTTCGCGTCATTTAATTATTGTTTGATGCTCCACAATTATTCTAATCGTTTGGTATGAGTTAATAGATCTATATTCCCTCGCTTCTTCTCTAGATAATTACTGTATATTCATGAGTGAAATGATAACAAGAGAGTAAATGAAAAAAGTGGTTAGTGGACTAAGACTAATAGATATCCGCAAAACGGTTCTGCAAGCCGGATTTAACAACAAATATGTTTTCGTCTTTCTTTATTTTTATCTAAAAGTCGCTCATACTCGAAGTGAAAACTGTGTGAATAGTGGAAGAACAATTCATTCGGATTAAGCCGTAGAGAATCATACCATTATCAAGAAGGAAATAAGATGACCTTAATTCTTAACGTTTTCATTAGAACAAATAATTAGAACTCTTACAACGTACTTTAATTTCTAGGCTGATAACAGCAAATTAACTTGCTTTATTCAGGCCTTATAAAAGATGACATAGCGCAGAGAGACAAATCTAATAGAACTTAGACAGCACCCTTAACAACAAAATGTCTATTCCAAAGCATGACAACTCCATATTTTGAGACCCTTTCACAAATGGTAAAACTTGTGACATTAAAACTTGCTTTGGGACATAACCAGTACCAACTGCTGCTTTGGCTGCTTTCAGTCCAACCAACAATTTGTTGAAGGGATTGATGTCCATTGATTCAACCTCCTTTTGAAATTCTCTGGGTTGCTTACGAATTCACACTCGGGGTTGTCGTAAAATTGGACCCAAACATAGTCAAATAAACCAGTTTGCAAAGGTCCGTTAAGGAGTTTATCAGGAAAAGGATATTGTGCTACTGCAATTAAGTAAATCTTTTTACCTGTCAAAAACATAATAAATGAATGAGTGAAGTGGGTTGAGAACCATATAATCTCAAGTTCAACTTTCACCAAAGGCAAAAACACTAAGGGTGCGTTTGGTTCGCGTAGGGTAAACGGAATGAAAAGGAAAGGAATTACCTGATTGTCCCAACATGTTTGGTTCTGACTTGTCCGGGGTCCGAGGTCCGGGGTCCGGGTTGGGGAAAAGGAATCCAAATACCTAGTGGGGTGGGGGGAATCAGGGAAAGTGAATGAAAGTGGAAAATGTTGGGTTTTGATATTGGTGAATGGAAAATGATGGGATGAAAAATGAAGGGAATGTAAAAGGTCCCTTTTGCTTTGGTTAAAACAATTGTCCCACATCGGAAAAAGAGAGAAAAAGAGAGGTGCATATATTACATTACACCTTCTCTAGTCACTAAAAGTGTTGAGGGGGCAAGGACCCCTCGCGCCGTCGTCGTCGCTCGGCTCGGCTTCGGATTTTTGCAATAAACTTCATCGTTGCTGTTGATGTATTCTGTAAGGAGATTAAAACTTGTGTAGTTTTCTACTCCATATGAATATTAGTATTCTGACTCGAAAATATAGAAACTTCGTTGGAATACGAAAGTTCATAATTATATTACGATTTGAAGAAATAAAATCTTCATCGTTTAAATTTGAAGAAATAAAGTCTTGGTTGTTGAGTTACAAAATTGCGATTCATAATTTTCAATTATGAGATTCTGGAAATTGCCAAAGACATGAAAGTTGAATCCAACCCAACGATCTTGACCAAATCATCACACAAGGAAATTAACGAATTGCCATACATGAGTATATGGATTTTGATAATTTTGATTACTTTAATTATCTGTTATGTCTCTTGTGATTTATTGGGATCAGATGTTCTCGTATGGCAATGGTAACGAGTCTGATGACATAACAAATGCTCAATTTGGCTATCATTATGGATGGTCAAATACTTGTTGATAAGCTTATAAACTTACGTAGTTTATTAATGGCAAATGTGCCTGATGCTAATATGCTGGCCAATGAAAAATTTATGATTGCTGAGGCGTGGAAACATGCGGATTTTCTATGCAAGGGCTACATCCTAAGTGCTTTGGAGGACAATTTATACAATGTCTCGTTCACAATACATGTGAAGAGTCACGTTCACATTACAAGTGAAGAGTCTCGTTCACATTACATGTGAAGAGTCACGTTTACATTACATGTGAAGAGTCTCGTTCACATTACATGTGAAGAGTCTCGTTCACATTACATGTGAAGAGTCACATTTAATAAGAATTCTGCTTCATCTTACTTATTGGAGTCAAATGATTTATGACATGTTTGTTTAGGACATGTCAATTACAAAACCTTGCGGAAATTGATTAATTTAGAAGTATTGCCTAAATTCGAGTGTAATAAATCAAAATGTGAAATCTGTGTTGAATCTAAGTTTGTTAAATATCCATATAAGTCTATTGATAAGAGTTCAAATCATTTAGACTTAATCCACACTGATATAAGTGATTTGAAGTCAATACCATCTCGCGGTGGGAAAAAGTATTTTATAACTTTTATTAACGATTGCACTCGATACTGTTATGGGTATTTGTTTAATAGTAAGGATGAAACAATCGATGCATTTAAGCAATACAAGAACGAAGTGGAAAATCAATTGAATAAAAAGATAAAAATGATTAGAAGTGATATGGGTGGATAATACGAATCTCCTTTTGTAGAGATATGTTTAGAATATGGAATTATTCATCAAACTACTGCCCCTTACACACCACAATCAAATGGAATTGCGGAAAGAAAAAACCGAACATTAAAGAAAATGATGAATGCTTTATTAATAAGTTAGGCCATCGCAAAGCTCATGGGGAAGCTATCTCTGACTAATTGAATACTCAATAGGGTGTCCCACAACAAAACACAATCTATTCCATATGAACTATGGAAAAGAAGAAAACCCAACTTAAAATATTTCAAAGTGTGGGGGTGTTTAGCAAAGGTACAAGTTTCTTTAGCCAAAAGGGTAAAAATCGGATTAAAAACTGTGGATTGTGTTTTTATTGGCTATGCTACAAACAACAAAGTTTGTAGGTTTTTGGTTCACAAATCGAACAATACCGAAATTCATGTGAATACGGTAATTGAATCAGATAATGTTGAATTCTTTGAAAACATTTATCCGTATAAAACTGAATGTGAGTCGTCAAGTGAAAGATCTAAACGACCGCGGGAAGAACCAAAGGGAAGTACACCAAGTAAAGAGGATCCAAGGCATAGCAAACGTCAAAGGACATTTACTTTCTTTGGACCATATTTTGTGACATTTTTGCTTGAAAATGAGCCTCAAACATTTAAAGCAGCGATGTCTTCTTCTGATTCAACATTTTGAAAAGAGGCAGTCAATAGTGAGATTGAATCAATCTTGAACAATCAATACATGAGGATTTGTTGATCTTCCTCCTGGAAATAAACCTTTAGGATCAAAATGGATTTTTAAAAGGAAAATGAAAGCTGATGGCACTATTGACAAATATAAGGCAAGACTTGTGGTCAAAGGTTATAGACAAAAATAAGGTCTTGATTACTTTGACACATACTCGCCGGTAACAAGAATAACATCTATTCGAGTGTTAGTGGCACTGACGACCGTATATGGTCTTGAAATCCATCAAATGGATGTCAAGACAACTTTCTTAAATGGAGAATTAGAGGAAGAAATTTACATGGAACAACCTGAGGGTTTTGTGGTTCCTGAAAAAGAAAGGAAAGTGTGCAAACTTGTTAAGTCACTGTATGGACTTAAACAAGCACCCAAACAATGGCATGCAAAATTTGACCAAACAATGTTGGCAAATGGATTTAAGGTTAATGAGTGTGACAAATGTGTTTACATTAAAAATACTCCAAATCATGAAGTCATTGTTTGTTTATATGTCAATGACATGTTGATAATGAGTAGAGATATTGCCGATGTAAATGCTACGAAGCGTATGATGGCTAGCAAATTTGATATGAAGGACTCATGAGCTGCTGATTTGATCTTAGACATTAGTATCCATAAAACTCCACAAGGTCTAGCATTATCACATTCACATTATATTGAAAAGGTACTTGACAAGTTCAAGTATTTCAATTTCAATGTTGCAAAGACTCCAATTGATGTAAGTTTTGCACTTCAAAAGAATGAAGGTGAAAGTGCACAATTGGCCCCAATAAGCCACAATATCTCCACCTTCTAATTTGTAGGCTAGGAGAAGCAAGGATGTTGGGATTAAGAGTGAGGCTATCTTAATGCTCATGGTTTAATTCAATGAGCCAAGAAGTCACTTGGGAAATAAATTTGTTCAATTGGATGAGTAATGTAGAGCATTCAATATACTATATTTATAAGCAAAAATTAAGAAAGAGTTTGGAACTTTAGAGGGTTTAGTTTCTAGGCTCCCCCCTTTTAAGGTCATTGGCACTTTAGCCCTATTTTGTGTTGGTCTTTAAATTTTGCTCGTTAAGCCAAATATTTTCGCGGGGCATAAGTTTATATTTTCACATAATAATATTTCATAAGTTATGCTTCGCGCCCTTAAAGAACTTATGACCCGCTAGACGTAAGTTCGATTTCTAAGGACAAAAATTAAAGACTAGCTCGGATAGCCAGACGTTTGAAGCGAAAAAGTGCAATTTTTTTCTTTTGGGGTAAAAATTAGCTCGGATGGCCAGTTTATGGGACTGCTTGTTAATAATTAATCACCCTTTGAAATGTAATTGAGAAATAATCACCTGTTTAATGTGAAAATAAAACTTGGACAAAAAAATACACCTAGCTAAAACATGAAAATACTCCATCATATGATACTGGAGGTAAGTTTTACATGTAAAATTCTAACACGCTAACAATTATTAGAATTTAAAATGTGCAGTTTAAATTTCAGAAAATGTTCGTGGAGTTTGAACTGATAAAAGTTCAAAACTCCAAGTTCAAATTCCACAGATTTGTTAAGTTTGTTATATTGAAGTGAAATAATGTTTTCCAAGTACAACTAGTGAAATAATGTTGCAAGAATTATTTTTATTTCTCAAATAATATTAAAGGATTATTGTTCTTGCCCTGAATTTTGCCTTCTGACGTTGTATCGTCTGATCGAATCGGAAAACAAATTGATTCCTTAACTCAAACGATTCGGGTTGAAAACGGAACTCTAATTTCCAGCAATGGTTCCCCAATCCCCAACTACTCTAGAAAGCGTTAAGACGGTGGTATTAGTAAACTAAGAGGTAAGAAGCATGAATACAACTAAGTACAGTAAAGGATAAAGTAAAGATAAAATTTAATTTGTTTGATTGATTGTGTCTGTAATATATACAAAGAATGAGTATTTATAGTACAAAAAATAAGAAGAAACTGTACAAAATGTGCCCCCATGTCAGCCATAATTAACCCACTAAGTCTAATAGCCGACCACGGGGGAGGTGGTGCCGATTTCCTCACTATCTACTCCTCTTGCTCGGATAATGGCCCTTCCATTTAGTTGTTACCGCTTTTGGGGGTCTGGAAACCCTTTTGACTTGGTCGTTGAGTCGCCTGCATCTGAATGGGTCCCGGTCGTACCTCTAATCAATGACTTCGACTAAGATGTCTTAGTAGCCGATGAAGTTTTTTATTGTTGGGGGCTAGGAGTAAATTCGGCTCCTGAATAGTTCGGCTCCTGAATAGTTCGGCTTTCAGTGACTTCGGCTAAACACTTGAATTATTTTTTAGTGTTAACAATTTCTCCCTACATTAACTCGAGTGTGACTGTTGAGTTAATGTATTCGAAAGTAGCTGTCGTTTCAGTATGACAGCTGCACATGTCAGTTCAATCGTCTTGTCTCTAGTGCATGCAATGATGACTACTTTTTGGAGGGTGTTTTCCTTTTAACCGAGGCATCTCTACTATCACGAATTGACTCTAATGATTTTCGGTCGTGCTCAGCCGCGCCTCTGCAGGTTTTTTAAGGAAATGTATTCCTCTCTATAGGTTTCTCACCTAACCTTTGGTTCTTTTCTTAGTCGGAAACCATGACTTCATCATTTTTATCTCGAAGATCAGGAACAATTATTCTAACCGATAATGGCCTGACCCCTGCCTTGGTTTTCATTGATGAACCGCTCGTCCTGACTTTATCTGGTGGATCGAAACAAGATGATTCTCTCTTGTTTCAGTACCTCAACCCAATAAACCATTATTATATTTTACTTGTGACTAGTTCATCGGCGGCCATTGTCTGCCTATCCTTCGTACCTGGACGACTATGATCGCTCATTATTTGGGTCAGTCTGGCAGAGTGAAGTTGGTCACAGAGTTTAATTGGAGTCACGTGGGTTCTTTAAGGCTGTCGTACTGTCAGAGTTTGATTTCCGCTGTAACAATGGGCTCGGGTATGTGCGACACCTCTATTTTTATGCTTGGTTTGCTTAGATGTAGAAATTCATATCATACCCTTTAACTTCAGCATTGCTCTCGGCATTCTTGAGCAAATTTGAAATAAATCCCACAGGTCAGATGGGTCATTATCTTCTACCACTTGGGATGACGTTTCTTTACCTGAGCCATGTGACCAACCTTACGACACATGCATGTGAGAGAAATGGTTTCCCCTGTATTTTGTGACTAGGCAGCCGGTATGTGGCTATCATTTAGCCATACATCTTCCATCAGATGGAATTAGTTTATTTTGTGCGACCATACAGTCGGTCTGTGGTTGTCGTTTATGCATGCATGTCCCAAATCAAAGGGTAGTACTATTTTAAATACTTATCGTTTACATTTCTGTCCATTTCCTCATCATGCATGTTTATCAGTCGATATGCATTGTCTACGATCCGTTGGATTACTACGAAAGGTCCTTCCCAGTTGGTGACCATTTTCTGAATTTATGATCTTTCATTCCAATTAGCAAAACGGTTTTCCAAGCTAAGTCTCCTTCGACAAATCTTTTAGGCTTAACATGTTTGTTGTACGCCTTAGCCATTTTTTTTTACTAGCTTCAATTTTCTCTAGGGTCATCATTCGATCTTCATCTACCTGGTCCAATTCCATTAGCATGGCCTGTTGATACTCCTCTAAATTTAGAGATTTCTGCTTGGCCACCCATAAGGATTTAACATTAATTTCCAATGACAACACTGCATCTTGGTCGTACGTTAGCCGATAAGGTGTTACCCCGGTAGCTGTAGATTTAGAATTCATAATTCCCCAAACAACTTCATCCAGAGTGAGATGCCACATTCCTGGTTTATCCTACACGTTTTTACTGATTATGTCCACAATAAGTTTGTTAAATTCCTCGGCTTGCCCATTCGCCTGTGCGTAATAACGCGATGATGTGATCCTTTTGATCCCAAATTTCTCACCGAAGGCTATCACTTTAGAACCAGTGAACATCGTCTCTTGATCAGTTGTAATCGTTTTAGGGATACCATATCTATATATGATCTGGTGTTGGATAAATTGAATGTCATATGTCTGATGAACCCTCTTCATCGGCTGATCCTCCACCCCTTTAGTGAAATAATCGATAGCCACGATAATGAAATTGTGGCCTTTAGTCGATTGAGGGTGAATCTTGCCAATGAGGTCCATAGCCCATTTTTAGTTAGTATTTTACTCTTTTATTTAGTGTTAGTATAGTATTAGGTTTTGTTTTTCTTTCTTTTTGAGTCACAACGGTCATAAAGGAGAAATACCACTTTTGAGGATGAAATGAACTTAATTGAGATGAAAACTGCACAAGCACAACCCAAGGAATGAAGCCTAAGAAGTGTCACGAAGAATAGAACAAATCAGACGGAATCGGACGAAAATCAGAGAGGCACCGCGGTGCCTGGTCAAGCAGCACCGCGGTGCCATTGAACAGCGGTCAAGAAGAATTAGCGTTGCGGCGTAAAATTTCCAGAAAGTCCGAAACTGAATCACCGCCGAAGGCACCACGGTGCCTGGTAGAGGAACCGCGGTGCCGACACGTACTTTTCAGGTTTACTGGGCCGAATTGGACAGGGTTTTTATGGTCCGAAAGACAATTTTTCTCTAGTATAAAACCCCAAAAACCCTGCTCATTATATCATACCTTATACCATAATTCTAAATCATACTTTTGGGAGGCAAGAAGGGGGCTACAATTGGAGACTTGTTCAAGTTCTTTTTCTTTTCATTATTTTATTTCAGTTTATGTTGGATTGTAAATTAGTTCTTGATATGACAATTTTTAGGAGCTAATTACTTTAGTAGGGTTTCCATCGAATCTTCTTGAAGCTCTTTCATATAGTTAATGCATTAGTTATTGATTTCTTCTTCAACGTATTAAGATCTATTCAATATTTTTATGATTGCTTGATAATTAACTAGATATTAATTGTCATCACTTATATGATTTTGAACAAAAAGTCTGAAAGGTGAAATTTGAATATGCTGTAATTGTCTAGACATATGTTAAAATTGTGGACGAAAGTACCCCGATACTTGTGTAGTATTTAAGGTTATTGTTCTTAATTCTCCTGTGTGGTAAAATCTATCATAGAAATATAGAAGGTTTCTGCACAAGGTTGAGCTTTTGTATGTCTTAACCGGAATATAATGACAGATTAGTTAACCTACTATCTTAATAAGAAGAAGAGTCACTAGCATTGCATTAATACGTGAAAGAGTGGATAGTTGAAGAGATTGGAAAGCCCTATTTCCTTCATAACTGTTATAAACCCAAAGTATCATAATCTTTAGTTTATTTTCTGCACTTAGTCATAATTCTTAGTTATAAATCTCAAACTAAAGAACGTCAACCAAATAGATACCATAAGATAGATAACAAGTATTTAATAAACCAGTCTCTGTGGACGATAAACTCGGTCTTACAAATCTTTATTACTTGAATGATATGTACACTTGCGTAAGCATCTAGAAATATCACAACAAGTTTTTGGCACCTTGCCGGAGACTGACGTACTGTTAATATCGATTTATCTATTCTTATTTTTAATTTGGTTTTTTATTTTCTGTCTTTTTATTTATATTTTAGAACATTCTGTCGTGATCTGTTTGTTGTTGTTGATTAGTCTCAGGAACTTAGTTTATGTGAAGTAGGAGATGAGCTGTCATTCCCATCCCTCTGAACCTTGAGATTGAAAGATTGTGCAGATAAAACAGGAAACAAAAAAAAGAATTGCTGATTCATTAGCGATGGGAGATCAACAAAACAATAATTTAGTGAATGATGAGTTACCGCCTGCCTTAAGACAAGTCCCTGCAGAAAGGAGCTTGGGGGACTATGTGATGTCGACTATTACAGGGGTACAAACTTGCATCAGGCTTCCAGCTGTGGAAGCTAATAATTTTGAGATCAAACCAGCAATCTTGCACATGGTTCAAGGCTCAGTTCAATTTGAGGGATTACCGTCTGAAGATCCCCATATGCATCTAGCAAATTTCCTGGAGATGTGTGCAACTTTCAAATACAATGGTGTTACTGATAATGTCATTCGGTTGAGACTCTTTCCATTCTCAATAAGGGATAGAGCAAAGTGCTGGCTGAACTCATTACAGGCGAACTCCATTACTACATGGCAAGACTTAGCCCAGAAGTTTCTTGCCAAGTTCTTTCCTCCAGCAAAGGCAACAAAGCTCAGAGGTGAGTTGAATAACTTTTATCAACTGGAGGGAGAACCATTATATGATGCATGGGAACAATTTAAAGACTTGCATAGGAAGTGCCAACATCATGAGATTGAGAAGTGGATGCTAGTCCACATATTTTATAATGGACTGTGTGGTACAACTCGTACCATCATTGATGCTGCAGTAGGAGGTACGTTCATGAGAAAGAGTGTCAATGAGACACATGATTTGCTAGAGGATATGTCCACAAACAACCATTAGGGAGCCGATGAGAGAGCAATGAACAGTAGGAAAATGGCCAGAATTCATGAGCTAGATGCTATAACTGCATTGACTGTATAGGTAGCCACTTTGACAAAGCAGATGCAGTAGAGTACCTTGTCAGTTAAAGCAGTTCAGACACCAGTGAGATGTGAAATTTGTGGGGGTCCCCATAGTTTTGATAGGTGTACAGCAGTGGACCCAAATAATGTGCCCATGGAGCAGGTTCAGGCAGTGGGGAATTTTCAGAGGCCCTACAACAATCCATTCTCCAACACAAAATCTGGGGTGGAGAAATCACCCAATTTTTTCATGGAAGAATGAACAAGGGCAGCAACCACAATTTCAGGCATCATCCTCACAGTAGTTTAGCCCACCAGACCCACAAGAGAAGCCAGATGACATAAAAGTAACATTGTTGACCTTGGCCAATACCCAGGCATATTTTATGACAGAGACCAAGCAGTTCATGACAGAAACAAGATCATCCATTAGGAACTTGGAGACTCAGATGGGGCAGTTGGCAGGGAAGTTGAATGACAGACCTCAGGGGACTCTCCCTAGTAATACAGTGATGAATCCAAGGGAGCAATGCCAAACAATCAGTTTGAGAAGTGGGAAGCAGTTAGAGCAGAGGGCACCCCAACCAGTGGTTGAAAATGAGAAGGATGTGGGGAAGATAATTGAGGTAGAAAATGAGAGGGTCACTGATGACCGCCATACTCTAGAGAAGGCTCCACCCGCAGTGATGAGGGAGTACACAGATAAAATCCCTTACCCTCAAAGATTGCAGAAGAAGGCTTTGGATAAGCAGTTTTCGAAATTTTTGGAGGTATTCAAAAAACTGCACATTAACCTTCCATTCATTGAGGCCTTGGAGCAAATGCCAGCTTATCTGAAGTTCATGAAAGACATCCTGTTTAAGAAGAGGAAGCTGGCAGATTATGAGATAGTGGTGCTGATAGAGGAGTGCGTGCTATCTTGCAGAAGAAACTTTCCCTTAAGTTGAGAGACCCAGGAAGTTTCACCTTACCTTGCACCATAGGGAGTGTTACATGTAAAAGGGCTTTATGTGATTTGGGGGCAAGTATCAACCTGATGCCCCTCTCTGTGTTCAAAAGACTTGGTTTGGGGACAGCAAGGCCAACCACAATCACTCTACAGCTAGCTGATCTCTCGATTGTGCATCCCCAAGGAATAATTGAAGATGTGTTGGTACAAGTAGGTAAAGTCATCCTTCCTGCTGATTTTCTCATTTTAGACATGGATGAAGATGAAAATATACCCATTATCCTTGGGAGACCATTCCTAGCCACAGGGAGAGCCCTCATTGATGTTGAAAAGAGGGAGTTAAAACTCAGAGTCCAAGGTGAGGAAATGGTATTCAAAGATTTCAAGCAAACCACTGAACCTCAAGTCGAGGCTAGATGTTTTGCTATTGGGGTAGTTGACAAGGTTGTGCCTGAGAAAATCCTCACAAGTACTGATGCTCGTGGGGTACCACCAAAGCAGCATGAAGAAACTGATGGTAAGATTTCTGAACTAGCTATTGATGAAAAAGAATTGAACTCCTCTGAAATCAGAACTGTGAAAAAGAAGAGGAGGAGGAGAAAGAGAATGGTGTTAAAATGGATATGCGGAGGGGACACTCTAGCCCCTTGATTTAATAAGTAACATGCATCCGATTAAAAGACGTTAAAGACAACACTACTTGGGAGACAACTCAATGATTTTTATTATGTTATTTCAATTTTTGTTTTAGTTTATTTTATTTTGTTTTGAACAGTCTCACGATATGGTATGTTTAGTGCTTTTGGATGAAAGATAAAGGCAGGGATTCACTCTGAAGGTCAAGGGATTAACAATGCAGAAAATTGGAGTACACTGGAGCCTCTGATTCGTCAATGCACTTGAGCAGTACTCCATTCACACTCATTTTATAAAGGTCGTCATCAATGAGCACGTATTTCAAGGCTCTTCTTTTAGCCTTGGGATCCTTGCAACTGGAGGGATCTTTTAAATAGTCAATCAGTAACTGCCTCCATAAGTTGATTCGATCAACGACTAACAATTTGGATGGCATTTCATCATATTCTAAAGTGAGTAGAGATTACCTAAATCCAGAACCTTCTTGTGCTAAGTCGTTAGCCTCAATATTCATGCCTCTGGGAACATGATGTAATGTGAGTGATGCGAACACTCTAAATAACCTGCTAGCCATTTCGTAATGGGCCAACAAATTCGGGTCCTTGAAATCATATTCCATAGCCAGCTATTTGATCACCAGCTGAGAGTCTCCTCGGATCTCGATACACATTGCCTTCATGAAAACTAAGAGTTTGAGTCCCATGATGAGGTCATCGTATTCAACTTAGTTGTTTGTCAATTCAGGATCTAACCGATAGGAGAACCTCCATATTTTATCTCTCGGACTGGTTATTGTGACTCCGACTCCAACCTCTTTCTAGGTTCTAGATCTGTCAAATGTTAATACCCATGTCACGACGTCCATACATGCAGAAAGAGGGCACATAGATCATCTACATCCAAAGGAGTATATCTAGTTTCTGCATCGTTGAGCAGTCGACTAAGATAATAAACTGCTCTTTCAGTTCCATCACTGGCCTCCTATGCTAGCAAACAGCCGATAGATAATTCTGCAACTGAAATATATAATTTTAACGGCTTCCCCGGCACGGGAGGCTGGTGTACGAGGGAAGTAACTAAGGCCTTTTTAATTGATCGAAGGCCTCTTGCTGTTCGAACCCCATACTAGCTCTTCTGACTCTTTAAGTCTAATTAAAGGCGAGAAGGCCTTCATCTTGTCAGTCGAGTTAGATATGAATCTCCTTAAGAAATTAATATTTTCCAATAATCTTGGTAATTACTTCTTTGTCTTGGGTGGTACAGATCCCATTACTATCTTGGTTTTGTAATGATCTATCTCGATGCCTTTCTTGTATACCAAAAAGCCAAGGAAGTTGTCAGCCGATACTCCGAACATGTATTTGGATGGATTCATTTTTAGATTATGAATCCTCGTTCTTTTTAATGCTTGTTCAAGATTGGATAAATGATCCTTGAGGTCCTTAGACTTTACTACTACATCATTGATGCAAACCTCTATAGTCTTGCCGATCAGATCATGAAAGATGGTGTTCATTGCTCTCTGATAAGTGGCACCAATATTCTTTAGTCCAAATAGCATAACTACCCACTCATAAATGCCCAACACTCCTGGACATATGAAGGCGGTTTTGTGAATATCGTCCTCAGCTACCGATATTTGATTATAACCAGAGTATCCATCCATGAAGGTCAACACACCATTAGCGGTTGTTGAGTCGACTAGCATGCCAACTATCAGCATGACGTACTCATCTTTAGGAGTGGCTAAGTTTAGGTTCATGTAATCAATACATACCCACACTTTGCCATTCTTCTTCTTAATCGGTACGATGTTTGCCAACCATTCCACATATTTATTCGTTTTGATAAATCCAGCTTTTAGCAGTCGATCGTTCATCTGAGGGTGATACCTTCTGGGTAGCTGTTTGTGGGGTTTGAAACCCTCATTAATTGGCAGTCTATGCTATACCAAAGTACGTGCCAGCCCGGGCATCTCATGATAGTCTCATGCGAAGTAGTATTTATACTGCAGTAGAAGGGCCATCATGCCTTGTTTGTCTTCTTTCTTCAGCAAACAACTAATATATGTTAGTTGAGGGACTTCTTCGATTCCCAGGTTGATATCCTCCAAAGGATCCCGAGACTCGAAACTAGGCATAGCCCTTCTTATGGGCGATTCAAATTCTATCAGCTGTTCGACTTCATCGGCTGCCAGAGTTGGTTCGTCGTTATGATTTCCCATCTGCGATGCCTCGTCTATCCTTGCCTCAGAGCATAAGGCGGTCATCCGATGCCACATGTCATATATGATTTAAGTTTTTTCAATTATTTAAATCCTCCAAGGTAAGCCGTCGTTTAGCTATTTTTTTATTTCAAACCCTCGAGAGGTAAGATTACATGATTCCAATGACCCTTCTTCATACTGCTCCTTGACGGTTATGGGAGCCACGTAGGGTGAATAGAGGATGGCCTCTACATTCTGAACCCCTGGTCGGTACCATCCGCTGGGACGATTTCTATCTTATCTCCTTCCCAAAAGATGAGCTTTTGATGCATGGTGGAAGAAAGGCTGCTACTAGAATTCCCAATGCTTCAGAGGCCTCTCCCATAAAGCTATCCATTTTCATGTTAGTTGGGATGAGATCCTTCTTTATTTTGTTGAGATCCTTCAAAGTAAGCAGCGGCATCACATTTAGCACAACCCCGTTGTCGAAGAACACTCATCTAATGGCTTTGCCGTTAATGTAAGCCTTCACATAGAGGGGCTTGAGGTGTTTAACCATATTTTCTGTAGGCGTGCCAAATACGGCGCTTAAAGTGTCCCTAGCTGGGGTATCAACCATTGTTGTCCATTCTGCGTCTTCCACACAAACATCACCTTCCAGGCTATCCAATAACTCATATGGAATTAGGCTGACCATTTCAATGTCTGCCCACATCTCTTCAACCAGGTCTTGGCTAAATAAATCAAGGATGTAATCTCCCACCTAGTTAAATTTGGTTGAAGAGAAGTCGATACCTTTTATCTCGAGGAGACACATAGATTCAGCTGGGTATCCTCTGACTGAATCCTCTACGCGATCTGTGGGATTACCGCAATTATTTACCATCCGAGGCCTCATTCTGTTGCTGGGGTTCCTCTGTCAGGTTTTCGGAAGGCTGTTCATCCAGTTTTGGTTGACCTAACGTCTTTTCTTCAGGTGTAATTTCCCCTGAATCAATTGAGCCGAATGCTCGCTCGATAGAATAGACTACGGCAGACTCAAGAATATCCTGATTTTCGTCTACCTTAGTGTTAGAAATTAGATACAATGTTTGTTGCATCTTACGCAAGGCCTTGACACGTTGCATCCTTCTTTTTTGGGTTCTGGATGCGACTCTTGGTGGTGCCTCTTTCTTTCCAAGAGTCTGATTGATGTACCACTTCCATTCCTCAGTGTTGGCAACTGGTTTAACCATTATTCAGGGTATCACTTGATCCTCATTTCTTGCTATGATACGTAAGGACGAGACACCCTCATTTACGTTAAACTCGACCACCCTCTATTTGGTTTTAGGAAGTGGTTCTTCATCTATTTGAGGCATGCACGGTTGCCAATTGTTGGCATTCGTACTTTCCCCCAAGCTTATGCATGGAGTGAATAGGGACCCTTCTGAACCTCATGGGATTTGTCTTGCTACTAGTATAGTTATATAAGGCATCCAAGGGCTAAGATTAATACATATGGGTGGCTAGGATCTTAGTCAATAGTCAATAATGTCAAGCTCTCTACTTGGTCTTCTTAGATCAAGACTTTCAACCAAACCATGTGGAGGGTGACACGTGTCGCCCTCCTATTGGTCTAAAATATTCCTTTTCCCGAAATTTCCATAATTCGTTAAAATATCGAAAACCTCGTGGGCTCCACAAAACGTAACATTTCCCGGGTGGGCCCCACGTAACCAAATCCGTAAATAAATTTCCACAATCTCAAATAACAATTCTGGGAACCCAATTCTTACTAACAAACATTTTTTCTTCCCGAGGTTCGGAAGATTTTTCCTTAAGAATAACAAATCTTCCTTTCGTTCAAATTTTTAAGTCATGTGTTCTCACGCCTATTCTCGTATACATGTCCTGGAATTACGGGGTGTAACAAGAAGCACCACTCTTCTATAATATAGTCACGCCTATGTGAGTGATTTGACGCTTGTACAAATAGAAGGGGGATACAAGTACATTGTGATCTTCATTGATGGTACAATGTATTACATCATTTGTTGAAGAACAAAGATGAATCGAGTCAGAAATCGTCGCGGAGCCGTGAAGGGCCGCATTGCAACCCCGTCGGAGCCATGACGTTTGAAGCCTGGTTTTCTACTGGAATTCAGGTGTCGTGGCACCTCCCAGACGGAGTTGTGACGCTTCGGAAACAGAAGTTGAAAGCCTACGGATTGAGGAATTCATAGGGATAGAGGGGGATAAAGTGAAACATTGTTCATAAAACGTCCGCTCCTTACTCACCTCAGTCTAACGGTGTTATCTAAGCGTAAAGCCGTAAGCCCAAGGTATGTGGTCAAGGCGATCCTTACCTCTAATGCGAGTCTTAACGAGAACTTCACATAAGGATAAAGGTAACCCTCCATGTAAAGCATGAAAATGATCCCATCTACAAATGTTGTGATATGGGGTAGTGTGGCCAGGGTTGAAGTACCTAAGCCAAAACATGTCAAGTTGGACCTAAAATGTAGAGTGTATATCCATTGGATCTGCAAATAACAGTAGTGCTTATGGCATCTTAGGTCAAATAAGGCTGAATTCTTTAAAAATAATTTTCCTTAAGAAGGAAAAAGAAATAGTTGCTCAAGGTTAACAAGAACCCGCGAGTGCCTGACTGTCCGAAACTAGACATTTCAGATCTATAGGACTCGAAATTTGTTGACTATCCAGAGCTTAATGCTCCAGATCTACAGAACTCAGGGATTCTAGATGTTGAACCGAGATAAAGCAAAAAGAGGGGACAACGACTTGTTCCAGGCCTTCTAGCTTATATGGTTGAGAAAGAACCATGGACAGTTACAAAGAATTGTCATTTCCAGAAGCGCTTCTTTGGAAAGAAGCTAAAAGAGAGAAATAGACTCCATCAGATAGAACCACACTTATGTGATGATTATCTTCCTCCGGGAAAAGAACCTCTAGGTTGGAAAAGTGGATACTCAAATCGAGTAGAAAGTTAGATGGATCTACTGATGAGTATAAGCCCTCGACTACTTAGAAATGTGCTCTTATGTGAATAACTTAACCTCCAAGGTCACCGCAGTCTTGCGTGACATGGATGTTGAGACAACCTTCCTAACCGGAGAGTTGGTTTGATGAACTGTTGGGCTTCTTTTTGAACTTACATTTTGGTCCTGAAAGTTTCAGATAAAACAGAAACAATGAATCTGATACAGAAACATTGACTCTGAAGCGAGAAAGTCAACAGTTGGAAAACCAAAAGTCCAAAAGTGGAAAAAGAAAGTGATACGGAACAACCTGAGTATGACATGTTTATCACAGTGAGAAGTCCTAGGTTTAGGGTTTAGGGTTTAGAGTTTAGGGTTTTTGATCCTAGAGACTAAGAGTATGTTGAAATAATGTTTTAATATGAATGATATGAGTATTACAAATGACATCTTAGGAATTGGGATTTCTAAGACATCTAACAGACTGGTCTAAACCAAACTCACTTGTGAGGTATTTTGACAGTCTCATTGAAGTCACCAATAGATATGAATCATAGAATTGATTGGAATCATTGTGCACCGATATGCCATGAGGGATATGCGTAGGTCACATGTAGTTCAATGTATTTTACACACTACAACTGACCTGACATCGACTCATAAAGAAGATCAGTTGAACTAAGGTTCACTCATAATTCTGGAAATGACCAATAGAAGGCATTAAAAAGGATGTGACGACATCTGAATTATTCACTTATCTATGAATTATGATATTCTGGATGTCCAGCGGTTCTGGGAGAACACAGTGATGCAAATTGGACATCAGATCTGAAGAACACCAAAATCCACAAGTGGATGTATGTGGTGTGCCTTTTGAAAATCCTCTAAGCAAACTTGCATCGGCCGATTTGTGAAGGAATTAAAGTTTATTTCTTTATACAAAATATAATGAGAAGTTGAGTAACTTCATGACCGCTTAGAGGATGTCCATCATTGGGAGTAACTCGTGCTTTCATCAGTTATACACTGTAAGGGCACGAATAACAACGTCTGGACATATTTGTCGGAGACATAAGACCGTATGGCAGTTGATCGGGTAACACATCCTTGATTAATAAATCAAAAGATATAACATACTCTTTAATTAAGGGACTACCCAAAGATCAAGAGTTTTGTCGGTCTAGGGAAATTGGCTTAAAACCCAAACAATAAGAACTGATACGGTGGATATCCAATCATACTGGCTGGAGATCCCAATAATTTGGTTCAATGGAAAAACTAAGTTGTAAAGGTTCAGTTGAGCGCTTCGGTGGAAGTAAGAGCACTTCGGATGATGATTTCTGTAAAGAAATATGAATCCAAGGTCATTTCCGTGATAGACATTAAGTGCTATCTGCAGAGTGGATAAAGATTTAGTTTTCAAAACCTTTAATGATCCTCAATAGTTGAGGTTAGGTGGGGAAACTTTAAATAGTTCCTAACACTCATGGAGTGGGGTATATCAGGATACCTTGTAGGAGACCTTCTATTTAAGTCCGAGGACTGGCCGCCTCAAATAAACGCACTTAAGAATCCAAATGTGTCCATGGCCACAACGGACAAAACATTAAGAAGAACAGAGTAAGGAAAGTTATTGTATTGATACCATTATCTTGGCTTACACTAAACACTGACGGTTCAAGACATCACATTCACCGCGCAGTAAGTAAGTCTGATGGTATTCTACTATGAAAGGTTCAAAGCTACATCTATCTATCCAGATACAACAGCGATCTGCCGAAAGATTGCTAGAAAGACACTGTGTGTGTGTGCCAAATCTCTTTCAAGAGGGGATTGTTGGAAATTTACTAATGTGGAATTAAGTTTAACCCATTATTTATGACTCGAACAATTAGGATCCCACACGTCGGAAATGCAGTTTTCACACACGTGCATTCGTAATGCCAAATATCATAAATTTCATTAGTGAAAGAGATATTGGTACATGAGTAAATGTTTGAGACATGAAATGATGGACGGTCATTGGTTAAATGACACGTGTTCCACATTGGTAAATGAAGGAAGAAGTGTTCGAAGTGTAAGATCGAATCGGGGCGGAAAAGGGTCGCGGCGTCGCCACAGGGTCGGGGCACCACGGCTCCACTACCTCAAGGGTCGCGGCGCTGGATGGTCTTTTGGTCACTGGAGCTGCGGCGACTCCCTGAGGCGCCGCGACACTAACAAGGCAGTGTTTGGTTCTATAGAATCCCAAAAGTTTGGCTGTTGAGGGGGTTTCAATGGCATTGAATCCACCAAATAATGGTCATTGCTTGGACCATTATTTTGCTGAATTACTTGGGGATTAAAGTCCATCCCTTACATCGCAATTGAATTCCATTGTGGGGCAATTGAAAGGCCATCTTACATACCTATATATTGAGGCCTTTGGCTCAATTCTTTAGAAACACTTGACTCTTGTATCGTTCAAAATTTTCTAAACTTCTTCCTCTCTAGCATATCTTTCAAACTGATCGGTGTATTTTATATACACCTTTTGAGTCATTTTTAGTTAGTCTTTTGCCCATTTTTGTACAAATACGTGTCGTCTTAGGATATATTTTCTCTCTTTTGAGTCATATTGGTTTAAAGTGGCTCATTGGCGAAAAAGGAGCAAAAAGAGGGCAGAAACAGAGGTCCCAGAGCTCAAAAAGCAAGAAAGTCATGACCGCACGAACAGCGAGCCATGGCGCGCTCCAGCCAGCGATGTCGAACACCACGGCGCCCAACATTCAGAGACTTGCAAGAGCTTTGGGCGCGCGCAGCAGCGCGCCGAGGCAGAAAACTTAAATTGAATGGAATGGGCTAACGAAGGAAAACCTGGAAAACGAATTGGAGGCTATAAAAAGCAGCCTTTAGGTCAGAAGTAAGGGTTCCAAACCCTTGTCAATTCATCACAACCTTGAAGATCAAGATTGGAGACCACTTTTTGTGTAATTTCTTGTTTCTTGTTTTATTTCTTTATAGTTTATGTTGGATATTAGTTTAGTTCTTGTCATGTCTATGGCTAGGAACTAACTTAATCTAGGTCTTTCTATATTGGGGTTGAGTATTTATATTACCTTAACAGGAGTATAAAACTGCTTAGTTAACCTGCTATCTCAAAATAGAAGAAGAACCATAATTAAATGCATTAACAAGTAAGATGAGCGGATAGTTGAGGAGATTTGGAAGCCCTATTTCCATCATATCTGAAGTAAAACAAAGTAGTTTAGTTAGCATTCATAATTATAGTTATAAACAATTTATCAATCATCGGTTACCAAATAGATACCATAGAATAGAATTTGAGAATTGAACACTAATCCCTGAGGACGATAACTCGGTCTTCTAGACTATATTACTTGTCACGACACATGCACTTGCGTTAGTGTGTGCATAAATTGTGCATCAAGTTTTTGACGCCGTTGCAGGGGATTGGCGTAGTTCAATATCAATTTTATCTATTCTTTATTTCTAATTTGCTTTTTATTTTTGTTTTTATTTTTTTCTATTTATTACTATATTTTTCTCTTTTATTCGTGAAACCAGTGCGCCGTGATCCGTTTGTTGGTTTTGATTCATCTCAGGGATCCTGAAAACATGGATTACTACTATCAACAAGGTAATCCCCGGCCCCACAAGGAGAGAAAGATGAGTTACGAGCAGCCATACTCAGGTTAACTAGGCACCAAACTCAGTTCATGGACGAAACGAGAATGTTCTTGAAGAATTTGGAAACACAAATAGGACAACTCGCGGGCATGATGAGCAGCAGAATGCAAGGGAAGCACTCTGCACATATTGGAGGAAATATAAAAGAGCAATGTCAGGCGATTGACCTGAAAAATGTCGAATCGGTGGAAGAAGAAAATTTGCAAAGAATAGCGCTGGCCATCGAGCAGCGCACATACCAAGATTCTGAGACAGTGCAGAGTTTTAGGCGCCACGGCGCCGAATCTCAGGGTCGCGACGCCCAGAGCCCAGAAGCTGAAATGAGGCTGGAAGCTGTTGTGAACGCACCCCAGGTGAAGATATCGTACCCCAAAGGCTAAAAACAAGTGCTATTGACAAACAGTTCTCTAAATTTGTGGAAATTCTCAAACAATTGCAACTCAATATCCCGTTTGCTGAGGCACTAGAGCAGATGCCAAGTTATGTAAAGTTCATGAAGGATATTTTTAGCAAAAAGAGGAGGATAGAGTACTACGAAACAGTGGTGTTGACTGAAGAATGCAGTGCCATCCTACAGAGAAAGCTACCTCAGAAATTAAAAGATCCTGGGAGCTTCACCATCCCATGCACTATTGGAAAGTTTGAGTGTCAGAAGGCGTTGTGCGATCTGGGGGCAGGCATAAATTTGATGCCCTACCTAGTTTTTTGCAAACTTGTAATGGGAGAAGTCAAATCTACAAACATCATCTTGCAGTTAGCTGACCGCTCCATAGTCCACCCTAGAGGAGTCATCGAGGATGTGTTGGTAAAGGTGGACAAGTTCATCTTTCCCGCTGATTTCATCATCTTAGACATAAGAGATAACGACATAATCCTCATCATACTTGGAAGACCCTTCCTAGCCACAGGACAGGCTCTCATCGATGTTCACAAAGGGGAGCTGAAACTTCGGGTGGAAGAAGAAGAGGTGATTTTCAATATTTTTCGGGCAGCAACCTTCCCAGATGCAAGTGACAACTGTTTCACCATTGACATAATCGAAGATGCAGTGTCAGAAAAAGGGTTCAGAAATGATGATACGCTTGAAGAAGTACTGACCCGATAGGACGATAGTAGTGGCAACGACCCAAAGCTGATGGAGTATGCAAATTGGATGAATTCTTGTGAGAAGTGTGATAAGAAGAGATATGAAGAGCTTGGGAAGATGTCAGAGAGATCAGTACCATCCACAGAAAAGGCTCCAGAGTTAGAGTTAAAAATTTTACCCGATCATTTACAGTACCAATATCTAGGTGAAGATCAATCCTTACCAGTGATCATCTCATGTCATCTATCCACAATAGAGATTGAGAAGCTGCTGAGAGTACTGAGGGCTCACAAGCGTGCCATTAGGTGGACATTAGCAGACATAAAGGGGATAAGTCCGTCAACAGTAATGCATAAGATCCGTCTGGATGATGAGAGCAGACCCTCCATTGAGGCACAGAGGAGACTAAACCCAAACATGAAAGAGGTAGTCAGAAAAGAAATCATGAAATGGCTTGATGCTGGAGTAATTTATCATATATCTGACAGTGCATGGGTGAGTCCAGTACAAGTGGTGTCCAAAAAGGGTGGTATGACAGTAGTGATCAACGAAAGGAACAAGCTCATTCCCTCTAGAACAATTACTGGGTGGAGAATCTGCATTGACTATCGCAAGTTGAACAAGGCGACCAGAAAAGACCACTTCTCGTTGCCATTTCTAGATCAGATGTTGAATAGACTTGCGGGACACAACTACTACTGCTTTTTAGATGGTTACTCAGGGTATCATCAGATTGCGATAGCAATAGAAGATCAGGAAAAGACAACATTCATCTGCCCTTTTGATACATTTGCATTCAGAGGGATGTCATTTGGGCTTTGCAATGCACCTGCGACCTTTCAGAGGTGTATGATGGAAATTTTCTCGGACATGGTGTAAAGGAATATAGAGATTTTTATGGATGATTTCTCGGTATTTGGGGCCTCGTTCGACGAGTGTTTGAGGCACTTGGAAGCAGTGTTAAAACGATGTGAAGAATCCAACTTTGTGCTGAACTGGGAGAAGTGTCACTTCATGGTAAAAGAAGGGATTGTCCTGGGACACAAAATATCCAACCAAGGTATTGAGGTGGACAAAGCAAAGATTTCAGTAATCGAAAATCTACCACCTCCAGTATCAACAAAAGGGGTCAGAAGTTTCCTTGGGCATGTCGGTTTTTATAGAAGATTCATCAAGGATTTCTCAAAAGTTTCAAAGCCCCTTTCCACCTTGATAATGACGGGGGTTGCTTTTGAATTCAATAAGGAATGCATGACCGCTTTTCAGACACTCAAGGAGAAGCTTATCTCAGCACCCATAGTCATTGCACCAAACTGGAAGCTCCCGTTTGAACTAATGTGTGATGCAAGTGATTATGCAGTGGGGGCAGTGCTTGGGCAAATAGTCGATAAGGTATTCAGATCCATTTACTATGCTAGTAAAAATTTGAATGGCGTGCAGTTAAATTACGCTACTACAGAGAAAGAATTGCTAGCAATAGTATATGCATTCGAGAAATTCAGGCCATACTTGATTGGGAATAAGGTGATAATATACACTGACCACTCTGCTATAAAGTATTTGATGACAAAGAAGGATGCAAAACCTCGTCTCATCCGATGGGTCCTGCTATTACAAGAATTCGACATGGAGATTCGTGACAAGAAGGGGACAGAGCAGTTGCAGACCACTGTCGAGACTTGAGAACACAGAGAGCCAGAACACCAAGGATGTGCAGATAAATGATCACTTCCCAGATGAGCAATTGTTTCAAGTAAGTGCGATTTTTAAGTTACCTTGGTACGCTGATTTTGTTAACTTTCTTGCAGCTAAGGTAATACCCCCAGGATTGAAAAGACAACAAGTGAAAAGGTTTTAATCCGAAGTAAAACACTACTATTGGGAGGAGCCGATGTTATACAAATAGTGCGCCGACCAAGTCATCAGACGATGTATACCAGAGGATGAGATGCACCAGATTCTCACGCACTGTCACACCCTACAATGTGGTGGACACTTTGGGGCATCAAGAACAATGGCAAAGGTATTGCAAAGCGGGTTCTATTGGCCATCCCTTTTTAAGGATGCCCACGCCTTTGTGAAGAAGTGTGATCGTTGTCAAAGAACAGGGAACATATCAAGACGAAGTGAAATGCCTTCGCATGGGATATTGGAAATAAAACTATTTGATGTGTGGGGGATCGACTTCATGGGTCCATTCCTGTCGTCCTTTGGAAATCAGTACATTCTTCTGGCAGTGGATTATGTGTACAAATGGGTAGAAGCAGTAGCCACTAAAGAAAATGACAGTAAGACTGTTCAAAGATTCCTCCAAAAGAATATATTCACAAGGTTTGGTACTCCTAGGGCCATCATCAGTGATGAAGGAAGTCACTTTTGCAACAGGAAACTTAATACATTGCTTTCCCGATATGAAGTTTACCACCGCACCACACTTCCCTATCACCCTCAAGCGAATGGGCAAGCAGAGGTGTCAAACAGGGAAGTGAAGAGCATATTGGAAAAGACGGTGGATGGCTCAAGGAAATATTGGTCTATCAAACTGGATGACGCACTGTGGGCATACAGAACAACATTCAAAACCCCAATTAGAATGTCACCATATAAGTTAGTTTTTGGTAAAGCATGTCATTTGCCAGTAGAGTTGGAACACAGAGCTTATTGGGCAATGAGGAAGTTGAACATGGATGCCACGCAAAGAGGCGTAAGAGGTCGCTACAAAATGAGCGAGTTGGATGAATTCGCATACAACGCCATGAATGCAAAGATCTACAAAGAACGAACTAAAGTATGACATGATAAGATGTTGATCCCGAAAGACTTCCAAGCAGGACAACAAGTGCTTTTATTCAACTCAAGGTTAAGGCTGTTTCCAGGCAAGATCAAATCGCGTTGGTCAGGACCATACACTGTGGTAAGAGTATTCCCCTATGGTGCAGTTGAAGTAAAAGGGAGAGAGGGAGCCCCCTTCAAGGTAAATGGATAGAGGTTAAAACCCTATTTGATCAATGAAACGGAATATATGAGCCTAGTAACCCATCTCACTCTAACATGATAAGGAACTTGCGTCCGGCTAAAAGACGTTAAAGACAACGCTACTTGAGAGGCAACCCAAGGTTATTTTATTCAATTTAATGCAATTTAGTTTTTACTTAGAACAGTCTCACGGAGGGTATTGTTTATACGTTGTGATGACAGGTGCAGGGCCAAAAATTTGGAGGATGAAAACTGAAAAGAAATCAAAAGAAAATCGGCCAGTGTACGCACGCCATTCGCAGTGGTCGCGCGCTAAAAGTCCGTAAGAGCTGAAGTTCAGCCGCGCGCCAAATCGAGCGCCACTGGCCGAAGTTCAGAGGGTCGCATAAGTTTGGGCGTCGCGGCTCCACGACGGAAAATCTGAATTTTTGAAGAAGCCCTAATCCGATTTTCCTTTCTCCAAATCAAAAAAATCCAAAGCCCTTCCACTCTGACGGGATTCCTGACATTATCCGTCATGCATTATCCACCGCCACCACTTTAAACCAAGTTTGTAAGTTGTCCTGTTTTCTTTTATTTTATTTTTTTGAGTCGTGCACACATTGGGGACAATGTGTGATTTAAGTTGGGGGGGGGGGGTATCTTATTGTTTTTGAGTCTTTTTGATTTGTTTTAAGTATTTTTGAGTCATAATGTTTTTTTTAAGATCATGCATGCTGTAGTTACTGGAATCACCTAGTGAAGTAAAGTAGAATAATGTAAGGGAATTAGAAGCAACCATCTAAATACTTAGGTTAGATATGCCAAAAATTCATGAAATCAGATTATTTGGGGTATCTTGCTTGACTTGTGCATTGTTTATGATTAAACCTATGTGTATGCTTGCTTGCTATTTGAGGCGAAATAGTTAGGATATGCATGTTAGGGAGATGACTCAGGCAATTCTTTGTTAGCCCTTTCTTACCACTTTTGCTTATCCCTGACATTCAAAATATCCCTAGTCATCCCCTTTGAGCCTAAAAATTAGACTTTTTCTTTGACACCTTATAATTCCACACTTGTGTCATAAGTGAAAATTTGAGATGATTGGAATAGAAAGTGTTAAAAAGAGATAAAAAGAGTGAACAATTTTGATGCACCCCAATGAAAAAGTAATAATAAATAGGCAAAAGCCTAAGTTTGGGGGTGCATGTTATTCATAATACACTTCATTCTCTCAAAACAAAAGAGGGGAAAGATAGGTATGAAGTGAAGAAAGAAAATCAAAAGAAAAGAGAAGAATTTAACGCAAAAGAGCTTATGGTACATAAATTGAGCCTAAATGCCTATTTTTTACCTACCCATGCCTAAGCCTACATTACAACCCTGAAAAGCCCTGAAGATCTCTTACATGTGTATCTATGATTAGTGGAGAATAACAAGTAAACATGTCATAGGATTTTGAAATTGACATGCATAGTTAGGTATTCTTACTTTCATTGAGCATGATTAAATTGAATTTGCGAAATATCTAACTTAATGTGTTTAGAATGCTAAAAATTCATGTTATATGTTCCTGTATATTATTCTGCTAACCTTCATGCGTTTCTAAGTAACAATGATGCAACACAGTGATCAGTGTCTTTGAGTCAGTCTATTTCTTTTTCCTCTTGTCTTTAATTCTTTCTTTTGATCTTTGCTCGAGGGCGAGCAAAGGTTAAGTTTGGGAGTGTTTGATCGGTGTATTTTATATACACCTTTTGAGTCATTTTTAGTTAGTCTTTTGCCCATTTTTGTACAAATACGTGTCGTCTTAGGATAGATTTTCTCTCTTTTGAGTCATATTGGTTTAAAGTGGCTCATTGGCGAAAAAGGAGCAAAAAGAGGGCAGAAAGGAACGGTTTTTGAGAACATAGCAGAGGAATTCAAATTAGGACAAGTCGAGTGGTCAACACTCCTCTCCTTAACAGTCGAGTGGCTTTCAGCTAAACAGAGGTCCCAGAGCTCAAAAAGCGAGAAAATTGGCGAATCGGGCACAAAATAGAAGCACATGGCTACCCAAACAAAGATGTCGAACACCACGGCGCCAAAATTGAGACTTGCAAAGAGCTTTGCGCCGCGACGCTGGGCCAGGCCGCGACGAAAAATCACAAATTCGAATGGAATGGGCCAAGGCTCAAGGAAAACTCGAAAACGAATTGGAGGCTATAAAAGCGCCTTTTAGGTCGTAATTAAGGGTTCCAAACCTCGCAATTCATCACAACTCAAGATCAAGATCGAGACCATTTTTGTGTAATTTCTTGTTTCTTGTTTTATTTCTTTATAGTTTATGTTGGATATTAGTTTAGTTCTTGTCATGTCTATGGCTAGGAACTAACTTAATCTAGGGCTTTCCATATCAAATCACTTGAACCTTATTCTTATGAATTAATGCATGTTTTGGTTTCTTCTTATCATTGTTGAGATTTATTCAATAATTGTCTTGAATGTTTGGTAATTAATTAATCACTAATTATCATAATCTATATGATTTCTAATCGAAAGCCGAAAGGGGAGATTGTGAATATGCTATAGTTGAATAAACATAGGTTAAATCGTGGACGAAAGTACCCCGATACTTGTGTAGTTTAATAGGTTTTTGCTCTTAATCCTCCTATATAGTCAATCTTATCACCGAAAGGTAGAAGGGTTCTATATTGGGGTTGAGTGTTTATATTACCTTAACAAGAGTATAAAACGGCTTAGTTAACCTGCTATCTCAAAATAGAAGAAGAACCATAATTAAGTGCATTAACAAGTAAGACGAAATGATAGTTGAGGAGATTTGGAAGCCCTATTTCCATCATATCTGAAGTAAAACAAAGTAGTTTAGTTAGCATTCATAATTATAGTTATAAATAATTTATCAATCATCGGTTACCAAATAGATACCATATAATAGAATTTGAGAATTGAACACTATTCCCTGAGGACGATAACTCGGTCTTCTAGACTATATTACTTGTCACGACACGTGCACTTGCGTTAGTGTGTGCATAAATTGTGCATCACAAACACTCAAAGGTTCTTCTTTATAAACACTTGAGTTTTCTTTGCTAATTTATTTGATGTTGTTTTATCTTGGTAGACAATTACCCATACACGTAAAAGGATATATACATGGAAATAATGTCTTAAGGAATGTGTGCTAACACTAAACTCAGTACAATTGTAACAAGTAGAGATTTAGTGTCTCTTGATTTCGGGTATCAAGATCAAGGAGCTTGTTGCAATTGAAACGAAGATCCAATGCCATAAGATTCAAGACGGATTCAAGACAGAAGATCAAAATCACAAGACTTGTTGTTGTTATCACAACTTTTGTTAGGCTTCAAGCCTGGTATTGTAAACCATTATAGTTTATCATCGCAGCACTAGTAATAGTTGTATACTATTCTCGTACCATTGTGTAGATCACACTCACGACATCATAATTTTAGAAGGGCACAATAGTCTAGCTTTGTCTTGTATATACATACAATATTTAGAAGAGAAGAAAGACACATTGTATTCTCTCTAAGCCAACACTTGTAACCAAGATCTCTCTCTCAAGCAAATACACCATTCCTAGCTCTTATTCTTATGTTATTCATTATTCATTTATTTTACTTGCTTATTCTCATAGTTTGCTTACTTTTTTATCTTGCAAATTCGTAACCTAGTTAATAATTCCGGACTCGTTCAAGAGGGTCTCCGAATCGGATACAATCTACTTGTCTTTAAACTCTTGAAAACAAATCTCTAACTGTATTTTGATTAGAATCTTTTTCATCAAAAACTAATTATGAGTATTAATAAAATACAAATTATAATTACTAAAATAATAAAAATGTTCATATAGTAAACAATCTTCTATTTTATTTTGTTAAAAATGAAAAAAATTGTACACTACCTATTAGTTTTTATACAACAAATCAATATATAATAATAAATAATTCCAATGTTATAATTCATATATAATACTAGTCCTATAATTGATGGATTAGATTAGACAAGTGGTTGATTGAGATCGTGGAATTATCCATTTCTCTTTTTGCAGGTACTACTACTATTAAATTGTTTTATTAGAATATAAAAACATACGCGTCGTTGAGTGGACTGGAAAGTCATCAAAGGTGAGCTGACAGGCTGCTGCTACTTAGCACATGAATTTAAAGTCCACCTATTAATACATATATCAATTATATGCACTACTTTGTTTTAATCTATATTTCTGACTTACGTCAGACTAATCCTAAAGGTAAAAGTATTGGTGTCTAAATATTATTACTAGTAAATCACGAAATATACTTCAATAATTAGTCTTTGAGAACGAACAACTGATAACACATCCAATTATATCAATTTTATGCACCTACTTTTAGTCTCCCACCACTGCAGTCACCATTCTTTTCTTATATTATTAAATTTTGATCATACGTTATAGGATTCATTTAGAGGGCAGTGCTCCTAATAAAAATAAAAAAATTCCAACCTCCCACCATAACCAATATTGTTGTCACCATTCTCATTAAGCTAATCCTTTAAACTCTTTTTTATTTCCTTTGTTTCATTTTATATAATATTATTTTTTATTTTAATTTATTTCAAAAATGTTATTTTTGATATTTTGAAAATAATCTAAGTTTAAATTCTTATCTTAGTAATGAGCAACACAAATTTCTAAAAATTGTTTTAGACAATAATATTTTTAAATTTCGTGTCAATTAATAAACCACAATGCTCTCTCCAAAACAAAAGTCAAGTGAAAGAAGCCTGCTTACCCACTCTTCTTTCCCCCCATTTGCTGGGGGCCTCGTCCTCGTCCCAAGGGACTACACCTTTCAAAAGGAGACACTTAGAAAACAAATAGAATAAAAAAGGCCATTCACAATTTTGAAGTTCCGTCCAATCAATTCCACGAACCAAAGAGTCCAAAATCTTTCCGCACTTTAACCAACTGGCGAAAAAATGGGGATTGAACACCATTGACCTTAGCTCTTTTAATCTATCATTAAGGGTGCCGAGCTTATATTCCTGATCAGAAATTGAGACGGAAAGAATAATATGCGTAAAGAAAATATGAAAATAACTTAACTTAAACTTTTCATTTTATCTTTAATGATTAATTTTATATTCAGATAATATCATGATATATTAAATCGTTTACATGTAATTATTCAATACCCTATAATAAATTAATCACATCAAATTATTTCCTGAGGCCTGAATATAATAAACGAATATTCCAAGATGATTTGAGAAATGCGAGCCCGACAAGATTTTGTCAATAGCCAATATCTCTTTATTATGAGAAAAAGGAACTTTGTGGGCAGCTTCTTTCGCGTCATGTCTATTGTCTGCCCAGCGCTAAAGCCGCCAGACAAGATTTTGTCAATAGCCAATTGGAATTTCACATTCGGATCTTAAAATCTGTGAAATATTGGAGAAAAACAAATACTTCTCCAATCTCAATTATGTGATATAATATTGAATTGAGTAAGAAATTACTAATAAAAAATGACTAAATTAAAATATAGATATTTATGTGACTATAAAGCATCTCAATAATAATAACATATTAAGTGTAATTCACAAGCTGAGTCTGGGAAAGTAGTGTGTACGCAGACCTTAACCCTACATTGGGAGGCGGAGAGGTTATTTTCGATAGATTCTTAGCTCAAGAAAAATCATATCAAAGCAGTATTGTATTGGGAAAACGCCTCCGAAAATGTTAGCGTACTCAAGAAGCCTGATAGTTCGAGAGCCTTAACATAACTGTCTCCCACTCCCAACAACTTTCATCACATCAGCCCTCTTAAAACAGAGCACTGCGACACGCATGGGTACAGTGACATCTGCACGCTTACGTCACCATAACTTTAGAGGGCATAATAGTTTAGTTTTATCTTATATACAGAGGACTTAGAAAAGAAGGAATACATAATGTATTCTCTCTAAGACTAACTTTGGAAACGAAAATTTCTCTAAGCAATACATCACTCCGAGCTCTTATTCTTACTTTTACTCTTTGTTCATTTTGAACCTTAGCTAAATTATTCATTTTACTTGTCTATTTTCTTATCTGTTTAACCATTTTATTTCATACATTCATAACTTAACTAATAATACCAAACTCATTAAAATGGTCTACAAATTAGATATAACCTGCTTGTCTTTAAACTCTTGAATACAAATTTCTAATTGTGTTTTTGCTTAGAATCATTTTCACCTGAAAACAAGTACGAACAAGAAATAACAAAAGTGAAGAAGTCACTACACAATACTAAAAATAGCATGGCAAATCATTTCGAAAAAAGGAACATTAACTATAATAAACAAGATTACAATCTAAGTATAAGAAACAATTGAAGTCACAAAAATCGAATAACAAAAAACTACAAGAATAATACTACGATTACTATCATTCTACCCTAATTCGTGTTCTCTGTAACTTCTAATTTAAGGATATGTCCCAGATAAGCTGAAAATGCATTATGTCTTATCTAATAACTTTTCCTCAATACCTTTTGAACCTGGATAGGTAAGCTGAAAATGCGTAACTTTCTATTTAAGTGTATGTCCTGGGTAAGCTGAAAAGTTGAAATCCCAACTTTTCACACCGCCGTACTTGGACATGTATCTTATAATAAGAAAGGAATAAAATTGACGAAGAATCAATGGACTCTCATTTAATAGACCCTCTTTCATTAAACGGTAGTAGTCAAATTTTCCGATTATGGATTTCAGTTTTGAAACCTTTATGAATTATGAATTTATGAACTTCAGCATTTTTCATTTTCTTTTACTCTTTTCATATTTTGTTTTATCGTCATTCTTTCGTAATGCTTATACTCTCGGCCTTTATCCTTATGTCATACGCGTAGTATTTGAATTTTGAATAACTTGAGTCCTTTTTTGACCCTCCAATGAATACATGCAGTTTAAATTGATTTTCTAAAAAGACATAAAAAAGATGTAACAACTATATGTTGATGTTGGATGGAATGTTGTGACAACATCTGAAAATGCTCAGGACAATATCTTAAGGATGTTGCCTGCGATGTTGTAACAACATTCCTGATAATATCTCTGTAACGATTTTATCTATTCTTTCGGTCAAAACAGGTTGTGTTACTGTGAGTAAGAAATTACCTAGGCAAGCTTACAATGATGTTGTGTTTAAAACGTGGTAAAAGAAACAGTCAAAGCTTGGAGAAGAAGCAACGTGAAGACCAAGTCCAAAACGTTGAGATTTTTAAGGAGAAAGAATCGGTCCAAGCAGTTACCTTCTTTTACTCAACCTCTGCAACCAATCAGTGAGGATTTCAAGGGAAGTTCTACACTATAAATAGAGGGGAGCTTCAGAGTATCGATATCCAGAATTGAACGAGAAGATTTTCCAAGAGAGCTCTCGGATAATTACCTTAGAAACTGGATCAACACACCTAGCCTAAAGTAGTATGACAATATCTAGTCCCACATTACAATTGCTATCTTTATTCTAGATTAAGCTTAATGTTCAAGCGATTGTAATGAAGATGATGTATTTGTCTTTTTAGATCTTTTTAACTTTAGGCTGAAGTCATCTGCGACTTCACTTTTGTTTGTAATTTCTTTTTCGTTTGTATTGCTCAATCTTGTAAAAAGAAATTCATTTGTAATTGTATATAATTTATACAATTCTTTTGGTCATTGACCATCAAGGGATATATTAATATATACTTGAAAATATAAATTTTGTGTCTCTTTACTTTTCCGTTGCATTTACTTTATAAAGGTTTATACTGTTTTATCACAATATTGCCTCAGATGTTGACACAACATTGAAAGCAACACCCCGAGACTGTTTTTGTTGTTCTAGCTTTTTACGAATTTATTCTTACATATTCTTGCTTATCCATAGCCACAGGACCCAACACTATATATTCATATTATTGTGAAAGTACTTACATAAGAATCTAACATAATTGTGTTTAGTGAATATTTTATTAAGGGGACTAGTGTTAGAGAACATGATACCTACCTTTCTTTTGTTTCGTAATCAATTCAAAAGTATAGTTTATCACACTTCTATTATCACCAAAAAAAAAAAAAAACCATCAGAAACTTAAAATATTGATGTTACTTTAGTAATAATAATAACCCGAAGAAAATATGGTGTTTTAGACATGATTAACGACAATCAAAGCAGTTTATACTCAAATTTTGATATTTGTTAGAAATAGTTAATATATCATAATTTGCTGGCTAAAAACAATTCTTTCTTTCGTGTCGGTGAGTATTTTTTTACATTATATATATATTATTTGTTGAAAAATATTTATTAAACGTGAAATAAAGTAAATTCTATTAATTATGAATCGAACAATTGGGGCCCCACACGTAGGAAATCTTGTTTCCACACACGTGCACACGTAGTGCCAAAGATCAAAATTTTCTTAATGGAAGAGATATTGGTACGTATACGAATTGTTTAAGACGTAAGGTAATAGACGGTTATTGGTCAAATGACGAATGATTTCACGTTGGTAAATGAAGGAAGAAGTGTACGATGTGTAAAGATGAAATGAATCAGAAATCGCCACGTAACCGAGAGGGGCCCGACGCTACCAAGTCAGGGACGCGACTCTTGAAGAGTCGTGGTTCCTCCTCCAGAGAGCCCCGACTCTAAATGTCGTGACAATTCCAGTAGCTCACTGGAATTGAAGGGTCGCGGCTCCTCCCTTCGCGACTCTAATTGACGTTTTGGTTCCAGTGAGTTATCGAATCAAGAGCCGCGATTTCTCCCGGCGGCCGCTCTTCGATCGCTTTCGAGGTGAATTGAAACTGATTCTTGGGCTTGGGCTGACTTTGGAGCATTAACTCTCCATTATTTTGCTCATGAATTCAGCCATTACTTGGCTGAATTGTAACTCCAAATTCAAGGCATTAACATGGCATTCATGGTCATTACTTAGCCATTTGGAAGGTCATCATCTACACACTATAAAATGAGACACAAGGCTCATTTGGAAAAATACTTGAAATCTGAAACACTTCATCCTCTCTTGCAATCACAAACACTCAAAGATTTTTCTTCTTAAGCAAACACTTGAGTTCCCTTTGCTCTTGTATTTGATTGATGTTTTATCTTGGGATATAAGTTGTCATTACAACCGTTGAAAGGATATACGGGGCAATATTATCTTAAGGATAAATCAAGAATTTGGTCGACTCAGCAAGCCCTCATATTTGATCATTTCCAGATTTCTAACAAATAGTTGTTGTTGTTATTTTCTCGTTCTATACATTACTACTCACAAGCTTAAGATAATATTTGCTATTTCAAAAACAACATGACTGGACAAGATCAATTCAACCAATTTAACACTGAAAATTTCGCCGATGCTCAAGGCAATCTCATTGCCTTCAATACCACTACTCAAGGCACTAACGTTGTCTTCAACTCCACTTTTTTTGGCACTCCTAGTGTTACCACTGATCATGGCATTTCTAATGTCTTCCCAACTACAGATTTTGGCACGTCAAGTGCCACTATTTTTGGCACAATCAATGCCTCCACTGCTGCTCCAGGGACGTACAGTGCCTATGCTCCTGTCCAAGGCGTCAAAAACATCTATGCTCATGTTGGAGGCATTTCTAACACCTTTGCAACTACTCAAGGGGGCGTCATTGCCCCTGCACCTGCTGACTTTTACCATGAACGTCCTGAAAAGTTCATGGGCACTCACTTTAAGAGATGACAGCAAAAGATGTTGTTTTTCTGACGGTTATGGAAATATCACGTTTCCTAACCGAAGACCCTCCACTAGTTGGGGAAGACATGGACCCTCAGCCAAATAATTTGGCGGGAGAGGGCCAGGGTAACCATGTCACTGATGACACGAGGATGGTTCGCGACACATGGAAATATAGTGATTTCATGTGTAGGAACTATATTATAAACGGTTTGTCCGATCCACTATACACGGTGTATTGTACCATTGAAACTGCCAAGCAATTATGGGACAAACTTCAGAAGAAATACAATACCCAAGATGCGGGTAGTAAGAAGTTCATCATTGGGAAGTTCCTGAAATTTCAAATAGTGGACAACAAAAGTGTGACATCCCAAGTCCAGGAATTTCAAATGATTCTACATCACCTGGATTTGGAAGGATTAAAGCCCAACGGACAATTCTTGGTTGAGGCATTGATCGAGAAGTTGCCTCCCTCATAGATTAAGTTTATGAACTATCTATAACTCAAAACGAAGAAGATGACTTTAGACGAACTTGTTGTCAAACTCCAGATTCAGGAGGACAATAAGAAAGCCATGTCAAATGGGAAACAACCCGTTGAGGCTAAGGCAAATTCTGACGTAAGTCAAAGGGAACTCAAGCAAGAAGCGAAAGTTCCAAAAGGAAGGAAAGCCCTAAACAACTGAAAAGTTCAAGGGCAAGTGTAATCACTGTGGTATAGTTGGTCACATAGCCAAAGACTGTCGCAAACTCAAACGTGAGAATAAGACCAAAGGCAAGGCCAAGGCTAACATCGTCGAAGACACGCTCGTAGACGTTATGATTCAGGAGTTCTCAGCGATGGTTTTTGAAGCAAATCTCGTTGAGAATCCGGTGCAATGGTGGTTGGACACAGGTGCTACCCGTCATATATGTTCCAATAAATAAGCCTTCTCTACTTATACACCAGTCTCAGATAAGAAGTTGTTCATGGGAAACAATTCTTGGGGGTAGGAAAGATGGTCCTTAAGATGACATCCGAGAAGGATCTGACTCTGAAGGAAGTGATGCATGTCCCAGAAATTCGTAGAAATTTGATTTCTGGACCTTTGTTAGTAAATGCTGGTTTTAGGCTAGTATTAGAGGCTAACAAATTTGTAATCACCAAGAATGGAACTTTTGTAGGAAGGGGCTTCGTCTGTGAAGGCCTCTTTAAGCTTAATGTTGCACCTGTAATGTCTTCTGTTTCAAATATCAATAAAATTGCACCTTCTACTTACTTGATTGAGTCATCTAATTTATGGCATCATAGATTAAGACATGTAAACTATCAATCTATCCAAAGATTGGTAAAGCTGAAATTATTGCCTTCTATTGACATAAACCCTCAACGCAAGTGTGAGGTGTGCGTAGAGGCAAAACTTTCCAAGAGTCTTTTAGATCCGTCGAAAGGGATATCGCTCCTCTAGAACTTATACACACTGATATATGTGATTTGAAGTTCGCTCAAACTAGAAGGGGAACAAGTACTTTGTAACTTTCATAGATGATGGCACAAGGTTTTGTTACCTTTACTTACTAAGAAGTAAACATGAAGTCTTTGAAGCATTCAAACGCTACAAAGCAGAAGTTGAGAATCAACTAGTAGAACAGATTAAAACTATCTGTAGCGATAGAGGGGGAGAATATGTAGCGCCTTTTGAAGAACTTTGTACTCAATCGGGTATAGTTCATCAAACAACGACTCCTTACTCACCTCAATCAAACGGGGTTGCTGAACGCAAGAACCGAACACTAAAGGAAATGATGAATGCTCTACTCATCAATTCGCCTCCTCAAACCACGCTGGGAGAAACTGTCCTTACCGCAAATAGGATTCTTAACAGAGTCCCACACAAGGGTAAAGACAAGACTCCATACGAGCTATGGAAAGGAAAGAAACCTACCTACAAGTATTTGAAGGTATAGGGTTGTCTGGCCAAGGTAAAAATACTTATGCCAAAGCAGGCCAAGATTGGACCTAAGACTGTGGATTGCATATTCATCGGATATGCCAATAACAGTAGTGATTATCGCTTCATAGTGTACAAGTCGAATCATCCGGACATTTATGAAGATATGATCATGGAATTAAGGAACGCATGGTTCTTTGAAGACACATTTCCATACAAGAAAAACAACATAACCTCTCGCAAACGAAGTTATGAGTAAACCTCTGATGAACTAGGAGTTACTGACTACCTAGATCAAAATGGTTCAGATCTAGTAAATTTTGAAGTAGCTAACGATCCGAAATTTAGTATTTCGGATTCTCAAGACTTGGAAGATTCAGAGATGGAAACAAGGCAAAGCAAACGGGCACGGAAGGACAAGTCCTTCAGTCTAGACTTTGTACCTTATTTGGTTCAGGATGAACCACAAACAATCGTCGAAGCATTGTCAACTCCAGAAGCACCGCTCTGGAAGGAAGCTTTAGAAAGTGAGATAGAATTCATTCTGCATAACCACACCTGGGAGTTGGTAAAACATCCCCCAGGACACAAACCGTTGGGTTGTAAGTGGATCCTTAAACGGAAGTTAAAGGCAGATGGTTCTATCGACAAGTACAAAACTAGGTTAGTAGTCAAAGGATATCACCAAAAGGAGAGCCTTGATTACTTCGACACCTATGCTCCGGTGTCAATAATGACATCCATACATATGTTAATAGTTATCGCCACCTTGCAGGATCTTGAAATACATCAAATAGATGTTAAGACTGCCTTCCTAAACGGTGATTTGGAAGAAGAAATATATATGGACCAACCTGAGGGGTATGTGGTTCCAGGATAAGAGACAAAAGTATGTCGGCTAGTTAAATCGTTGTACGGGCTGAAACAAGCCCCTAAACAATGGCACGAGAAATTTGATAGTACCCTACTATCAAAAGGGTACGCCATTAATAGAGGTGACAAATGTGTCTACATGAAAGGAAATGTCAAATCCTTCGTCATGATATGTCTATATGTAGATGACTTGTTGATCACTGGAAGCAGTCCTGGAATAATCCTAGAGACTAAAAACATGTTAAAACAATGTTTTGACATGAAAGATATGGGCATTGCAGATGTCATTTTAGGGATCAAAATCTCTAAGACATCTAATGACTGGTCTTGTCTCAATCTCACTACATCGAGGATGTACTGAAGAAATTTGGGATGTTCGACAGTTCACCGGTATCGACACCATTAGATATAAATCAAAAGATTGACAAACATCTTGGTAAGACGTACGCCAGGAGCGATATGCGCAGGTGATTGGTAGTCTGATGTATATCACAAATTACACCCGACCTGATATCGCTCATACAGTTAATAAATTGGCTAGGTTCACTCGAAATCCAAGTGAGGATCACTAGAAAGCGTTGAACAGGATACTACGGTTCCTAAAGTTCATGATAAATTTCGGGTTACACTATTCGAGGTATCCAGTGGTACTAGAGGGGTACAACGATGCAAACTGGATATCTGATTGCAACGACATCAAGTCCACCAGCGGATACATCTTTACAATCGGTGGTGGAGCTGTGTCTTAGAAATCCTCTAGGTAAACTCTTATTGCCCGATCCACGATGGATTCAGAATTTATCTCTTTAGATAAAGCGGAAGAGGAAGCTGAATGGCTTCATGGTTTTCTAGAGGATGTCCGATGTTGGGATAAACTCGTGTCTTCTGTAATGATCCATTGCGATAGTCAGTCGGCTATAGGAAATGCACGAAGTTCAATATACAACGGTAAGTCTCGTCATATTCGACGGAGACATGAGTCTGTTAGGCAGTTGATCACCTCGGGTATCATTTCCATTGATTACATTAAATCAAAAGAAAATATCGCAGATCCCTTGACGAAGGGAATACCCAAAGATCAGTAGTTCTGCCTGTCTTGGGGAATGGGCTTAAAACCCAAATAATAAGAACCGATATAGTGGACACCCAACCTTACAGAATGGAGATCCCAGGAATAAAGTTCAATGGGAAAACTAAACTGTAAAGGTTCCGTGAGCGCTTCGGTGGAAGCAAGAGCACTTCGGATAATGTGTCTTTCTTAAGAAACATAATCCAAGGTCGTTCCTGTGATAGACAAAAAGTGCTACCTGTAAGAGGGGTAAAGGATAAGTTTCCAAACCTTTAATGATCCTCGATAGTTGAGGTTAGGTTAGAGAAATTTTTAATGGTTACTAACGCTTGTGTAGCGGGGTATTACAGGATACCTTGTAGGAGACCACCTATCTAAGTGCGAGGACAGGCCGCCTCAAATGAACGCACTTAAGAATCAAGGGTTTCCACGGCCCACGATGGACAAAACACTAGAAAGATTGAGTAGGAAAGGTGTTGTGTTGGTACAATTGTCTTGACATATACTAAACACTGACGGTTCAAGACATCACGTTCACCGCGCAGTAAATATGTCCGATGGTATTCTACTATGGAAGGTTCAAAGCTCCGGCTACCTCTCCGGATGCAACATCTTTCCGTCAAGTGATTGCTAGAAAGGCACCATGTGCGTGCACCAAAATCTCTTCCAAGAGGGGATTGTTGGAAATATTTATTAAACGTGAAATAAAGTATCGAACAATTGGGGCCCCACACGTAGGAAACCTTATTTCCACACACGTGCACACGTAGTGCCAAGGATCAAAATTTCCTTAATGGAAGAGATATTGATACGTATACGAATTGTTTGAGACGTAAGGTAATAAACGGTTATTGGCCAAATGACGAATGATTTCACGTTGGTAAATGAAGGAAGAAGTGTACGATGTGTAAAGATGAAATGAATCAGAAATCGCCGTGGAACCGAGAGAGGTCGCGGCGCTACCAAGTCAGGGCCACAGCTCTTCAAGAGCCACGGTTCCTCCTCCAGAGAGCCCCGACTCTAAATGTCGTGACAATTCCAGTAGCTCACTGGAATTGAAGGGCCGCGACTCTAATTGACGTTTTGTTCCAGTGAGTTACTGGAACTGAAGGGCCGCGGCTCTTCGACTGTTTTCAGTCCGTTGGAGGTGAATTGAAATTGATTCTTGGACTGACTTTGGAGTTAACTCTCCATTATTTTGCTCATGAATTCAGTCATTACTTGGCTGAATTGTAACTCCAAATTCAAGGCATTAACATGGCATTCATGGCCATTACTTAGCCATTTGGAAGGTCATCATCTACACACTATAAAATGAGACACAAAGCTCATTTGAAAAAAACACTTGAAATCTGAAACACTCCATCCTCTCTTGCAATCACAAACACTCAAAGATCTTTCTTCCTAAGCAAACACTTGAGTTCCCTTTGCTCTTATGTTTGATTGCTGTTTTATCTTGGGAGATAAGTTTCCATTACAACCGTTGAAAGGATATACGAGACAATATTATCTTAAGGATAGATCAAGAATTTGGTCGACTCAACAAACCCTCATATTTAATTATTTTCAGATTTCTAACAAATAGTTGTTGTTGTTATTTTCCCGTTCTATACATTACTACTCACATTATTAACTATTATATTTCACTTATAAAAGAAATAGCGTATGTCCCTAAAATTATGAATGTTGATTTATTTTGCTAGATCGTTATTTTTAATACAAGGGATATCACAATTTTAAGATACTATGGATATACTTTAGTTTACCTATTATTTATTATAAAGGGTTCGGCTCCGCTCTATTAGTTTTTGTTCTATTTTTTGTTGTATTCTTCATTAATGGTAGTGTTAAAAATATGAAATCTATTTTTAAAAGATAAAAAAACTGACCAATATTTTGGATATTTTTAAAAGGTAAAATAACTGACCAATATTTTGGATATGAGTTTCGTGCAACTTTGTATTCAACTAAATTTTTATTTATTGAATCTTTCCTTATTTAATTATGTAAGAAGTTTTAATATTTAGAAAAAGAAAGACAATCTAAGCGCTAGTTTCGCCCCCGGTTAGAAATGAACATTTTAAAGAAAATTGCAAGTTGTGATTAGAGGTGGAGTCAGAATTTAAAGTTTACGAGTTCAGAATTCTAATCGTTTAAAGTTACTCGATTCTAAATCAATAATTATACTTATTCAACGTATTTTTAATATAAAATTTAAACTAAAATTGTTAAATTCATCCGAAATTGTAATCCAAACGTTAGCTTCGCCCTGATTGTGGTCTTTGTAGCACTGAAAACGACTTATGATATTTTGGAAAATGAGAAAAAAAAAAGTATAAGGAAAGAATTCATATATGGTAAACTTTTACTTAATTTTAAAATTATATATTAGGTCTTCCTACTTGGTTCTAGGGTGGCGATGGGCGGGCCGACCGACCGTCCCGACCCGACTCCGACCACGACTCGCTTATAAAAAAAAAGCGGGGCTCGAACCGGCGGGGCAGTATGGTCCCGCCAGCCCCGATCCCGCCCGACTCCTTGACCCGCCCCAGCCCCGCTGGCCACCTTTGCACAAAATAGTCGTTGTCCAACGGCCATTTTACATTTTGGCCGTTGGACCACGGCCATTTTAGGCCTCCCCATCCCCAACCCCTACCCCCTTTATATTTATTTTTAACCCTATAAATACCTCATTCCTCTTCTTATTATTTTCACAAATCTTTCTACTCTCTAATCTCTCAATCAATCTCTAATTCTCTATACAACATTGTCTACATATTCAATCTATTTATTAATTTGAGAATTGGGAGTGAAGTTGCAACTAGCTTGAGGATTATCTATCGAGCAAAGTTTCAATTTTCAACCTCTCGATTACACGTCGACTTACGCGTCGGCGTTTGGTACATTCGTTCTCTCATTAAATTATTATTTTGTCTTTATTTCATTTAGCACATCTAATTTCATTATCTTTAACTATTTATTAGCATAATTAAAATGAAAGGACTAAGAGACATGTTGGGTAAGGGTAAGAGGTAAGGATCGGGCTTACAGTAGGGGTGTAACAAGGGCAAAGTCTTCTAGTATTCTGCTCCAACTATTCCTAGACAAGATGATTTTATAGATCTGAAATGTTTCTGAAATACCATATGATCTTGACACAAATGATTATCCGAAATTGAAGAAGATTTTAATTTAGATGACACTCTAGTTGATGATACACCTACTAATGAAGATGATGATACACCACTAGTGAAATGTCTCTGTCCCCTACTATGAGACAAGGTCCCAAAACGACCATTAAAATCAGTTGTATGGAAATATTTTGAGTGGCGTAGCTAATCAAGTGTTGTATGTAAAACTTGTAAAAATGTTTATTCTTTTAAAACTGGACAAGGTCATGGTGGGACGGGGGTTTAGGAAGACACCTATTGCAAAAACACAAAGCCTTGCATGCTCAATACATGATTGAAAAAGAAGGTGAGAAGACGTCCTCTCAATCGGGACAAGGTTCACATACTATCGTCCTGAGAAAGTCTGGTCAAATTAACCCTATGACGGAGTTGTAGGCCCTAAATACTATAAACATAAAGATAGGAAGCACTAGCAAAATTAGTTCTTGTGGAGGGTTTGCCTTTTTCATTTCTGAATCTCTGGTTTTATTCATTATGTTAGAGATATGTATAATTCGCTTATAAAGGTTTTCCTAGATCAACTGTTAAAGAGATGTATTTAAATTTGCACATGAATATCAACGATATTTACGTTATGCATTATATCATTTAAATTGCAAAGTCGCTTTAACTTCTGATATAGGTGGTAGTACTAACGGCCATGATTATTTAACGGTAACCTGTCATTGGATATATTATAAATGGTCTATGCAAAAACGTATTTTAGCATATAGATATATAGATAGAAGGCATTTGGTGAGTTTATTTCGAAAATATTTATTCATGCTGTGATTATTACTAATAACCGATAAAGTTATGAGTATTACATTAGATAATGCATCTTCTAACAATTCTGCTATTAGTATTTTAAGAGATGTTTTAACTTCGTCTTTTCCAAAACATTTTCATATCAAATGTGCGTGCCATATTTATAACTTAGTTGTAAAGGATGGTCTTTCACTTTTTCAAGATATTCTTGAAAAAATACAATTTGCTATACACTTTATTTTTAAAAATAATAGAATTCAACAGAGAAAAGAATATAAAAAAACTTGTCACGATTGTGGACTATCTTACAGAAAAATTCCCGAAGAAGTACCAACTAGGTGGAATTCTTTATATGACCAACTAGTTGTTGCTTATGACTATAGAAAACCTATTACTTTATTTTTTAACGCCCATAATCAAAATCCAAATGATATGATTGTGGATACTGATTGGGAGAAAATTAGAGAACTTATTGTATTTTTAGAAAATTTTCAACGAGCAACAAAAGAATTTTCTACTTTATATTATCCTACTATTTCAACTATGTTGTTTTATATAGCTATAATATTTTTACTTCTTAAAGAATATATGGAAAAACACGCTTATACTGCAGGCTATTAAAAATGTTTATGAAATTAAAGAAATATTTTATTCCTATTCCCTATTTATATTATTGGTCTTTGTATTAAACCCGACTATTAAAGTAGACGGTTGTAAAAGTCTTATTCAAAATATTTATACTGTATGGACGCTTACCACCTCCAACTCCCAAAAATTTAAATGTTGAGCCACCTATTGAACTAACGCTAGAAGAAGTGTTGAATAGCGTAGAGGATGAATGCAAAAAGTATATCGGCATTACGGAAGAAAGTGCTAGTAACCCGACTTTTGTACCATCTTCTTCTTCAACACAACCTAAAAAGACAAGCGGTTTACGTGGCTAGGCTAGTATTAATTCTATTGAAAGCCTCGGAAATAAAATGTGCGGTGATAGCAAGTGCTAACCAAATTAGTGAGTTCGATGTTTTTGTTTTGCAGGTAATTTACCTTACAGCGATTATCAATGAAGAAGGAAAGGAAGACTTATTTGAAATATTGGAGCGAATGAGAAGACATTTCCGACACTTTCAATGATGACCGAGATATTTTGAACATTGGCGTCATCAATCGCTTCGAAGCGCTTTTCTCAGCGATTTCAAATAGGAGAGCACAGACACTCATTAGCGGAGCGGCTTGGAGATGGCGTACTATTCAGAGATTGGATACGAGCGGAGGCGAAGGAGGCTGACAACTGAGATTAACGAAGAAGATGGCGACAACTACAACGACATTTTATCTCAAGGCATGAGTAGCGGCGTGGAACAATTTGATCAAGATATACCAATTCCAACCGAAGAACCACAAGAAATTATAAAGAAATTAGAAAAAATATTTTCAAATTGGTAATTTATTTCATTGCAATTTTTAAATTTTTCTATGTCTTTCACTCTTTTGCAATTTTTTTCAACAACAGTACACTACAATGTAATTTTGAATCTTGTATATTTGATATTTCAATGAAATTAATAATATAAGAGACACAAAAACAGCCTTGAGATGTTTTTTTTACACTATTCTTGTCTTTGTTTAATTATTTAGTTTATAACTTTATACTTTATAGTTTATACTTTATACTTTATAAATATATTATATATATGAGTATAATACTATAATACTATAATTATAAATTATAATACTATAAGTCTATAATATTATAGTATATGTATATGACATTATGAATTTATGACTATATGACAAGTATATGTTAATGTTACTTTGTTAGTACTTAGTACTTAGTAATTTAGTATTTTTAATTTAGTGAAAAAATTAAAAAAAAAAAAAAACACACAAAACCCGCCAACCCGTCTCGTCCCGACCCGACTCGTCAGGCCCGACTTATACGGGGCCGGACCGGGGCGGACACTGTATGGTCCCGCCCGACCGACCCTCCAGCTCGCCTACCGACTCGCCCATTTTCCCGCCCCGACCCGCCCCGCTCCGCTAAACCCGACAGGTGGGCTGGCCCGCCCACCGGCCACCCTACTTGGTTCTAATAAAGAAATATAATAATAATATACTCAGTGTCATCACACAATTAGAGTATGAGAAGGGTGATATTTACGCAAGCTTATCCCTACCTTGTAAATAAAAAATATTTAATAAGTAAAATTTTAATTGATTTCAAAATTCTATTAATAAAAAAAATAATTAAATAATTATTTTATTTAATGTGATTCAATTTTTGTTGATGAATGAACCCGCAGTCGCTACTCTTTCGAGTGCACGCAGTAAACCGGTGACGTAATAGCGCAAACCACGCCACCGATTAACCACTTGCAAGCCTGCGCGACATGATCAACCAAGAAGGTTTATGCAGGGAATCGAACTCGTGACCTTGCGGTTTCGCGCTCTACTGCTACCCTTGCGGGTATGTGATTCAATTTTTAAAGTGTAAAAAGGTAGTGAAATATTAAAGTTCTTAACTGGTCAAAACTTCATCATGTGTATAGACTATAGAATAAAATATAATGAAAGGTAGGACCGTAGTAGTCGTTGAGGAAAGAAAATTCAATTCAATTATTGATAATAAACAGTGGTGGGAAGAATAACTCTACAAGTATATACTTTATCAACTGTTTTCTTTCACACACAACTATTTGTGTGTATATATATATAGTTGGCAAAACTGAAAGACTTACAAACGAACAGAAGTGTATTGTTGGGTGTGAATTAAAAAAGAAATTAAAAGGAGAGAAAATGGAGAGCACATTGAAGGACCAGATATCAACACCGGGTGGTGGTGTTGAGGACATGTACGGTGAGGATTGCGCCACCGAGGATCAGTGCATCACTCCCTGGACTATCGCTGTTTCTAGGTACAAATCTTTTGAACTCTACTTTTCGAGGACGGATTCAAGATTTGAAATTTATTGTTTATTACGACGGATTTGAAGTTTATTTGGATTTGTTGTTACGGTGATTTTAAGTTAAATAAAATAATAACTTGGTTCACACTTAAATATTTAGTTAAAAGTTACTGAATTCATGTGAACTCACATATAACACTCTTGATCCACCACTACTAGTTTCTCCGGTCACAACTCACCATGTCTATGTTTATACACCATACTCAGTTCAAGTTTCAGCTTCATAACTCCGAATTGTTCGGCCAGTGGCTTAATTTGACTTATTAGGAGCATTAATTTACGACTCTGTATTTTATACTTGATTATTTTTTGGTTTTTTCAGATGCTAATGATGTATTCGATTTTGATGCAAGTTTATCCTCTATTGATCATTGTACTAGATTGCAACTTGTCATGCTTTAAATGTTTGATTGTAATGGTAGTCTAATTAAAGGTTGATCCAGGATTTAAAGTTTATGAGCTCCTAAAGCAATTTCAAGTTAATATAAAACAATAATTGGGTTAAGATTCAAATATTTATAGATATTTAGTGAATATTTTAAAATACCATAATGGGTTTAAGTAAAAGTTACTGGTTCATGTAAACATGCATGCAACACTCTGGATCCGCCCGTGAGTCTAATGTTAGGGACACTATATTTTACTGGGAAATTTGCTGAGGTTAAGTTATATTTTCTTGTGCTTAGTGGTTTTCTTGAATATGTAGATAGATATTATGCTGTCAAGCAAAGTATCTTTTAGATGGATCTGCATTTTATGATGATGTGTGAGGAAATAGCTCTGTACTTTAGTTCTTTTTCATGTTCAAGTAACATCATAACATCCAATAGTCTTTCCACAAATTCGATACCGTTTATAGTTGGATGAAGTAGGATTTACTCCTGATTCAATGGTGATGAGATGTTCATGAATTAGTAAGACTTACAATATTCAGGAAGGTTACTTTCTGAATCACTACAAAAAAGCTGGAATTAGCTACAAACTTCGTTATTAATCCGTCGCTAAGTTGTATGTAGCAAACAAATTTTTATGATAATCCGTCGTTAAATAGAACTAGCGACAGATTTTACTGTTTAGCTATAAAATTTGTCCATCGCTAAGCCCTACATTTTTAGTAGTGAATTATGTGAAGGGTTCGTTATTTACATTAAAATGGCGCTGTAAACCTGAATGTATGTTTTACCTGTTTGACTTGTAATTTGACAGTGGCTACAACTTGTTGAGGGATCCGCGTTACAACAAAGGGCTCGCCTTCACTGAGAGAGAGAGAGATGCTCATTACTTGCGAGGCCTTCTGCCTCCTGTTGTTTCCACACAGGAACTTCAGGTTAAATTAGTTACTAATTCAAGTCATGTGTTGTGTGTGTGTGTGATCTTTATAAGAACTTTATTAATGTTGTGCTATATGTCAAATAGGAGAAAAAAATTATGCAGTCTCTTCGCCAATATGACGTCCCTCTGCACAAATATGTCGCCTTGATGGAATTAGAGGTATCGTTGGAAACCAAGAAAGGAATATAGTATCTCAACTTTGTTTTGATGCCCTTCTCACTTACTTTTCCCTATATTTTTGCGGTTGTAATTTACAGGAAAGAAATGAAAGGTTGTTCTACAAGCTTCTTATTGATAATGTAGAAGAGTTACTTCCAATTGTCTACACTCCAACTGTTGGTGAGGCGTGTCAAAAATATGGAAGCATTTTTAAGCGTCCGCAGGGTTTATACATCAGCTTGAATGAAAAGTATGTAATTTGCTGATCAAAGGTGTTCTTTTTACTGATTTCACATGAAAGTAAATTGAACCGAAGTATGAATTATTTATTTTCAGGGGAAGGATCCTTGAGGTATTGAAGAACTGGCCTGAAAAATCAATCGGGGTCATCGTCGTGACTGATGGAGAAAGAATTTTGGGACTTGGGGACCTTGGCTGTCAGGGAATGGGGATACCAGTTGGGAAATTGGCTCTGTATACTGCACTAGGAGGAGTCAGACCTTCAGCGGTACCAAAATTTGTGAATTATTATACCGTTTGTTTTTGTGCCATCTTATCTATGAACATTTTCGATCATCGAATTTGCTTGCATATGCAGTGCTTGCCTATAACCATTGACGTAGGGACAAACAATGAGAAGTTACTGAACGACGAGTTCTACATTGGTCTCAGACAAAAGAGAGCAACTGGACAGGAATATTATGACTTCCTTCATGAATTCATGTCAGCTGTGAAGAAAAATTATGGCGAGAAGATTCTAGTACAGGTCAATATTTTAAAACTTATCCAATACTACATCGATGAATTGTTCATCACCTTTTTTTCCATGTGATGCCTGAACCTGATGTTTATAACTTCATTCTCAGTTTGAAGATTTTGCAAACCACAATGCTTTTGAGCTGTTGGCTAAATATTGTACCACACATTTGGTCTTCAATGATGATATACAGGTATGGTATATGTTGATATAGCTATTCTCATGAGACTGATATAAGCCTGGAATTAGCTACAAAATATCGCTAATCCGCCGCTAATTAGGATTAGAGACGAATTTTGCTGTTTAGCTACGGAATTTGTCCGTTGAATTCCTCATTTCTTTGGTATATTCATTTCGGATTGTTGATCCGGTATTGCAGGGGACAGCTTCTGTGGTGCTTGCAGGGCTTATTGCATCCCTTAAGCTACTTGGAGGTGCATTATGTGATCATACATTCTTGTTCCTCGGAGCCGGAGAGGTTAGTTTCTATGCTTTTTGATAAATTTGCCACTCCAACTTGGGTCGTTTTCGGTACAAGATTTCACAAACTAAATGGTGTAAAAGATGTTTTAAATTTAAAAAAGGTTCTCAAAACCAAACGACAAATGGATTAATTTGCTGATCATGTTAATCGTTTTATGATTGCAGGCTGGGACTGGTATTGCAGAACTCATAGCACTTGAAATCTCAAAGAAGGTACGTACCGGATTGTGTTTATTTGTACAAACTGTAGTATGAAGATTTGTCCTAATTCCAATTAGTTGCACGTAATAAATTCCTGTGTTGTTTCCTGCAGACAAATGCTCCCGTGGAGGAGACACGAAAAAAGATCTGGCTTGTGGACTCAAAGGTAGAAAAAATAACGATCTACGATCTCTCTCAGTTTTTTGATCTTATATTTTATTTCTGATAGAATTGGGCACTTGGTTCTTCGATGTACATAATCCCGTCTAAACGAGTGATCATGTACAGGGTCTTATTGTTAGTGGTCGTAAGGAAACACTTCAAGCCTTCAAGAAGCCTTGGGCTCATGAACACGAACCTGTCAACAATCTCCTAGATGCTGTTAAGGCCGTTAAGCCAACCGTCTTAATTGGGACATCTGGAGTTGGACAAACATTTACGAAGGAAGTAGTTGAGGCCATGGCCTCCATGAGTGAGGTGATCCTTTTCGTGCTTCGTTTCTTTTTACTCAGCTAGATTTTTATTTCTTGAGCTAACAGACCTAAAAATAAATTTTCAGAGACCTCTTATTATGGCTCTCTCAAATCCAACCTCACAAGCTGAATGTACTGCTGAAGAAGCTTATACTTGGAGTGAGGTACGAATTATCAATGAGAAACAATTCCAGTTATATATATTTGTGGTCATTTTAGCTACATTTACTACAAAAATAAAAATGGAATTACCTTCGAACTCCGTTGCTGATCTGTCGTTAAATTTCTCGCAGCTAAAAGAATATTTCGATAGTCCATCGCTAATCCGTAGCTAAATAAGATTAGCGACGGATTTTGTTGTTTAGCTACAAAACTTGTTGGTCGCTAGTTCCTACAAGTAGTGATTCATGATGCTGACTGGCTTGTCAATTGCTTTTTTTCTTGAAGGGTCGCGCTGTTTTTGCCAGTGGAAGTCCATTCCCTTCTTTTGAGTACAATGAAAAAATCTACTTTCCTGGCCAGGTATATTGGATGCATATGCTTTCTCTGTTATAGTCAGTTCACAATGGAACGAATTCCTGATTTTGTTCTCTCCTTGTTATACAGGCAAATAACTGTTACATATTCCCTGGATTTGGTTTTGGCTTGGTCATGTCTGGTACAATCCGTGTGCACGATGACATGCTTTTAGCAGCTTGTAAGTACAACAGTGCGATGATTTTATGTTGGGGTTCTTTTACTGAAGTCTTCGTATCTTCTCAATTAGATATGATAAATTTTCAGCACTACTCGTTGGCCAAAATTAATCACGGGCGATAGCCAAAATATACACACACCAATCATGTATATAATATGTATATTTATGTATATAATATGTATATTATACTTAATATACAAAACATATACATTTGTTGGCTATTATTTTTAAAAGGTAATTATCCCTTTCTAAAACTAGTTCATTTTCTATGAAACAGCGGAAGCTTTGGCTGCTCAAGTAACTGACGAACATTATGCCAAGGGAATGATATACCCTCCTTTTGCTGATATCAGAAAGATCTCAGCTCACATAGCTGCTAGTGTTGCAGCCAAAGCATATGAACTTGGTGAGTGTATTTCCTTTCCATTTTCATGTTTTTTTCAACATTTTTTCTTGTCTCGTTTGACTTAAACATTAAACAATTTGGTCAATTGTACCTCAGGTGTGGCAACGCGTCTCCCTCGACCTGCAGATTTGGTGAAGTTTGCTGAGAGTTGCATGTATACTCCTAATTACCGAAGCTACAGATAAATTAATCATTTCACAGGTGGATAATCTTGTATGCACCAGAGACTTATAGTCCTTTTCGACCTGCCTTTCTTGTAAATTTTTGTTGTGTAGTAAACTTTCCTTTCTGTTTGTTGTGTAGTAATCTTGTAATTGAGTGTCTTGGCATGCTGCCGAAGTAGTAAACTATATTGATGTATGTACCTTTCATTCTGAAAAATGAAAATACAAAAAGATGTACTTTACATTCTGAAATTTGAATTAAAAGATATACCTTTCATGTTTTTATATACTCAAATGAGATATGTTTTGTTTGGTATTTTCACATAAGGATGATGCTAAGCGTTAGATAAATCCATTGGAATGAACCGTGTGGCAGAGATTGTGCTAGCTTTCAGCTTTTGTATTTCAAAAACCCACTAAAACTGGTGGTAATGCTTTCGGCTACTTAATGGATAAAAGTGCATCTCCATGCTACTCCTTCCTGTCCATATTATATACTCTCTCCGGTTAAAAAAGAGTGTTCACTTAGTCATTTGCACATCTCTTAAGAAAATGTTAACTCCTACAAGAAAAGGTAATTTGACGGTGGGGATCTAGTAGCTCAGTTAGTTGACTACATGAACTTTCACCGTTGATGAGGGTTTGAATCTCCACGTTGTAATCCCCTTTCCATTTTTCCATCGCCTACCCCTATGTAATAAAAAAAAAGGTAAGTTGACTAAATTAACCCTAATTAAATAGGTATTGAGAATTAGTCACTTAGCACTTATTAAGGGTAAATCTTGGGAGCAATCTGCCACCCTGGAACCAACTGAGCTACACCCATGCGGGTTTATTAAGGGTAAATCTGAAAAACTAAGATTAGTTCTTTCTTGATTTGGTAAATGGACATTTTAAAAAAAAAAAAATTAAGTGAACACTCTTTTTTAACCGGAGTAAGTAATGTTTTTAACTTTTATATTTAGTCCAAAATAAATGGTTTTTACATAATCAAGAAATCAACTTTTCTTTTTCAAAATTTTCCTTATTTAAATAAGTGGATTTTTACATTACTAGGAAATGATTAAATAGATACTACTATTTAATAAAAACACTTCTTATTTTGTAATTTCTAGCGGTAAATATATTTCTTAAGGTGTGTAATTAAACTATAATATGGACCGGAGAGAATATTAAAATTTGATTTCAGATTCCAAGCAATGTTGGAAAGTGTAAGTATTCCCAAGTGCTTCTTTTGCACTACCTCAATTGTTTAATTTTGAAGGTCTTTACAAAGCCAAATCCAATATTTAGAATAGTAATCAAGTTCGAAATTGCTCGTTGGAAAAGTGAATGTGGTATAAAAAAGAAAGTGTCCTGATTTACACTTATTAAAACGTTCTTATCTTTCATTACCTGTATATAATGTAGTTGTATACATCTCCATTTATCTTGACAATAACACAAGAACAAAAATGTTCTTTCCTTCGCCGAATTTCTACTGTAATTTTATTCTTTGTTGTTGCTTAATAACTAATATAATTTATTGAATTTTGGGGAATATACCAATGCCGATGAAATATCTTTCAAGGATAGTGTCGTTAACGCCACGACTCAAGAATTGAAAGAAATAATCCCTTGATTATTTTCATTAATGAAGAGGTATATATACAATTTACAATCTTCAAATATGAAAAATCATATTCATACTATACTTCTAAAATCTTAATTATACTTGTACAAGAATTCTACAACTATTGTAAGTTTGTGTACAACTTTGATTACAATTTCGGTAACTTATTTGTTTCTGATTCCGTGTATACAATATGTGTATATACACGGTATATTTGTCACACCCCCGCAGTCATAGCGGACGATTATCGTACGCTGAGACTGTCCCTAAAATTTTCAAATAAAACTGAGGGGAGACCCTTAGTAAAAATGTCTGCAATTTGGTACCTAGAAGGGACATGCAGACACGTACTTGTCCACGAGATACCTTTTCGCGAACAAAATGAATATCCATCTCGATATGTTTAGTGCACTGATGTTGGACCGGGTTTTCAGAAAGATAGACTGCACTAACAGTATCACAGTAGACCAAGGTAGCTTTCAAAATAGAAAAGTGAAGTTCTAATAGAAGATTACGCAGTCAACATGATTCAGATACCACATTGGCTACCCCTCGATACTCGGCCTCCACACTAGATCATGATAATGTAGCTTGACGTTTTGCAAACCACGAGACCAAGTTATCACCAAGAAACATACAATAATCAGATGTTGAGCGTCTGGTACCAGGACATCCACCCCAATCAGCATCAGTATATGATATAAGAGTAGAGACATATGTAGGATATAAAGGCAATCCATAATCAAGTATGGTCTGTATGTATCGTATAATGCGTTTGAGCGCATGCATGTTCTCAATTCGTGGGTTGTGCATAAATAAACACATTTGCTGAACTGCATAAGTAATACCAGGTCGTGTGAAAGTCATATACTGAAGTACCCCTGCAAGACTGTGGTAGTGGGCGGGATCCTCGTATGTACCAGATGTAGCACTCAACTTCGATTTGGTATCAACCAGAGTGGAAGTAGACTTGCAAGATGACATATCCCAACTCTCTCAATGATCTCAGCCGCATACTTCTTCTGTGATAAAAATAGACCACATGCATGATGAGTGACATCTATACCCAAGAAATAACTCAAGGGCACCAAGTCTTTCATAGCAAACTCTGAACTAAGAAGTGACAATGATAGATTTGCACAGATTATCAGAAGAAGCAGTCAATATAATATCATCCACATATAATAAAATGTATGCTAGAGAAGTACCACTATGATATATGAATAGAGAATGATCAGACCTGCTGTGAGAAAACCCAATAGTAGATACATAATCTGCAAATCTTTTACACCAAGCTCGTGGAGCCTGCTTAAGCCCATACAAAGACTTCTTCAGCAAACAGACATGCTGAGGAAAATTGGGGTCTCTAAAACCCAAAGGATGATGCATGTATACTGTTTTCTTAAGATCACCGTATAAAAAAGCATTTTTCACATTCAACTGATGAATGGACCGTGCTTTTGAGAGAGTCAAAACTGAGAACAGTGTAAATGGTAGCCGGTTCGACCACCGGACAAAATGTCTCACCACAATTCACGCCAACCTGTTGAGACTTACCATCACCTACAAGATGAGCCTTATGCCTCTCAAAAGAACCGTCATTTTCTTTATGAGTAAAAATCCACATAGACCGAATAATATTAACACCAGACGGACGGGACACTAACTCCCAAGTCTTATTTTCAATAAGAGCATTATATTCGTCATTCATAGCCAATTTCCAATTCGGGTCTTGTAGGATAGACATAGGGTTACATGGTAGTGGGGATTCAAGGACATTAGAATTGAGATTGAAATGTCATTTTTATTTAAAAATACCCTTTTGACTACGAGTAACGGATCCTTGACTCGAGATAGAATCGGGTGGATTTTGGGCAATAGGCGGGTTAGTGTGGTGAGTCAACATCTGATGGGCTTGCTGGCCCAAAATTGGACTCGAATCGTACCGCGAAACAAAAGTGGTGCAGAAATTTGGCTGGGAAATAGTACCGAAATCGGTATTGGGCCATGAAATAGCCCGCATGCGGTATTTGTGCATTGATGGGTGGACCATGGGGACGGATTACGTGGGCGGCGAGCGATGGAGCTTCTTGTGGATTTTGGTCACGGAATAATTCGGATAATATATGGTGAGACCCTGTCATCCAAAAAATTATACGAACTAGGCACGGAACTACACACTTTAGCAAACAGAAATTGAGTTTCATCAAAATAACATGGTGACTAATTATGTTTTTATTAGAGGATAAATCAAAACATTTGTAACAACGATGATTAGATTGAAAACCCAAAAACACACAAGCGGTAGAACGGGCTTGAAGTTTGTTAATTGTAGTGGATGGAAAAAGAGGATAGTGTTAGGTCTCGAGAGTTATAATATGGAACAATTCAACAAACAAATTGGAGAGGAAAAATCGTATGCTGAAAACAGTTTGCAAATGTCGGCAATAATGTCGTCTGACACAAGTGACGACACTTTGATAAAAACAGAAAAACCTTTGAAGAGTAAAATGCAACAAAAATAATAAAGGACACAAATGTTTAATATTTACATATTAATATAACCTATGACGGTCAGTGACCGAAAGTATTGTATATATTTATATACAATTGAATAAATTCCTTCTTTTATAATATTACAAAATAATACAAAAGGAATTAAAAAATGGTGAAGTCGCAGATGACTTCATGCCTGAAAAATCTACCTAAATAGACATAGACAACATCTCATTACAATTGCTTCAATAAAAAACAAATCTAGAATCTAGGCAGCAACTGTAATGTTGGACAGAATGTTGTCAACACGCTCATGCAATATTTGTGATCCAGATTTCTGAGATGAAATCCCGAGAGCTCTCTTGGTATTTTTGTATTTTAATTCTGGATATCGATTCCTTGATGTAACCTCTCTATTTATAGTATAGATTCTTCCTTGAAATGCTCAATGGATCGTTGTAGAGGTTGAGGGAAAGGTGGGCGGCTGATAAGGTTTGTTGGAGAAGAATGTGGAGCAAGATCCTCTAACTTCTTGGACTTGTTCTCCAAGCTTAGCAACGACTTTGACTAGGTCTTCCCACGTTTTATCAGCTCCAAAACTCCTTGTCAAGTCACTTTACCATCGTGGTAAAAATCCCACGAAATCTTCAGTTCCGTGAAGTAAGACAAAATTGTTTCACATAATGTTGGTCCGAATGTCGTGACATTTGTTCCAACATTTCTGATTTTAACTTAGAGCTGAAAATGATACGTTGAGCAAAATGTCACAACACCAAACCCAACATTAACATTCTCTCCCTTTTGCCTTTTATTCACAAAATCTAATTTATTAAGTGCAAGTGATTTACGACAATGTCATAGGTGTTGTCCCAACATCTATGTTTACACTAATGCTCCCCCTTAACCAGTGAAGGCATACAAAAAATATATGTACACCAGTGTATACTACTATATAGGATTACACACAATGTTAGCACAATATAGATATACACATCATAAAGGATTAGAAGAAATAAACTAGCATATTAACACATTATCCAAAATATTCAAATCATATTCTCAACTCCAACCAGTAGCATCAGCTTCATACGGTATCAACCAGTAGCATCAGCTTCATACGGTATCAACCAGTAGCATCAGCTCCTCATAACTCATAATACAACAACATCTTTCTACTCATGCATTTCTCCTTCTCTTCACAGAACAACATCATTTAACCTTCTTTGTCAGGGTCAGCTCCCCCAGCATTAGCACTTTCTTTGCTTCCTCGACTTCAGCAGTAGCCTTCTTCCTCTGCTCCCCCTGCATTAGCATTTCCTCGACTTCAGCAACATCATCAGTTTCTCCCCCTTTTTGTGAAGAAAGCATCATCATGAACTAGTTTCTGGCTTGACTCAGAGCATTCCTCACAGTATCAACCTCAGAGATTTGTTGGTTGATATTTGCAATTTGATTCACAAGCCATTCAGCAGACAGTGGAGACTGTCTTGGACCAATGTTGTCAAGAATGTTGGTGACATTCCTGTCAACATCTGCACTATTTTCTTATATTTTCCAGGGTAGATCGATGACTCTGTCTCTACTCTTCAAAACTTCTTTGTTTATTGTGTACAGTTCAGGAGCCTTCCCTAATGTGTCATCTCTCTTAGGTTTAAGACCTAGGGTAGTAAAAAGTTTGTATATCAGAGAGGGATAATGAAGGATTTGAGGTTGATTCTTTTTGTGCCAAGTTGACAAGTTAATGGAAGATCATTTTGTCCGGATCAACTCTCAAATATTTCCCAATTTTATACAACAGTGTAGCTTATTCTGTAGTTACAATTGACTCATTCATTGAAGGAAGCCAATTGTGTATAGCAATTTGTGAAGGGTGGAAAACATGGCTGTTAATTTAGAGGTTGGACATCTAGAGATCTACTTATGCATTATACCTCATGTGAGGTACTCAATTACTTCATCTCTATTGTCCACTGCAGGGTCTGCTTATCTAATATTCTCTTCAACATTTAATACCATAAAATTATTTATAATAGCAGGTGTGAATATACTCTGTTATAGAGATATACCTTCCCAAATTTCTTTGAGTCGGTATCCTCTATAGCAGAACTCAAATTAACACAAAACAACCTGACTATTTTATCAATATATGGTCCTTTCTCAGTAACAGATCCTAGGAGCTGTCTTTCTTTTAAGAACTCTACCAAATTATATTCTGAACATGGGGTAATATCTATTACTTTTTCAGACCTAACAACTCTATTCTTATACCAGTCATAATTATCAGAATTTGTTTTAAAATAGAATGTGTCTAAGTAGATAGATACCTAAAGGTCTGAATCAGATTCAGTTTTATTGGAGGATGTTGAAGTTTGTGTCTCTTCTGATGTTGGCTGAAATGTTGCCTGAGATGTTGTAGCATCAGTGACAACATTCGGAGCAACACTCGATTTGGCATATCTGGAAATTCTTCACTGGAGTTTCATCAGGAACTTTCTCATTTTCTTGAGACACATTTTGCAGTATATAAGTAGTTGGTTCTTCTTCACTCTCTTCAGTTGAGAACACCAAGTCCGTGTCGTCACTTTCACTAATCGAGCAAGCAGGTATAGAAATATCACATATGGACCTTTGACTCTTCACAAACTGTTCTCTCAAACATTCTTGTTACACCTCGTAATTTCAGGACATGTTTAAGAGAATGTACGTAAGGAAGCAGAACTTTAAAAATTTTGGAACGAAACAAGAATTCGTTATTCTTAAGGAAAATCTTGCGAACCTCGGAAAAGAGAAGTGTTTGTTAATGAGAATTGGGTTCTCGAATTTGTCATTTGAGACTTAGATAATTTATCAGAATTATGGAATATTATTTTCGGATTTGGTCACGTGGGGCCCACCCGGGAAATTTTACCTTTTTGTGGGATCCACAAGTTTTTCGATATTTTGACCAATTATGAAAATTTTGGGAAACGAAATTCTTTGGACGAATGGGAGGGTGACACGTGTCACCCCCACATGGTCTTGGTCGAAAATGACCAAGGGTTAGATGGTCAAGTCTTGAAAGCCAAGGCTTGACATTATTGACCAAGTCAACTAGCCAACTTGTACAAGATCTTTATCTTCTTGAATCTCAACCATACAAGTGTTCTAATCTTGACCCTTGAGTGTAGTATATCAACACACTAATAGCAAGACAAGCTCACAACACTTAGAAAATTTTCCAAAACTTTCTTGCTCTTGAGGAGCTCTTGGCAATAGCCCTTACCTCACAATTGTTTTTTGCAATTGTGGATCATAAATCACAATACTTAAACCAAGGGTTCCTAAATGTATTCTAAGGGTATCTCAATACAAAAATCCCGAAAAAACTACGTTTTTACGTTAGTCGCAACATGAAAACCTAAGGGGGTTTTCATAGTTGGAGTTGGAACTTGAAGAGGAGTTATTCATAAACTTCTAAGGGTTGCTTGGAGTGGATTGGAACGTCGAAAAGAGGATCTAAAGTTGCTAAGGATCGACTTGAAGTCTTGGATTAGATTTGGGCTTATTGAGGTAAAAATCTTCGTCTTACTATTGTAATTGAAGATTTCATGATATGATAAGTTAGAAATGATCATGTGATATATGGAATGAAGATCTATTAATGTTATGGAATTTAGAAGCTCAAAACCGAAAATGGAAAGTTAGCCGTTAAGATTGTAAATCAATTTGGTCGATAGTTACAATCGTCGCTTGTTAAAGAAGAAAAGATTATAGTTGTTAAAATGGTTATTATGTATATAACATATTGGAATAACAACTTGGATTGAAAAGGAATTGAACGGAAATTGACATTGTTGTTGGCATTGATTATAGCCGAGAATTGCCTTAATTGTTGGACAGTTTTATATTAATTGTGGGGCAGAATTTTACACGTTTTGTTAGGCGTGTAATCCCCTTTTGGTTAGCTAAATTGTTGAGCCTTAAATGTGGCATATTGGTTGTTGATTTCGGGCCTTGAAAAAGGTGGAAAAGTACGTAGAAACAAAGAAAGTGCTGCCCAATTTTCCGTAGAATAAGAAGCTTTACACTTAGAATATTCTACATTAAAAGCTAGAAGTTGATAGCCGTATTATGGTCATTATAGGTTGACATTCTACGTGTGGCATATTCAACTTGGCAAGTGGATTAAGTCGGGGAGGTATGTGGAACTTTCCCTATCTCTTGAGCATGAGTTTTATTAATGTATAGTACGGTAGACGTACATGCTTTAAATGAATTCAGTTTCATTTTGATATCATTGACTTGATTTAAAGTATGTAAGTTTGGTTGAGTTGGAAAGTTAAACTCATGTTATTTTTAAAGAATGCAATGCTTGGTTTAGAAAGACATAAAGTGTTATAATGGCTTTATGAGAAGTTAAATGAGTGGTTTACTCAAATAATTTAAACAAGGATAAATGACTTGGTTTTAAGAAAGACAACTTGATTTAAAAGCATAAGTTGCCTAAGTTTTGAAAGTAGAAGTCACTTGGTTTAAAAGCCTTGAAATGAATTTCTAAAGGTGTAGTGACTTGTTTTGAAAAAGTAAGCATGCCTTGATACTAAAGGTGTTAGTATCTTGGGGTTTTATATAAAAATGAGTCTTTTGAAAAGAATAGAAGTAAGTGGTACTTTGGGATAAATTCTCGGATTTTCATGGCATGTTAGTGCCTTAAGTTAAATAAAATGAGAGTGCATGCTAATTAAGTCTAATAAGAGTTAAGGGATTTCATAACTTGCTTATGATATTTATGATAGTCGGTTGTTCTTATGTTATGTGATTACGATAGCCGGTTGTGCTTATCTTATGTGATTATGATAGTCGATTGTGCTTATGTTACGTGATTATGTTAGCCGGTTGTGCTTGTGATATATTATTCATTACGGGGTCATTCCCCGAGGCATGTTGCATTTTCATATTCCGTGGATTTGCTCCCCACGATGCGAGAAAGTTACCTCATGCGAGTCCGTAGGGCTCATGCGGGTGAAACAGTCTCATGCAGGGCGGACCAGTCCTACGCGAGAAAATTACCTCATGCGGGTCCATACGGTCTATGCGGGTGAAATAGTCCCAGGAGTAGGATTGCATAATGATACTACAGGCGGATGGCCCTAGGTTAATCATAAGCTTCCTGTTTTAAAACCGGCAAAGTTTATTCTTGTTCACTCTCTTTGTTAATAAGGCACAAGGGTACTGTTAATTTGATTATCATACTTGTATCCAACTTTATGTCTAGACTTATGATTTAAATTACAGTATTTTCAGTTCACATACTTGGTACATATTTTGTACTGACCCCCTTTCCTGGTGTGTTCATCCGCAGTAGGTGGTAAAGAGTTGCGGATCCTTACTCTTACGATCACTGATCAGTTGTCATAAAGCTCCATTTCTCCGGAGGTTTGTCTTTTGGTACGGTTTCCCTGATGTTGTAGATTTATGTACATTCAGAGGTATGGCGGGGCCCTGTCACGTCACAATTGTTATGACAAAACTCTTAGAGGTCTGTAGCCATATCTTGTTGGTCAGTTTGTAAAAGAATGGATGTAACTGCTTTTGGATATGTAATTATATATATATGTCCAGGGAGGTAGTCTTATCGGCTAGCCTGTTGTTTATTTCTGTTGTTATACGTTATGTGGTTATGTATGTTCACGATTATCTCTCGATGTATACTGTAGCGGTGCCTGTGTTGGGCACGATCATGCCCGGTTGGTCGTGGCAAAATTGGTATCACAGCAGTTAGTCCTCAAAAAGTGTCTACATACCGTGTCTAGTAGAGTCTTGATTATCGGTGTGTTGTGCACCACATCTATAATCAGGATGCTACAGGACATTTATGATTGGTTTCCCATTCTTCTCACTCTGAGATCATGCGATAGAGCTGTGTGGTTAGGGTAGTCTCTCCCTAACGAGTTATGTTGATTGCAGCTATGTTGATTGGAAAAGATTATTGTGGATTGCGTATCCAGGTTGGTAATAATTGTTGTATAGTTGGTATAATGATGTAAGGCTATACAGATTTATGTATGAGGGTCATATGTGTTGCCTAGAATGATTTTATATTACCAAGAATTGGTAAGGACTAAATAGATACCGAAGGTATGGCTTTAATGAATTCTCATCAAGTTTACGTATTATTTTAAGATAATTGAGATGTTGAGGATAGAAGTAATCATGTTAAGGGACTTAATGGAAGACTATGTTAGTAAATTAAGCTACGTAGTATGCTTAAGAGAATTGTACGGACGAGATCTGTATGGAGTAATTATGGTTGTTATGATTAAAACAATACGATTGAGAGTTTCTATTTTACAAGAATATTGATAAGACCTTAGGTATATAAGGCCTTCTCGTAGTAAAAATTAAGTCGGATAAGAGTTGCCCAAGTCTAGTTAATCGCTTATTCCACCGAACCGATCGTGATGGCCTTAAATGTCGGGTGTAGTAACTCCGAGGATTTGAAAGACATAAGCAGTGATAGAAATTATGTACGTATAACTAGAATAAGTTTGGAAGTACGAAAAGAGTATGACCAGAAAGAAAGGGAGCAAACAAGTGTAAAGGAATAGAGCCTGAGGCCATAAGAACCTTTTGAGGTAGCTACACCAGTGGGTGATTGGGTGGTAGCTGAGCAGGTATATAAGAATTGTTCGGTGATGATACAGTACGGACCACTACCTAGTAGTAGATACGCACTTGGAGGTACTTGGAGTTGGCTTAGTGTGGCAGTCAGGGCCACGACTTTCCGAATAAACTCTAGAGAATGCACAAAGTAAGAATAAGATAAGTATGAGTGATACCGACTAAAAATAGAAGTGTTATACCCCGTAGTTCTGACCCTACGTACGAGAGCGTACGAAAGTATGTAAGACTTAAATTTTTTAAGGATAGGTTGACGGATTGTTCCGGGCGGGTTTTAGTCAACTTTGAGGCGGGTTATGACCCGGTATATTGAGAGTTCCTAAGTGTTTCAAAGGCCTAGGGCGTAGTTCGTTGAGTCTGGATTCCAACGCAACCAACCGCTCACGATAGGCGTCGAGAAGTTGCGAGAATTACAAGTTCGGTGCGCAATGGACGTAAACGTGCGGACTAAGGCGACAATGGCTCGGTGCACGCGCGCCAGCAGCGGCGCCTAAAGCAGGTCGCTTAGCCGCGCCGAAGATCGAGGGATCGCGAGGTTTCGCTGGCGGAGCCGCGCCGAGGCGGGTTTTAGGCGGAAAAACTTAGGAAATCTGATTTTGTTTTGAAAGAGGCCAAGGTGACAAGTGTCCCCATCCGATTTTCTGCATGCAATATATTGACCAAGGCTTGGTCATTTTCTATCTTTCATCTTCACTCTCTCTCTCAAATTGCTTCCCTTCCTTCTCTAAACTTCCACTTCTCTCTAGAATTTCCCCAAAGAGAAATTCTAAGCCTAAGAAAATCTGAAAGATAAGAGCAAGAAAGAAGTTTGTGGCTAGCTTGTTGGCATTGTTGTGGTGGTGTTCTTGGCAAGAAGCTAGCAATATTTGGAATAAGTTTGGCTAAACTTTAAGGTAACATTTCTTCCTTTAGAATTAGTTCTAGTGTTGTATTTAGAAGAAGGAACTTGTGATAGTAGATAATGCTCTTAGAATCATCAGATGCTTTAGAAATGTGGTTTGATATGAAGAATGGGTTAAGAAGAGATTATGAGCATGTTGTAGCCTAAAAACTACCTTAGAATTGTTAAGTAAATTGTTGTAGACTTATGGACATTTTGGGTATGTAATCCCTTTGAATTGTTGGTTTGATTGGGCCTTAAATGTATGCGTTTGGATGATAAATTCGACCTTGAGAAAGGTGGCAAAGTGAGTAGAAACAAAGGAAATGCTGCCCAATTTTCCATAGAATTTAGTGACTTAGAACTTGGATTGTTCTACTTTGAGATTAGAGGTTAACAGATCATGATTATTATAGGTTGAGATATTACTTGGTAGTTGAGCTTAGCAAGTGGATTGACCAAACAGGTATGTGAAGCTTTCCTATCTCTTGAGCATGAATAGATGAAACTATGTAGTACGGTGCGCACAAAGATTTGGTGTTCTTACTTGTTTTGATTATAAAATGACTTGTTCGCTTTAAAATGTATAAGTCCTCGATTAAGGGAAAAGTATGATTTTACTAAAGTATAGAGTTAATATAACAACTTTATGGGAAGTTGGTTTATTAGCTTCATAAAAGGTTAATGAAGAGATTTTACTCAAGTAAGATAAGTATATGAAGAGGCAAATTGATTTAAAGGCATCAATTGCCCAAAGGCTTTTATGTATAAAGAAGAGTCACTTTTAAAAGAGTTGAAGCATGTAGTACTTGGGTTAAATTCCGGTTTGCTTTTTATTAAAGATATGGTTAAGTGCCTTAAGTAAACTAAAATGAGGTATATGAGCAAGATTAGTAAGTTATAAGTTTTCTTAACTTATTTATTATTATGATATGATGTGATTTGAGATGTAAGAGTATGTCCGGCGGGCAAGCCCCAAGATCGCCATACCACTCTCCTTCGCAAAGAGTATATCGGCGGCCAGCCCAAGATCGTTATACCACCGCCTTGGTAAAGAGTATATCCGGCGAGGTAAGTCCCAAGATCGTTATACCACACAGTTCCGTGGATTTGCTACCACGTGACGCGAGGAATACCTCACGCGAGTCCTTAGGGCTGGGTGAAATAGTCCGCCGGCCCGTGCGTAGGATACCTAAATGCGGGTCCACGAGGACTATCACGGGTGAAATAGTCCCGAGTAGGGGTGCTTATGGATCACTGCGGGCGAGTACACTGTCTTGATCCAAAGGCCCCTATTTTATGCATTATTATATGTATATATATATACTTGTCACCTCGTTATTAGTAAGGCACTGATAAAAAGGTATTTTAATTGTCTTGACTCGACTTACTTTTAGACTTGATATCATTATTACGATATTTTCGACTTTACATGCACTACATGTTATTGTCTTTGCCCGCTTGGTGCGTTAAATGCGGTAGTGCAGTTGATTGGATCCTCGTTCTTAGGATCACTATTCAGGTGTCGAAGCTCATTCCTCGACGCTTTTGTTTTAATGGATTTTCCACGATGCTAGGTATTTTTATACATTCGGTAGTATGGCCGCATTCCGCTTGCAATCTTTAGAAGTGCTGTAGTCACATCGTATTTTGGGCTATAAGAACCGATTTGTATTATAAATACTTTGTTTAAGTATATGGTTTATGAGCAACATAGTGGCAGATATTTTTACCACTTTTATGAAGTTTATGTGTTGTTGTTCACTGCTATTCTACGACATATACTGACGAGGTACGGATAGGGTACTAGTCGCGGCCCCGGGGTCGGGTTGTGACAAAAAGTGGTATCAGAGCAGTTAGTCCTCGGAAAGTGTCCGCGCGCCGTGTAATTCAGTAGAGTCTTGATTGCTCGGTGTGTAGTGCACTCTATCTACGGGAGATTTGCAGGATATTTAGGATTGGTTTCCATTCTTTCACTCTAAGATCGTGCAATAGAGGTGAGTTATAGGTTGAGCCTCTCTCGATGTTTCCACTTTTGTATCGATTATGCCTCGCGCGAAACGCGGCTTGAAGGGCAAAGCGGTAGGTGCTTTGCTAGTGGGGCGGAGAGTCACGAGAGCCTGAGCCGATCCTTACGAGATGATGTTTAGGCGGCGAGTTCCACGTCGTGCCGGCCTGAAGTTCGGCGGCGGGCGCGGCTCACGAGCCGCGATACGGAACCTCAGTCGCGGCCGGGGCTACGGATCGGGGAATAGTTAAACTCTTGACGGCATAGTGGCGGCAGCGTAAACCGAGGCGGCGGCTAACCAACGACGGTTCTGGATTGATTTCTTGGTTGTCACCACGCTGATTCTATGGTTCAAGATGATGAGGATCGCGAAGTTTGTCGGCGATTCTGTGGACCATGCAGTTCTTAGGGCCTCGAGGCGAGTCTGTTATACTAGAACTTCTTCTGGATTCTGCGATATGCGCGTTGAACAGTTGAGTCATGGGTATTGTCGGTGAGATGCTCTTCCGCTGATTGGGAGGAGTTCGAGGCGTTCTAGACCACTTCTTGCCACGAGGTGAGGAGGCCCGTGTAGATAGGTTGCTTGACGCGAGGCAGGCGGGAGGACTATCGGGAGTCTGACTGAGTTTGACTCCTTGGCGGATATCGCACACCATAGTAGGCGCAGGCGAGCGAGCGGTTCATCGATATGTGATGGGGTTAGGCCGTCGTGACTACTGCATGGGGTAGCTCTTGGCCAGGAGATGGATATTTCCGAGATGCGAGCATCCCTTGCAGAGATTGAGATAGAAGCGAGATCGGCTAGATATGGGTCAGCCAGAGGGCCGGGGCAGCGAGGACTGAGGCGGATCGAGGCGGGCCTCGCGGCCGAGAATAAGTCCACATTCCGGCCGGCCTGAGTGCTCCTACCGATTTCGGAGGATCTCGATGGCGAGGTTATCGAGAGCAGTCGGGGCTCGGGACTTGAGCTTCGAGGGCCAGCGCAATCGAGACCACCTACCTCGGTGCGTTCGATGTGTAGATCTCTCGGCGAGTGCCGTATGGGTTCTAGGCGTGTTACTCTTGTGGCGGCGAGGGCATCTAAGAGATTGCCGTCGCGGCGTGGAGCATCAGGTTCGGCCGCGAGTGCATTCTTGAGTCTTCATCTTATGGCTAGACGCGGAGGCGAGTGTATGGGCGGCGAGCGCGGCGAAGTCGTGGCGAGGGTTCGATCGCGGTCCTCGAAGCCGCATTTATGCTATGTCGGTCAGGCGAGGACCGGGCGTCCCGGATGCCGTCGGGTACATTATTGGTTTCTTTGTGATGTATATGCTTTGATAGATCGAGTTCTACCTTGTCCTACATATCTCCTCATATTGCGATGGGAATAGGGATAGAGCGAGTCCATAAGACCTTTTGAGGTGGCTACGCGATGGCGATCGATGTGGCGGCGAGTGTATAAGGCTTGCCAGTGATTATAGATAGTCGTCATACCAGCCGACTTGATAGAGTTGGATATGGCGGACTTTGGCGTGATTATGGGTATGGATTGGCTAGCATCTTGCTACGCCAATGTGGACTGTAGGAGAGACTAGTTCGGTTCGGTTTCGTGGCCGATCGAGTGGAAGGAATACGTCGCCGTAGGGGTAAGTTTATTTCTTACCTCAAGGCTAGGAAGATGGTGCGGAAAGGGTATATCGACCATATGGTTCGGGTAGTCGACATCGAGGTGAGGCACCGACCTTGATCGATCTGGTCGTTAGAGAGTTTCGGGCGTATTCCCGGATGAGCTTCCGGTGTCCTCCCGAGAGGAGATTGAGTTTTGTATTGAATTGGCGCGGATACTCGTATCGATATCTATTCCGCCATATAGGATGGCACTGCCGAGTTGAAGGAATTGAAGGACCGGTGAAAGACTTCTGGAGAAAGGCTTTATTAGGCCAGTGTTTCTCCGCAGGAGCACCTGTTATTTGTAAAGAAGAAGGATGGGGCCGCTGCGTATGTGTATTGATTACGAGCGGTGAACAAGGTAACTATCAAGAATAGATATCCTCCCGGGATTGACGATTTGTTTGACCATTGCGAGGTGCAAAGTGTTTTTCCAAGATAGACCTGCGTTCTGGTTATCATCAGGTGCGAGTTAGAGAGATAGATATCCCGAAGACTGCATTCAGGACCCGGTATGGGCACTATGAGTTAAGGTGATGTCCTTCGGTTTGACAGCGCCCCGAAGATTCATGGATTTGATGAATAGGGTGTTGAGCCATTCTTGGACATGTTCATTATAGTTTTCATCGATGATATCTTGGTATATTCGCGCACGAGCGAGCATCTGGATCATTTGAGGCGGTATCGAGTCCTCCGAGACCGCAATTGTATGCCAAGTTCTCAAAGTGCGAGTTAGTTAGCGGTGGCTTTCCTAGGGCATATTATCGGGCCGACGGTATTCGGGTTGATACAACTAAGATTGAGGCGATCAAGACTTGGCGCACCAGCTACACCAGAGTTGCGCAGCTTTGGGCCTGCGGGTTATTATCGGAGGTTTGTAGAAGTTTGCTTCTATTTCAAAGCAGTTGACTAAGCCGACTTCGGAAGGCGGCTATGTTCCGATGGGCGGATACTTGTGAGAAAGTTTCCGATTGCTAAAGGAGAAGTTGACGACCGCCCGATTCTTACTCTTCGGAGGGCTTAGATGGTTATGTGGTTTTTGTGGCGCGTCGGTGTCGGGCTTGGAGTGCGTCTTGATGCAAAGACGGCAAGGTTATAGCTTATGCATCTCGGACTTAGGAAGCATGAGAAGAACTATCCCACGCATGACTTGGAGTTAGCGTGATGATTCGTGCCTTAAAGATCTGGAGGCATTATTTATATGGAGTTCATGTGGACATTTACGAACCACAAGAGTCTCGTGACATCTTCACCAGGAGTGAACTGCGGCGAGCGGTGGTTGGAGCTACTTAAGGATTATGGCGTTGATATTCGCATCACCGCGGGAAGGCTAATGTAGTGGCGGATGCCCTTAGTCGCGGTCGATGGGTAGTGCATGCGATGTTCAGCCAGAAGAGGATATGGTCGAGAGTTACATCGCCTAGCAAGCCTTGGGTCCGTTTGGTTGATTACATTAGTGCGATTCGGGTTCGAGAGGTTGCGAGCCTTCCATCGTCGAGGTGAAGGCGGCGATATGAGGATCCGATTTTGTACGCATGCGAGATGCGACTCTCGGAAGGAAGAGTCTATTTGAGTGGCGCTGATGGGGTGCTAAGGTCGGCGGTTGTGTGTTCCCGATGTAGCGAGGACTTCGTCGGATTATGGGAGAGCACGCGGTGCTCGTTATTCTATTCATCCGGGTCGACTAAGATGTACCATGACCTCGGATCGTGTATTGGTGGGATGGCCTAAAGAGGGGCGTTGCGGAATTCGTAGCACGCGTGCGGTGTCAGCGAGTTAAGATTGAGCACCGAGGCGGTGAACATTGCGAGCCATTGATATTCCAACTTGGAAGTGGGAGGTGATAAATATGGATTTTATCACGGACTACCCACCACTCGGAGGAAGCATGATTCCATTTGGGTGATTGTCGGCAGTTGGCGAAATCGGCCCATTTTCTTCCGATCGAACGGCGTTCTGGTGAGGACTATGCCGATTATATATTAGAGGTTGTGAGATTGCGGAGTCCCGGTGTCGATTATATCGGATAGAGAGCGGTTCTCGGCTAACCGGAGGTCTTTTCGAAGGGATTAGGGACACGGTGAGTCTCGATGCGGCGTTTCATCCTCGAGCAGACGGACAGGCCGGCGCACTATCGGACAACGCGAGGATATCGCGGGCTTGTGTTATTGATTCGAGGGTAGCTGGGAGGATCACTTGCCTCTTGTGGAGTTTGCTTATAACAACGGCTACCATTCTAGTATTCGGATGGCGCGCTTGAGGCCTTATACGGGAGGAAGTGCAGTCACCGATAGGCTGGTTCGAGTGGGAGAAGTTCGATTAGTCGGGCGGACTTAGTTCAGAGGTGTGGATAAGGTGAAGCTTATCGGGAGCGGTTATTAGCGGCTCAGAGTCGGCAGAAGTCGTATGCAGATCATCGGCGTCGACAGTTGGAATTTGAGATAGATGATTGGGTTTTTTCTAAAGGTATCGCCCATGAAGGGCGTGATGAGATTTGGAAAGAAAGGGAAGCTTAGCCCAAGGTACGTTGGGCGTATCAGTGTCCGGAAGGTAGGCAAGGTTGCCTATGAGTTAGATCTTCCGTCCGATTTGGAGGCGGTGCATCCAGTTTTTCATGTGTCTATGTTGCGGAAATGTATTGGAGATCCGTCTAGAGTGCACCCGATTCATGATGTCCAGGTGACAGAGGAGTTATCGTATGAGGAGAGTCCCATAGCGATACTCGATCGACAGGTTAGACGACGGACGAAAGGCGTGGCTTAGTCGAGGTCTGTGGCGGAGCAGCGAGGAGGAAATGGCGTGGGAAGCGAGAGGATGACATGATGAAGAAGTATCTCACTTATTCCCTATACCTCCGGGTAACCTACTTTCCGCTTGTTAGTTTTGATTTAGCATTTACGCTTGGTATGTTGTGGCTCGTGGAGTTTATTTTTGCAAATGAATAGTTTAGAGTGTCTATGTCGACGTTGTGATTTGAGTAAGTCTAGAAGGAACATTCGGGACGAATGTTTCTAAGGGGGGGAGAATGTTATACCCCGTAGTTCTGACCCTACGTACGAGAGCGTACGAAAGTATGTAAGACTTAAATTTTTTAAGGATAGGTTGACGGATTGTTCCGGGCGGGTTTTAGTCAACTTTGAGGCGGGTTATGACCCGGTATATTGAGAGTTCCTAAGTGTTTCAAAGGCCTAGGCGTAGTTCGTTGAGTCTGGATTCCAACGCAACCAACCGTTTCGTCGATAGGGCGTCGGAGTAGGAAGTTATGAGAATTACAAGTTCGGTCGCGATCGGACGAGCGTGTTTGGACTAAGCGGCGAGCGCGGCTCGGTGCGGGCGCGGCGCCTAAATACCGCAGGTCGCAGCGATTCTGAGCAGCGCGCGCCAGATCGGAGGCGCGCCAGTTTCACAAAGATCGAGGGCTACGGAGGTTTCGCAGAAGCGAGGTTTTTAGGCGGAAAAACTTAGGAATCTGATTTTTGTTTTGAAAAGAGGCCATGGGAAGGTGACAAGTGTCCCCCCATCGATTTTACATTGCATGCAATATATTGACCAAGGCTTGGTCATTTTCTATCTTTCATCTTCACTCTCTCTCTCAAATTGCTCCCCTTCTCTAAACTTCCAGCCCTCTCTCTAGAACCCCAAGAGAAATTCTAAGCCTAAGAAAAATCTGAAAGATAAGAGCAATAAAAGGAAGCTTGTGGCTAGCTTGTTGGCATTGTTGTGGTGGTGTTCTTGGCAAGGAAGCTAGCAATATTTGGAATAAGTTTGGCTAAAACTTTAAGGTAACATTTCTTCCTTTAGAATTAGTTCTAGTGTTGCATGTTTAGAAGAAGGAACTTGTGATAGTAGATAATGCTCTTAGAATCATTGCATGCTAGAAATGTGGTTTGGATATGAAGAATGGGTTAAGAAGAGATTATGAGCATGTTGTAGCCTAAAAACTACCTTAGAATTGTTAAGTAAATTGTTGTAGACTTATGGGACAGAATTTTGGGTATGTAATCCCTTTGAATTGTTGGTTTGATTGAGCCTTAAATATGGCGTTTGGATGATAAATTCGACCTTGAGAAAGGTGGCAAAGTGAGTAGAAACAAAGGAAATGCTGCCCAATTTTCCATAGAATTTAGTGACTTAGAACTTGGATTGTTCTACTTTGAGATTAGAGGTTAACAAGCGTATCATGATTATTATAGGTTGAGATATTACTTGCGGTAGTTGAGCTTAGCAAGTGGATTGACCAAAGAGGTATGTGAAGCTTTCCTATCTCTTGAGCATGAATAGATGAAACTATGTAAATACGGTAGACGACAAGATTTGGTGTTCTTACTTGTTTTGATTATAAAATGACTTGTTTGTTTTAAAAATGTATAAGTCCTTGATTAAGGGAAAAGTATGATTTTACTAAAGTATAGAGTTAATATAACAACTTTATGGGAAGTTGGTTTATTAGCTTCATAAAAGGTTAATGAGAAGAGATTTTACTCTAAGTAAGATAAGTATATGAAGAGGCAAATTGATTTAAAGGCATCAATTGCCCAAAGGCTTTTATGTATAAAGAAGAGTCACTTTTAAAGAGTTGAAGCATGTAGTACTTGGGTTAAATTCCCGGTTTGCTTTTTATTAAAGATATGGTTAAGTGCCTTAAGTAAACTAAAATGAGAGGGTATATGAGCAAGATTAGTAAGAAGTTATAAGTTTTCTTAACTTATTTATTATTATGATATGATGTGATTTGAGATAGGGTAAGAGTATGTCGGGCAAGCCCAGATCGCCATACCACCTCCTTCATGTAAGAGTATATCCGGAGGGCCGGCCAAGATCGTTATACCAGCCTTGAGGTAAGAGTATATCGAGGGTAAGTCCCAAGATCGTTATACCACCGGTTAGTGGATTTGCTACCCATGACGCGAGGAATACCTCACGCGAGTCCTTAGGGGCTTATGCGGGTGAAATAGTCCCACGCCGTGATGCGTCACGAGGAAGTACCTCATGCGGGTCCACAGGACTATCACGGGTGAAATAGTCCCGGGAGTAGGGGTGCTTATGGATACCTGCAGGCGAGTACCTGCCTTGATCCTAAGGCCCTATTTTATGCGATATTATATGTATATATATATATACTTGTCACCTCATTGTTAGTAAGGCCTGATAAAAGGTATTTTAATTGTCTTGTGACTCCACTTACTTTTAGACTTGATATCATTATTACAGTATTTTCGGCTTTACATACTTGGTACATATGTGTCTTGACCCCCTTCGGGGTTGCGTTCAATCTGCGCAGGTAAGGGTAAGCAGATTGAGGATCCTCGTTCTTAGGATCACTATTCCGGTGTCAGAAGCTCCATTCCTCCGGACGCTTGTTGTTTTGGTACGGATTTTCCCTGATGCTATAGGTATTTTTATACATTCAGGGGGTATGGCGGGGCCCTGTCCCGCCACAGTTGTTATCTTTAGAGGTCTGTGGTCACATACGTATTTTGGGCTATAAGAACCAGTTGTATTATAAATACTTTGTTTAAGTATGTTTATGGAAGGCAGCCTTATCGGCTGGCCAGATATGTTTTACCCTTTTTATGAAGTTATGTGTTGTGCTATGTTATTTGCTATTCTCGACATATACGTGGTACGAAGAGGGTACTAGTCGCGGCCCCGGGGTCGGGTCGTGACAAGAAGATATCATTAGTAGTTTTTGAAAATCTACACGATTTTTAAGGTGGTGTTTGATGATTAGAATTATAGAGGAAACCGCAACAGGACCCTGTGAATAGGGTTGTAACTTCAAGGAAAGATATTGAAAGGGAGATAAGCTCTCTCCCCCATGTAAAAGGATAGTTTTACGTATCTTTGAGGGTTATGCGTGCCCATATTATTATGCGATGGATATGAGACTGGTAAAGTCTTCAGTTTCGTCATGCAATAGGTTACAATTTTAGATAACCGTGGAAAAAGTATTGTGTTGGGGTAATTAAGGACGACATTAGAAAATGGTCGAGGATGTGTCGTAAGGATATAAATGCTGGTAATAAGCATGAATGGAAATGTATGACCGAGCCTCAAGATAGAAATATTTTGGGTTAATAATAAGTATAATGAAGGGTTATGACCAGTATGATAAGGCGAATGCAACTATAGTTATGTAAGTTTTCCAAGACATAATTACCCCAGACTAGCGTAAGGACCATTAGTAGTTGATAGGCAGTAAGAACACCTCGACGAAAGGTGGCAAGCCCGTAATGACGAGCCGGACCATATAATATACGGGGAGATAAGAGACCCAAGACAACTTGAAATGGGAAAATAAAGGTAAGACGAGCAGACACTCGAACGATGAGAGACCTAATCATGACAAGGCCAGAAATCTTGGCAAGCCATTGGATTATGTAGTACCATGAATTGGGGTTTGAACGCCTGACTATAAGCTCCATGAGCTGGGGAGAATAATAGGATTACTACTTGACGAGAGCAAGGAAACCTCCCCCTAAATTGCGATGGGCAGGAAGTCTTAGCCATGAGACAAGCGAAGAAATTAAATCTAATTATAGTAACCAAGTTGGGTGTGACAACACCCAAGATGGGGAAACATGAATCATAATTGAGATTTTGGTTATACCCGAATATTTCTGAAGGGTGAGAAAGGCTTTCAGTTATTGGGAGATAAGCTAACTACGACTACAGTTCTAACCCCTCTTGAGGAACATGATCCGTGAGATTCATCGGCTAGCGAGCCTTGGGTTTGGTTGGTTGGTACCGAGGGTAGCGGGATTCAGGTTCGAGAGGTTGTCGAGTCTTCCATTATTGAGGAGGTGAAGAGGAGACAATATGAGGATCTGGTTCTGACCCGGTATCGAGATACAGCTCTTCGGGAGGAAAAGAGTTTGTTTGAGGTAGCACCTGATGGAGTGCTAAGGTACGAGGGCATATTGTGTGTTCCCGATGTTGCAGGACTTCGTCAGCAGGTTCTAGGGGAGGCACACAATGCTCGTTACTCTATTCATCAAAGGTCTACTAAGATGTACCATGACCTCAAATGTATGTATTGGTGGGATGGCCTGAAGAGGGATGTAGCAGAGTTGTTGCTCAGTGTCCAAATTGGCTGCAGGTCAAGAGTGAGCACCAGAAGCCCAGTGGGCTATTATCGACGATTGAGATCCCGAATTTGTAGTGGGAGGTGATTAATATGGATTATGTTATAGGGTTGCATCGTACTCATAAGAAGTGTGACTCCTTATGGGTCATAGTAGACAGGACGATGAGGTCAGCCCATTTTTATTCCGGTCAGGACTACTTACTCGGCTGAGGAGTGTGCTAGATTATTTATCAGGAAGATTGTGAGACTGCACGGGGTTCCTACATTTATTATGACAGACAGATGAGCCCAGTTTACGGCTAACTCCTGGAGGTCCTTCCAGAAGGAATTGGGGACACAAGTGAGTCTCGATCGCATCTCACCTCGGGCCAAGCGGGACAGCGTAACGTCTTATCCATACACTTGAGGATATGTTGCGGGCATGTGTTATTTATTTTTCAGGGATGGCTGGGAGGATTATTTGCCTCTTGTTGAGTTACGTACGATAACAACTATCATTCCAGTATTCAGATGGCCCCGCATGAGACTTTATATGGAAAGAAGTGTAAGTCGCCGATTGGTTGGTTTGATATTGGCCAGGTTCACTTAGTTGGTCCAGATTTGATTCAGCAGGCTATGGATAAGGTGAAGCTTATCCAGGAAAGGTACATTGGGACTTATCAGTTTATCCTTAAAATAGGCAAGGTTGCCTATAAGTTAGATCTGCTGTCCGATTTGGAGGCAGAACATCCGGTCTTCAATGTTTCTATGTTACGGAAGAGTATCGGAGATCCATCCAGAGTTTTCCCAGTTAGTGATGTCCAGGTGACAAAGGGGTTATCGTATGAGGAGAGTCCTATAACGATACTTGATTGCCAGGTCAGGCGACTACGGTCTAAGGACGTGGCTTCCGTCAAAGTCTTGTGACGGAATGATACTAGGGAGAAGATGACTTGGGAGGCATAGGATGACATGATGCAGAAGTATCCTCACTTATTCCCTACACCTCCAGGTAATTCATTTCCTTACTTTTCGATTATTATTGACGTGTTTGCATAAGTATTGATTATGTGGCCATGTGTAGCACATGAGGTTATGTTGAGTGTAGTTAAAGGGGACTATGCCGATATATGTTTAGATAAAGCCTCGAAAGAACATTCGGGGACGAATGTTTCTAAGGGGGGGAGAATGTTACACCCCGTAATTCCAGGACATGTTTAAGAGAATGTACGTAAGGAAGCAGAACTTTAAAAATTTTGGAACGAAACAAGAATTCGTTATTCTTAAGGAAAATCTTGCGAACCTTGGGAAAGAGAAGTGTTTGTTAATGAGAATTGGGTTCTCGAATTTTTCATTTGAGACTAAGATAATTTATCGGAATTATGGAATATTATTTTCGGATTTGGTCACGTGGGGCCCACCCGAGAAATTTTACCTTTTTGTGGGGCCCACAAGGTTTTCGATATTTTGATCAATTATGGAAATTTCGGGAAACGAAATTCTTTAGACAAATGGGAGGGTGACACGTGTCACCCCCCGGTCTTGGTCGAAAATGACCAAGGGTTAGATGGTCAAGTCTTGAAAGCCAAGACTTGACATTATTGATCAAGTCAACTAGCCAATTTGTACAAGATCTTTTGTCTTCTTGAATCTCAACCACACAAGTGTTCTAATCTTTACCCTTGAGTGTAGTATATCAACACACTAGTAACAAGACAAGCTCACAACACTTAGAAAATTTTCCAAAACTTTCTTGCTCTTGAGGAGCTCTGGGCAATAGCCCTTACCTCACAATTTTTTTTTGCAATTGTGGATCATAAATCACAATACTTAAACCAAGAATTCCTAAAGGTATTCTAAGGGTATCTCAATACAAAAATCCCAGAAAAGCTACGTTTTTACGTCAGTCGCAACATGAAAACCTAAGGGGGTTTTCATAGTTGGAACTTGAAGAGGAGTTCTTCATAAGATTTTAAGGGTTGCTTGGAGTGGATTGGAACGTCGAAAAGAGGAGCTAAAGTTGCTAAGGATCGACTTGAAGTCTTGTATTAGATTTGGGCTTATTGAGGTAAAAATCTTCGTCTTACTATTGTAATTGAAGATCATGTTATGATAAGTTAGAAATGATCATGTGATATATAGAATGAAGATCTATTAATGTTATGGAATTTAGAAGCTCAAAACCGAAAATGGAAAGTTAGCCGTTAAGATTGAAAATCAATTTGGTCGATAGTTACAATCGTCGCTTGTTAAAGAAGAAAAGATTTATAGTTGTTATAATGGTTATTATGTATATAACATGTTGGAATAACAACTTGGATTGAAAAGGAATTGAACGGAAATTGACATTGTTGTTGGCATTGATTATAGCCGAGAATTGCCTTAATTGTTGGACAGTTTTATATTAATTGTGGGGCAGAATTTTACACATCATGTTAGGCGTGTAATCCCCTTTTGGTTAGCTGAATTGTTGAGCCTTAAATGTGGCATATTGGTTGTTGATTTCGGGCCTTGAAAAAGGTAGAAAAGTACGTAGAAACAAAGGAAATGCTGCCCAATTTTCCGTAGAATAGGAAGCTTTACACTTAGAATATTCTACATTAAAAGCTAGAAGTTGATAGCCGTATTATGGTCATTATAGGTTTACATTCTACGTGCGGCATATTCAACTTGGCAAGTGGATTAAGTCGGAGAGGTATGTGGAACTTTCTCTATCTCTTGAGCATGAGTTTTATTAATGTATAGTACGGTAGACGTACAAACTTTAAATGAATTCAGTTTCATTTTGATATCATTGACTTGATTTAAAGTATGTAAGTTTGGTTGAGTTGGAAAATTAAACTCATGTGATTTTTAAAGAATGCAATGTTTGGTTTAGAAAGACATAAAGTGTTATAATGACTTTATGGGAAGTTAATTATAACGATTTTATGGGAAGTTAAATGAGTGGTTTACTCAAATGATTTAAACAAGGATAAATGACTTGGTTTTAAGAAAGACAACTTGATTTAAAAGCATAAGTTGCCTAAGTTTTGAAAGTAGAAGTCACTTGGTTTAAAAGCATTGAAATGAATTTCTAAAGGTGTAGTGACTTGTTTTGAAAAAGTAAGCATGTCTTGATACTAAAGGTGTTAGTATCTTGGGGTTTTATATAAAAATGAGTCTTTTGAAAAGAATAGAAGTAAGTGGTATTTTGGGATAAATTCCCGGATTTTTCATGACATGTTAGTGCCTTAAGTTAAATAAAATGAGAGTGCATGCTAATTAAGTCTAATAAGAGTTAAGGGATTTCATAACTTGCTTATGATATTTATGATAGCCGGTTGTGCTTATGTTATGTTATTATGATAGCCGGTTGTGCTTATGTTATGTTATTATGATAGCCGATTGTATTTATGTTACGTGATTATGTTAGCCGGTTGTGCTTGTGATATATTATTCATTACGGGGTCATTCCCTGGGGCATGTTGCATTTGCATATTTCGTGGATTTGCTACCCACGATGCGAGGAAGTTACCTCATGCGAGTCCGTAGGGCTCATGCGGGTGAAACAGTCCCATGCAGGGCGGACCAGTCCTATGCGAGGAAAATACCTCATGCGGATCCATACGGCCTATGCGGGTGAAATAGTCTCAGGAGTAGGATTGCATAATGATACTACGGGCGGATGACCCTAGGTTAATCATAAGCTTCCTGTTTTAAACCGGCAAAGTTTATTCTTGTTCACTCTCTTTGTTAATAAGGCACAAGGGTACTATTAATTTGGTTATCATATTTGTATCCAACTTTATGTCTGGACTTATGATTTAAATTACAGTATTTTCAGTTCACATACTTGGTACATATTTATCGACCCCTTTCTCGGGGCCGCGTCATGCCGCAGTAGGGTAAGTCATGCGGATCCTCACTCTTACGATCCTGATCAGTTGTCAGAAAGCTCCATTTCTCCGGAGGCTTGTCTTTTGGTACGGTTTCCCTGATGTTGTAGATTTATGTACATTCAGGGGTATGGCGGGGCCCTGTCCCGTCACATTTGTTATGACAAAACTCTTAGAGGTCTGTAGTCATATCTTTTGGGTCAGTTTGTAAAAGAATGGATGTAACTGCTTTTGAATATGTAATTATATATATATGTCCATGGAGGTAGCCTTATTGGCTAGCCTGTTGTTTATTTCTGTTGTTATAAGTTATGTGGTTATGTATGTTCTGCTGATTATCTCTGATGTATACCTGTAAGGGTGCCCAGGTTGGGCACCAGTCGCGGGCCCGGGGTCGGGTCGTGACAATTCTACTCGATCGAAAAGTAGGAAAGGTAGATGATCTTGGTCTCTTATCCAATGTTGAAATATCAGATGTTTCATCAACATCTATTGGATTATTGTCATCACATGGGTAGCTGATGTCTAAAGGTTCATCTAAACCTTTGAATACTATAGCTTTAGACAAGTCCTCTGTGGATGGTGAAGAAGGAAACCGGCAAGGTTGTTGTGTGTCATCTTGCTCAGATGATTCAGTGTTCATAGAAGGGCTAGTATTTTTAGAAATATTGGTTGGTGTGTTGGCTGATATTGGTGTTGACATTGGAGAGGTTTCCATAGGTGAATATAGTGGAGAGGAGATTGAGGATGGAGTTTGGAATGGTGATGATTTCATCGGTAGGTAGGATTATGCCCGAGGTGTGATGGTACTTTGGGATAAATTCCCGGATTTTTCATGACATGTTAGTGCCTTAAGTTAAATAAAATGAGAGTGCATGCTAATTAAGTCTAATAAGAGTTAAGGGATTTCATAACTTGCTTATGATATTTATGATAGCCGGTTGTGCTTATGTTATGTTATTATGATAGCCGGTTGTGCTTATGTTATGTGATTATGATAGCCGATTGTATTTATGTTACGTTATTATGTTAGCCGGTTGTGCTTGTGATATATTATTCATTACGGGGTCATTCCCTGGGGCATGTTGCATTTGCATATTTCGTGGATTTTCTACCCACGATGCGAGGAAATTACCTGATGCGAGTCCGTAGGGCTCATGCGGGTGAAACAGTCCCATGCAGGGCGGACCAGTCCTATGCGAGGAAAATACCTCATGCGGATCCATACGACCTATGCGGGTGAAATAGTCTCAGGAGTAGGATTGCATAATGATACTACGGGCAGATGACCCTAGGTTAATCATAAGCTTCCTGTTTTAAACCGGCAAAGTTTATTCTTGTTCACTCTCTTTGTTAATAAGGCACAAGGGTACTGTTAATTTGGTTATCATATTTGTATCCAACTTTATGTCTGGACTTATGATTTAAATTACAGTATTTTCAGTTCACATACTTGGTACATATTTGTACTGACTTTTCTGGGCCGCGTCATGCCGCAGGTGGTAGCGAGTTGCGGATCCTCACTCTTACGATCCTGATCAGTTGTCAGAAAGCTCCATTTCTCCGGAGGCTTGTCTTTTGGTATGGTTTCCCTGATGTTGTAGATTTATGTACATTCAGGGGTATGGCGGGGCCCTGTCCCATCACAGTTGTTATGACAAAACTCTTAGAGGTCTGTAGTCATATCTTTTGGGTCAGTTTGTAAAAGAATGGATGTAACTGCTTTTGAATATGTAATTATATATATATGTCCATGGAGGTAGCCTTATTGGCTAGCCTGTTGTTTATTTCTGTTGTTATACGTTATGTGGTTATGTATGTTCCGCTGATTATCTCTGATGTATACCTGTAAGGGTGCCCAGGTTGGGCACCAGTCGCGGGCCCGGGGTCGGGTCGTGACAATTCTACTCGATCGAAAAGTAGGAAAGGTAGATGATCTTGGTCTCTTATCCAATGTTGAAATATCAAATGTTTCATCAACATCTATTGGATTATTGTCATCACATGGGTAGCAGATGTCTAAAGGTTCATCTAAACCTTTGAATACTATAGCTTTAAACAAGTTCTCTGTGGATGGTAAAGAAGGAAACCGGCAAGGTTGTTGCGTGTCATCTTGCTCAGATGATTCAGTGTTCATAGAAGGGCTAGTATTTTTAGGAATGTTGGTTGGTGTGTTGGCTGATATTGGTGTTGACATTGGAGAGGTTTCCATAGGTGAATATAGTGGAAAGGAGATTGAGGATGGAGTTTGGAATGGTGATGATTTCATCGGTAGGTAGGATTATGCCCGAGGTGTGATGTGATTTCCTTTTTTTTATATGGAAAATCGGAGAATGATAAAAAAAAATGAGAGGAATATTTATATACATGACAAATCTTTCTAAGCAACAAAAATCTCTTAGTCTTAGGTGTTTCAATTTTACACAATAACTTACACCTAAAATATTGGGATAAAACAACTAAACATCACCGTAGGAATAAAAATTAATCTTATCATTTTAAAATTTGAAATTTCTATTAAAACAAGGCATAAAAAATAGGGAGAAAATCTGATTTTTCTGAAATCAGTTAAGATCAACATCCCAACAAATATCATTATCTGAAAATGTCAACAGTAATGTTGGCAATATTTTGGACAACACAAGTATTATGATTTCGCAAGAACTTTTCATTTTGGCAACAAATCAAAACACATTTTGTATGCATTTTTATGAGTTTAACCTCTGGATCAATGTAATATTTTTCCATTGTGTCCTTGATCTAATCATAAAATACATACAAAATTATTTTTTGTGTCAAAAATAAGAATACTTATTTAGCATTCTCACAATTCTTTTATTGCACTCGATACTCCTATAGAATATGAACAATATCTTTTCATGGGTACTTGATACTCCTATAGAATAGGAACGGTATCATTTCAAGGGTTTTTCCCATTTTGCACAGTTGCCAAACATTAGTAAAGGGTTTGCCTTATTTTGATACTTTCTTTTTATGATATCTAATATCATCGCAGAGAACGGTATCACATTAAATTCATGTTCTTATTTGAAGGATCAGGCTTGTGTGAACAAACATCATGTCATTATCCAGTAACAAAAATCAGATTATGATATCACATAGGTAAATGTCGCCCGAAATGTTAGAGACATTCCAACCTACATTCACCAAAAATGTCTTTTTAGAGATTACAAAGACCAAGAGATTTCTTCAAACTAGAAAATCTCTCATGGTCCAAAACATTTGTAACAATATTATCTAGTTGATGAAGAGTGTCAACATGTTCAATTTAAACTAGCTGTTTTCAACCAAATCTCTTTTAAAAAATGATGTCTAAAATCAATATTACAATACAAAATAAAAAAGTTGCTAGTAAAGCCATAGTCGTTTAACATGTGTCTTGGCCATATTCATTGAGAGCAACAACTTTCAGCTGCTACATATTCAGATTCAGCAGTTGAAAGTGAGACACAATTTTGTTTACGACTCTACTAAGAAACAAGATTATTGTCAAGATATAAATATCCTCTACTTGTACTTTTTATATCAATCACATCACCAACCCAATCTGAGTCACTATATCTTATTAAATTAGGATTAGTGTCTTTGGAATACTAAATTCCCAACTCACATGTGTCGGCAACATATCTAATGACACATTACGATATTTAAGTGGGAGATTTTGGGGCAGACTTGGAATCAAGCACACACATAAACATTGAACATAATATCTACACCGACAACATTCTTTGGTTCCAATGTAGATATAAAACAAGAAAGACTAACCTCTTGGTATATGGTTGACATACACACATACCTTACCATTTCTCAATAGTTGAGTGGTTCTTTGCTTCTTGTTTTAATTCCTTTAAAAACTCCCCATATCACCTACATGTTGGATGATTCTTCCTAATCCTTGATTAGGGGTCCCTTCAAACTTGATTTAGCAATTCAGCATTTGACTCCTCATCCACACCCTCTGTGGTCTCTAGTTCATGTTCAGATGTTGTTTCGAATGTGGTAACATTTGGGTAACATCTGGTCTTCAGCAGTCTGCACATTTCTACTGAAATTATAGTGTTATTTTTAAATGTATTCCCTGTAAAATCAGAAAAATCATCAAAAACAACATTTACAGACTCTTGTATAGTTTTTGTCCTTAGATTGTACACTCGGTAAGCATGACTATTTTGAAAATAGCCAACAAAAATTTCTTTCACTGTCAAACTTAGCCAGATAATCTCTATCATTTAAAATGTAACAAATACACTCAAAAATATGAAAGTAACGCAAGTTAGGTTTCTTTCCATTTATTAGCTCATAAGGTGTCATCTTTGTTACAGACCTTAAATAGACTCTATTAGTGATGTGACAAGCAATGAAAAATATTTTGACAATTTTTTAGAACTAAGCATAACTCTAGCCATTTCTTGCAATGTTCTACTCTTCCTTTCTGCTATCCCATTCTGTTGAGGAGTTTTGGGAGCAGAAAAAATCATGGAAAAATCTTTTTTTTTTCTCACAAAATTTTGTGAAGGAGATGTTTTCAAATTCTTTTTCATGGTCGGATTTGATCAGAAAATAAAATAGAAGAATAGAACAAGTTCCTAATTCTAGAGTGCAAAAATTAAACATGTCAAAAGATTGTAATTTTTCTTTCAAGAAATATATTCATGAATATCTAGAAAAATCATCTACAATCACATAGGAATACCTCATTCCTCCTAAACTGTCTACCTCAATTGGACCCATAAGATTCAAGTGTAATAATTGAAAACAGTGAGACATACCTGAATGTTGTCCGTCATTCTGGACAACATTATGGGAAAGACAGATTTGCTTACCTTGGAGACAATCTGCACAGATTTTTTTACCTTTATGGCTAAGGTTGGGTAAGCCTTTAACCGCTTCATATGAGACCAAATTTTCCAGATTGTAGTAGTTGACATGTCCCAACTTTTGATGTCATAGTGTTGTGTCGTCCATCTTGACATTATTGCATGTCTCTTGTCTTGCAACAAGATATCAATTATCACCTATTGTAGTACCTCAAACGACACATTCATTAGCTTCATTCGTAACTTTACAGACATTCTTATTAAATTTACCTTAAGATTGTCATCACACAATTGACTAATACTCATCAAATTAGCCATTAAACCTTCAACGTGTAAGACATTTCTTAAAGTTGAAAATCTAGGAACATCCAATATTCCTTTTCCAATTAGTTTACTTTTACTGCTACCTCCGTAAGTTACGTTACCTCCATTGAATGACTCACAGTTCTTTAGAAACTCCTTTGTACCTGTCATGTGGTGAGAACATCCACTTTTAAAGTACCAAGAACCTGCAATGTTAGTCCTAAACGCAGTTATAGCAATATTACAAGTTACATCCATTTTGGAAACCCAAACTCTTTTAAAACATTTTTACCTTTCAGCTCAGAAATGTTGCTTCAAATGTTGTCCGAGATGTTGGACAACCTTTTATGCAACATTTCGTTCACAGAATCTTGAAGTTTGAAACAGTGTGATTTTAAGTCTCCAGGGGAGTTACAATGATGAAACAAACTTCATATTCTTTGACATATATGAGAACCTATTATTTAATCATTTTTCTTTTACAAAACATATTTTCTCATTTTTGTCAAACAAACTAGAGCATATAGTTTTAAGAGAGTTTTCGTACCCAATACCTGCATGTGAAGGTTTACTAAAGCTGAGTATCTCATTCAATTAAAAGTTCTTGAGTTGAGTTTACGGAAGGTTGTTTCGGCTAAACCCAATTTTGCACGAATCTTACCGAATTCAGTATCATTTTTGGTAAGTTCAACGTCTAGTGGGTTATTGTACCTTTTAGATCTACATTCTTACGAGTTTAAAGATTTTGTCTTTGTTTCAAGTTGCTTGAATTCTATGATTAAGACTTTACAAATATTTTGTAATTCATTAAACATGTCATCGTTGCATTCAACTTGATCCATACACTCAGCCTCATCATTATAAATAAAATCAGTAAAGCAATTAACATCAGGATAGTTAAAGAATATGTATCTTTCGAATGTTGTTGCAGATGTTGCCTGAAATGTCGTGACATCTGAGACAACATTACAGACGACATCTTCATTATCAGACAAAGACTGTTTGTAAACAGTGTCCAGCATTGCTTGTGATTTGACTTCTTGATCTCATTCCTCTTCTTAGTGGACTTCCTTTTTGAGTACTTGGAAGGAACTTGGTGGGTTTTTGATTGAAGCATTGGTTTTGATGTTGTTTAGATTTAGATTGATTTATCTCATTGTTGAACTTCCTCACCATCGAATTGTATTTCGAGTGAGTAAGTCAACATTAGCACCTTCACCAAGTTCTTCAAGATTATTATCCTCTTCATTGATTTGATTCTCTGAGGATTGAACTTGAAGTGCCACATTCTTGCTATTATATAGTTCCATTTGATTCTCAATGTTCATCTCATAGGTTTTGAGAATGTTGATCAAGGTATGAAGGTCCATAGTAGCAAGATTGTGAGTTTCTTTGATGGCATAAATCTTTAAATTGAACTTTTCAGGAAGAGAACAGAGGGCCTTACAAAATAAGATTTAATATCATCCGCTTCTTCCATCCTTAAATGTTCATATTTGCTCATGAGCATACGTAGCTTTGTTCGACGAACACTTGAGCTACATTCATAATGAATTTGTAAAGTATTTCATGCATCCTTAGCCGTTGGACAGTTTTGAATGAGTTTGAACATGTAAAGATCAACCCATCCAAAAATTGCACCTAAGGTCTTTTCGTTAAGCTATCATTATTGGTTTCTTCCTTCCATTTGGATTCAAGTTTAGAATGTCACCTTCCTCATCCGGCGGCAACATTTGAATAACATATCCATTGGTAATAGATCTCCATGCTCTAACATCAATTGATTTGATATGAGAGCGTAGACGAATTTTCCAATAGGCATAATTTGATCCATCTAAAATAGAAAGTCTACCAATTGTTGGATTAGTCGGATCCCTAGTTTATATAGCAGGACCAATCACTTATTATGTCAAGTGTTGGCTCTGATACCACTTATTGAGTCCCGGGGGTAATACTATGGAATAAAAAAAAACTGAAAATAAATAAACTCGAATGCCAATTCAGTTACCGAATGTTGACGATAATGTTGTCTGGCACAAGTGACGATACTTTGATAAAAATAGAAAAACCTTTGAAGAGTAAAATGCAGCGGAAATAATAAAGAACACAAATGTTTAATATTTACATATGTTATATATTAATATAACTTATGACGGTCAGTGACCGAAAGTATTGTATATATTTATATACAATTGAATAAATTCCTTCTTTTACAATATTACAAAATAATACAAAAGGAATAAAAAAATGGTGAAATCGCAGATGACTTCATGCCTGAAAAATCTACCTAAATAGACATAGATAACATCTCATTACAATTGCTTCAATAAAGAACAAATCTAGAATCTAGGCAGCAACTGTAATGTTGGACAGAATGTTGTTGAGGGAAATGTGGGCAACTGATAAGGTTTGTTGGAGAAGAGTGTGGAGCAAGATCCTCTAACTTCTTGGACTTGTTCCCCAAGCTTAGCAACGACTTTGACTTGGTTTTCCCACGTTTTTATCAGCTCCAAAACTCCTTGCCAAATCACTTTACCATCGTGGTAAAAATCCCACGAAATCTTCGTTCCGTGAAGTAAGACAAAACTGTTTCACAAAATGTTGGTCCGTATGTCGTGACATTTATTCCAACATTTCTAATTTTAACTTAGAGCTGAAAATGATATATTGGACAAAATGTCACAACATCAAACTCAACATTAACAAATTTAGGTCATGTTAGAACTTTTTTCGATCTGTTAAGAAAAATATAGTGGGATATAAAATAAGAATGTGCAAGACCAAAAATAAAAATTGGGTGCCATATATTTTATACTAAAATAATAATCATGGTCTCCATCATTATTCATATCATTAAATATTAAGAGATGTGTAGTAAAAATTATTTTGCACACTATATAATTGGGGGTTATAATTTATAAACATGAAAGGTTGTGAGTTATGAATATTAATAATACTAATTAGGGGTAGAAGTTACGAAGATGGAGGAATATTAATATAAAATAAATGAAAAATGATTAAAAAGTTAAAAAACTGAGAAAAAAAGATAAATAGAATCTTTGATCAAAGAGAGGTGTCACATCACTCTTTTATTTTCTAGCTTTATATTATATACTAGTGGACTTGTCCGCGCTTCTCGTGGTTATGAAAAGATAAATGAATTCACAAATTATCTTCTTCTTTCTTGTATATAGTCAAGATCTATAAAAGAGATAAAACATTTCACAAATTATTAAGGTTAAAGCTTAAACATGTGAGTTTAAACTTTACACACAAGATCAAGTGTAACATCAACTTATAAGTAACCAAAAGACAACCAAGTAGACTTGCATAAAATGAGAAAAGTGGCTTTGTAATCTGTTACAACTTGGGATGGTTTTGGAAACTAAGTATTCCTGAACAAGAAAATTGGTTTTTAAAGCCAAGATTGTTCTCAAAACCAAGTAACCTATTCAGTTTGGCTCTAATTTACGTATAGAGTATGATTTAATAGAAAGCTCAAAGTGTCCCATAATAATTTTCATCTCTCAGCTGGTACGTACTTTGTAATTTCCCATCTCTCAGATAATTGTGAATTCAATTATTAGGGAGACATACAAAATTAGTTAAACCTACAAACAACTATAGAAGACAAATAGAGGAGCACATACATACAAATTTATCTTGCAAAAGAATTTTGACAAAGTAATGGCTGCAAAAATGAGAAAATAATGAACTTGTCATTTTCTTCTGAGTCTCTACTGACCCTCCCTTCACCATGCAAAGCTAGGTTCCCTCCATGCCTGAAAGATAAACATGCATGTGAACATAAGAGGACTTTGATATAAATCCAATAGCCTTATAATTCATCAGGAGTGAAAGAACTAATTAAATTGATGGAAAACTAATAAGTTTTCCACGTTAGTAGAAGGTTTCTTCGTTAAACTGAATTCATTGTTTAAGCGATATGTAGTGGTTATGATTAAATAAATGAATTGTTCAAAAAATGGGAAACCAATAACTAATAAACTCGACCATTCATAACAACACTCAATTCTACTGAGCAGGATCATCTTCATCCTCCTACTTACTCCTTGGGTGCTCCTTTATAAAATGAATTTGGTCATCCTCTGAAACTGAAAATCACTGTGTTGTTGAACTACTACAAACGAATCAGTAATAAAATGGTAAAAACTATCAAAAAGAGCAGCCCGAGCCCGTGCACTAAGCTCCCGCTATGTGCGGGTCCGGGAAAGGGTCGGACCACAAGGGTCTATTGTACGCTTGTGGTCCAATAACAGACTTATTCCAGACAGCACATACACGGACACGAAGATGATTTTGCAATTGATTAGTGGTTTACCGAAAGGTGAATACGACACGCTTGCAACGATGATTCAACATGCCGATCCCCTACCTAATTGATTAGTGGTTTACCGAAAGTCTACTCTTGTCATCTTGAAAAGCATGTTAGACTTCAGTTTACATCATCTTTGAGTGTTACTTTATCTCCCTTTGATATTATTCATGCAGATTTATGGACTTCTCCTACTACTAGCAAATTGGGTCATAAATATTATTTAGTGTTATTGGAAGATTTTTCTCACTTCCTATGGCCTATCTGCTCCAATATAAGTTTCAAGTCTACTTCAAGTTTCTTGAATTTCATACATATGTTAAAACACAATTTGAAAAAGCAATAAAGACGTTTCAATGTGAAAATGGTCGTGAGTTTAATACTTCTCTCTTTCACAAATTATGTGCGACTAATGGCATAATATTTTGATCCTCATGCCCCTATACTTCCCCTCAAAATAGTAAATCCAAAAGAATTCTCTGCACTATTAACAATATGATTCGTACCTTACTTTTTCATCCCCCCCCCCCTCCCCGTCACACATTTTTTGGGTATATGCGTTAAAAATGAAAGAATACATTCTTAATATACTACCTACCCGTACGCTCCAAAATAGGCCCCCCCCACAGAGATCCTATTTTGTCGGATCCCTACCTATGATTACCTTCGAATTTTCGGTTGTCTATGCTACCCAAATATTGCCTCCACATTACCTCACAAATTAGCACCTCGTACCATTCTGTGTGTCTTCTTGGGATTCCCATCGAACCATATGGGATAGTTATGCTATGACTTGTCCACATGCAAAATCATAGTTTCACGACAAGTCACGTTCGAGGAGAACATTTTTCCATTTTCCAACATCCAACAATTCCAAGCCATTAATTACGAATTTCTTAATTACCCGGACACTTCACCTCTTTATTGTTTACTGTACTATACCATGTAAAAGTAGGCATGTATTATGCCTAATATGTGTTACGAATTTAACCAAGATGGAGGGCTCATTTGTGAAAATGACAAATTATATTTGGGACTAGGAATGATGCCTACTATAAATATAAAGTTCTCTTTATTTTTTTAGTTGCTTTGATTAATTCTGGAACCTCCTTTTCTTATTTCTTTTTCTATTTTTTCTTACCTTGAAAATTTTGATAAATAGTTAGGAATAGTTGTAATATCTTGAAGATGAATTCTTATATTTGTACGTGTAGTTCGAATTATTTGTTTCAATACAATATGGGTTCATTACACTATGTTTGTAATTTGAATTGTTACGACATAATTATTTACAAACTACATTCAAATTTTGGCCTAATTAAGTCGTTTCTCGCACTTCCAGACCCATTATGGTTAAAAACGGAAAAGGGTCAAACATGCCTCGAATTATGAAATTTAGTACAAAAATATCCGTTGTTTATCTTTCCGCTCTAAAATGTCCCTACCGTCAATCTATTAGGCCTAAATTACCCTTATTTTTAACAACACCTTTAAAAATAATTAATTTTTTTATCTATTACGTGGTACGATTTTATTGGTTAGTTTTAAAATTAACCAAACTAAATATGTCCCAACCCAAAATTCGGATCCACCTAATAATCCAATACCCCCAATCAAAATCCCTATTTAACCAAGGCCTCCAAACACATTATGTTCTCGGAGGAGGTTCCGACAACGAACCAGACGATGCAATTTCACGCTCCTCGATGTAAAGCTTTCTTAAAGGAACTCCAATTGATGTTGACGGAGTGGAAACCTTCTCCGAATTGAAAGAGGTTTCAACTGCACCCCAAAATCAAGTATCGGATTGAAAGGAACACAATTTAATGAGATCAAATAAACATACAAAACATATCAATGCTGAAAAATTGATTAAAGTGTCAACAAATCTAACACCAGGCACATATGAAATGATATTCAAAGGCTAAGATAAAACAAATGGACCTTCAAGCCAAGAACTCCCTCAATTTGAAAATGTTTAGGACCGGATCAAGAAACACGCCGACAACCTCGAACAAAAACCCGACTGACTCGACTCCCTTCTCCTTTAGATCTGAGCACCAAACCTTAAACCCGTTAAATGAATAAGTGTGAAATTGATCACTACATCAATTGAGGAATGACCGATGGTTTTGGACTTTCTTGGTTAGTGGTTCAATGGGTCTTTAATGGTGGTTCGATGATCGTTTCGATGAGGGGTGTTACAGTTGTGGTTTTAATGAAGGTTTGTAATATAATATTTTTCAATATTCTCATTAATCGTATATCTATTATTTTAGGTAGTATTATAATCCTTTTATATTTAAGTTAATTAGTTATCTAGTATGTATCAAAGTAAATATTCTTGTAACATTATATATATTGTAAATAATTCATGAATAAAAGCAAGAAAATGTATTCTTTTATGGTATCAATAACCTATGACTACAAACCCTACCCTAGCCACCGATACACCTTCCCGGCTGCCACTTTTATTTTCCACGTCGGTACTTATCCCACGACGGAACCCTAGTCGCTGACCTCTTTCGGTTGCCCCCCTCTTTCCCCACGATGGAACCCTAGTTTTTCTACCATTCTTCCTCCTAAATTTCCTCTTTCATGACTGACAAAACCAAATTTCATTTGACACTTGTCGTAAACAACATCAAAAACTTTATATCTCTGACTCTTGAGATGGAAAATAGTCAATACACTTCGTGGGCAGAGCTTTTTAAAATCCATTTTCGTGTTTATGAAGTAATCGATGACATCATACCTCCAACACCGAAGTCCACAGACATATTATCAGCTTCGACTACTGATGATGCACTCAGATCTCGTTTGGACATAACCGTCCTCCAGTGGATATACGACACGATATCTAATGATCTATTGCACATCATCATTAAGGCCAATACCACTGCCCTTCGAACGTGGGAACGATTGGACAGTATTTTCCATGACAACAAAACTCAACGAGCGTTATACCTTGAAAATTAGTTCAAGGACGTTCATAAGGATTGATTTCCCAAACGTGCCTACCTATTGTCAAGAACTCAAGATGTTTGCCGACCAACTCTCTAACATTGGCGCACCAGTCACTAATTAGTGTCGCGTCCGTTTTTTACCGGAGCCTGGAACAGTACCGCAACATTGATGTCGGTGATTCGTGAATTAAACCACCGTTTTAAGGAGTCGCCACCTAATTATTATAGTGAATTAAGACACTTTTAAATATCATAAAATGCTACAAATAATCTTCATTTAAAAATCTGCGAAAAACTTATGAGATTCTGGGAAAGATTCTTTATTATCCTAAAGGAAAAGAGATTAGGCATCCTTTAAGATCCGCTAACATGCGGTTATCCGATCAAACTTAGACTTAATATTACGCTAAAAAATGCATGCATTTAGAAATGTTAAGTAAAAGATGTGCAAGAATTTAATAACGAAAAAGATGCATTTTTTGACAACATAAAAGTTATAAGGCTTGTTTATAAAAATACATATATAGTTAAAAATATGTATTTATATTGTTTGTAAAATACTTATGTTTTGGCAATTAGGGGTGCACAAAGAGTCAAAACCGACCGACCGACCGAATCGATCGATCAAGACCGAACTTTTGATTCTCGGATCAAGACCGATCGAGAAACTTCGGTCCGGCCCACATCGACCGATGGACCGAATCCTCCCCGTGCGGTCCCCAAATTTCAACCACCAAATTTCAGACGTATTGACATATCAAATATAAGTTGTAAATTAGTAAAACTTTAAATGGTCATAACTTTGCGCTCGGACGTCCGTTTGATCTAAATTTTTTTTTATTCCGCGTATTTTTTCGAGACGAATAATCCCAAACCGACTAAAGTCCGTTTGCTTCACCGGATTTCTCCAAAAACGTCCATCTTGCCCCTCAATTTCACTTTTTCGCCAAATCGTTACGTTTTTCTCCTTTTCAAATCTAAATATCTCGCGATGTACAATAGATTTCAACGTAAAATTTTTGTGATAATGTGTCCGAGAATGTCAATTTCAGTATTGGAAATTCAATTTTTTTAAAAACTGCCCTAACCCAATCTTAATTATATATATATTATATATTAGGAATTTAGAAAATTAAAAATTATATATATTATGAAGAAATTTAGAAAATTAGGAATTATATATATTATATATATATATTAGGAATTATATATATTAAATATATTATATATATTAGGAATTATATAAATTATATATATTATAAAAAAAAAAAAATCGGTCCGGACCGGACCGAAAACCGAAACAAGAATTTTAAAGGACCGAAGACCGGACCGATAATCTCAGTCCGGTTCGGTCCGGTCCGATTTTTCGGTCCGAACCAAAAATTGTGCACCCCTATGGCCCTATTGGCAATTGAAAGTAAAGAGAAAATAATTTTGTTTAAAATACCAAGAAACGATTTTTGTGAAGGTTATTTTTTAGCAAATTAGGTAAAGGTAAAACATTATTTTTTTGTGATTACTCATGCAAATAAAGGGATGATTAAATTGTTTTGAAAGTTTAGACATGCATAACGAGCCTAAAATAAGCTAGTGTTGGGTTTCTGATTTTACAACTACCCCTTTCTAATTGTTAATCTAAGCCTAACTATTCTAAGTATTCCAATAATTATACAAGGTTACACAGTACAATAAGAAGAAAATAAAATGACGAAAAGGGAAAAGGGAAAAGATAAAAAGAGCTACATGGGATGGATGACATTGTCATTCGACCCATTTTGTTTTGGAATTTCAAAGTCGGGAATGCAAAGACATGGATGCGGATCTTCATTTTTTGTCGTTGTGTTGAGTCTCATACCGAGACTCTTCGCATGCTCCCGATGCATCTTTACTTCTCCGCCTGTCTATCGCACAAAGGGGTTAATGGTTTTGTTCTTTTGGAGTAGGGATCATGTAAAACAAAGGAAGGAAAAGAATTAGTATACACCCCAAACCTTACCAGCAATAGATAAGCACTAGCACTAAATATACAAGAAATATCGAATTCATTATTCCTACACCTACGTGAAACAAATGCAAATTTACTCAAGTCAACTGTAGAATCCAAATTTCAAATTATAATCAAAACCTGAGATACTACACCCTCATTCATGCAGGGAGGCAAACCAGTGTTAAAAATGAGAAGCAGTGAGATCGATTCAATAAATATGGAAGACAAATACAGTGAATATACGACCACTTAAGGACATGATTCTAGGTAGGCAGAGCTAATGATGCCAAATTTAAACATGCTCAGGTCCTATTAGACATATTGGCATTTTAAAATCAGACTGGACACAGCCTGCATGGTTAATAAACAAGTTTTGAGTCAGCAAATTACCAAAGCTATAATCAGAACACATTTTAGACCTAGTAGAGACCTACTAGACCTGCTAAGATCAAAATGCAAGCAACCTGTGTCACTGTATCAAAACATGACTTCTAAAGTAAACCAAAACATCATGCCAACCCTTCGAGCTTCACACGCGCCACATAGAATCAATGTTGGACCATATCATCACATTTAAGTGATAATAGAAACAGTAAAATGAACAGACCTACCTAAATATGATTAATCAACAGAAAAGAAACACATAAAACGCGGAAATAAACTAGAGTCGAGAGGAAGTCGAGTTTACCTTCTCCGGGTAGCGAATCGACACACGAGTCGACTCCGCTTGAAGTTGTTTTGGTTTCGCTTATGGCACAGTGAAAAGTATAGGAATTCTATGGCTTTGAATTCGAAATTTTAGAGTAAAATGCTTCTTTCTTGATTTTTCAATTCTAAGAAAAAGAGTAATCACCCTGATTTTGGGGTCTGTTTTTGAGGAACCCAGAATCGATCCCTTTCCGAACCCATGAGGGTTCTATTTATAGCCAAATATAGCCCTCCCCCAATTCGAATTTGAACAATAAAGGGGGGAAATTCTGAAAAGGTGTGAAAGCTGAATGATTTGATGGTTAAGAGCCGTTTGAGAGTTGTTGAGGCTTTTATCTGGAGAACTAGTCTTTATTCGTTAGATAGAGTGAGAGACGAGCTTAAGACTGATGGATCTTCGTATTTCTCCCTTTTTCCGACACCAACAGAGTCAAGGCTACTGTTAAAGGTACTAGGTGCATGGCTCGAGTTGCAGGAGTGCAGCAAAGGACGAGAGGTATGGGTAAAGTTGATGGGGTAAATGGGTGCGACAGTGCGGATTTTCGGGTGTACAGACGAAGTGATGGGTCTTAAGCATGGGTAGTGTCAGGGTGATGGGCTTGATGGCGTCGAACCGGTGGGTAAAGGGGAGGGTGATGGCGGCGAGGAGCTGCTGGTTGTTTGAGAAGATAGTTGGTTTTAGGGTTGCTGGTTTGGTTTAGATTTTAGCTGGGTATTTTGGTTGGGAATGGTCTCCTGTTGAAGAGATGAAGTGGGCCGGGTCGGGAGAATTGGGATTGCGGTTTAAATGGGGGGTTTGGGCTGATGGGTTTAAAAGAAATAGGGGGAATTAATTAGCCCAATTATGAATTAATTGGTAATTAATTCAAATCCCTTAATTAATTAAAATATGCTTCTTTCGTCTTAAAAATGCAAACACACATAAAATACGGTACAAATATTTAATATATGTATTTAATTTAAGTATAAATATAAAATGATTAATTTGGTAATTGGTAAAAATATTAAGAGAAAATCAATCACCAAACGCTGATGCCGAAGTATTAAAATTAGTTGCTTTTAAACCAACGCCGATGCCGAAGTATTAAAATTAGTTGCTTTTATTTTAATTATAAAATGTAATACCTGATATTTTAAAATTATGCGGTAATTAGTGAAAATATTAAAACTTAGCATTTTTGGAGAATTTTCAAGACAAATAAGCATAATGAATTAATTAAGATAAAAGGACGATCTGAACAAATAGTCGGTAAAGAGAGGACAAAATTGGGTGTCAACAATTAGCGATTGGTCATGTAACTTATTGCAGGTTTGAACGAATCCTATGACTCCTTTAGCAATGCACGCCGTTACCCCCATTTTCTGAGGCCTGTTCGAAGCTTATCCTTGAGAAAAACCCGAAAATCAAGTGCAGCACCACCCGGACCAGCATTGCCGTCACCTCTCTCATCACTATCGTTGGGCCTTCCTTAAACGGCACCGCCTCCTGGTCGAGCAACCAAAACTATCGGCCAGAGGACCCACAACAGTCTGCTTTCTCCCGTAACAACCGTCGGAGCACGCAGTCCGGTAAGCATCGCGATGGAAGAAATTTCGAAAACAATAGGCAGTGACCGCGGCAGTGGCAACAACCTCTACAGTGGGCTGCCTACCCGCCGTGGGATGCATGGGCCCCACCATCATGGGCCTCCCCTCCTTTCCCGTATATGACATCCTCGTGGAATCGAACTTAGAACCGACATGCCCAACCTATCATACTTGACCAACGTCCACAACCGGCCTACACAACACAGCCACCCTCACCCCGCAATTGACTTATGCATCGACTGACATTCAGGCAGCTATGAGCACAATTTCACTCAACACTCTAGACAAAAAATTGTATATGGACACATGCGCAATATCTCACATGACGACATCACAATGTACTCTCTCGTCTTATTCCAATTTGAGTAATTTAAATCAGAATATTATTATTGGTAATGGACAAGACATTCCTATCTGTGGTTATAGTCATTCCTCCATATCCCCACCACATCTACCACTAATCTTTAAAAATGTCATCCATGTCCCTAAACTCATTAAGAATCTAATCTCCGTGAAATGTTTCATAACTGAAAATTGGGTTTCCCTTGACTTTGATCCTTTTGATTTTATTGTAAAGGATTTTACGACAGGGATACGAATAATGAGATGTGACATCACTAGAGATCTCTAGCACTCTAGTAGGTATGAAAACATTAAGATTGAGGAGGTTCAGGGTGTTGTTCGTAGGATGCGCAAGGGACGAACGACTGAGCCTGATGAGATCCAGTTGAATTTTGGAAGAGCGCATGTATGGCAGATTTGGACTGGATGACAGAGTTGTTTAACATCATTTTTAAGATAACGAGGATTCCCGAAGAATGGATATGCATTGCAATGATTCCTTTGTACAAGAACAAAGGTGATATCCAGAGTTGCAACAACTATATGGTATCAAGTTGCTAAGCCACGCTATGAAAGTTTGAGAAAAAGTCGTGGAGATGAGGGCGAGAAGAGACGTGTCTATCTCTGAGAATTAGTTTGGATTCTTGCCAAGGCGTTCGGCTACAGAAGTCATTCATCTAATTAGAAGGTTGGTGGAGCAGTATAGGGAGCGGAAGAGAGACCTACATATGGTTTTCATCAACCTCGAGAATGCATACGACAAAGTCCCTATGGAGATGTTTGGAGGTTAGAGGTGTACATGTGGCATATACTAGGGCAATTAAGGATATATATGATGGAGCCAAGATCATGGTACAAACAGTAGGAGGAGACTCGGAGCACTTCCCATTGATGATGGGGCTGCACTAGGGATCTTCTCTTAGCCTATTTCTATTTGTCTTGGTGATGGATAGACTGACGTGATAAATCAAAGGGGAGGTGCCATGGTGTATGCTATCACGAATGATATAGTACTGATTGATCGAGACTCGCATCGGAGTGAATGTTAAGCTGGAGGTTTGGAGACAGACTCTGGAGTCTAAAGGGTTCAGGCTGAGTAGGACCAAGACATAATACTTAGAATGCAAGTTCAGTAACGGGAGCAAGCTTGAGACATACATAGAGGTAAGGCTTGATACTCAAGTGATCGGTGTATTTTATATACACTTTTTGAGTCATTTTTAGTTAGTCTTTTGTCCCTTTTTGTACAAATAAGTGTCGTATTAGGATAGTTTTTCTTTCTTTTGAGTCAAAGTGGTTAAAATGACCAAATGGCGGAAAAGGAGCTAAAAGAGGGCAAAAGTGGAGGTTCCAGAGCTTAAAAGCAGAGAAAGTGGCGAACGAGGCGTAACGCAGTCGCGCGCCTCATGCCAACAAAAGCAGGGCCGCGTCGCCTAATCATCCTAGAGGCTACAGAATTTGCAGCGCCGCGGCGCCCTCAGACAGCATAGATCAGGGCCGCGGCGCCAAATCACCCGGCATCGCAGGTTCCGCGCGCCGATAGGTCGCGCGCCGACGCGGGAAAATCAGGTTTAATGACGAATTTTGGGCCAGCCCGGCGGGGAAAAGGTTGAGGCGGTTTGAACCTATAAAAGGAGAACCCAGCGCTTTTTAAGGGTTCCTTTCGCACAACACAAGGATTCTCGATTGAAGATTGGAGACCATAGTCTAGTAATTTCTTTCCTTTTTCTTTTCTTTTATTTCAGTTTTGTATGATGAACCTTGAATTAGTTCTTGTCATGTCAATGGCTAGGAACTAATTCTTTTATAGGGCTTTCCATGTTAAATAACTAGAAACTTATGTTATGAATTGATGCATGTTTATGGTAATTCTTCTTCTTGTTGAGATTTATTCAATAATTGTTTTGAATGCTTGGTAATTAATTGATCACTAATTATCATTATTTATATGATTTCTAATCAAACTTCGAAAGGAGGAGGTTGTGAATATGCTGTAAGTTGGGTAGACATATTTTGGATTGGGGATGAAAATAACTCAATTATTTATGTAAGCGTTAATAAGAGGCTTAAAACCCTAATTTTACGCATGCGTGACGGTTAACTAGGTTTTATTCTTAATCCTCCCATAGAGTCATCCTTATCACCTAAAGGTAGAAAGGAGCAATATCGGGGTTGAGTGTTTATATATCCTTAACGGAATATAAAACGATTGCGTAAAACCCGCTAGGCAGAAGAAGAACCATATTTCATTGCATTAATAAGTAACATAAGCGGATAGTTGAGGACATGGAAGCCCTATTCCCATCACAACCAAGTAATCCTATAGTTAATTAGCTTTTATAATTGTAGTTATAAACAACAAAATCAATATCAATTACCAAATAGATACCAAAAGATAGATAGTTGGTACTTGAACACTAATCTTTGTGGACGATATTCGGTCTTACCAAGACTATATTACTTGAGTCGACAACGTACACTTGCGTTAAAGTGTGTGCATCTTTTCGCGCATCAAGTTTTTGGCGCCGTTGCCGGGTATTAGGCATAGTTCAATATCAAATTTATCTATTTTTAATTTCTAATTTGGTTTTTAATTTTTATTTTATTTTTACGTTTTATTTTCTAAAGAAATCGAGGTGCCTTGATTTATTATTCGCTTTTGATCTATTTCAGGAAATCAGTTTATGCGAAGGAGAAGAGGGGCAGAAACTCTTATTCCCTTCAATCCAGAGATTGAGAAAACCTCAGAAATGTAATGTAAAAGAATCAGCGGATTGCAACCTTGATAGAGATGGACGGTGTTCAAAACAACAACATGATGAGAGAAGGGTTAGGTGAAAATCAACCTAACCCCGGAATGCCTCGGCAAGTACCTATGGATGTCGAGGAAAGAGTTCAAGTCCAAGCAGAAAGAAGCTTGGGAGACTATGTGCTGCCGAGGGTGAATGGAGCACGACATATCGTGCCCCCGCACAGAGCAAACAACTTTGAGATAAAATCGGCGATTCTGAGCATGGTGCAGCACACAGTGCAATTTGGAGGACTGCCATCAGAGGATCCACACATGCACATAGCTAATTTCTTGGAGCTATGTGCAACTTTCAGATATAACGGTGTTACTGATGATGCCGTCAGATTGAGGCTCTTTCCCTTCTCACTCAGGGATAGAGCAAAAGTATGGTTGGATTCCCTGTCAGCTGATTCGATTTTTACATGGCAAGAGCTGGCACAAAAATTTCTAGCCAAATTCTTTCCCCCATGCAAAACAGCAAAATTGAGAGGGGAGTTGAATAACTTCTACCAAGCAGATGGAGAGTCGTTGTACGAAGCGTGGGAAAGGTTCAAAGATTTGCAGAGAAAATGCCCACACCATTACATTGAGTTGTGGAACTTGGTCCACATCTTCTATAACGGGCTCAGCGGAACAACCAGAACCATTATAGATGCAACAGCAGGTGGGACATTCATGAGGAAAACAGCCCACGACGCTCACGAGTTATTAGAAGATATGGCCACCAATAACCATGTCACAGAAGAGAGATCAACGAGTGGGAGGAGAACAGTGGGAGTCCACGAAATCGATGCCATTGCTGCCTTGAATGCCCAAGTGGCCCTTTTGGCGAAACAAAATGGCAACATACAAGACGGATGAACGCAGCACAGATGCCTAAAATCGTGAGATATGTGGTGGCCCACATACATTCGATAGGTGTCCTTCACTGATCCTAATAATATACCAACGAAAGCAGCAGAGTGTCGTGCTGGTAATTATCGAGGCCAGAACAACCCCTACTCCAACACATATAATCCAGGTGGAGGAATCACCCAAATTTCATGGAGGAGACCAGGGGCAGCAGAATCAATACAGGCGATGCAAACCCAGCAGAACCAGAATCAGCAGCCCTTTACTCAGGCCCCACATCCCCAACAGTTCAATGCACCGGTTCAGCAAGAAAATCCAGACGAGCTGAGAGCAGCTTTGTTGGAACTCACCAACGCCTGCACTTCGATGTGTTGAAGCTAGATCCTTGTTCAGGAACTTGGAAACACAAGTGGGTCAGCTAGCTAAACAAGCAAACAGCAGGCCACAGGGTACACTGCCAAGCAACACAGAGGTAAATCTGAGGGAGCAATGCCAAAGATAATTGAGAAGCAAAGACAAATTGGAGCGGAAATACCAAAGCGATGGTTGAGCAAAGGACAGAGGTAGAACAAGAGAAGGTGGTTGAATCCCACCCAGTAGTAGAGAAAACTCCAGAGAAGGAGTATACAGAGAAGATTCCATTCCCCCAGAGATTACAGCGGAAGGCAGTTGATAAACAATTCTCCAAATTCTTGGAGACATTCAGAAAGCTTCATATCAACATACCTTTTAATAAAAGAAATTTCAAAGATTTATGAATCGTTTTTCGTGAATGAAGAATACTTAGGTTTTTTCAAAGCTAAGAGTATACTAGCTTTTTTATAGAAGCATTGGAGCAGATGCCCTCCTATTTCAAGTTCATGAAGGAGATCTAGGGAAGAAGAAGAAACTGGCGGAGTATGAAATGGTAGAACTAACGGAGGAGTGCAATGCTATCCTACAGAAGAAGTTGTCGCCTAAGCTAAAAGACCCAGGAAGCTTTACACTACCTTGCACAGTTGGCAGGGTGACATGCAACAGGGCTCTGTGCGATTTAGGGGCAAGCATAAATCTGATGCCTTTATCGGTATTTAAACGATTGGAGTTGGGTGAGGCCAAACCAACCACTGTGAGCCTGCAGCTGGCCGATAGGACAATGGTTCATCCAAGAGGAAAGATTGAGGACGTGATTGTTAAAGTAGGAAAATTCTTTTTTCCTGCGGACTTCCTCGTTCTTGACATGGAAGAGGACGCAAAATCCCTATCATATTGGGGAGACCATTCCTAGCGACAGGGAGAGCCTTGATCGATGTAGAAAGATGAGAGCTGACATTAAGGGTGGAGAAGGAAGAAATGATGTTTAAAGTATTTAAACACATCATTGAGCCACCAACCATGAGCAAGTGTTTTGCAATCAGCACCATCAAACCTCCCTGTGAGCCCATACAAGTCAAACCAAGGGAGATGAGCCCACGAAAGCAGGTATGGTTTGCCAAACCTCCACAAACGCAGGTATGTGTTCCTGAACTTCCTCTTAACGATAATGCTAAGAGGAGAAGAAGAAAAAGAAAACGAAAAATGTGGAGAAAATGGATTAGTTGTGGGGTTGATCCACCCCACGTTTATTGAATTAAGGAACTTGCGTCCGGCTAAAAGACGTTAAAGACAGCGCTACTTGGGAGGCAACCCAAGGTATTTTGATTTATTTTACTTTAATATAATAGTTTTTATTAAGAACGGTCTCACGGAGGTAGTGTTTGTGCTGTGATTGACAGGTACAGGCCAATAAATTGAAGGGCGAAACCGAGAACATCGTGGATTTCGGAAAAAGCGGGTAGCGCCGCGCGCCATGAGCGTGGTCGCGCGCCAAAAAGAGCGTAAAAGGCGCTGAAGTTTGCGCCGCGGGCGCGTGAGCCACGGCGCCAAAAATCCAGGAAAATTGTCAAGTCTAGCCGCGCTACCAGAATAGGTCGCGCGCGAAATTCCCGGCGAGTGAACATATCAGCCATGGCCAAAAGCAGGTCGCGTACAAGCGGAAATTCAGAAATTAAAAGACGCCCAGAAATCAAATCTTCCCCAATTTCAAAACCAAAACCTAACCCCCTTCTCCACAAAACCCACGCAAATCCATAATTTACCCATAAATCCTCCACAAATCAAACCCAACCACAACCAAAACTCTTAAATTCCTAAAACCCTTAGCTATCTCAACCAACAAAACTCCATCCCATTGCCTCGAATCACCATTAGAAGCAAGAACACCTTGAAGAACACCATAAAAAGGTAATCTTCATCTTTTCTTGAAAGCTTTCAGTAGTTAAAGAAGGTAGTAGTTTGGAGAAGTGTTGCATTGTGAAGTAGTCAAGTCTTTGAAAAATTGGTTGTGAAGTTTAGAGAAGGAGTAGACAAGGAGGGTGTGGGTATTGGGTAGTAGAGTTGAAGTTTGGGGGTGTTAGTATTTTAGCTGCTAATTGTTGATTGTGTTGGGGAACATTTGTGCTACTAAGTTGTAAGCTGCAAAAAGTTATCTACCATGTCTTCCAGAAAAAGAAGAGCCTCCGCATCTATATCAGCCCCGCAATATGATGAGACTAGGTTTGTCAGTCGAAGTGCTCAAGATAGATACCATAAACTCAATACAAGACCCTTAATCCCTGAAAGGGGAATGGACTATCAAAGAGACTCGCTGGAAGAGGGAGATGTCTATGAGCCCATTCGGGAGATGATTGAGATGGGGGGTTGGAAAAGATTTGTAAAACCGGGAAAGATAGCACCAATAAACACAGTGATGGTGCGTGAATTTTATGTTAATCTTCCGGAAAAGGTGGGAAATGGATGCTTTGTGAGGGGAATTTATGTGCCTGTGACGGCAGGAGCGGTAAATGCGCAATTGGAAACAGATGATGTTGAAGGAGGAGATGGTGATTGGAACTACTTTAGAACATGGTCTAGAAGCACCTCCAACATCGACTGGAATAACGTCGCAAGCACAGTGAGCTACCCTGGGGCTGCATTTGATATTGCAAGAAATGGGTCAAGAGAATCGGCGGTGCGCCAACAAAGCAAAGGCGGTTGGTCAGATTTCGTCAGTGCCCACATGATTCCATCCACGCACTTTACCAGAGTGCCAGAAGACAGAATCAAACTGATATATGGAATTATGACGGGGAAGACAATTGATGTGGGAAGGGAGATAGTGCAGAGTATTGAAGAGACCAGCCGGTTGGTAACAACGGGTGGGTTGGGACATGGCTCAATCATTACATCTCTATGCGCCTTCAATGGAGTCCAAACCTTACCCAATGACACTCACGAGAAAAACCAACTGCATGTGTCTTATGGGATAGTGCACTCCTTTCCAGACCCAAGCCCCCCAGCAACAAGAAGAAGAGCACAACCACCACCAGCAGCAGCAGAGGCCGCCATGAACGAAGATGAGCCTGAAATAGAGGCTCAATATGCGGCAGGGCCTAGCCACCAGCCAACCACAGATTCAGAACCCTTAGTGCCCATGATGGAGCAATTGCTTCAGAATCAGATGAGGATGATGCAAAGTTTGGATACAGTGATACAAGGACAACAAGAAATGCGGCAGCAAATTAATGAGATGAGTTCCTTGTTCAACCAGTGGTCCATGCACTATCCCATGCCACCGCCACCACCACCATTTTAGCCAAGTCTGTAAGTGTCTTATTTTCTTTTATTGTCTTTGAGTCTACACACATTGGGGACAATGTGTGATTTAAGTTTGGGGGGGTGTTTTATTTGTGTCTTATTGTTATAGTATGTTTAAGTCTTTTTGTTGTTTTTGTGTATTTTTGAGTCACAATTTTTTTCTTTTAAGTCATAATTGTCTGTCAAAAGATCATGTATGCTGTAGTTACTAGAAACACCTAGTGAAGTAAGGTGGAATAATGTAATGGAATTAGAAGCAACCATCTAAACACTTAGGTTAGATATGCCAAAAACTCACATAATCTGTCTATTTGGAGTTTCTTGCTTGAATTGTGCATGCTAAATGACTTAAACCTATGTGTTATGATTGCTTGCTATTTGAGGCGAAATAGTTAGGATATGCATGTTAGGGAGATGACTCAGGCGTTTCTTTGATAGCCAATTCTTACCACTCTTTTCTATCCCGGACTTTAAAAGTATCCCTAGTCAGCCCCATTGAGCCTAAAAATTGAAACTTCTTCTTTGACACCCTATATTCCCACAAATTGTGCCATAAGTAAAAATGTGAAATAGTGGAATAAATTATGTTAAAAAAGAGACAAAAAGAGTGAACAACTTTGATGCCCCCCAATAAAAAAAGTAATAAGTAATAGGCAAAAGCCTAAGTTTGGGGGTGCTTGTCATTATTATACACTTCACTCTCCCAAAACAAAAGAGGAGAAAGATTGATTTGAAGTGAAGAAAAGAATCAAAAGAAAAGGGAAACACTGAAAAGCTAAAGAGCTTATGGTACACAAAAATGAGCCTAAATGCCTATTTTTACCTACCTATACCTAAGCCTACATTACAACCTTAAAGTCCTGAAGATCTCTTTTATGCATATCCAAGATTAGTGGAGAATAACAAGTAAACATGCCATAGGATTTTTGAATTTTACAAGCATGATTCAGTATGTTGACTTCCATTACGCATGATAAAAATGAGTTTGCGAAATATCTAGCTTAATGTGCTTAGTGTACTAAGAATTTCATGCCATATGTTACTGCATATTATTCTGCTAACCTTCATGTTTTTCTAGATAACATCAATGCAGCAAAAATGATCAATGTCAGTGAGTCTTTTATTTTTCGTTTCTTGAGTCTTTTATTTTTTTTCTTTTGATCTTTGCTCGAGGGCGAGCAAAGGTTAAGTTTGGGGGTATTTGATCGGTGTATTTTATATACACTTTTTGAGTCATTTTTAGTTAGTCTTTTGTCCCTTTTTGTACAAATAAGTGTCGTATTAGGATAGATTTTCTTTCTTTTGAGTCAAAGTGGTTAAAATGGCCAAATGGCGGAAAAGGAGCTAAAAGAGGGCAAAAGTGGAGGTTCCAGAGCTTAAAAGCAGAGAAAGTGGCGAACGAGGCAGAAACGCAGGTCAGCGCCGCGGCGCCTCATGCCAACAGTAGCAGGGCCGCGGCGCCTAATCATCAGAGAGGCTACAGAAGTTGCAGCGCCGCGGCGCCCTCAGACAGCAGAGATCAGGGCCGCGGCGCCGATAGCAGGGCCGCGGCGCCGACGCGGGAAAATCAGGTTTAATGACGAATTCTGGGCCAGGCCTGAAGGGGAAAAGGTTGAGGCGGTTTTGAGCCTATAAAAGGAGAACCCTAGGCAGTTTTTAAGGGTTCCCTTTCTTGCACAACACAAGGATTCTTGGATTGAAGATTGGAGACCATAGTCTAGTAATTTCTTTCCTTTTTCTTTTCTTTTATTTCAGTTTTGTATGATGAACCTTGAATTAGTTCTTGTCATGTCAATGGCTAGGAACTAATTCTTTTATAGGGCTTTCCATGTTAAATCACTAGAAACTTATGTTATGAATTGATGCATGTTTATGGTAATTCTTCTTCTTGTTGAGATTTATCCAATAATTGCTTTGAATGCTTGGTAATTAATTGATCACTAATTATCATTATTTATATGATTTCTAATCAAACTTCGAAAGGAGGAGGTTGTGAATATGCTGTAAGTTGGGTAAACATATTTTGGATTGGGGATGAAAATACCTCAATTATTTATGTAGCGTTAATAAGAGGCTTAAAAACCCTAATTTTACGCATGGTACGTGACGGTTAACTAGGTTTTTATTCTTAATCCTCCTATAGAGTCATCCTTATCACCGAAAGGTAGAAAGGAGCAATACTGGGGTTGAGTGTTTATATATCCTTAACGGGAATATAAAACGATTTCGTAAACCTGCTAGCTCCGAGAGAAGAAGAACCATATTTCATTGCATTAATAAGTAACATAAGCGGATAGTTGAGGAGACATGGAAGCCATATTCCCATCACAACTGAAGTAATCCTATAGTTAATTAGCTTTTATAATTGTAGTTATAAACAACAAAATCAATATCAATTACCAAATAGATACCAAAAGATAGATAGTTGGTACTTGAACACTAATCTTTGTGGACGATATTCGGTCTTACCAAGACTATATTACTTGAGTCGACAACGTGCACTTGCGTTAAAGTGTGTGCATCTTTTCGCGCATCACCAAGTCATTTCAAATAAAGGGAGCTTCAAGTACCTCAGGTCTATTATCTAAAGGATTTGAGTGATTGATGACGATGTCACACATCATATTAGGAAAGGGTGGATGAAATGGAGGCTCGCATCTGAAGCCTTGTGCGATAAAAATGTGCCACCAAAGCTTAAAGGCAAGTTCTATAGGGTGGTGGTTAAACCGACTATGTTATATGGGAAAGAGTGTTGGCCGTTCAAGACTTCACACACCCAAATGATGAAAGTTTTGGAGATGAGGATGCTAAGATGAATGTGTGGACATACAAGGAGGGATAGAATTAGAAATGATGATATCAGGGACAGAGTGGGAGTGGCCTCTGTGGATGATAAGATGCTGGAAGCGAGGTAGAGATAGTTCATACACGTGCATAGGAGAGACACAAATGAGGGTTGTGCGGAGGTGTGAGAGGTTGGCTATGGACGGGTACATGAATGGTAAAGGTAGGCCAAAGAATTATTGGGAAGATGTGATTAGGCGGGACATGGCGCAAGTGCAACTCACTGAGGACATGACCTTAGATAGGGGGTTATGGAGGACACGTATTATGATATAAGGGTAGTAGGTAGTCCAGAGTAATCATGCATACACTTACAAACTGGTAGTTGTAATATTATTATTGCAGACTCGCTTAGCCTATCATACTAGTAGGCACAATATTGCCTTATAGTCCCTTGTCGTTTGATTTATGATGTTATATTTATTTTGTTTGTCTTATTTACTTGCATTATTTATTGCTTCTTTTTTTCTTTCAGATTTCGCTATCATGACTTACTCACTTTGTTTGTCTTACTTTGCTTAGGCTTGTGCTTTGTCTTGAGCCGAGAGTCTCTCGAAAATAGTCGCTCTACCTACCAAGGTAGAGGTAAGGTCTGTGTACACTTTATCCTCCTCAGACACTACACTGTGGGATTTCACTGAATATGTTATTATTTTTGTTGTTGTTTAGAGGGAATTTTTCAAGATAACAAGCACACTCGTGCTGTGTATTTGGAAGAACAATTTAATAATACATGCCTTGGAAATTTCTCTAAAATATCTGATTATTGCAAGCAGTTGAAACTTGTGGCGGACCAATTATCCAACATCGGCACACCTGTTTCTGAAACTAAGATGGTCCTACAATTAGTTGCAGGCCTGCCTAAAGGTGAGTACGACACTTTAGCCACCATGATACAACAGGATGATCTGTTACCAATTTCAACAAGGCCCGCTCACAATTATTGCTAGAAGAAACCCGATGTACAAAGCAGGACGAGCACAATCAAAATGCGTTGGCAGTCAAAACATCTCCTCAAAATAACATCACTGTTGCCTCACAGAGGCTGAGGTAGTGACAGAGGTGGAAAAGGGCATATGAAAGGGGGTCGCGGCCAGCAGAAGATCTCATAGCCTCAGCAGCCCAATCCTTATTCGACTTGTACCAGCCCAGTTGCCCAATATCAAAATAGGAATTGGACCTCCTATTGTAAAATCCGGAAAAAATAATAATATATAGTTGTTGGTTGGGTTAATAAAAATATATATATATATATATATATATAAGAAAACAAAGAATAAATTGCATGAGATGGAGTTAGTGTTAAAGTTAGATAAATAGATAGATAAAATGAAAATAATTTTTTTTTTTTAAAAAAAAAAAAGGCAAAAGGGTGGCATGCACGTCCCTTCCCCCCCCCCCCCCCCCCTTTTCATTTCCCCTCCAACTCTTGTCATTCCACCTCCCATAGGTTATAGAAAACTTTTCTACTTATACATTGTACATGGAACAAATAAAATACCTAGCACAAAGAATAGGAAATCAGAAAAAAACAAGTGAAACGAAGAGGAAAAAATCTGGAAAAATACCAAGAGGGCAAGAAGAACAAGAATCAAAATACTAGAGAGTAAGGATCAGTTTAACAACCAAACAACAATAATCTTCACACTTACAAGGTGAGTTTTCTCACTCAGAAATTCTTGATAACATCCTTTATTTTAAGTTCAATACATGTTAGAATAAGAATTGAATGTTGAAAATAAATAATGAGTTTTTGATTGTTCAAACAACTAGTTGTGTCATGAAATTTACGAACTGATTTCACTGAGTTATAATTGTTAGAATTTGATGAAATTCGTAAGAATGGTACACCTCTCTATTATGATCATATAGAACCAAAAATGAGGTAAAATGGACATACGGTTTGAAAGTTATCATAGTTCAAATGTTTTGCCTTAGATTTGGCCGAAATTCGGAAAGGCATAATTACGGACTATTTTTATTGAGTTTTACTTATTAGAATTATATGAAAATTTACATGGTTGTAAATCTATCTGTTACAGACAGATATAGATAAAGATAGGTTAAAACGGACTTACGAATTGAGAGTTATTGTAGTTTGAAGTTGCTGCCTCGGATTCATCGGAATCCAGAAGGGCAGGACGTTGAAACGTAAAACTGTACTAATCCGTGGGAAATATGAAAATCGGTACTAAATGAAAGTTCTATATCTCTATGTTTTGGACATTTTGAGACCTTACAGAGGTCTATCCGACTTACGGATTGAGAGTTATCGTTGTTTAAAGTTTCTGTCTCGGATCTATCGAGATCCAGGAAGGGCAGCGAATAAAAGTGTAAAACTGTACCAAATGGTACAAAATATGAAAGGATGGTTCACATGGAGACGTGTAGCTCTCTATTCTCGTCGTTTTGAGATTTTATGGGGCTTGAACGGGTTTACAGATTAAGAGTTATGACTATTATAAGATTTGGTTCTGTTTAATAAAAGTTCTGCCGAAACAAATTTCATGTGGCTGTTTTGAGGATAAATTTGTGTTAGTTACCCAAAGTAGTTTTAAATGAAATTTGGTACAGTGAAATATCCCCGTCTTGCCTCAGTTTCCGCTTGAGAAACACCTTAGTCGGAGTTATGGTTAAAAAGTTATAACCGTTACAAGTATGAATGACAGAATGTTAGGAAAGATAATAGTATTTATTCGATCTTCTGAAAAATATGAAAAGTGAATACGTGTTCACATAAATATATAAATATATAATGGATCGGGTTGCACGCCACAACAAAACGTAAAGTGAATACGTGTTCACAAATACGTAAATATAATGGATCGGGTTGCACGCCGCAACAAAACGTAAAGCGAATACGCGTTCACAAATACGTAAACATAATGGATCGGGTTGCACGCCTTAACAAAACGTAAAGTGAATACGTGTTCACAAATACGTAAATATAATGGATCGGGTTGCACGCAGCAACAAATATGAAAGATGAATACTTGTTCACCTATATATATCAATATGAAAAGTGAATACACGTTCACAAATATATAAATGTAACAAACATATGGAAATGCAGGGGAATGCCTTAACGTATAATACGATATAAAATGAAGTGTTAGTCAAACTGAGAATTTCCTATGAGGAGTTGTTGCATGTTTAAAAGTGTTGTAACCTGATATGTTTTTGCAATATGCTTATTACGTTATAATGTGATTGCACTTGGAATATTGTGGTGTTACTCTGAATTGCAGGGTAAGGTTCTCACTCAGCCCCAGGTAGGGATGTCAGTGGGGCGGGTAAATGCGGGTACCGCCCCGCACTCGCTCCAATTGGGGCGGGTATGGGGATGGTTTTGTGGGTGGTGGGGCGGGTATGGGTATCAAAAGTGCTACCCGCCATGGGTAGTGGGGCGGGGGTGGATTTCATATAAGACACGCCCGCACCCGCCCCGCCCCGCTACCCGCACCGTACCCACATCGACCGTACCCGCACTGCCCATATCCGTATCATATATTAGTTTAATTAGGCTATTTACGAATTTATTTGACCCTTTCTTGATTTAAAATGTGACTTGAGCTAACCCGCACCGTGTCCTGCTTGTTAAACACAAATGCACCACGTTTCTTTTTCTCATTCTCTTTGTTCTCCTTTTTTTTGTTAAATATTTTCATCTTTACTGTTTTTTAATATTCATAATATTTTGGCAAGGTTTGAGACTTGATATTCGATACACCATAGTGGAAAGGTTCTTTTTTTTCCCTTCTTCTTATATAACTTTCATTTTGGTGACTAAAACAATTGCAAGACATTATTTGAGCATTTTATTAATGGGTACCCGCCGAGTAAGTGGGTATCCGCATGAAGTAAGTGGGGCGGGAGCGGGTGGAGGAATTATTACCCGTGATGGGTGGTGGGGCGGGGGTGGGGATGTGTTTTAGGTGGTGGGTACGGGTATGGAATACCCTTCCCCCGCCCCCGCCCCGCCCCATTGACATCCCTAGCCCCACGTGGTAGGGCTGACTCTTTATTTAACATGTTTCAGGAAAGCGTGATAGAGGAAAGACTCCACGCCAAGGCTAGCGATCGTCCCGCAGCCTCTTGTCATACCAAGTCCATTGCTTGGCTTGTACTCACAGTTCGTGGATGTCGATTCTGATGTCTCGGGAAATGCTCGTGTGGAATGGTCTCCCTTCCAACTTAGAATAATCTTTGTCAGTATATCTATGTAGAAACAATATTTGCACGAGCATTAGCTCGCGTTATGTTTTCAATAAATTCATAAACAGATTTCTTTATTGTTATTTTTATTAATAGCTTCGTATTTGAATATAAATTTAAATTTATAAATAAAGAGAATTAAATGGTGCTCCTGGTGGGAAATAATTGTCCAGGTGCCATCACGCCCTAAGTAAAGGCTTAGGAAAAGTCGGGGCGTGACAAGTTGGTATCAAAGCTAAACCAGGTTAGGAGATTCTAGGAAGTTTCTTCGAGTTGGGTGTTTGAACGGTTACTTATTGCGACGGTGTGCGCGCCACCTTAGTAATAAGTGAACGGAATAACATCCTAAAGTTTCCCTTCTTTCATACTCCTCTCGTGTCTATCTTGAGTCTTTTTCAAGACTTGATTCTTGTACTACCTCTTTCACGCGGGTTAGAAAGAAGATTGTACAACGTTATACTGACCAATAATTGTTGTGTAGATGGTGATTATAAGGCGAGTTCCAACAAAGAGGGAAGTACTCGAGGAACATGCAAAGGAAATGCAAGCTCAGAAGGAATTCATGCGTCGTAAGATGAACTCGGGAGATGATTTTAACGAGTATATGTGCGACACAATCGTACTTTGTGCGTATTTACTTAGGAGTAGACAGAAGAGGCGTTCCTACGACCCGACCTTCTTCAATTTTTCGATTGGAGTCATATTACAGATAATATTCAACTCTGTCCCGGAAAAATTCTGATCCTCATTCAGAGGGGCAAAGATGCTAAGAGGAGATATTACAGAAGGTTCCTGGGCCAAATTTCTATTTCAGGTAATAGTAGTAAGGGAAAGAATGAGCGAAATGGAAAGGGAAGCAATGAATAAGGTTCACAGGGAGTTGAATGTCAATCAGCAGAATAGGCGAATTATGCGGTTAAGCCCTTTAGAACGTGTTGTAGTAGGTGCATGTTCGAGTAAGAGAGCTATAGGGAATGACATAGAATGACATGCTCTGATGTATTGTAATGTCATGAAATATTTTCAAATATGAGGAATGAAACATTATTAATGCAAGTTATGAGTTGTCATTATTGTTTAGTTAATCTGTGTTTTCTTGTGGTGTTGCATGCTTATGAACTATAAGAAAATTGTAAGAGCTAGAGTAGACATTTCGTCTTCTAAAATATGAGTGTGTTTGTCTTCACAGAAAATGATGAATTCACAAATCCCGGGGGCTCAAGAGGAGGTTCATCACGAAGCTCATGTACCTCCAGTTGACGTAGTGGTGTCTGAAGGGAGCGGAGAAAATGTCGGAGAAAATGTTGGAGAGAACGAGAGTCAAATGGCCCAAGAAACGGTGGGACAAAAACTAGATAGACTCATAGAGTTAATGACAGCTGCAGTTCTACACATGGTTCCGCCCGCACCTAGTGTCTCTGTCATAGCCCCGAACCAGAACCAGACGGCCCAGGGACCGATTGCGACTGCACCACGGACCGAGAGTGTAGAAGCTCAAGCAGTACCTGATAGGCTATGGGCAAATTTTATGAGGAGAAGAGAACTACTTTACTCAGCGAAGGACCCCAAGGCCGACCCGATAGTATTCCTCGATGAAGTTGAAGACTTAATGTTCACATTGGGATGCGTGGAGACGCAGGGCATCAACTTGGTAGGCGCACGACTAGTGGATGATGCAGGGGTGTGGTGGAGGAATTTTAGGAAAAATCGTCCCCCGATGTCACCACCAATGACTTGGGGAGGGTTCAGAGCGGCATTCATTGAGAAATTTATGCCTAATACGCGCAAGGATGCGTTCAGACGGGAGTTTGAACAGTTGAAGCAAGGTGACCGCAGTGTACAAGAATATGATACACAGTTCGTGAGGTTATCGGCATACAACACACATGTCGTCCCTACAGAAATGGATAGAGTCAAGCGATTTGTAGAGGGTTTAAACCTGAACATAGCAGAGAAAGTGGTGGCGTTAGCCAACGATCGAACTTATCTTCAGATTGTCGATATGACTTTGAGGGTAGAAGGTTTCTCTAAAGCAAAAAGAGAATATTCGCAGAAGAGATTTCAGACGTCGGGATCATTTAATCAGAGTCAAAATCAGAAGCAGGAGTTTAGTAAGGGATCTTCAGGACCGACTCAATCTGTGGGCCAGTCTTATTTCAAGCCTAAGGGGCACAATTGGTCTAATTACCAAGGTAGCAAGGACAAGGCCACTAACCATAACACATGAGGTGACAAACCGATTTGTAAGATTTGTCAAAGGAAACACACTGGAGAATGTCGGCTCTTAACGAAGACATGTTATAACTGTGGAGAGTCAGGCCACTATGCTAGGGATTGCAAGAAGAGGACCCAAACTCAATCTATTCAGGGGAGGTCAGAAGCAACCACAACTGCCTACAGGGGAAATCAGGGAAACCAACCCCGCCAGATTCAGGGAGGTCAACAATCCAACAATTCTAATCGGCTCTACGCTTTGCCCCAGAGGAATGATGCAGAAGCATCTAATGTGGTGGTCACATGTATTTTGCTAGTCTCGAGTATTCCTGAATTTGTATTATACGATCCCGGCTCTACATCTCCATATGTGTCAATGGGCTTTGCTAAGAATTTACACGTAGAACCTTCTTATTTAAGTGAACCTTTTGAGGTTATGCCACCAGTAGGGGCCTGATGCGCGAAAAGATGCACACACTTAAACGCAAGCGCACGTTATCGTGACAAGTAATATAGTCTTAGCAAGACCGAATATCGTCCACAAGGATTAGGGTTCAAGTACCAAATATCTATCTTTTGGTATCTATTTGGTAAATTGTTATTTGATTTTGTGGTTTATAACTACGAATTATAAAGGCTAATTTAACTAATGAGTTTACTTCAGTTGTGATGAGAATAGGGCTTCCACGTCTCCTCACTATCCGCTTATGTCACTTATTAATGCAATAACATATGGTCTTCTTCTTTTGGAGAAAGCAGGTTCACTAAATCGTTTTATACTCCCGTTAGGGTTATATAAACACTCAACCCCAGTATTGCTCCTTTCTACCTTTCGGTGATAAGGATGACTCTATAGGAGGATTAAGACTAAGAACCTAGTTAACCGTCACGCACAATGCGTAAAATTAGGGTTGTTAAGCCTCTCGTTAACGCTACATAAATAATTGAGGTATTTTCATCCCCAATCCAAGAATGTCTACCCAACTTACAGCATATTCACAATCCCCTCCTTTCGGAGTCTGATTAGAAATCATATAGTGATAATTAGTTGTCAATTAACTACCAAGCATTCAATTTAATTATTGGATAGATCTCAACAAGAAGAAGAATAACCATAAGCATGCATTAAATCATAACATAAGTTTCTAGAGATTCAACATGGAAAGCCCTATAGAGGAATTAGTTCCTAGCCATTGACATGACAAGAACTAATTCAAGGTTCATCATACAAAAACTGAAATAAAAGAAAAGAAAAGAAAAGAAAATATTTAAGAACGAGTCTCCACGCCTTCTAGCATCCAAGGGTTGTGTTGTGGAATATTTACAAGATGGATTGGTGGATGGAAGGATGTAGAATGGTGAATGGTGGAATGGAGAATGAATAATTCTTCTAATGATGTAGAGTATTTATAGCCAAAGAATCCTTTTGGTGAAGGGTTAAGGATTTTGTAGGTAGGAAAAGTTATTAGAATCCTTTTAGGTAAGGGTTTTAAGGTAGGAAAAGTTATCCCTTTAGGTAGGAAAAGTTATCCCTTTAGGTATGAAAATTTATCCCTTTAGGATTCTGAAAACATGTCAAATTCGGCCCAGCACTTCATAATTCCCGCGTCGGCGCGCAGATCAGCCGCGCTACCAAATTCAAAGCAACTCTGACTTTCAGCACTTTGGGTGTCGCGGCGCTGCTTCCAGCGCCGCGCCCTGGACGTTAAAGCGGATTCTATTTCGTCGTCATTTTTCCGTCCGACTTCGGATCTCCTCTATAATTCGGAACTTAGACTTCATTTCGCCCTTTTGTGTGCAATTCCATCTCATTTATGCTCATTTCATCTCCTTTTCGTCATTTCTCCATTTATGACCGTTGTGACACAAAAGAAAGGAAAACGACCCTAATACTATACTAAACATAAATAAAATGAATAAAATACTAACTAAAAATGACTCAAAAAGTGTATATAAAATACACCGATCAAATACCCCCAAACTTAACCTTTGCTCGCCCTCGAGCAAAGATAAAAAGAAAGAAATAAAGACTCAAGAAAAAGGAAAATAAAATACTCAATGACATTGATCACTTTGCTGCATTGGTGTTACTTTGAAAAACATGAAGATTAGCAGAATAATATACAAGAACATATAGCCTGAGATTTCAGCATTCAAAACACATTAAGCTAGATATTTCGCAAACTCATTTTTATCATGCTTAATGGAAGTCAAAACACTGAATCATGCATGTTAATTTCATAATTCCTATAGCATGTTTACTTGCTATTCTCCACTAATCATGGCTATGCATCTAAGAGATCTTCATGACTTTTAAGGGTTGTAATGTAGGCTTAGGCACGGGTAGGTAAAAGTAGGCATTTAGGCTCATTCTTTTGTGTGAAATGTATCATAATAACAAGCACCCCAAAACTTAGGCTTTTGCCTATTTCTTATTACTTTTTCATTGGGGTGCATCAAACTTATTCACTCTTTTTGTCTCTTTTTTAACATAATTTATTCCAACTATTTCAAATTTTTACTTATGGCACAATTGTAGGAATATATGGTGTCAAAGAAAAAGTTTCATGTTTTTAGGCTCAATGGGGCTGACCATGGATATTTTTAAAGTCAGAGACAGAAAAGAGTGGTAAGAATTGGCTAACAAAGAAATGTCTGAGTCATCTCCCTAACATGCATATCCTAACTATTTCGCATCAAATAGCAAGCAATCATAACACATAGGTTTTAATCTTTTAACAATGCACAAATCAAGCAAGATACTCCAATAGACAGATTTCATGAGTTTTTGGCATATCTAACCTAAGTGTTTAGATGGTTGCTTCTAATTTCATTACATTATTCAACCTTACTTCACTAGGCAATTCAAGTAACTACAGCATGCATGATCTTTAAAAAAAAATTATGACTAAAAAATGGCTCAAAAATACACAAAACAATTCAACAAGACTCAAAAATAATAAAACATCCCCCCAAACTTAAATCACACATTGTCCCCAATGTGTGCAAGACTCAAAAAAAAAAAAATTAGTGACAACTTACTGACACAACACAACGGTCATAACGGAGGTCTAAGAGGAAGATTTCTGGAATTTGCACGGAATATGGTCCTCTGAAGTTCGCGCTGCCCCCGAGATTCGGCCGCTAGTACGGTGCTCTGAGTTCGGCCGCGCACGACGATCGCTTTTCCCTTTTTCAGCGTTTTTGCTCATTTTTCCTGCTTTTAGCTTTCACCCACTCCATCCAACAACACAAAACAAGAACCCAAGACCGTGAGATCGTTTCAAGACAAAATAAAATAAACTAAAGACAGAAATTAAAATAACATAATTAAAAACATTGGGTTGCCTCCCAACAAGCGCTGTCTTTAACGTCTTTTAGCCGGACGCAATTAACCTTTCCGAGTGCTCATTGGATCCTTCTGCGAACTGCTTGCAATTCGCAGAGTTATTGTTGCAGGTCTCACTTCAACTACAACAATTGCTTCAAACAAGGGCCTCAATTTTACGATTATCCCCCAAGTACACAAGACGTGCTTGTCTTTTAGGCTATCTCTAATGTATGGATCAGTGAGATTCCCAACATCTCTCAACTCTAGGGGGTGCCCTTGATGGTATGGACTTCCTGTTTGGGGGTCAACATTGACAGCCGGTGGTGTTTCTTCTGCAATAGGTACGAGAAAAAGATTTTCCAAGGAATCCAAGAAGGTGAATAATTGGATCTCTGCAATCTTTTCCTTCTCTACATCAACTATCTCGCCAGATTCCTCAATAGTTGGGTGTGGTTCAGGCTCCTCAATTTGCTTGCCACCTCCCACAAGTGCAGATTGCTTTTCTTGCATTTATTGTTCAAAATGACTGCGAGTTCTCCTATTTGCAGTTCCAACTTTCTGAGGGACTCTCTTGTCTCAGCCATAAACTGAGCCTGACACTTGGCGAACATAAGTATGCTTGCCTGCAACTCATTTCGATCTTTCTCTGACATCTGTGGGTTAAGCTGCTGTTGATGACTCCACTGTCTCTGATAGTAGTAGTCCATGTGTCCTGATTTTATATATATATATATATATATATATTTCGTTTTTTTTCCCGAATTTAACCTGCAAAATAAGAAAACAACAAAAGGTGATAAAACGATGCTCGCAGAACAAGTTAGAAACTTGTTCTTGGAGCAGAAAAAACAAATAAAAATAAAAACAGAAATAAAACCAAATTAGAAATTAAAAATAGATAAATTTGATATTGAAACTATGTCTAATCCCCGGCAACGGCGCCAAAAACTTGATGCGCGAAAAGATGCACACACTTAAACGCAAGTGCACATTATCGTGACAAGTAATATAGTCTTAGCAAGACCGAATATCGTCCACAAGGATTAGGGTTCAAGTACCAAATATCTATCTTTTGGTATCTATTTCGTAAATTGATATTTGATTTTGTGGTTTATAACTACGAATTATAAAGGCTAATTTAGCTAATGAGTTTACTTCAGTTGTGATGAGAATAGGGCTTCCACGTGTCCTCACTATCCGCTTATGTCACTTATTAATGCAATAACTTATGGTCTTCTTCTTTTGGAGAAAACAGGTTCACTAAATTGTTTTATACTCCCGTTAGGGTTATATAAACACTCAACCCCAGTATTACTCCTTTCTATCTTTCGGTGATAAGGATGACTCTATAGGAGGATTAAGACTAAGAACCTAGTTAATCGTCACGCACAATGCGTAAAATTAGGGTTGTTAAGCCTCTCGTTAACGCTGCATAAATAATTGAGGTATTTTCATCCCCAATCCAAGAATGTCTACCCAACTTACAGCATATTCACAATCCCCTCCTTTCGGAGTTTGATTAGAAATCATATAGTGATAATTAGTTGTCAATTAACTACCAAGCATTCAATTTAATTATTGGATAGATCTCAACAAGAAGAAGAATAACCATAAGCATGTATTAAATCATAACATAAGTTTCTAGAGATTCAACATGGAAAGCCCTATAGAGGAATTAGTTCCTAGCCATTGATATGACAAGAACTAATTCAAGGTTCATCATACAAAAACTGAAATAAAAGAAAAGAAAAGAAAAGAAAATACTTAAGAACGAGTCTCCACGCCTTCTAGCATCCAAGGGTTGTGTTGTGGAATATTTTCAAGATGGATTGGTGGATGGAAGGATGTAGAATGGTGAATGGTGGAATGGAGAATGAATAATTCTTCTAATGATGTAGAGTATTTATAGCCAAAGAATCCTTTTGGTGAAGGGTTAAGGATTTTGTAGGTAGGAAAAATTATTAGAATCTTTTTAGGTAAGGGTTTTAAGGTAGGAAAAGTTATCCCTTTAGGTAGGAAAAGTTATCCCTTTAGGTAGGAAGATTTATCCCTTTAGGATTCTGAAAACATGTCACCCGGCCCAAAGATTTCATAATTCAGCGTCGCCATGACCATAGACTGGCCTACCAAATTCAAAGAACTCTGACTTTCAAGATTTCAGCCATGGCGCTGCTTCCAGCGCCATGGCTCAGGTGATGTTTTTAGGCGATTCTGTTTGTCGTCATTTTTCCGTCCGGACTTTCGGATCTCTCTATAATTCCCTAACTTAGACTTCATTTCTTGGCCCTTTTTGTGTGCAATTTCATCTCATTTATGCTCATTTCATCTCCTTTTCGTCATTTCTCCATTTATGACCGCTGTGACACAAAAGAAAGGAAAACGACCATAATACTATACTAAACATAAATAAAATGAATAAAATACTAACTAAAAATGACTCAAAAAATGTATATAAAATACACCGATCAGGGCCTCAATTTGGGCCTCTCGGGTGGTAAATAATACCCCATTAGAAGTGAATGGCAGGGGAACAATGGTGAACCTAGTACTACTTGATATGGTAGACTTCGACGTCATTTTGGGTATGGATTGGTTGTCGGCATGTTATGTCATGTTAGATTGTCGGTGAAAGATAGTGAGATTAACTTTTTCCGGAGAACCAGAAGTTGTTATAAGGGGTAGGATTGGAATATCCTCAGGTCAGTTTATTTCCTACCTTGGGGCTCAAAAGTTATTGAGAAGTCACAGAGTGGAGTACGCATATCTGGCTAATATAGGGGATACCCAAAAAGAATCCCCAGCAGTGAATGATGTCCCTATTGTTCGAAATTTTCCGGAGGTTTTTCCTGAAGATCTTCCAGGCCTTCCTTCGGATAGAGAAGTGGAGTTTGCTATAGAGTTAATTCCGGGTACAAGACCCATTTCTATTCCTCCATATCGAACGGCCCCAGCTGAATTGAGGGAGTTAAAAGAACAATTGAAGGATCTTCTGGATAAAGGCTTTATAAGGCCTAGTGTTTCCCCTTGGGGTGCACGATCGCTTGTGAAAAAGAAAGACGGATCGCTCCGAATGTGCATCGATTATCGGCAGCTCAATAAGGTCACGATCAAGAACCGATACTCATTACCAAGAATCGATGATCTTTTTGACCAACTTCAGGGAGCTAGCTATTTTTTCAAGATTGATCTCCATTCGGGATATCACCAGCTGAAAATAAATCCAGATGATATATTCAAAACAGCCTTTAGAACCCGATACGGCCATTATGAGTTTTTGGTCATGTTTTTTGGGTTAACCAATGCCCCAACGGCTTTTATGGATTTAATGAACAGAATCTTCAAACCATTCCTAGATTTGTTCGTGATCGTGTTCATAGATGATATCCTAATTTACAGTAAGAGTGTTTAAGAACATAAAGAGCATCTGAGGGTAGTGCTTCAAGTCTTGAAACAGGAGAAACTATATGCTAAATTTTCAAAGTGTGAATTTTGATTGGAAAAGGTAGCCTTTTTGGGTCATGTTGTGTCAAGGGATGGAATTATGGTAGACCCCCAGAAGATAGAAGCAGTGAAGAATCGCCAAACCGACCACTCCGGCAGAGGTTAGAAGTTTCGGGTTTGGCCGGGTATTATAGAAGATTCGTAAAAGGTTTTTCTAGTCTCACGCTTCCCGACCGTTGACTCAAAAACGGTTAAGTACCAGTGGTCAAGCATGTGAAGCAAGTTTTCGTAAATTAAAGGAATTGTTGACTCATCGCACTACCCTAACCTTACCATCGGGACAAGAAGGGTTCTGCGCCTATTGTGATGCCTCTAGAGTTGGGTTAGGATGTGTCTTGATGCGATTTGGGAAGGTTATCACAGATGCATCTAGACAATTGAAGATACATGAGAAGAATTACCCAACTCATGACTTGGAATTAGCTGCGGTGGTGTTTGCCTTACGAATATGGAGACATTATTTGTATGGTGTGCATGTGGACATATTTACAGAACATAAGAGTTTGCAGTACATAACCACGCAGAAGGATTTGAATCTCCGACAAAGAAGATGGTTAGAGTTGCTTAAGGATTATGACCTTAGTATTCTTTACCATCCTGAAAAAGCCAACGTGGTGGCTGACGCACTCAGTAGGAGATCAATGGGCAGCTTGACCCATTTGGCAATACAAAAGAGGGGTATTGTTAGTGAGGTACAAAGATTGGGAAACCTCGGGGTTAGTTTAACTGAGATCGGTGAAGGTAGGGTGGTGGTACATGATACCTCGCAGTCTGCCTTAGCATCAGAAATAAAAGAAAGTCAGTTTGAGGATACAGAGTTTGTTGGATTTCGGGAGAGGATCCAACAGGGAAAACCTTCACAGTTTACATTGGGAGATAATGACGGAACCCTTCGGTATAAGGGTAAGTTATGTGTTCCTACGGTAAAGGATCTAAGGAGGAAGATCTTAGATGAGGGTCACAACACAAGATATTCCATTCATCCAGGGTCAACAAAAATGTATCAGGACCTCAAGGCAAATTACTGGTGGGACGGGATGAAGAAAGACGTCATGAGTTTATCGGAGGTGTCTTATATGTCCAGTGAAAGTCGAACATCAAAACCCGCGATTACTTCAGACATCGAGTCCCCATGTGGAAATGGGAGGCGATTCATATGGATTTTGTAACTGGTCTACTGAAAACTCGAGAAGGGTATGATTCTATTTAGGTGATTTTTGATCGGCTTACAAAGTCAGCCCATTTCTTACCGGTCAAGACTACGTATCGCGCACCACAGTACGCACAGATTTATTTGAAGGAGATTGTGCGGTTACACGGGGTTCCTTTACAAATTATTTCAGATAGGGGTTCCCAGTTCACCTCACACTTTTGGCAAAGTTCCCAGCAGGGTCTCGGGACAAAAGTTAAGTTAAGCACAACTTTCCACCCGCAAACAGATGGGCAAGCTGAGCGAATAATTCAAACACTTGAGGACATGTTGCGATCTTATGTGTTAGATTTCCAGGAAAGCTGGTTGGACCATCTATGTCTAATTGAGTTCGCCTACAACAATAGTTTTCACTCTATCATACAAATGGCCCCGTTTGAAGCATTATATGGACGGAAATGTAGGTCTCCACTTGGATGGTTCGAGGTGGGTGAGACGCAACTGTTCGGACCTGAAGTCATTCAGGAAACAAATGATAAAGTACAGATGATTCGGGAGCGGATCAAAACAACTCATAGCCGTCATAAGTCCTATGCGGATCATCGGAAAAGAGATCTTGAATTCCAAGAGGGGGAGAAAGTATTTTTAAAAGTGTCCCCAATGAAGGGAGTGATGCGCTTTGGTAAGAAAGGGAAATTGAGCCCAAGGTTTATTGGGCCATATGAGATCTCAAGAGTGGGAATGTGGCTTACGAATTAGCACTTCCACAAGAGCTGGAAGCAATGCATCCGGTATTTCATGTGTCAATGTTACGAAAATACTTGCACGATCCAAGTCACGTCATCCTTCCCCAGGAGATAATTCTTAATGAGGAGCTTCAATATGAAGAAGTTCCGGTGGAAATACTTGATAGGAAGGTTAAGCACCTTAGGAATAAAGATATTGCTTCCGTGAAGGTCCTATGGAGGAACCACTCCACCGAGGAAGCCACCTGGGAAGCCGAGGACGCGATAAAAGTCAAATATTCATTCCTATTTGACTAAGGTAAAAAAAAGTGTTACATAGTACTTCATATGTGTGTCATTTGCGTGTCTATATGCATGTGTTACAACCTTATTCCTATTCGAGGACGGATGTTTCTTAAGGAAGGGAGAATGTGAAGCCCCAAATTAGTGTTACAATAACAATAAACATTATTGTGTCTATGTGATTATGATTACGACCTTATTCACATTCGATGACGAATGTTGCTTAAGGAGGACATAATGTAAAATCCGGAAAAAAAAAATAGTTGTTGGTTGGGTTAATAAAAATACATATATATATATAAGAAAACAAAGAATAAATTGCATGAGATGGAGTTAGTGTTAAAGTTAGATAAATAGATAGCTAAAATGAAAATAAATTTTTTTTTAAAAGAAAAAAAAAGGCAAAAGGGCGGCATGCACGTCCCTTTCCTCCTCCCCTTTTCATTTCCCCTCCAACTCTTGTCATTTCACCTCCCATAGGTTATAGAAAACTTTTCTACTTATACATTGTACATGACACAAATAAAATACCTAGCACAAAGAATAGGAAATCAGAAAAAAAAAACAAGTGAAAAGAAGAGGAAAAAATCTGGAAAAATACCAAGAGGGCAAGAAGAACAAAAATCAAAATACTAGAGAGTAAGGATCATTTTAGCAACCAAACAACAATAATCTTCACACTTACAAGGTGAGTTTTCTCACTCATAAATTAATGGTAACATCCTTTATTTTAAGTTCAATACATGTTAGAATAAGAATTGAATGTTGAAAATAAATAATGAGCTTTTGATTGTTCAAACAACTAGTTGTGTCATGAACTTTACAAACTGATTTCACTGAGTTATAATTGTTAGAATTTGATGAAATTCGTAACAATGGTACACCTCTCTATTATGATCATATAGAACTAAAAATGAGGTAAAATGGACATACGGTTTGAAAGTTATCATAGTTCAAAGTTCCTGCTTTAGATTTGGCCGAAATTCGGAAAGGCATAATTACGGAATGTTTTTATTGAGTTTTACTTATTAGAATTATATGAAAATTTACATGGTTGTAAATCTCTCTGTTACAGACAGATATAGATAAAGAGAGGTTAAAACAGACTTACGAGTTGAGAGTTATTGTAGTTTGAAGTTGCTGCCTTGGATTCATCGGAATCCAGAAGGGCAAGACGTTGAAACGTAAACATGTACTAATCCGTGGGAAATATGAAAATCGGTACTAAATTAAAGTTCTAGATCTATCTGTTTTGGACATTTTGAGACCTTACGGAGGTCTATCCGACTTACAGATTGAGAGTTATCGCTGTTTAAAGTTTCTGCCTCGGATCTATCGAGATCCAGGAAGGGCAGCGAATAAAAGTGTAAAACTGTACCAAATGGTACAGAATATGAAAGGATGGTTCACATGGATACGTGTAGCTCTCTGTTCTCGTCGTTTTGAGATTTTATGGGGCTTGAACGGGTTTACAGATTACGAGTTATGACTATTCTAAGATTTGATTCTGTTTAATAAAAGTTCTGCCGAAACAAATTTCATGTGGCTGTTTTGAGGATAAATTTGTGTTAGTTACTCAAAGTAGTTTTAAATGAAATTTGGTACAGTGAAATATCCCCGTCTTGCCTCAGTTTCCGCTTGAGAAACACCTTAGTCGGAGTTATGGTTAAAAAGTTATAATCGTTACAAGTATGAATGACAGAATGTTAGGAAAGAGAATAGTATTTATTCGATCTTCTGAAAAATATGAAAAGTGAATACGTGTTCACATAAATATATAATGGATCGGGTTGCACGCCGCAACAAAACGTAAAGTGAATACGTGTTCACAAATACGTAAATATAATGGATCGGGTTGCACGCCGCAACAAAATGTAAAGTGAATACGCGTTCACAAATACGTAAACATAATGGATCGGGTTGCACGCCGCAACAAAACGTAAAGTGAATATGCGTTCACAAATACGTAAACATAATGGATCGGGTTGCACGCCGCAACAAAACGTAAAGTGAATACGTGTTCACAAATACGTAAATATAATGGATCGGGTTGCACGTCGCAACAAATATGAAAGATGAATACATGTTCACCTATATATATCAATATGAAAAGTGAATACGCGTTCACAAATATATAAATGTAACAAACATATGGAAATACAGGGGAATGTCTTAACGTATAATACCAGATAAAATGAAGTGTTAGTCAAACTGAGAATTTCTTATGAGGAGTTGCTGCATGTTTAAAAGTTGTCAGAACTCGATATGTTTTTGCAATATGCTTATTACGTTATAATGTGATTGCACTTGGAATATTGTGGTGCTACTTTGAATTGCAGGGTAAGGTTCTCACTCAGCCCCAGGTGGTAGGGCTGACTCTTTATTTAACATGTTTCAGGAAAGCGTGATAGAGGAAAGACTCCACGCCAAGGCTAGCGATCGTCCCGCAGCCTCATGTCATACCAAGTCCATTGCTTCGGGCTTGGTACTCACAGTTCAGGATGTCGATTCTGATCTCGAAATGCCCGTGTGAAATGGTCTCCCTTCCAACTTAGAATAATCTTTGTCAGTATGTCTATGTAGAAACAATATTTGCACGAGCATGGACTCGCGTTATGTTTTCAATAAATTCATAAACAGATTTCTTTATTGTTATTTTTATTAATAGCTTCGTATTTGAATATAAATTTAAATTTATAAATAAAGAGAATTAAATGGTGCTCCTGGTGGGAAATAATTGTCCAGGTGTCATCACGCCCTAAGTAAAGGCTTAGGAAAAGTCGGGGCGTGGCACCTATCCTGCCCAGGTACCGGCCCAATTCCCTTACATACAACAGGGATTATTGGGCCCTGCTCCAACAGCTCAGTCAACGCACTATCAGCCACAACAAGCCCACTTGATGCAGACCCAATACCTACAGCCTTCCCCTGGTATGGCCCCAACTGATTTGGGCCATGCTTTTAGCAGTTTGAACTTGCTGTAGCCTGGTAAAAATTGGTACATGGACTCGGGAGCCACATATCACCTCACCCGATCTGCATGTAATATTCTCAAACTGTTTCCATTAAAGTATCCTCAATACATTACGATTGGCAATGGTCATCGCATTCTAATACAGGGATATAGTACCTCATCTACAACTGCCTCATCCATCATTTTCCCTTAACAATGTTTTGTATACTCCAAACATCATTAAGAACCTAATTTATGTTCGATAATTTACTCGTAATAATTCTGTCTCTGTTTATTTTGCTCCTTTTGATTTTACTGTGAAGGATCTTCATACGAGTACACCTCTTACGAGATGCAATAGCATGGGTGATATCTATCCATTCTCATCCACCTCCGCTGCCAGATCGTGCTCTCCCATTTCTCTTGTTGCTATCTCTCCGTCCACTTGGCATAATAGGCTTGGCCACCTAGGAGCCCCATTTTGTAATTTTCTTAGAGGCAATAATTTTATTAAATGTAATAATGGGAAATTTGCCCAACACTATGTTTCTTATTCTTTAGGCAAACATGTCCGTCTTCCTTTTAAATCATCTTCTAGTATTACGTTTTCTCCTTTTGATAATATTCATGCTGATTTGTGGACGTCTTCTATCTCTAGTTCACTTGGTCATAAATATTATCTTGTCTTGTTAGATGATTTTCTCATTATATTTTGATCTAGCCACTCAAATTTAAATCAGATGTGTTTGCCAAATTTCTTGAGTTTTGTACTTTTATGAAAATACAGTTTGAAAAAATTATAAAACCTTTTCAATGTGATAATGGTCGTGAATTCAATAATTCCATATTTCACCGATTCTGTAAAAATAATGGCATGTTTTTCGATTCTCGTGCCCCCACACATCGCTTCAAAATGGTAAAGCAGAACGAATCATCTGTACCATTAATAACATGGTTTGTACTCTCCTGTTTCATACCTCCCTTCATCCATCCTTCTGAGTCTATGCAGTCAAAATCGTAGAATACATTCTAAATATATTACATACTTGCACCCTTCACAATATGACTCCAACCGAAATCCTATACCGAAGGATCCCCTCCTACGACTACCTAAGGATATTCGGTTGCCCTTGTTATCCCAATCTTGTATCCGCTACCTCTCACAAATTAGCACTTCGAACAACTCTGTGTGTCTTCGTAGGCTTTCCGTCTAATCATAGGGGCTACCTTTGATAAGACATGTCCACTTGTCAAATCCACGTCTCTCATGACGTCACATTTGACGAGACTACATTCCCATTTTTTAATCTCTAAAAATTCAGCAAAACGGACTATACCTTTCTTGACGAGCCTGACATCTCCCTCATCATTCTTAGCCAATTGCATCAGTCAGCCACTGTGACCTCATCTCTGCCACCCACTGCTACCACGAATGATGTCATCTCTGCGACAGTGTCCCCGACCAACTATCAGTCACACCCATCGCCGGTTGCCACCTCCACTGGAAACCGGTCCAGATCCTCTGTCTCATCACCGGTCCTTCAACCCACCGCCACCCAGAACCTTCACCCACCAGCTGCTCTATCGCCTCCACCAACCGAAAATTCCGACATCTCAGCTACCCACCCAGTCCCCGTCGACCAGCCCATTACCGACAACACTACCACCACACCAACACAATAATGCTACATACTAAACCCACCACCGTCCTCTTAGCCAACGGTACCTACCACATAACACATCACCCAAACCTCTTATACGAACACACCCGAACCGTCATCGACCCCACCAGATCTGCCACCACACCGCTCCTCACCTCTCCCACTGTCCTATTCTCCCACTCCACAACCAAACCTCCCACAATAGTTTCGTGACCCATAACCAGCAAACCACCTAACCATCCACCCACTGCCCCTATGCATCGAATAGAAACCCGTGGCCAACATAGGATTTTCAAGTCCAAAGCCCATTTTAACATATCCACACAAACAATTTCTCAAATTTCCAAAAAAAAACCCAAATTAGCCAATCTAGACCCTAAATGGAATGCGACTATGTGTGAGGAATTTATTCTTTAACAAAACAACACATGTGGGATTTGGTTCTTAGACCGGAGGGGGTGAATGTGATCCAATTCATGTAGCTCTTTCGTCACAAATACAAAGACAATGGTGATCTAGAGAGGTATAAGGCATGACTTGTGGCTAATGGCACAAATCAACAGGAGTGTATTTATTGTGTTGAGGCATTCAGTCCGGTTGTCAAACCGACTATCATTTGCACAATTTTGAGTATAACTATGGGCAAGCATTGGACGATACATCAACTTGATGTGAAAAATATGTTTCTACATGGGGATTTGAAAGAAACAGTTTACATACATCAGCCACCTGATTTGTCCATCCAGTAGCCCATCAGTATGTATGTCATCTCCTAAGTCATTGTACCGTTTAAAATAGGCCCCAGAGTGTGGTATGACCTCTTTCCCAGGTACACTATGCAGATTGGGTTTGTATGCAACATGTGTGATAATTCTCTTTTCATTTTTCATTGATGTAGTAGCATTGCTTGCTTATTGATATATGTTGATAATATTTTTCTCACTGTCTCATCTGATGGGTTGAAAAATGAGATTATTGATTTACTTAAAATCGAATTTGCTATGATTAACTTGGGGAAGTTGAGTTACTTCTTGAGGATATCAGTGATCAGATCTGCAGATACTATGTTCTTGAGTCAGCGTAAGTATGCAGATGAGATCGTGTACATAGCTAAGATGGCCCATTGCAAGATTATGTCCACTCCGATAGATTCTAAATCAAAGCTTAGTGCTAGTGATGGTGCTCCAGTCTCCGATCCTACTCTTTATAGGAGCCTTGCAGGTGAACTTCAGTATCTTACCTTCACCAGACCTGATATTGTGTATGTTGTTCAGCAGGTGTGTCTGTTTATGCATGCCCCAGAGAGTCTCACTTTAATGTTCTTAAGTGTATCATTCGATGAATTAAGGGTACACTTGATTATGGGTTGCATCTATACCCTTCTGCACCGACCCGATTACTATCATATACGAAAGCAGATTGGGCAGGGTGTCCGGACATGTGATGCTCCACCTCCTGCTATTGTGTATTCTTATAGGATAATCTCATTTCATGGTCTGCCAAGAGACAAGCCATACTATCCCGTTTGATTTCCGAAGTAGAGTACAAAGGCATTGTAAATGTTGTCGCTAAGATCTGTTGGCTTCGAAATCTACTTTTGGAGATCCAGTGCCCCTTGCGTAAGGTGTTCATCGTCTACTGTGATAACATATCTGACGTATATCTATCTTACAATCTGATTCAACATCAGAGAACCAAACACATTGAGATAGATATCCACTTTGTTCGTGAGAATGTTGCTCTCTGTCATGTCAAAGTGTTGCATGTGCCTTCGTCATATCAGTATGCAAATATCTTCACAAAAGGGCTTCCCAAACAGTTATTCCTCGACTTCAGTTTCAATCTTAAGGTCCGACCTCCTCCCGCTCCGATTCAGGGGGTGTATTAGCGAATATTCTCCATATATTGTGTAATTATGAATACTGCATATTTATGATATATTAGGATCCTTACTGTATTAGGATTCTTCCCTTGTACACACTATATATATTTTCTAATAATGAGAAGACTCTCCAAGGGAGATTATTATAATTTTACATGCACAACAAAGAGTTGTATTAATTATAAATATTATTGTTGTTCTTAATAATATTTATATCATTGTTATATTTATCAGGTATTTATTTTGTCCATAATGAGATAATTTATTATCACATAAAAATATAATTTATTTTAGATCGTAAATATAAAAATTATTTAATCATCACAGCTTAAAAAATTGAATTTGTTATAATACATGTTGGGCCCGTGGTATTTCTATGTGTTACTTTATTTGTCTTGTTATTGTGATATCTTGTTGTCTTATATTTTCTTAACTTTCTGCATTGACTATGTTCTTTTGAGCCGATGATCCATCAGAGACAACTTCTCTACCCCACAAAGATAAAGATATGATATGTGTATATCTGTCCGCATGGGCAGCTCAACTGATTCTCAAGGGGGATAATTGGAAAAATGGCCAAATTCGAATTCCGTCAGCGGCAGAGTGGAGGTTACTTCTTGAAATAAAGGAGGGCCCCTTGTGCGCAGCGTGGTAGTGGTCTAACCTTTGAAACCAGTTGAGTTACCATGATTAACTCCTTCACAATTATGTCGGACCGGGGTGTGGAGACTCCTGGGGTGGGAGATCCACCTTTTTTGAAAAAATGATATGTGTATATCTTACCCTCTTCAGATTCCACTGTATTAAATTATATTGGGTATGTTATTATTGTTGGTGTTGGGCCCGTGCACACCACGGGATTCATCCGCTAGTCAAGTTTAGAAGTCAAGGTACAATAGTTAGTCTTTTTCAACAATGAAGAACTTAAGCAGTATTATGGTATAGAATTTGAAATTCCATACGTTTCTTTTTGCTCTTTAGTTTTCTTTAATGTAAAGCCTTTTGCGTTATAATATTTATTTTTCCTTAGAACTGCAGATTTTTTTTAATACAATTTGATCATTCTTTTTTGCTACTTGTATAATTACCAGAAATAAAACTTTACTTCAACCAATAACTTTCAAGAAGGATTTAATTCTCTTCAATTTTTTAGTCATTCTTAGCATTTTGTGATCTGATTATTTAACAAATTTCATTAGTAACTGTTGGGTCCGGGGAGTTATACTATAAAATAATTAAACAAACAAACTGAAAAGTAAAAATCGTATGCTGAAATCAGTTCGCAAATGTCGTTAACAATGTCTTCTGGCACAAGTGACACTTAGATAAAAACAGAAAAATCTTTGAAAAGTAAAATGCAGTGGAAATAATAAATAACACAAAAGTTTATATTTACATAGGTTATATATTAATATAACCTATGACGGTCAATAACAGATGACTTATGCCTGAAAAATCTAACTAAATAGATATAGACAATATCTCATTATAATTGCTTCAATAAAGAACAAATCTAGAATCTAAGTAGAAATTATAATGTTGGACAGAATGTCGTCGAAAAGCTCAGGCATCACAGTTGATCCAGTAGAGAGTTCCCTTGAAAGAGTCATCAATCAGTTGTGGAGGTTGAGCCAAAAGTGGACAGCTTGTGATAGATGATTGAAGAGTGAAACTCTCAACAACTTTGACTTATTCTTCACTCTACTTCTTCCCTAAGCTTTGACTCTTTCTCTCACGTTTTTAATCTGCTCCAAAGCTCCTTGCATATTACTTTACCATCGTGGTAACCATCCCACGAGATTAGCTCCAGTCCGTGAAGTAAGGGCAAAACTGTTATCAGAATATTGGTCTGAATGTCATGACATTTGTTCCAATATTTTCTGATTTTAACTTAGTACTGAAAATGATATGTTAGGTAAAATGTCATAACATCAAACCCAACATTAATATTCTCCCCCTTTTTGTCTTTCTTCACAAAACGAATTTTTTCAGTGCGAGTGACCTACGACAAATGTTAATGCCCCCCTCAACCTGTGATGGTACATTAACTCAACATATACAAGATACACATATATATACCATTTATATAGGATTAGAACTATTTAACAACATAATCAACCATAATCATCCAAACAGAAATACAAAATAATTTGTCAGATCATTACATTCCAAAACAAAAATAAAACAGTGACTACGTTAACTACGTAATCAAAATTTTCTTATACACCCCAAGTCATCAATTTACATAACCAATTCAGTAACCAATCATACAAGCAGCACATCACAACGTCACACACCTCCCTTGCATGTTAAGCATTAGTAGTAGCTTCCAGTCGCTTTCTACTTCTGCTTGATGCAACAACAGCAACACCCAATCATTCCTCAACTCCCCCTGCATTGTCTCTTTCAAAGAAGAATACCGCTTGATCACAGAACAACAACATCCCCATGTTCCTGCACTTTCTCCCATTTTTGAGAAGAAAACAACCTAAGAAGATGATCTCTTGATTGAACCAGGAATTACCTAACAATATCAACCTCTGAAATTTGAAGGTTGATCTTTGCAATCTGATTCACGATCCATTCTGTGGTCAATTGAGATTCTCTTGATTCTATGTTGTCAGAAATGTTGGTGGCATTTCTTTCAACATCAATACTGCTTTGTTCTAGTTTCCAAGGTAAGTCTATGATTCTATCTTTGCTATTTAAAATTGCCTTGTTCACTGTGTACAACTCTGAATTTTTTCCAAATATGTCCTTCTTCTTTGGTTGGAACCCTTGTGTTGTAAGGACTTTGAAAATTAATGAGGGAAAATGTGATCTAAGTTGACAATTTGAGTAAAGATTATCTGGCCTAGGTCAATTCTCAATCACTTACATACTTTGTATAATAGGAGTGTTTTTTCTGAAGTTACAATTGACTCGTTCATGGAATAAAGCCAATTATGTTTAGCAATTTTATGTAGAGTTGCAAACAAAACTGTTAATTTTGAGGCTGGACATCTAGAGAATCATTTTTGCATTATACCCCCTGTGAGGTACTTAATAATATCATAACTATCTTTCATTGCAGGGTCTGTTAATTTCATTTTTGCATTATACCCTGCAATGAATTCATCGGGAATCTTTCATCCTCCACATCATTTAGGTCCAAACATTGACTAATAACAGCAAGTGTGAGTTTATAAATTATGTTACAGAAATATACTTTCCCAAATTGTTTAGAGTTAGTATCTTCAATAACTGAGTCTAAGTTGACATAAAACAACCTGATTACATTGTCAATATAGGGTCTTTTGTGTGTGACAGATCCTAGGAGATGTATGTGCTTAAAAACCTCAACCAAACCATGTTCTGAACATGAGGCAATGTCTAATGATTTTTCGGACTTGATGATTCTATTTTTATACCAGTCCCAATTTTTGTAACTAGTCTCAGAATAGAATTTATCAGAGAAGAAGGTTACCTCTTGATCAGATTCTGAGTCTGATTCTTTACTGCTGGAGGAGGTCGGAGACTGTATTGGTTGGAATGTTGTCGGGGATGTTGTGACACCTGGGGCAACATCTGGGTCAACACTTGATTTTGTAGATTTATGAACTCTCTTTGGACAGAACCTATTCAACGGGGTTTCGTCCTAAATTTCTTCATCCGTAGATCACATTGAGGAACAATAATGGGTGATTCAGAGTGAGGAACAAATACTTGTGGCTCATCTTGATGATCAACTATGGGAATTTCTTCATCAGCATTTCCAGAAGATATTTCAATGTCCAAATCATCTGAATCACTGCTTGAGCAAGCATGAACATTAGTTTCGAACCTGGACTTTTTGGTAACAACTTCAGGTTCGAATGTTCTCTCGAACACTCTGATAGATATTCTGGTTGAAAATGTTGAAGTGTTGGTCCTCTTCCCTAAAATAGAAACACCAGGATTTTTATCTACATCGATGAGATTGTTGTTATCTCCTGGATATGCGATTTCGAGAGGTTCTTGAAAAGCACTGAACACAATGTCTGTGCACATGGAAGAGCTTGTACTCATTGGTGTGTTGTCGTGGATGTTGGAAGACATTGGAGTTGACATCGGAGATGTATCCATTGGGGAGTAATGAGAAGGTGATTCTAAGGTTTTAAGGTTTTTTGGGGTTTTGGAAGATGAAGAGTGTGATGATGAATCCATCGGTTTTACATCCAAACTGAGATTGATGTGATGTTTTTCCCTTTTTTTATTTCTTTTTCGAAAAAAACAAGAAAAAATGACAAAAGAGATGAACAAAATGAAGAAGCATTTTATACACTTGGCAGAATAACATATTTCTTGATTTTAAGAGTTTGTATTGTATTCCAATACTTTGTTTCTAAAATTTAGATAAAAAAAATAGACATCAAGATTTAGTTATTAAAAGAAAAACAAAATAAACGGCAAAAAAATAGGAAAAAATAACTGAATTTTCAAAAATCAATTACAAACAGTATCCCAACAAATATCATTATCTGAGAATGTCAACAGTAATGTTGACAACATTTTGGATGACACATGTATTATGATTCTACAAGAACTCTTTTGTTTTTGACAACAAATCAAGACACGTTTTATATGTGATTTTATGAGTTTACCTCCAGACCAATGTAATATTTTCTCATTGTCCTTGATCTAATCATAAACCACATACAAAAGTTATTTTTGTGTCAAAAAAAATAAAAATACCTATTTAGCATCCGCATAATTTCTTGTTTAAGCACTTGATACTTCTATAGTATAGGAACGGTATCATTTTCAAAGAGTTTTGCTCATTTGCACAGTTGTCAAATAATTCAGAGAAGACTTTGCCTTATTTCGATATTCATTTTTTATGATATCTAATATCATCGCAGAGTACGGTATCACTTTTTTGAAACATGTTCTTATTTTAGGATCATACTTGTGTGAACACAAAATTAAAGCCATCAAAACAGTAACAATAATCAGATTCTGATATTACAGAGGTAAATGTCACCAAAATTGTCACGACCACTCGGTCCGCGATCGTACCTCACCGGTACCGTCGTATACATCGAGAATAACAATGAACATACATAACACATAACTTATAAAAAGGTAAACATCACTGGCCAGCCGATAAGGTTGCCTTCCATAAAACATACTTAATCAAAAGTATAGCAGTACAACTTGCTCTTACAGCCCAAAACACATACGTGACCACAAACCTCTAAGGATAACAACTGTGGCGGGACAGGGCCCCGCCATACCCCTGAATATACACAATGCCTATAACATCGTGGAAAACTGCACTAACAAAACAAGCTTCCGAGGAATGGAGCTTCGACACCGAACGGTGATCCTAAGAACGAGGATCCACCACCGCTACCCTTACCTGCGATTTAACGCAGCCGGAAGGGGTCGACATAATATGTACCAAGTATGTAAAACTGGAAAATACTGTAATAATAATGTCATAAGTCTGAAAAATAAGCTGGAGTCATGGAAGAAAATCAAAATACAGTACAATGTGCCTTACTAACAATGAGAGTAACAAGTATATACTTTACTGCATAAAAATAGGAGGCTTGTGATCAAAACAGGGTCCCTCGCCCGTAGTATCAATAAGCAATCCTACTCCTGGGACTATTTCACCCGCATGGGTCTTGTGGACCCGCACGAGGTATTCCTCGGATAGGATGTACCCGCCCGCATGGGACTATTTCACCCGCATAATCCCCTAGGACTCGCATGAGGTATTCCTCGCATCGTGGGTAGCAAATCCACGGAACAGGTGGTATAGCGATCTTGGGGATTTACCCCTCATCTATACTCTTACCCTGAAGCAGGTGGTATGACGATCTTGGGGCTTACCCCTCATTCATACTCTTACCCTGGAGAAAACAGGTGGTATAATGATCTTGGGGATTTACCCCTCATTTATACTCTTACCCTAAAGCAGGTGGTATGACGATCTTGGGGCTTGCCCCTCATTCATACTCTTACCCTGGAGAAGGTGGTATAACGATCTTGGGGCTTGCCCCTCATTTATACTCTTACCCTAACTCAATTTGTCATCATATCATAATCATATATATACAAGTTACGAAAGCTCATACTTCTTATTAGTCTTGTTCATATACCCTCTCATTTTAGTTTACTCAAGGCACTAACATATTTGATAAAAGAAAATCCGGGAATTTAACCCAAAGTACCACATACTTATATTCTTTAAAAATGACTCTTTTTCATATAAAACCTTTGGGCAATTGATGCCTTAAAATCAATTTGCCTTTCATAAATCAAGTCACTTGTCCTTACTTATCTTACTTAGAGTAAATCTCTTTTTATTATCCTTTCATTAAACTTACAACCCAACTTCCCATAAAGTTGTTATATTGACCCTATACTTTAGTAAAAATTATACTTTTCCCATAACCAAGGGACTTATACTTTTTAAGACGAAACAAGTCTTTATATACTTAAAACAAGTAAGAATACCAAATCTTGTACGTCTACCGTACTACATAGATACAACTACTCATGCTCAAGAGATAGGAAAGCTCCACATACCTCTTCGGTCAATCCACTTGCTAATTCCGAAATACCGTACGTAGTATGTCAACCTATAATAATCATGATACGTTTATTAACCTCTAATTTCAATGTAGAATAATCCAAGTTCAAAGTTACTAATTTCTATGGAAAATTGGGCAACATTTCCTTTGTTTCTACATACTTTGCCACCTTTTTCAAGGCCGAATTCAACATCCAAACTCCACATCTTAGGCCAAACAATCCAAACATTTCAAAGGGGATTACACACCTAAACTTGGGTGTGTAAAATTCTGCCCCATAAGGTACAACAATTAACTTAACAAGTTTAAGGTAGTTTTTAGGCTACAACATGCTCATAATATCTTCTTAACCAATTCTTTCACACCCAAACCATATTTCTTACATGCAATGAATCCAAGAGCATTATTTACTACTACAAGTTCCTTCTTCTTCACATGCAACATCAATAACTAGCTACACGAGAAGAATTGTTACCTTAAAGCTTTAACCAAAATTATTCCAACAACTTTGCTAGCCTTCTTTCCAAGAAAACCACCACAATAACTCCTACAAGCTAGCCACAAGCTTCCTTCTTGTCCTTAACTTTTCAGATTTTCCTTAGGCTTTGAATTCCTCTTGGAATTTTAGAGAGAAGTGAGAGCTTTAGCTTAGAGAGAGAGAGAGGGATTTGAAAGATGACCACGTCCTCCAGACGTGGTCAATACAAGCCAACCCAGAATACAGACGGGGGGGGGGGACACTTGTCACCCACCCATGACCTCTTTTAAAACAAAACAAAGGCGTAAATCCCACTCAACTTCGCAGAACCCGCCTGTCGCGCTCGCACGCGCCGCGCGCTGAAACTTCACGCTCTCAGACTTTCCGGCCGCGGACTGCTCGCGCGCCGCGCGCAGAATCTCAGCGACTGGAATATCCGCGCCGCGACCTGATTCGCGCCGCGCCGCCGCTTCTGTCCGAAACACATTTTTGTCCGTCTGCATACTGAACTTGTAACTCCCATAACTTTCTACTCCGATTTCCTATCGACGAACGGTTGGTTGCGTTGGAAACTAGCCTCAACGAACTACGCACTAGGCCTTTGAACCACCTAGGAACTCTCAATGTACCGGGTCATAACCCGCCCCAAAGTTGACTAAAACCCGTCTGAAACAATCCGTCAACCTATCTTTCGAAAATTTTAAGCCCTACTCCCTTTCGTACACTCTCACACGTAAGGCCGGAACTACGGGGTATAACAAAAATGTTAGAGACATTTCAGCCGACATTCACCAACCAGTGCCGATTAAGAGATTACAGAGACCAAGAGAGTTTTTCAAACTTGAAAATCTCTCATGATCCAAAGCTTTTGTAAAAATATCAGCTAGTTGATGAAGAGTGTCAACATGTTCTATTTGGACTAGCTGGTTTTCAACCAAATCTCTTAAAAATGATGTCTAATATCAATGCGTTTTGTACGAGAGTGCTAAACTGGATTTTTGGAAATATTTATTGCACTCAAATTATCACAATACAAAACTAAGATATTATTTAAAAAATTATAGTCGTCTAACATGTGTCTTAACCATATCAATTGAGAACAATAACTTCCAGCTGCTACATATTCAGATTCAGCAGTTGAAAGTGAGACACAATTTTATTTACGACTATACCAAAAAATAAGATTATTGCCAAGGTAGAAACAACCTCCACTCGTACTATTTATGTCATCCACATCACCAGCTCAATTCGAGTCACTATATCCTATTAAATTAGGATTAGTGTCTTTGGAATACCAAATTTCCAACTCACATGTGCCGACAACATATCGGATGACACGTTTTAAGACATTTAAGTGAGAGATTTTGGGATAGGCTTGGAATCAAGCACACACAAAAATACTAAACATTAGATCAGGACGACTAGCAGTGAGATACAAAAGACTACCCATCATAGATCGATACAATGATGGGTCGACATTTTCGCCAACATCGTATTTGCATATCTTCTGTGTTGATCCCATTGGAGTCCTCATTTGTTTAGCATTCTCCAATCCAAACTTCTTAACCAAATTCTTGGCGTACTTACTCTAGGAGATAAAGATTCCATCTTCATTTTGCTTTATCTGCAAGCCTAAGAAAACGGTTAATTCCCCTATCATGCTCATCTCAAATGTTGAAGACATAGCTTCGACAAATGTCTCAAGGTGGACTGTGAAGTTGAACCAAAAACTATATCATCTACATAGATTTGAGCGATGACTATATCTACTTCGTGATGTTTTATAAATAAAGTACAATCAGCAACACCACGTTTGAAACCAAATTCAAGAAGAAACTAATTTAAACGACCACACCATGCGCGAGGAGCTTGTTTCAGTCCATGCAAAGCCTTTTTGAGCTTGTATACAAACTGCGGATGGTGAGGATCTTCAAATCCTTTACGTTGTTCAACATAGACTTATTTATCAAGATATCCATTCAAGAAAGCACCTTTGACATCCATCTGACGGAGAATAATCTTTAGTCAACAAGCAATAGCAAGTAGTAACCTGATTGACTCAATTCTTGCAACAGGAGCAAGTGTTTCGTCATAGTCAATTCCTTCGACCTGAGTGTATCCTTGAGCAACTAGGCGAGCTTTGTTTCTCACAACAGTTCCATATTCATCTGACTTGTTTTTGAATATCCATTTAGTTCCAATTACATTGGTATTATTTGGGTGTGGAACTAAATCCCAGACTTCATTTCTTGTGAACTGTTCAAGTTCTTCTTGCATAGCTTGTATCCAACAATTATCTTTGAGTTCTTCTGACATATTTTTTTGTTCTAATGTAGATACATAACAAGAAAGACTTACCTTTTGATACATGGTAGACAAGCACACATATCTGATCATTTCTCTATAGTTCCGAGGCTCTTTCCTTCTTGTTCTTACCCCTTCGAACACTTCTCCTATCACTTGTTCTGTAGGGTGGTTCTTCCTAATCCTGGATGAGGAATACCTTCGCACTGGGTCTTGCAATTCAGCATTCAATTCCTCATCTAACCTTCTGTGTTCTCGGGTTCTGACTCAAATATTGCTTCGGATGTCGTGATATTTGGGGAAATATCTGAATATTCAGCATTCTGCTCATTCTCCACTGTAATCACAACGTTATTTTCAAGCATTTTTCCTGTAAGATCAGAACAGTCATAAAAACAATGTTAACAGATTCTTGTACAGTTTTAGTTCTAAGATTATACACACGGTATACATGACTATTTTGGGAATAGTCGACAAAGACTCATTTGACACTTTTAGAGTCAAACTTGGCTAGATGGTCTCTATCATTTAAGATGTAACAAACACACTCAAATACATGAAAGTAACACAAATTGGGTTTCTTTCCATTTAATATCTCGTATGGTGTCATTTTTGTTCCAGACCTAAGATAGACTCTATTAGTTATGTGACTTGGAATATTCAAGGCTTCGGCCTAAAAAAGTTTTGACAATTTCTTTGAACTAAGCATGACTCTAGCCATCTCTTGTAAAGTCCTATTCGTCCTCTCTGCTACTGTTAGGCCGATTTCCAATTGGTCGCACAAGTGTATGTATCGTTACAAGTAATATAGTCTGGTAAGACCGAATATCATCCTCAGAGACTGGTTTATAATTACCGAATATCTATTCTAGGTTATCTATTTGGCAAACGATAAGTGATTTGGTTTTTATCTAACACTAGTAGAGTAATTGCAAGAATCAAACTAAATTATTGAGGTTTAATCCGTTATGAGGGAATTAGGGCTTCTAATATCCTCAACTATGCACTCTTTTCGATCCTTAATGCAACTAGAATGACTTCTTCTACGTTAAGATATCGGTTAACTAGACTGTCTTATATTCCGGTTATGATATATAATCGCTCAACCCCAGTGCAGAAACCTTCTATATTTCTATATGTTTTATCACATAGGAGGATTAAGAACAATAACCTATAATGTTATACAAGTATCGGGGTACTTTCGTTCGCGAGTTTAACTTATGTCTATTCAATTACAGCATATCCAAATCTCTCATCTCGGTTCTTGATTCGAAATCATATAGATTATGATAATTAGTGATCAATTAACTATCAAACATTCATACCAATATTGAATAAATCTTAATCAAGTGAAGAAGAAAATCAAACTACTGCATTAATTCATGAATAAGAGTTTCAAGCGATTCAATATGAAGACCCTAATAAAGTGTTTAGCTCCTAGACATAGACATTCTAAGAACTAATACAAATCCAAACATGAATTGATTTACAATAGAGAAAAGAAAGAAAAATACTTAGAACTAGGTCTCCAATTGTAGTCGTCAAACGTTGTGTTGTGTTTTTCCCCAAGAGAAGAAGATATATCCCTAAAATCTGTCTCAAGGGTTTATATATGCTGTCAAAAACGTGTGCCTTGGACCCTTTTGTCCCTTGCCAATTCTATTTCGGATTGGAAATTCCCGCATCGGCACCGCGGTCCTGCAGAATGGCACCGTGGTGCCGAAAGTATTGCGGCTTTTCAGTAATTATGGCACCGCCATCCTGCAGAATGGCACCGTGGTACTGAAGTCTTTTGTCCGAATCTGCCAACTTTCGTCCTTTTTGCTTTGGAAGCTTCTTTTCTGCCCACTTTTAGCTTCTTTTTGTTATTTTGCCATTTAGAACCGCCGTGACTAAAAAAAAGAAAAACGACCCTAACACGACACTTATTTAAACGAAAATGGGAAAAATACTAACTAAAAATGATTCAAACGCGTATACAAAATACACCTAACAAATACCCCCAAACTTAACTTTTGCTCGTCCTCGAGCAAAGATCAAAACAAAATCAAAGAAACAAAAATAACAGACTCAAATACTCAAATCAAGCAGCTGCACAAGGTTACTTAGAAAAACATGAATGTCAGTTGGAATTATATGCTGGAACATATATAACATGAATATAGAAATCTTGAATTTCAAGCCAGATATTTCACAAATTCATTTCAATCATACTCAACGGAAACATGAACACTAACCTATGCATGTCAATTTCATTTTGTTTTATGGGCCTGTTTACTTGTTATTCTCCACTAATCATAGACATACACTCTAGAGATCTTCAGGACTTTTCAGGGTTGTAATGTAAGCTTAGGCAGGGGTAGATAAAAGTTGGCATTTAGGCTCAAATTACGTACCATAAGCGTTTTTCTCATTCAACCATTTTGTCCTTCTTTTTGGTATTCTTTTCCGTTCAACCTATCATTCTCCTCTTCTATTTTTGAGAGCACGAAACACATTCACATAGGCACCTCCAAACTTAAGCTTTTACATTTTTTTCATTGGGGTGCATCAATTTTTTCACTCACTTTTGGTATTTCTTTTTCACTCTTTATCCATGTTTTCACTTACTGCTTATGGCACACAAGGGAATCATGAGGTGTCAAAGAAACAACTTATTTTAGGCTCAAATAGGTTGATTAGGGACAATTTACTGCATGGTAGGTAACGAAAGGTAAGAAGGGCTAACAAAAAAATGTCTGAATCATCTCCCTAAACATGTACATATTTAACTATTTAGCCTCAAATAACAATCAAGCAGACTCATAGACATTTTTCATAATTGACAACACATATGTTAAGCACAATTATCTCAAATAATTAGATTTTCATAAATTTTTGGCATATCTAACTTAAGCACACAAATTTTTAGCTTCTAATTCCATTACATTATCCCACTTAATTCTCTAGGTATCTTCGGCAACTACAACATGCATGATCATAAAAAAAAATTGACTCATATAGACACAATAAAAGACACAAAAACTCAATCAAAACGACTCAAAACAGAAACACAAAAATAAAATAAGTACCTCTCCAAACTTAAACGACACATTGTCCCAAATGTGTAACGACTCAAAAATTAAAAAGAGACAACTTACAGATAATAGCGGCTCAAGATGGTGGCGATGGCGGCGGATGTTGCATTGACCATTGGGTGAACATGGACCTTAAACTATCAACACGCTGGGTCAGGTGTTGATGGTCTTGCATCATTTGCTGCTGATTATGCATCATGTTCTCTTGGTTTTGCAGCATCCTTTGTTGATTTAGGAGCAGTTGCTCCATCATTGGCATTGGAGGCTACAAAGTCAAGAGGGGTTGGTGGCTCCTTTCGCCTGCTTCATAGTATGCAGCTGTCTCAGGCTCTTCTTCCTCCATGGCTGCTGCGTTTCTCCCAACTGGGTCTCTTCTCCTCTCTTTCGGTCCTGCCGCAGGGTCAGAGATGGAGTGCACTAAACCGTACGTCACCTGTAAAATTCGGAAAAAAAAATAATAATATATAGTTGTGGTTAAGTTAATAAAAATATATCTATATAAGAAAACAAAGAATAAATTGCATGGGATAGAGTTAGTGTTAAAGTTGGATAAATAGATAGATAAAATGAAAATAAGAAAACAGAAAAACAAAAGAAAAACAAAAAAAAAACAAGTTGTTGCACGTTCCCTTTCCTTCCCCCCTCCCCCCATTTTCATTTCCCTTCAATATTTTGGCTTTCCCCCTCCCATAAGTTATACAATTACATCCACTTATACATTGTATTTACACACAAATAAAGTACATAACATAAAGGTTAGAAAATCAGAAAAAAAAACAAGTGAAAAGAAGAGGGCAAGAAGAACAAGAATCAAAATACTAGAGAGTAAGGGTAATTTTAGCAACCACACAACAATAATATTCACACTTACAAGGTGAGTTTTCTCACTCAGAAATTCGTGGTAACATCCTTTATTTTTAGTTCAATACATGTTAGAATAAGAATTGGGTGTTGAAAAGAAATATTGAACTTTTGATTGTTTAGACAACTAGTTGCGTCATGAACTTTACGAACTGTTCTCACTGAGTTAGAATTTGATGAAATTCGGAAGAGTGGTACACCTCTCTAATATGATCATATAGAACCAAAAATAAGGTAAAATGGACATACGGTTTGAAAGTTATCATAGTTCAAAGTTCCTGCCATAGATTTGGTCGAAATTCGGAAAGACATAATTACAGACTGTTTTTATTGAGTTTTACTTAATAGAATTATATGAAAATTTTACATGGTTGTAAATCTCTCTGTTACGGACAAATATAGATAAAGATTTATTAAAACGGACTTACGAGTTGAGAGTTATTGTAGTTTGAAGTTGCTGCCTCGGATTCATCGAAATCCAGAAGGGCAGGACGTGGAAACGTAAAACTGTACTAATCTGGGGGGAATATGAAAATTGTTGCTAAATGAAAGTTCTATATATCTCTGTTTTGGACATTTTGAGACCTTACGGGGGTCTATTCGACTTACGGATTGAGAGTTATCGCTGTTTAAAGTTTCTGCCTCGGATCTATCGAGATCCAGGAAGGGCAGCGAATAAAAGTGCAAAACTGTACCAAATGGTACAGAATATGAAAGGATGGTTCACATGGAGACGTGTATCTCTCTGTTCTCGTCGTTTTGAGATTTTATGGGGCTTGAACGGGTTTACAGATCAGGAGTTATGACTATTCTAAGATTGAGTTTTGTTTAATAAAAATTTTGCCGAAACAAATCTCATATGGCTGTTTTGAGGATAAATTTGTGTTAGTTACCCAAAGTAGTTTTAAATGAAATTTGGTACAGTGAAAGATCCCCGTCTTACCTTAGTTTCCGCTTGAGAAACACCTTAGTTGGAGTTATGGTTAAAAAGTTATAATCGTTACAAGTATGAATGACAGAATGTTGGGAAAGAGAATATTATTTATTCGATCTTCTGAAAAATATGAAAAGTGAATATGTGTTCACATAAATATATAAATATAAACATAATTGATCGGGTTGCACGCCGCAACAAAACGTAAAGTGAATACGTGTTCACAAATACGTAAACATAATGGATCGGATTGCACGCCGCAACAAAACGTAAAGTGAATACGTGTTCACAAATACGTAAATATAATGGGTCGGACGTAAAGTGAATACACGTTCAAAAATACATAAATATAATGGGTCGGGTTGCACGCCGCAACAAAACGTAAAGTGAATACGTGTTCACAAATACGTAAATATAATGGATCGAGTTGCACGCCGCAACAAATATGAAAGATGAATACATGTTCACCTATATATAAATATGAAAAGTGAATACGCGTTCACAAATATATAAATGTAATAAACATGTGGAAATGCATGGGAATGTCTTAACGTATAATACGAGATAAAATGAAGTGTTAGTTAAACCGAGAATTTCCTATGATGAGTTGTTGCATATTTAAAAATGTTGTAACCTGATATGTTTTTGCAATATGCTTATTACGTTATAATGTGATTGCGCTTAGAATATTGTGGTGTTACTTTGAATTGCAGGGTAAGGTTCTCACTCAGCCGGGTAGGGTGACTCTTTATTTAACATGTTTCAGAAAGCGTGATAGAGGAAAGGCTCCACGCCAAGGCTAGCGATCGTCCATGACCTCTTGTCATACCACGTCCATTGTTTCGCTTGTACTCGTCGAGTTCGAATGTCGGTCCAATGTCTCGGGAAATGCCCGTGTGGAATGATCTCCCTTCCAACTTAGAATAATCTTTGTCAGTATGTCTATGTAGAAACAATATTTGCACGAGCATGGGCTCGCGTTATATTTTTTTTATAAAGTCATAAACAGATTTCTTTATTGTTATTTTTATTAATCGCTCCGTATTTGAATATAAGTTCAAATTTCTAAATCAAGAGAATTAAATGGTGCTCCTGGTGGGAAATAATTGTCCAGGTGTCATCACGCCCTAAGTAAAGACTTAGGAAAAGTCGGAGCGTGACATCACCACTGGCTGAATCTTCTCAAGCATGTCTGTGGCGAATGTTGGGACTCTATGCCTGCAACATAAGACAGATATAAGTGATCCATTTTCCAATCCGCCTGTGGTGTTCAACCTGTTAATCTCGTCTATACTTTGCACTATTTCCTTCCCGATATCAATTGTCTTGCCCAGCATGACGTCATACACAAGCTTGATTCTATCTGCGGTCACCTTGGTAAAATAAGTTGACGAAATCAAGCGAGCACTTATGAAATATAGTCATCCTCTGGCTGTTCTGTTAAATTGGCACCGGGCAAGTCTCTTGGACCCGTTACGAGAAATGTTGAATTCGGCGCCTAGGTAGCATAAAATTGTTGCAACTGTGTCCCACATGATGTGGTTGACGTCTCTCGACCAACTTGTGAAATAGTGCGGGTTATAACCTTGATCCGCAACATTAGCTGTCCCAAGAACTGCATTCACCGCCTCAGCATCGACAGGCATATACCGCCCTCTCATGAAACACCTCCCATTTTCTTATTCCGGATAATTAACATAGAATTCTCGAACAAGACTTGCATTCTGAAGTGGGATTTCTTCTGCATCTACGAACCTTCTTCACCCATTTGCCTCGATCATGGCCCTGATAGGCTCGTAGTCATCATCATCATCCAATGGCATGACCTGGTAGTCCATGGCTCTTTCGGGTATCAACACTCTAGTACAAATTTTGTTATATCGATCCTCCACACTTTTGTTGGTGAATCGAGTCACATCATAGTCTGGAGCTGATGAAGATGGAGTAGCTCGGGCAGTTCGTTTTCTAGAAGCCATTATGAGAGGTGTTGGGAAATTTTCGACAGCGTTTCCTTTGTTTCCTTAAGGTTTCCCAACAACTATCAACTCCTTATAGCAACAATCAACCAAGCACAATTAATCACAGAAGCAACACACACTGCGAACAACACCACACATCACCTCAAAAACACAACAAACACAGCGAACAACCAAGAATTGGTGATGGTATGTATGCGTTGGAAGGATTTGGGTGCATTTGTGGGAAGTTTTAGGTGGGGGAGGAGGTGTTTTCATTACTATAGAGAGAGGGAATGGTCTGAGTTGATGTGGGAAGAGATTTGGGAATTTAGGGCTTTTTATTTTCTGAAATCGCGCCCAGGCACCGTGGTGCCGAAAGTACTGTGACCTTTCTGAACATTCGGCACCGCGGTGCCGACCCGATTTCATGTTTTCCACCATTTTCTTCGTGCTTAGTCTCCGATTTCCTCACCTGTCATCACAACACAACAAAAAAATATCATCAAGTGAGACTGTTCAAGTTAAACTAATTGCATAATTTAAACATTGGGTTGCCTCCCAAGTAGCGCTGTCTTTAACGTCTTTTAGCCGGATGCAGGTCCTTTATTCAATCACTAGGGTAAATTACCCCCACAACTCATCCATTTGAAAATTATTTTTCTCTTCCTTACTCTATTCTTCTTTTTCACAGGGTCGGGTTTAGCAAGATTTACCTTTATGTCAGTTTTCATCTCATCAACTTTTATTTTAGCACTCATACTAACATGTGGGTTCACTGTTGTCGCAGTGATCCCTGCCTTTGGATTGTTCTTGATGAGCTGATGCGTCAGTTGTTCTCACCGCAAAGCATTTGTTGCTGGCCTGGAATTCAATGGTAGATTTGAAAACCTTGAACACCATCTCCTCTTCTTGGACCCTGAGTCTCAACTCTCCCTTCTCCACATCAATTAGGGCTCTACCCGTTGCAAGGAATGTTCTCCCCAAAATTATGAGCATGTCCTCATCTTCCTCCATGTCAAGAATGAGGAAGTCCGCTGGGAAGAAGAACTTGTCCATCTTGACTAGAACATCTTACACTATACCTCGGAGGTGTACCACGGATCGGTCAGCAAGATGCAGATAAACCGTGGTTGTCTTGGCTTCCCCCAAACCCAATATCTTGAATACTGATAGAGACATAAGATTTATGCTAGCCCCTAAGTCGCAAATTGCCCGGCTGCAGGTTACCTTTCCAATAGTGCAGGGCAGGGTGAAACTTCCTGGATCTTTCAATTTAGGAGGTAGTTTCTTTTGTAAGATGACCTGCACTCCTCTGTCAGCGTTATTGTCTCGTAATCCGCCAATCTTCTTTTCTTCTCAAGTATCTCTTTTATAAATTTGAAATATGTGGGCATTTGTTCTAACGCCCCAATTAAGGGGATATTGATGTGAAACTTCTTAAATACCTCCAAGAACTTGAAGAACTGTTTGTCTAGGGCCTTCTTCTATAGTCTTTGAGGGTAAGGGATTTTGTCAGTGTATTCCCTCAAAGGTGCTGGTGGAGCTTTCTCTACTGTAGGGCGGTCCTCAGTGACCCCCTCCTTTCCTACATCAACTGTCTTCTCACACTCTTTCTCATTCACCACTGCTGGTTGGGGAGCAACCTGCTCCAACTGCTTTCCACTTCTCAACAAAACTGCCTGACACTGCTCTATCGGATTAACCTCTGTGTTGCTTGGGAGAGTACCCTGCGGTATGTTATTTACCATCTTTGCCAGTTGCCCCACCTGCTTTTCCAAGTTCCTGAGAGAGGACCTTATTTCGAACATGAATTGATTCTGCGAACTGGTGAGTTTAAGCAATGCTGCTCTCAGTTCATCAGGCTTCTCCTGTTGGGTAGGTGATCTAAACTGCTAGGAAGATGTAGCCTGATTATGTGCCTGCTGGTTCTGGTAATTACCTTGATATGGTGGCTGATGGGCTTGGTCATTCCTCCACAAAAAGTTGGGGTGATTTCTCCACCTCGGATTGTATGTGTTGGAGTTATAAGGGCGCTGAAAGTTCCCCACTGCTTGAACCTGCTCCATGAGCACATTATTAGGATCCGTCGTTGAACATCTGTCAAAAGAGTGTGGGCCCCCTCAAATCTCACAATTCACCGACATCTGGACTGCATTCACAGACATAGTGTTTTTCTGCAGTTGCTTTGTCAAAAGGGCCACCTGCGCATTCAATGCGGTGATAGCATCTATCTCATGTATGCCCATAGTCTTCCTGCTACTCAATGATCTGTCATTTGCCCCTTGGTGATTATTCACAACCATGTCTTCTAGCAACTCATGTGCCTCATTGGCACTCTTCCTCATGAATGCTCCCCCTGCTGCAGCATCAATGATGGTACGAGTAGTACCACTCAACCCATTATAAAAAATGTGGACCAACATCCACTTCTCTATGCCATGATGTGGGCATTTTCTCTGCAAATCCTTGAATCGCTCCCATGAATCATACAACGACTCTCCACCTACCTGATAGTAATTATTCAACTCTCCCCTTAACTTTGCTGCCTTTGAAGGAGGGAAGAACTTTGCAAGAAACTTTTGGGCTAAATCCTGCCAGGTTGTGACAGAGTTGGCAGGCAATGAGTTCAACCAGCTCTTGGCTCTGTCCCTAAGTGAGAATGGAAAGAGCCTTAATCTAATGACGTCGTCAGTAACACCATTGTACTTGAAGGTGGCACACAGCTCCAGAAAATTGGCAATGTGCATGTGGGGGTCTTCAGACGGTAATCCCCAAATGCATCGTGTTACGGACCATGCTCGATGGTCGACTTGATCTCAAAGTTGTTTGCCTCTATCGGGAGCACGATGCATGCTGCGCACCTATAATCGTAGGCGTAACGTAGTCCCCAAACTTCACCGCTTTGGGATCTGTATTGGCTCCCCTGCATTCTCAAGAACCTCATTGTCCGCCCCATTCTGATTCGGTTGGTTTTCCATGGTCACTGAATCAGATATCTTTTTGTTTCACCTGTTCTGCTTGCAAGTTTTCTCAATTTCAGGATTAAAAGGAATAAGTGTATCTGCTCCTCTTCTTCTTCGCATAAACTACGTCCTGAAATCGATCAAAATCAACAAACAAATCAAAGCAACATGATTCTAAAAATTAAAATAAAAACCAAAGTAGAATTAAGAATAAATGGTTCGATATTAGAAGTACGCCAGTCTCCGGTAACGGCACCAAAAACTTGTTAGGCCGATTTTCAATTGCTCACGCAAGTGTACGTATTGTTAAAAGTAATATAGTCTGGTAAGACCGAATATCGTCCTCAGAGACTGGTTTTTAATTACCGAACATCTATTCTAGGTTATCTATTTGGAAAACGATAAGCGATTTGGTTTTTATCTAACACTAGTAGAGTAATTGCAAGAATCAAACTAATATATTGAGGTTTAATCAGTTATGAAGGAATTAGGGCTTCCAATATCCTCAATTATCCACTATTTTCGATCCTTAATGCAACTAGAATGACTTCTTCTACGTTAAGATAGTGGTTAACTAGACTGTCTTATATTCCGGTTATGATATATAATCGCTCAACCCCAGTGAAGAAACCTTCTATATTTCTATGATAGGTTTTACCACATAGGAGGATTAAGAATAATAACCTATAATGCTATACAAGTATCGGGGTACTTTCTTTCGCGAGTTTAACTTATGTCTATTCAATTACAGCATATCAAAATCTCTCATCTCGGTTCTTGATTCGAAATCATATAGATTATGATAATTAGTGATCAATTAACTATCAAACATTCATACCAATATTGAATAAATCTTAATCAAGTGAAGAAGAAAATCAAACTAATGCATTAATTCATGAATAAGAGTTTCAAGCGATTCAATAGGAAGACCCTAATAAAGTGTTTAGCTCCTAGCCATAGACATGCTAAGAACTAATACAAATCCAAACATGAACTGAATTACAATAGAGAAAAGAAAGAAAAATACTTAGAATTATGTATCCAATTGTAGTCGTCAAGCGTTGTGTTGTGTTTTTCCCCAAGAGAAGAAGATATATCCCTAAAATCTGTCCCAAGGGTTTATATATGCTGTCAAAAACGTGTGCCTTGGACCCATTTGTCCCTTGCCAATTCTATTTCGGATTGAAAATTTCCGCATCGGCACCGCAGTCCTGCAGAATGGCACCGTGGTGCCGAAAGTACTGCGGCTTCTCAATAATTATGGCACCGCGGTCCTGCAGTCTTTCATCCGGATCTGCCAACTTTCGTCCTTTTTGCTTCGGGAGCTCATTTTCTGCCCACTTTTAGCTTCTTTTTGCCATTTAGAACCGTTGTGACTCAAAAGAAAGAAAAACGACCCTAACACGACACTTATTTAAACGAAAGTAGGAAAAATACTAACTAAAAATGACTCAAATGCGTATACAAAATACACCTAACAGCTACGCCATTCTGCTGGGGAGTTTTGGGACCAGAAAATTCATGGAAAATACCTTTTTTATCACAAAATGTTGAGAACATATTATTCTACTCTTTTCACCTAACAGCTACGCCATTCTGCTGGGGAGTTTTGAGACCAGAAAATTCATGAAAAATACCTTTTTATCACAAAATGTTGAGAACAAATTATTCTACTTTTTTCCATGATCTGACCTAATTCGAAAAATGGAAAAATTATACAAATTTCTTATCTTAGAGTGCAACACTTTGAACATGCCAAAAGTTTGAGACTTTTCTTTCAAAAAAATATCCATAAATACCTAGAAAAGTCATCTACAATCACATATGAATACCTCATGCCTCCTAGACTGTCTACTTCGATTGGACCCATAAGATCCATGTGCAAAAGCTGAAAGCAGTGAGACATACCTGAATATTGTCTGTCATTCTGAGAAACATTATGGGTGACGCAGGTTTGATTACCTTTTAGACAATCTTCACAAACCACTGTTTTATCTTTAGGACTTAATTTAGGAATGCCTCTTACTGTCTCATAAGAAATTAATCTTTCAAGGTTACGGTAGTTGACATGTCATAATATTTGATGCCACAAGGTTGTGTCATCTATCCTAACATTATTGCAAATCTCTTGTTTTCCAACAAGATAGCAATTGTCGTCTGTCCTTGTACCTGACATTACACATTGGTTAGCTTTATTTGTAACTATACAAGCATACTTAATAAACTTTACCTCTAGATTGTCATCACACAATTGACTTATACTGACTAGGTTAGCCATTAATCCGTCAACATGTAAGACATTTTCCAAGGCAGGAACACTTAAGGTTCCTCTTCCTATGATTTTACTTTTGCTGCCACATCCATAAGTTACATTTCCTCCACTGAGTGACTCGTAGTTCTCTAGGCACTCATTTGTCTCTGTCATATGACGAGAACACCCACGGTCAAAGTACCAAGAACCTGAAATGTTAGTATTTAAAGCAGTTATATCAATATTACATCTCACATTCATTTTGGAAACCCAAACTCTCTTAGTACATTTTACCTTTTTGGACTTAGGAATGTTGTTTCAAATGTTGTTTGAGATGTTGGACAGTCGTCTTGACAACATTCTGCTCCTGCAATTCTGAAGTTTGTGATAATATGGTCTTATGTGCCCAGGGGAGTTACAATAATGGCACACAAACTTCATATCATTTGACGTGACTGGAATCTTTTCTTTCGATCTTTTTTATTTTACAAATCATATCCTCCCAGTTTTGTCAAATAGATTGGAGCATATTGCATTAAGAGAGTTCTTGTATCCAATCTCTGCATGTGGTGGTTGACTAACCTTTAGAATCTCATCCAGTTTGGAGGTACCGGTATTGAGTTTATGGAAGGTTGCTTCAGCTAGATCCAACTTTGCACTAATTTTATCAAATTCAAGATCCTTTTTGGTAAGTGTAACCTCTAAACGGGTTATTGTGCCTTTTAAACCTGCATTCTCAAGAGTTAAAGATCTTAACTTTGAGTCAAGTTGCTTGAATTCTCGGATTAAGTCTTTACAAATCTTTTGTAATTCCTTAATCATGTCGTCATTGAGATCAACTTGATCGTCAAAGTTAGTATCACTATAAGAAATAATACTAGTAAAACAATTAACATCAGAATAGTTAAAATATTCATACCTTTCAAATGTTACTGGACATGTAGATGTCGTCGCTGATGTTGACGCAAATGTGGTGACATTTGGTACAACACTGTCGATGACATTTTCATCGTCTGAAATGGACTGTTCGTAAACAGTGGCCAGCATTGCTTGTGACTCTATTTCTTGATCTCCTTCTTCTTCTTCTTCTTCTTCGTCGTCACTAAGAGAAACCCACATACTTTTACCAAAATTTCTTAAGGTATTCACACATTCATTGGTATAATGACCCCATCCTGAACAAGCATGACATTGCACAGATTCACGTTGTTTGAGATCAAATTTGGTTCGGTCTGAGTTGATTCTCTTTAGTTGATTTCCTCTTTGTACTATAGGAAGAGAGTTAATGAACTTTTGATTGAAGCCTTGGTTTTGGTGCTCGTTGGATTTAAATTTATTTCTATCATTGTTGAACTTCCTTACCATCGAATTGAACTTTCGAGTAAGGAGGGTAACATTTGCACCATCACCAATTTCTTCAAGATTCTCATCCTCTCTAAGGATTTCGCTTGAAGTGCTATATCTTTGATTTTATACAATATCCTTTGATTTTCCATATTCATCTCATAAGTTTTGAGAATACTCATTAAAGTATGAAGGTCCATTGTAGCAATATTATGAGCTTCTTCAATCGCACATATCTTTATATTGAACTTTTCAAGAAGAGAACGAAGTGTTTTTCCACAAGTTGATTGTTGGTTAACGGAGAAACAAGTACTTGACATTCATTAAAAATGTCAATCAACTTTTCAAAGTATGTTTTAATGTCCTCTGCCTCTTCCATCCTTAAACGTTCATATTTACTCATGAGCATACGAAGCTTCGTTCGTCGAACACTAGAGTTGTCTTCACAATGAGTTTGTAAAGTATCCCAAGCATCATTGACTGTTGAACAATTTTGTATGAGCTTGAACATATAAAGATCAACCCATCCAAAAATGACATTTAAGGCCTTTTCATTGAAGCTTGCATTGTTGGTTTCTTCCACACTCCATTCAGATTCAGGCTTAACAAGAATATCGTCTTCCTCATCCGGTGGTAGCATTGGAATAGTATATTCATTGGTAATAGATCTCCATACTCTAACATCAATGGATTTGATATGAGAGCGTTGACGAATTTTCCAATAGACATAATTTGATCCATCTAAAATAGGAAGTCTACCAATTGTTGGATTAGCCGGATCCATAGTTTATATAACATGATCACTCACTTATTATGTCAAGTGTTGACTCTGATACCACTTGTTGGGTCCCGGGAGTTATACTATGGAATAATTAAACAAACAAACTGGAAAATAAAAATCGTATGCTGAAAACAGTTTGCAAATGTCGTTAACAATGTCGTCCGACACAAGTGACGACACTTAGATAAAAGCAGAAAAATCTTTAAAAATTAAAATGCAGCGAAAATAATAAATAACACAAAGGTTTATATATATATATATATATATAATTTGAATAAATTCATTCTTTTAACAATATTACAAGATAATACAAAAGGAATTAAAAAGAGTAAGTCGCAGATGACTTATGTCTGAAAATCTAACTAAAAAGATATAGACAACATCCCATTACTATTGCTTCAATAAAAAACAAATCTAGAATCTAAGTAGCAATTATAATGTTGGACAGAATGTCGTCGAAAAGCTCAGGCATCACAATTGATCCAGTATTCTGATCGAGATATCTGAGCTCTCTCTTGATTTTTTTTTTTTATATTGATTCCTTCTTGCGACCTCTCTATTTATAGTAGAGTGTTCCCTTAAAATACTCATCAATCAGTTGTGGAGGTTGAGCTAAAAGTGGACAACTTGTCGTAGATGATTGAGGAGTGAAACTCTCAACGTCTCACCGCAATCCACATCAAGCTGTATTGGATGTTTGAATAGTTTATAGAAGGTGATATGAACATAATTCCAAAATCTTCAAATAAAAAATTAAATTTTCAAGAAACCGGAAACCGTTAGTTTCATTCAGAAGATGAAGAAGATATTGTTTTCTCCCAAAATGTTGGGGGCTTATAGATTAAAAAGGCAGTCTGATGCACTAAGCTCTTACTATGCGCGGAATTCGGGCAAGGGTTGAATCACGAGGGCCGAAAATATTATAGATTGGAAAAAGAAAATGTGGGATTCAACTTCAACAAATTTTAAATGGTCAAAAGAAGAAACGAATGAAACAAGTGAATGCAAACGCATGACCTTATACTTTTCTCATTTTTATAAATATATATTTCTATTTTATTAACATATAGTCAATTTTAATTTGTTGCCTTTTCTGTATTCAAACGTTTGCCTATTACTTTTTAAAAGCATTGGTTCTTCATTAATATTTCTTAAAAGAAAATAAGGTAAGAGGGAAGGAGAAGTAGAAGTCAAGAAGAAATTAAAGTGGCAGAAATAGGGATTAGGTAGGAAATGAAAAAGAAACAACGGAAAATGCTCAAATATGTCATTAAATTATTAAAAATGACTCATTTATATCAATCGTCAATAGTTTGACCCATTTATGTCATCGCCGTTGTTAAAATGGCTCATCCATATTATTTTTCATTAACGTTGGTCTTACAATACTAGACACGTCATATATGATATTGTAAAATCGACATCTTTTATCAATGTGAATATGTTGGACACCATGAATATAACATTTGAGCCTTTCTTTTTTGTGGTTAATTTCAATATTACAAAAAAAGAAAAGAAAGATACGTCTTCATATTAGGCACTTTTTTGAACTTGAAGAAAATATGCAAATCACGTGTCTTGTCAATAAACTTTTATAATGTTATGTATGTCCAATTCAAGGAAAATACTTAGGCACTCGATATTAATATTAAATTAGTTAATTAAATCTAAGAAGTTAAATAAAAATAAAAATATATATATTACTTTATTTATGTTTATCTTGCATATGATTTTTTATCATTTAATTGTGATAAGTTATTTCTGATCAATTTTAATTGTTAAAATTAAATTAATTAATTTAATGTAAATATTGAGTGTTCAAGTATTTTTCTTACACTGGGATTAGGGGTGCACAAAAGGTTAAAACCGGATCAGACCGGACCGGACCGAAACCGAAAATCCAGATCACTAGATCAAGATCGGACCAATTTCTGGTCCCGGCCAGTGTCATTTTCGATTGTCCGGTTTGACCGAATGACCGAATGCACCACCCCCATCTCCTCACCCCTCACCACATTCCGGACGTATTGACATATCAAATATAGGTTGTAAATTTATCAAACTTTATACGGTCATAACATGCGCTTCGGACGTCCGCTTTACCTTTTTTTATTTCGCAGATTTTTCGATATTTGGTGGCTAAACCGCTAAAGCGTTTGATTCACCGATTTCTCCAAAAATGTCCATCTTGCCCTCAATTTCACTTTCCCCAAATCACATGCTTCCTTTTCAAATCTAAATATCTCGCGATATCTGATAGATTTCAATGTATGATTTCGTGGTAATGTGTCCAAAAATGTCAATTTCGATTGTAAATTCAATTTTAAAAACTGTGCCCCTAACCCTAATCTTAATTATATATATATTATATATTAAGAATTTAGAAAATTAGGAATTATATATATTAGGAATTATATAATTCAATATATATTAGGAATTATATATATTATATATATTATAAAAAAAAAATCGGTCCGGACCGAAAACCGAAAACTCAGATTATGAGGACCGAAGACCGGATCGAATTTCTCGATCCGATCCAATTTTTCGGTCCGGACCGATTTTTGTGCAGCCCTAACTGGGATACATGATGACAAGACATATGATTTGCATTTTCTCGGGTGGATAAATCCGTATTTGACCAACATGAATTTTAGTGTGATGGTTTTAAGTCCCTCCACCCTTAATGGCAATTCGCTTTTAGGGCGGTCTTTAATTTTTGTCCCTTAAATTATTTTTTTAAAATTTTGTTATTCATCTAAAAAAAAATGATTAAAAATATTTCTGAGGCTGTGGGTTCGAATTCTAGCAAAGTCAAATAGAAAAAAATTTCAAGGCAAGATTTAATAGAAATTATGCTTATTCTGCCAAAATTGCATAAAGATTATGCCTTAAGGGACACAGTTTCTATGTAACTATGTCTGAAGACAAAGTTTCGTTGAAAATTAAGATTATGCTTTATTCGGCTAGTTACATAAAGAGTGCATAATCTCTATGCAACTTTGGGCGAATAGACATAATTTCTATTAAAATCTTGATTTGTGATTTTTTTCTCACTCCGATGGGATTGAACACAAAATCTCTCATTTCGTAGCGAATAAAGGATGCTTAGACCAACAAAATTTTCATTAAATAAGACATGGGGAAAAATTAAAGACCAGCTCAAAGGAAGGACAAATCGAACAAAAAAAACACCCTTAATCGTCTTGGGCTCGAGCTCCGTGAATGGAAAAAATATTCTGGGACCGCTGCTCCAAAGTGGGCGCTATAACGTGCAATTCAGATTTAATCAGACTTCAATGTAAATATTGGGCACCAGGTAGGAAAATAAATAAAATCCGGGTGTGAATAATTTTTTTGTTAGTTGTGGTCAAAATTTCAATGTTTTTGTTCCCCCACCAAAATCTAAAACCCATCAAATAGCCTCCTAGTAAGTAAAAATAACTCAACTTCTCTTCGTCCCTTATGTTTCTCTTCTCTCCACTAAAGAACGGAGAGGAAGAAAAATCAAGAAGCATTCTGTCTCTCTCTATATGCAGTTTTAGATTCCCCATTGGGTTTTTGTTTGCTATGCAATGTTGTTAGCTTCTGAAAAATGGACTTTCTAGCGTTTTGTGAGCTGGACTAATTCTAATAAAGAAGGGTTTCTTTGCTGAGGTAATGTATTTATTCGGTTCATCTATCTCACGGCGTGGGATTACACTGGTTATGTTGTTGTTATATCTCTGACAAAATTTTGTTTGTTTTGTGGGTTAAGATGATATATTACCTTAGAACATTATTTCATTCTTGTAATTTATCTTCCTAATGTTTTGATTTATTGCTGTCCTGTGAATTTCTTTATACAGTGTTTTGTGTGTGTGTTACGGCTTCATTTTATTTTTCAACAACCCCCCTTTTAATATTGATTTCCAGACACTACTTAAAAAAAAAGGAATTAGCAACGGAAAACTTCTGTAGCTAAATAACATTTGTCGCTAATCCTATATAGCGACGAATTATCGAAGGAAAAATTAGAAAACTTTGTTGCTAATCCTATTAGATGAATTAGCGACGGATTATCGAAAGATTATGTAGCTACGAGCAATTTAGGGACGAGGTTGTAGCTAAATTTCAAAATTTTCGTAGATAAAAATGGAAGTGACTTCTGTTTTTCTCTTGTTGTATATATTGTTGAACATGGTTTTCCTTTAGTTTATCTGCTATTAATTTGTGAGACACATTGTTTCTCCATCTCATTGCATATTTCTGAAATTATGTTTTATTGTGGATTTTGGATGGTAATTGTTATGTGAACTGATTTATGCGTAAAGTAAAATATCATTGTGACTAATCATTTAGAGGGGACATCAACAATTGAGATACATTGAATTTCTTGTTGCTTCCCAATCTGCTTTGTTAAGCAATAGATTATCCAATGTACAATCTGACCTATCTAAAATTTTGCATCTCTTTATCTCATGTGTTATGTTTCTTCGTTAGCTAAGGCTGTTTGGGTTAACTACACTGTATAGCCCGCCCACCAAAATAATAGCCGACGAATGTATATTTTTTGTATATTATTATTTGTTTATGAAGGGGAGCCTTGGAGTACCTGGTAAAGTTGCTACCATGTGACCCGGAGGTCACGGGTCAAGCCGTGGAAACAACCTCTTGCAGAAATGCAAGGTAAGGCTGGTTACAATAGACCCTTGTGGTTCGGCCCTTTCCCGGACCCCGCGCATAGCGGGAGTTTATTGCACCGGGCTGCTCTTTTTTTATAACAAATAATATACATGTTTTATACAAAATACTGTAAATTTTTTGTATATTTGTCTGACGAATGTAGTTCTCCTTGGCCGCCCGGCCGAATGTGTAACTTTCCAAATGTTTATTTTTGTCTTTTTGTATAATATACATAAAATATACATTTTTGATACATAATAGTGTATATTTTTTGTATATTTGGCTAGCGGATGTAATTATTTCTAGCCGACCGGCCAAATGTGTAACTTTCCCTAACAAATACTAGTTATTTTTGCTTCTAGGTTGTGTCCGCTTCTTCTTATCCACCGATGAGATCTATGTTTGCATTAGTTGCACCAGGGATGATACTAGTTTAATGACTGAGTGAGGTTAATCTATTTTGTCTACATTATCTCATTCAAAATTTAATCGCTTTCAGATTTTTGTCACATTTCATCATCATGAAAGGGGAAGCATCATGGATCAGTCACTTCCCTGATTATACTGCAACTGATCCAGTTGAGTCTGATTCTTTCGCCGAGCTTAAAGATGAAGACAATAAAGAAGTTTCCTCAGTTCTTGTGGATTTGATATTGCCTGACGATATACTAGAAAGAATATTGGCTCGTCTTCCTATTGCTAGCCTCTTTAGGGCAGGTTGTGTGTGTCAAAGATGGCATGAGATAGTGAAATCCGGAAGGTTCTTGTGGGACTCCTCTAAGTCGCTGTTCCATAAACCGTGGTACTTTATGTTCACAAGTTTGAAGGAGCCAGTAGGTTATGCCTATGATCCGACCTTCCGGAAATGGTACGGTATTGAACTCCCCTGCATTTGGACATCGAGTTGCTTTATTTCTTCATCTTGTGGATTATTTTGCTTCATGGATAATGATAGTAGAACTGAGCTATATGTTTGTAACCCTATAACCAAATGTTGCAAGAGCATCGAAGAGCCACCGGGGTTCAAGTTTTCTGATTACAATGCATTGGCAATGACCGTAAATAGGAAAACCCGTTGTTATAGTGTCACCGTTGTTAAATCGAAGCACATCCCGGGAAACTTCTTTCAGTGGGATATCTCAATCCATGTATACAATTCCGGAACGGTGACGTGGACGACCCCTTTGACCGATGCTTTGGCAGGATGGAGAGGCGGGGACGAAAGTGTGATATGTGATGGCATTTTGTATTTCTTGATCTACTCAACTGGAATTGGTGGTTCGGAGAATCGTCATGGTCTAATCACTTACGACCTCTCAAGCATATCATCATCGCATGGTTTATTGATGAGGAGTTTTATTCCCGAGCCATGTTCTCGTACGTGTGGCCGTCTGATGAACCTCAAGGGAAAGTTAGTAATGGTAGGAGGGATAGGGAAGCGAGACCGGCCTGACATAATTAGGGGGATCGGCATATGGACACTTAATGGGACGGAATGGCAACAAATTGCCCGAATGCCACAGAAGTATTTCCAAGGTTTTGGGGAATTTGATGATGTTTTTGCGAGTAGCGGTACAGATGACTTCATATACATTCAGAGTTATGGGGCACCTGCTTTTCTTGTTTTCGACGTAGAGCAGAAAAAATGGAGGTGGTGTCACAACTGTCCTGTGACAAAGAGGTTTCCCCTTCAGCTTTTTACGGGTTTTTGCTTCGAGCCTAGGCTTGAAATGGCTCCATAATTCTTCTTTAGAAAATATACTTTTTCTTCATACATCTTCTTTAGGTCAAAGATTTATGATTTTTTTTATACATGTACAGTCTGGTGAGGCTTCTAAGTTTATCAAATGAGAATATTTTTGACACTTTCTTTTTCCATTCTGGAATTTGAGTATCTCAGCTCCAAATGATTAATTGGCGTTTCTTGATTTATATTCGTAACTGCATATGGTAGGGGTCTCAACTTTTAGGGAATAACGAAATTGCAAAGTCAAAACTGGGATGGTCTTCCTAACTGATGGCTTCATAAACTGCTTGAGTGCTTCCATGCCAGGCAAAGTTGATAAACTGAAAATAAATTCTTCTCATTTGGAATAGTTTTAGACAACTCTTTTCTTTGTTTTATTCCATTTTCCTTCGACCCTCAATTGTGATTGACTTGTTTGTGGATCTTTTGGCATTTTAGTTTTGGGACCACAGTTACTTATCAAACTCTGTTGATACTGTTATGATTGTCAGAATGTATAGTTTTACATGCAAATGGAATAACAAAAACGACCATTTGTAATAGCAGCAATAGACGCTTCAAGCAAACTTGTTTTTCTAGGGTAGGATGGAGGGTTGAGAAGTGGGGAAGAGACGATCAGCGTGTAATATCACTTATGAAACTTGTTTTTCCTGCTCCCACCGGAAAAGTTATTTTCGTGATCTCTTAAAAAACTTATTTTTCTGGAGAAAATATTCTCCAATACATTCGGCATTGTCCCTCCATACCAAACATACACTTGGGGGAAGATTAAAAAATGCTTGCACTTCATAGACAATCAAATATATAATCCACACATGATAATGAAACAATAATGCCATACAAATAAGTCATCCAGAGTAGAGGTTGTACATAGAATTTTCCATGCAATTTCATGTAAATCAGCACTTTCTATCTCACTTGAGGTAAAACTCTCTCAGGGTATTTGTAACGTGACCCTCCTTCACTTGTTCATCACACACACACTAAAATGCTCATGACCAAGTAAACTGTCTAGCCACTAATTCCACTCTGGATCATCAAAAGTCATTGTGTTAAAGTAAATAGTAAAGGGCTGTTTTAGGAGCCCATTAAGGGAGCACATTAAGGGAGCCCATAGGCCTTTCAGTTTATGCATATATGTATAGAGCATTATGTAAAGGGGTAGGTGGTGAAAAAATAAAAACGATTCTGAATCTCAAAAAAGGGAACAAACCCTATTCTTCTTCATTCAGTCTTCTACAAATTATTCTTCCTCCTCTACTATCTTTTCTGCTATTTCTTACTTTGCATGTTCCTCCTGTGTCTTCTTTGTGTATATTTCTGTATCCACTCGACTTGCATAACTTCTGTGTACTCTTCAATGGTGAGCTTCAACATGGTATCAAAGCCAATGATCTATGGTTCAATATAATCGCATCACTGAAAAATCTGTAAGGAAAGTTTGTTATTTCTCTGTGTTCTTTCCTTGGGTTCTTTATCTGGGAAGATCTGAAATTCTTCTTGAGTCTAAACCCTATTTTCTGTTCTTTAAACATATTTCTCTGTGTTCTTTCCTTGGGTTCTTTATCTGGGAAGATATGAAATTCTTCTTCAGTCCAAAACCCTATTTTTTGTTCGTTAAATACTACGGTTGTCTTGATAACAAGAATCTGAAATATCTGTAAACTGATGTATTGATCTCTATCTGAGAAGATCTAAAACTTGATATTATGTATTATAAAGAAGCACAAATTGGTAAAATGGGTACCGATTCCAGTTCTGAAGACAACTCTCCACACAAAACCCTTCCCGAGGGCAACACACTACCCACATCTTCCAAACATCCAGTTCCAAGCGAGAGTGCAGTAATTTCCTCTGTCATCACAGTTTTTTATCATAACCATCCTCTTTATCTCCAAGCCTCTGATGTGAGTGGAGCCTCATTAATATCTTTTCAACTCTTGGGATCTGAAAATTATACTGTATGGAGCAAATCCATGAGAATAACATTGCTTGGGAGAAACAAATTGGGGTTTGTGAATGGAAGATGTGTCAAGGATCAGTATGAAATGGAACTATGAGACCAATGGGACAGAGTCAATGTTGTTGTCCAAGCATGGCTGATGAATGCAATATCTAGCAGCTTCATCGAGCTGGGTTTCAGATGCAGAATCAGCCTTCGAAGTATGGGAAGATTTGAGGGAAAGGTTCGACAATGTGGATGAATCAAGAACCTATGATTTGCATAGGAAAATTGCCACTATAACACAAGGAAATAATAGTGTTTCTGAATACTTCACTAAACTGAAAACTCTGTGGGTAGAATTTCAGGCCTTGGTTTCACCCCCTAACTGTGCATGCCCCACATCTAAAGACTTCACAGATTATCTACAAAGGCAAAAGTTGTACCAATTTCTAATGGGTCTGAATGAAAGCTATATGCAGGCTAGGTCTCAGATCTTACTCATGACACCACTTCTCACGGTTAACAAAGCCTACTCTATGATTGTTAGTGATGAAAATCAAAAGGGCATAAGTGCTAAGTCTGCAGGTCTGCTTGGGGTCGGGCCCAGCAGTATGAGACAAAATAGCATTTCAGGCCTGTATTCTAAGATAAGAACTACAGCTAAACCTCAGTTCAAAAGAAATACAAATCTATTTTGTTATGTGTGCAAAATGAGGGGACACACAAAGGAATTTTGATATAGAATAGTTGGTTACCCACCGGGCTTCAGGTCAAAAAGGAAAGAGCATGCTGTTAACAATGCTTGTGCTGAGGGTGCTGAACACATCCCTAATTCAGAGCACAACACTCAGGGCCTGCACCTGAAAAGGCTGGAAATAATTGGAAAATTAGAGGAGCACCAGTGTTCTCACAGAACCAATATGAACAGATACTCATACTGCTAAATCAGAACAAAGGCCAGACTACTACAAATACTGACTCTCAAGGTGACAACTCTTTAGCAAACACTGCAGGTATGACTAAACTCGAAGCCTTACAAGTAGTTAATATAGTCAAGAAATGGATAATAGATACAGGTGCCACAAACCATATGGTATCTGATTTAGATATGCTAGACAACTAAGTGAGAATACTGCAAGCACTAAGAATGTATTTCTACCAAATGGTGAAACTGCCAAGGTCACTCACACTGGTACAAGTAATCTGTCTACCAGAAGCACTCTTAGTAATGTTTTCTATCTGCCTGAATTTAAATACAATCTATTGTCTGTATCTCAGCTCACTAGAGAATTAAAATGTGTTGCTGTTTTTTATCCTGATTTTTGCCTGTTTCAGGATCTCTACAGTGGGAGGGTGAAGGAGATCGGTAAACTCCATGATGGCCTCTATGTACTAGCTTCAGGAACCATACAGGATCCAAGGAAGTCAGGACTAACTGTACAAGCTAAAGAAATTTCAGAAGTTGATATAAACCTGTGGCATAGAAGGTTTGGCCACACTTCTAGCAAAGTACTAAGTCAATTGATTACTACTAGTGTTGATAGTATAGGTAAAACAATAAAGACTTGTAATGTGTGTCCCTGTGCAAAGCAATATAGACTACCTTTTACTAATAGTAATGCTTGTAGTAACTCTATATTTGATATGGTGCATATGGATGTATGGGGTCCTTACAAGGTAGAAACACATAATGGCAAGAAATACTTCTTAACTATAGTAGATGATTATTCTAGAATGACTTGGATTTACCTGCTGAAATTGAAATCAGAAACTTGTGTGGCTATTAATCAATTTCTTAGTTATGTGTCTACTCAATTTAAACAAACTGTTAAGGTAGTTAGAACTGACAATGGCACAGAGTTTGTTAATGATATTTGTAGCAGCCTCTTTCAGAAGTTAGAAATAATCCATCAGAGATCTTGTGCCTACACACCCCAACAAAATGGTGTGGCTGAAAGAAAACATAGACACATACTAGAGGTAACTAGAGCAATAAGACTTCAAGCCAATATCCCTATTAAATTTTGGGGTCTATGTGTGCAGGCAGCAGTGTACTTGATAAATAGAATGTCATCTTCCATTACTGGAAAGACACCCCATGAAAGCATTTACAGGCAGAAGCCTTCCATAGGTCACATCAGAACTATAGGCTGCCTGTGTTTTGCTAATGACCTAATTGTCACTGATAAGCTTCAATCTAGAGTTAAATGTTGTGTTTTGATGGGATTTTCAGAAACTCAAAAAGGGTATATTTTATATGACATGAATGCTAAAGTTCTTCTTGTTAGTAGGGATGTTACATTCAGGGAAACAGAGTATCCCTTTAAGAACAATATAGCCACTGTACCTGTTTTCAAAAATCTGGAGAATAATATCCACATAACTCAACCAGATGGTATACCACAACTTGTTATTCATAACACATTAATTGAATCACAAAATGAACCTACAAATACTACCACCATTCCTACTACTGTTAAAACCCCTAACTGTGCTGATAATAATACTAATAACTCTGACAATTCTGTGAATCAACAAAGAACTTAAAAATACTGTAAGTATCGTAAAATCTAAGAGTCCGCATAACCACCTATATGGCTCAAAGATTTTGTCACTCCCAATGTTAACAGTGTACTCTATCCTATTCAGGACTATATGTACTATGAACACTTAAGTAACATATATCAGGTTTTTCTAACTTCATTTTCTGAAATAACAGAACCACAAAACTATAATGAGGCTTCAAAAGATCCTAGATGGGTGGAAGCCATGAGAGCAGAAATAAAGGCCTTACAAGATAATCAAACTTGGGAAATTGTTCCCTTACTGTAAGTACCCAATAGGATGTAAATGGATTTATAAAATAAAATACAAAGAGTCTGGTGAGATAGAAAGATTAAAGGCTAAGTTAGTTGCTAAAGGGTACAACCAACAAGAAGGGATATATTATCAAGAAACCTTCTCTCCAGTAGTGAAAATGGTTACTGTAAGGACTGTACTATCTATAGCAGCCTCTAAAGGCTGGCACATTCATCAAATGGATGTGTATAATGCCTTTCTTCAAGGGGATCTGTATGATGAAATTTATATGGATCTCCCACAAGGATTCATTAGTCAAGGGGGGAAACACGTGTGTAGACTAAATAAATCCTTGTATGGTCTCAAACAAGCACCCAGACAATGGAATTCTAAATTAACAGAAGCCCTGATTCAAATGAAATTCAGACAGTCTCACTATGATCACTCCTTGTTTATAAAACAAACCAGTCAGAGTATTATCATTGTACTAGTTTATGTAGATGACATGTTAGTTACAGGGAACAATGTGAAACTGATAAGAGAGACAAAACAGTCTCTTCAAGATGTGTTTAAGATGAAAGACCTAGGAGAATTAAGATATTTCTTAGGAATTTAATTTACTAGATCTAATAAAGGGATTCTAGTGCATCAAAGGAAATATGCATTGGAGCTTATTTCAGAATCAGGACTAGCTGGAGCTAAGCCTATTAACACACCTACTGATTGTAATACCAAGATGACCACCAAAGAACATGATGAGTTAGTTGCTAAGCATCAGAATATTCAGAAAAAATATACTGTCACTACTGATGAACTCTTAGATAATGTTAGGGTCTACCAAAGATTGATTGGTAAGTTACTATACCTCACTATTACAAGACCAAACATAGCATATTGTTGTTGACACCCAATTTTGACCCTCCCGTCCAGCCATTAACCATAAAATTACACTAATTTTGTAAAATACTTTTTATGATTTTCTATAATAAAATGCAGCGATAAAACATAAATACAGGCATAAATAAGTAATTTAATAATGGCATCGCGTCTTACGTAGAGTATTAAGTACTTAGAGTCCCGCGCCCGCATTAATTAATTTTAAACCCTGTCAGTAATAACATTAATAATAAATACATAAAATAATTAATTTAGCAATGACGTCGTGTCAAGTAGCATAGTCGCATTTATTAATACGTAAAGCAGTTTAATAATTTAATTTATAATAATGCACATAATAAGTTTTTAAAATAATAATAGCGATTCTAAAATATTAAGCATTAATAGCACGCTCAAGATTTATAACAATTAGGTTAATAAATCACCTAAACAATTTAAGCAAAATTTATTAATTTACTAATTAATTAAATAGCACCTAAAACTCACCACTAATTAATTAACTAATAACCCACTTAAATTAAACTAATAATTAACCTAAAACTAATACACTAACCTAGCCCATCTCCTGGCCCAAACCCGTCGCCCCGCCCCACTACCTCAGCCTTTCTTTATCCTTACCCGAAGGCCCAACCCGCAAGCCTTACCTTTTCCCTATACCAGCAGCCCACAATACCCAGCCCTTTTATTTCATCCCCCTCCCACAAAATCAGAAGCCCACAAAAAGACTTCAGCCCTCTTCATCGTTTTCACAAGCAACGAAACCTAAACCCTAAGCCTAAGCTTCCAGTAGCCGCAACACCCACCTCACAGTCGCCGAGATTCTCGCCTGAGAATCCGGCGACTTTCCTTTTCCTTTACCCATGCACCCTCTTCCAACGATTTCTTACCATAATAACATCAAATCAGAACCCATTCGAATCAGTAGCAAATCAATACGAATCAGCACCAATCGCACTAAAATCTTACGAAATCTCAGTACCGATATTAGCCCAATCTCAGCCCTAAAAGCTTACCATTATTGGAACTCAATGGGGGCTATATAAGAACATGCAAAGGCATCGATAGAGGGCACCTCGGCAGCATTTAAGAAACACAGGGGTGGAACATAATAAAGCAGTGAAGAACGACATACAAGCAGTCGAACAAAGGGCAGCAAGGCAGAGCTCAGGACAGCAGAGCTCAGTCGGGGAGAATCGACAGGCATCGAGAGCCAGGGACTCGCACTAGGCTACTAGCATCTCAAGAATAGGTAATCTGAATCCCTTCTCTCAATCTTAGCCAAAAAATCCGCAGACAGCTTTACCTTTTCATTCGCATCGCAAACCTAAAACCCGTCGATTGGACCGACGACTTGATACGCTGCCCCGGGTCGCTGTCCGGAGAAGGTAAATTCGTCACCTTTTCTGTTTTATATTCGTTTGATATTAGTGTGCACAATGTCCCTCTCTATACGACTGATTAAGCATGAATTAAGTTGATATTAATAGCTTCTTATGCCATCGAATTAATCGTGAACTCGTTAGTTAGTATTAATTACCATTAAGAGTCGCGATCGTGATTGTTACTGTGTTTTGCTAAGCATTAGTTGTGTGGTTGAACAGAGTAGTTCTTGTTCGAGTTTATGGTTTGCCAATCTTTTGAATAGACTAGTGCAACATCTTTATATATTTGATGTCGTATGTTGATTGATTGATTCAGTATCCCTGAGCCTATATGAAGTTTCCCTTACATCTTTAAACTTGCCATAGGTTTTGATTATTTGTTTAAACGTAAAAAGGGATTTCATGGCAGCGTTATATCGTTTTCTAGATCACTCCACGTCTTTCAAGATTACTTGGACAGTTGGACCATGTTTATAATAGCATAGCTCTCAGTTTGTTGTGTGCACATCTATTTGAAGATCATCATCCTTAAATGCATAATGTAATTGTATTTGTGAAGTTCAAGTTAGTGCTAGTTGGTTTTGCATCATTGAAACATTACTATTGGAAAGATGTGATTGTCTTCATGTTTACATGCCACTCTAATCTTGTGATGGGCTCACCTTGTTTGCCTCGATGTAAAATGTGTCACTGCGTCAGCATGAGAAGTACTTCTGGATCATTTAGTGTCACCCTATATCTACTGAGTTGCCGAACGACACCTATGCATTGCCACATGCATTAAATCAAAAATGACTGTCCATGATTAGGTTGTTTATTGATATGATGCTCTGTCCACACAAATAAATGTGGTTCTACTCAATTCTGATGATGTCCACTGTGTAGGTTTCTCTGGACATTCTTGGATCTTTAAATATTTTGGGTTGATCATGTGTTTGCTGTAGCAAATGTGTGTAGAACCAAATGTACATATTCGACTAATGGTTATGGGAAACCTCCTAGTTGGTGGGATTATTTGGTTTCCAGTTTATCAAAGAAATCCTAACTTGTGCTAGCCTTGAAAATGAAATTATATACATGTTTGAGCTTATATGAAAATCTTGTCTATTTGTATTGATCAATAAGGATTTGGAAATCTACTAATCCTTATCTTTCTTTATTTTTACATGGCACGCACCGGAGCAACAAAGAGTCTTATAACGAGACTCGTCGTGGCAAACGTAAAGGCATGCATATACATCCATCGAGTCCCTCTTCGGCAATTCCTAGAAAACAAATAGGACGGGGTCATCCGCTTCAATCTCTTTGCTCTCTCTCTTATCTCATTTATGCCCTTATTGGTTTGTTGTAATTTTATTACTTAACTTTGTAATTAATAGGGGAACTTCTAGCAATTAGCCTTTAAGCATATGAGGTGGAAGGTAATTTAAACTTAGAAACGCATTCTTCTTTATTTGTCTTTTAGGACTATTAGGCATGTTTAAAATCTGCAAAAAAAAAAAAAAAATTAAAATGATTTAACTCGCGTCATAAAACCAACATTTTGTTTATTAAAATCCATAACCGATTTCTTCCTAAACTCTCAAGAATCGTCTTTAAGCACCTCTTATATAATATTGTACGCAGGTTAAGCAAGATTACTTTAGCTAGCAGTATACATAACTAGTTCATAAATAACCTTTGCTTGAACACATAATTAGTCCATAAAGCACCCTCTTAGCATTCTTTAGCATTTCTAGCCCTTTTAGCACTTTAAATCACCCCCTTGGCGTTTAATACCTTTAGCATTTTTAGCACCTCTTTTAGCATTTTTGCACTTTTAGCATCTTAGCAATTCCTAGTACCTCTTTTGCACTTTTAGCACTTTTAAGCACTTTTAATATTTTAAGCATTTTTAGCATTTTATCGTCTAACCTTTTATTTGAGCCGGAGCCCTTTAAAATACCCTTTACTTTTAGCACCCTTTACTCTTAAAATTAATCCCTTAGCACCCTTTTAATATTTAAGCACCCTAGCACTACTTTGTTTACACTTAGCACTTTTAAATTGCTAGCACTTTTGTTAAGCGTCCTTAACCTTTAATATTTTAGCATCTCTTAGCATTCTTTCACATATAGCACCTTTAGCAACCTTTTACTTTAAGGCACCTTTTAAACATTTTAATATTTTAGCATTTTAGCATTTATTTCCTAACACTTTATTAAGCAGGTGGAGCTTTTATTTTGCATTTTAAAAAACAAAAATATAATAATTACCCTAGGTTTGGCAGGACAACCGCAAGTTAGCGGATCTTAGAGGGTGCCTAACCCCTTCCCTCTAGATTAATAAAGAACCCTTACCCGGAATCTCATTAAGTTTAGCAGACCATTAAAATGGAGTTAATGTTTTACTTCAAACTAGTTAAACATTTAGGTGTCCTAATTCACCCAACTAATTAGGTGGCGACTCCCGCGAACCCTTAGCATTCTAGCAACCCTTTAGCATTTTAGCACCCTTTTAAATTTTAGCCTCTTTTGCAATTTTAGCATCCTTTTAGCATTTTTAAAACCTTTAAGCCTCTTAAACTATTTAGCATTTTATTATTTATTTTCTAACATTGCATTTTGAGCAGGGTTCGCTATTTAAGAATGCCGCGGCCGAAAATGGGCGCGACAATTGTGTTCAAACTCTCAGTCAGTTTCTACAACAACCTAAGAAGTCTCATCTAAATGTTGCTTTAAGAATAATAAGGTACCTAAAGGAGTGGGGTACTTATGTCCAGTGAGTCAACTAATACTCTAATCGCTTCGTGATGCATCGAAATGCATACCCACATACAAGAAAGTCCATTACAGGTTATTTGGTAAAACTTGGTGATTCTCTCATTTCCTGGAAGTCTAAGAAGCAGACTACAATCTCTAGGAGCTCTGCAGAATCTGAATATAGGAGTCTTGCTAGCACTGTTGCTGAGATAACTTGGATTGTTGGGTTGTTGAGAGATATTGACTTCAATATTAGACAGCCAATCACAATCTTTACTGACAGCAAATCAGCTATACAAATAGCAGCAAACCCAGTTTTTCATGAAAGGACCAAGCACATAGAGATTGATCTACACTTCATAAGAGAGAAGATCCAGAAAGGAGTGGTGAAAACTGAGTATGTTCCCATTGCAGAACAACCTGCAGATCTGCTCACAAAAGGACTAAACAGATATCTAGCATTTTCATCTTTGTTCCAAGCTAGGATTTCTGAACATCTTCCAGCATCCAGCTTGAGGGAGCCTGTTAAAGTATATAGTAAAGGGCTGTTTTAGGAGCCCATTAAGGGAGCCTATTAAGGGAGCCCATAGGCCTTTCAGTTTATGCATATATGTATAGAGCATTATGTAAAGGGGTAGGTGGTGAAAAAACAAAAACGATTCTGAATCTCAAAAAAGGGAACAAACCCTATTCTTCTTCATTCATTCTTCTACAAATTCTTCTTCCTCCTCTACTATCTTTTCTGCTATTTCTTACTTTGCACGTTCCTCCTGTGTCTTCTTTGTGTATATTTCTGTATCCACTCTACTAACTTCTGTGTACTCTTCAATGGTGAGCTTCAACACATTGCCAACAATTCTGTCTTAATCTCTGACCGAAACCTCTTGCCTAAGATCCTGGATCCGCCACTAATCTCAAGGGCTAAGTATAGGAGCAAGGATTGTCCTTTACTAATATTTAAATTAAAAAGAGACTAATCTAATTAGTGATGTCCTTTCTAAAAGGTGTGTCCATTCATTTGAATTGGTTCCAACTTATTTCCTATAAAAGAGATTTGGTAGAAGTCTTTTAAAATGGGGTTCGTGCAACTCTCTGGAAAAAAAAATTCTCTCAAGTTATAAATTAAGACATATTGACTCTTCTTTTTAACAATGTTACTCCTTCATCAATATTCGATTCCATCTTCTCGCGAATTGCTATTTTCAATTTGATTGAGTTTTTGTGGTAGAAGAAATCAAAGAGAGCAACTTTGACTTCTAGAGTAGGCATTGTATCATGGAATGGATTTTCCCGTTAACCACTTGCACAGTATGAGAAAATTATTATTTTAAAAATAGTTTTCTGAAAACGTCTTGTCTATGGATACACATATGAGATTTATTAGTCCCGATTTTCAAGACTATGGAACAAATATGAGATTTATTGCACTCAAATACATAATGAAATTAGAACAAGAATTAAAGTAATTAAATATTCAGGATTCTTAGATGTAGATATTGGATCGAGCAAATTTGTAAATAGTCAAGACAATTGGTAGATGCTAAATTGTTGAACTCAATCATAAACTCCCTAAAGTGTAATTATTTTGACAGTAATAATAATAAGTTGTTTACCAAAAATTAATGGCATGTTGTAGTACAAATTACTAATGCCCCTTTGTCCACCGCACGTGTACAGAAGGGTAAAGTAGTTCTCAACACTTGTACACATCAGACACCAAAAAATCATTCAGATAAAGGAACAAACAAGAATCTCCACCAAATCAAACAAGAAAGAAACATGCCAAAGAACAAAGGTAAAAGAGGTAAAGTGAAAGTATGTCCTAAAAACAATTATTTTAGGAATAAATGTACTTGAATACATTCATATTATTAATGAGATTAATATATTTTGACATTTGCAATTATTGAATTATGATTTTGATTGTTTGTGACTATTCATTAATGTGCATCCCTTGAGCTTACGTTGTCATTGATGATAGAGCGTAACTCTCAAAATATTCTTGATTGATGAACATTGAGAATGAGATATCAATGATATATTATAAGTCAACATGTGGTCTGCATCACATTCTTAGAGAGTGTAGTATGTCTCACTTATTACTAGTATGATTACTAGTGATGGACACATGAATACTCTTAGAGGGTATTGGTATACCTGCTGATAAACTATTTGTTATACATGTCTAGAGTATTATCAGCATGTGTGATATAGAGGTCATTTGATTTGAGGTCAATACACACCCAATTTACAGAGTAATGTATTTTGACCCTGTCCTAAGCTTAAATTCCTTATAGGATAAAACATGACTTGTGTTGGGTACATTGCGATGTGAACTAAGGTGGTAGTTGAGCCAAGAATATGATTCATTCCTCGATTGGATATTCGAGAGAGAACACTCAGTTTCTCAGTAATATTAGCTCGACCAAGTCATTGGTCAATGCAAGAGACATATTTAGGATATGGTCTAGTTGTCGACTAATATAGATAAGATAAAGTGATCAAGCCATTTGGATAGACACATGACAAATCCTAAGCTTGATCGAGTGTGTCGCGAATGAAAGGAATTTATCATCTCACATAAAGGTTGTGTTTACAAGAGTCATGTAAACATACTTCACATATTGAGTTCGACATACGACGCAATCTAGGAGTTCCGTATGAACCTTAATTCGATTAGTGTCGATGTGTGAAGGCCTAAAGGGTCATACTAAGTCGATTGTCTTTTCGGTCTGAGGGTATATTGAGAGAGTATAAAATATTCGATTTAGAATCGAGATATTTAAACCAATAATAAATTATGGGATAATTTCCATTTGATGAAATTATTTAATTAAGTCAAAATTGGATTGTCAGACTTAAAATTAAAATGTGCTGAATATTTAAAGGGAGTGTCGCGACACCTGAGAGGCCGAAGTCATGTCAGACAGAAATGGGCCCACCGATCGACTCCATCGTGATTTCGATTGCCGCTTGAGCCCAACCCTAATCCGAAAATTGACATAAACTACCAATATATATTCAACACTTAACCCCATAAACAGTTTACACTAACTACTTACTTTCTGAACTCAGAGTTCAGAGAATAAAACCCTCTCAAACCTGTCACGCCCCAAATTTCCCTAAGTCTTTACTTAGGGCGTGATGGCACCTGGACGATTATTTCCCACCAGGAGCACCATTTAATTCTCTTTATTTAGAAATTTGAACTTATATTCAAATACGGAGCGATTAATAAAAATAACAATAAAGAAAATATGTTTATGACTTTATAAAAAAAAACATAACGCGAGCCCATGCTCGTACAAATATTGTTTCAACATAGACATACTGACAAATATTATTCTAAGTTGGAAGGGAGATCATTCCACACGGGCATATCCCGAGACATTGGAACTGACATTCTGAACCTGACGAGTACCAAGTCCGAAACAATGGACTTGGTATGACAAGAGGCTGCGGGACGATCGCTAGCCTTGACGTGGAGCCTTTCCTCTATCATCCTTTCCTGAAACAATGTTAAATAAAGAGTCAGCCCTACCATCTGGGGCTGAGTGAGAACCTTACCCTGCAATTCAAAGTAACACCACAATATTCCAAGCGCAATCACATTATAACGTAATAGACATATTACAAAAACATATCAGGTTACAACATTTTTTAAAAATGCAACAACTCCTCATAGGAAATTCTCGATTTAACTAACACTTCATTTTATCTCGTATTATACGTTAAGACATTCCCCTGCATTTCCACATGTTTATTACATTTATATATTTGTGAACGCGTATTCACTTTTCATATTTATATATAGATGAACATGTATTCATCTTTCATATTTGTTGCGCAACCCGATCCATTATATTTACGTATTTGTGAACACGTATTCACTTTACGCTTTGTTGCGGCGCAACCCGATCCATTATATTTACGTATTTGTGAACGCGTATTCACTTTACGCTTTGTTGCGGCGTGCAACCCGATCCATTATATTTACGTATTTGTGAACACATATTCACTTTACGCTTTGTTGCGCGCAACCCGATCCATTATGTTTACGTATTTGTGAACGCGTATTCACTTTACGCTTTGTTGCGCAACCCGATCCATTATTTATATATTTCTGTGAACACGTATTCACTTTTCATATTTTTCAGAAGATCGAATAAATACTATTCTCTTTTCTAACATTCTGTCATTCATACTTGTAACGATTATAACTTTTTAACCATAACTCCAACTAAGGTGTTTCTCCAGCGGAAACTAAGGTAAGACGGGGATCTTTCACTGTACCAAATTTCATTTAAAACTACTTTGGGTAACTAACACAAATTTATCCTCAAAACAGTCACATGAAATTTGTTTCGGCAGAAATTTTATTAAACAACACCCAATCTTATAATAATCATAACTCCTAATCTGTAAACCCGTTCAAGCCCCATAAAATCTCAAAACAACGAGAACAGAGAGATACACGTCTCCATGTAAACCATCCTTTCATATTCTGTACCATTTGTTACAGTTTTACACTTTAATTCGCTGCCCTTCCTGGATCTCGATAGATCCGAGGCAGAAACTTTAAACAGAGATAACTCTCAATCCGTAAGTCGGATAGACCCCCGTAAGGTCTCAAAATGTCCACAACAAAGAGATATAGAACTTTAATTTAGCAACAATTTTCATATTCCCCACAGATTAGTACAGTTTTACGTTTCAACGTCCTGCCCTTCTGGATTCCGACGAATCCGAGGCAGCAACTTCAAACTACAATAACTCTCAACTCGTAAGTCCGTTTTAATAACTCTTTATCTATATCTGTCCGTAACAGAGAGATTTAAAACCATATAAATTTTCATATAATTCTAATAAGTAAAACTCAAAAAAAAACAGTCCATAATTATGCCTTTCCGAATTTCGACCAAATCTAAGGCAGGAACTTTGAACTATGATAACTTTCAAACCGTACGTCCATTTTACCTCATTTTTGGTTCTATATGATCATATTAGAGAGGTGTACAATTCTTCCGAATTTCATCAAATTCTAACAATTATAACTCAGTGAGAACAGTTCGTAAAGTTCATGACGCAACTAGTTGTCCAAACAATCAAAAGTTCAATATTTCTTTTCAACACTCAATTCTTACTCTAACATGTATTGAACTTAAAATAAAGGATATTACCAAGAATTTCTGAGTGAGAAAACTCACCTTGTAAGTGTGAAAAAAAAGATTATCGGTTGCTACAAGTGGTCCTTGCTCCTTAGTGTTCCCTAATTTTCTTGTTCTCCTTCCTCCCTTGATATTTTCTTGATTTTTTCCTTCTTGTTCACTTGTTTTTTTCTGATTTTCTAACCTTTATGTTATGTCCTTTGTTTGTGTGTAAATACAATGTATAAATGAAGGAGTTTTCTATAACTTATGGGAGGTGAAAAACCAAAAGATTGAAGGGAAATGAAAAGGGGGGAAGGGTAAGGGAAAGACGTGCATCTCATCTGCATGCATCTTCATTTTTTTTTTCTTTTGTTTCTTTTTTTGTTTTTTTGTTTTTGTTTTCTTATTTTCATTTTATTTATCTATTTTATCCAACTTTAACACTAACTCTATCCCATGCAATTTATTCTTTGTTTTCTTCTCTATATATATATATATATATATATATATATATATATATATATATATATATATATATTTATTAACCCAACCACAACTATATATTATTATTATTTTTTCCTGATTTTACATTCTCTCCTCCTAAGCAACATTCGCCCTCGAATGTGAATAAGGTCAGAATGTAATCACATAGACCCAATAATGTTTATTGTTATTGTAACAAATTGGGGCTTCACATTCTCCCTTCCTTAAGAAGCATTCGCCCTCGAATGAGAATAAGGTTGTAACACATGCATAAAGACACGCAAATGACACACATATGAAGTACTATGTAATGCATTTTTTTATTGCCTTAGTCAAATAGAACGGATATTTGACTTTCATCGCTCTTCCGCTTCCTGTGGCTTCCTGGAGTGGTTCCTCCATAGACCTTCACTAAGCAATATCTTTATTCCTAAGGCGCTTAACCTTCCTATCAAGTATTTCCACCTAACTTCTTCATATCAAGCTCCTCATTAAGAATTATCTCACGGGAAGGATGACGTGACTTGATCGCAAGTATTTTCGTAATATTGACACATGAAATAATGGATGCATCGCCTCTTGTGGAAGTGCTAATTGTAAGCCACATTCCCACTCTTCGCAAAGATCTCATATGGCCCAATAAACCTTGGGCTCAATTTCCTTTCTACCAAAGCGCATCACTCCCTTCATCGGGGGACACTTTTAAAAATACTTTCTCCTCTTGGAATTCAAGATCTCTTTCCGATGATCCGCATAGACTTATGACGACTATGAGCTGTTTTGATCCGCTCCGAATCATCTGTACCTTATCATTTGTTTCTTGAATGACTTGTGTCCGAACAAGCTGCCTCACCCACCTCGAACCATCCAAGTGGAGACCTACATTTTCGTCCCATATAATGCTTCAAACGGCCATTTGTATGCTAGAGTGAAAACTATTGTTGTAAAGTAACTCAATTAGACATAGATGGTCCAACCAGCTTCCCGAAAATCTAACACACAAGATCGCAACATGTCCTCGAGTGTTTGAATTGTTCGCTCACTTTGCCCATCCGTTTGCGTGGAAAGTCGTGGCTTAACTTAACTTTTGTCCCGAGACCTGCTGAAACTTTGCCAAAAGTGTGAGGTGAATCGGGAACCCCTATCTGAAATAATTTGTAAAGGAATCCGTAACCGCACAATCTCCTTCAAATAAATCTGCGCATCGTGGTGCGCGATACGTAGTCTTGACGGTAAGAAATGGGTGACTTTGTAAGCCGATCAACAATCACCCAAATAGAATCATACCCTTCTCGAGTTTTGGTAGACGATTTAAATCCATATGAATCGCCTCCCATTTCCACATGGGACTCCAATGTCTCAAGTAATCCGCCAGGTTTTTGATGTTCAACTTTCACCTGCTGACATATAAGACACCTTCCGACAAACTCCGCAACGTCTTTCTTCATCCCGTCCCACCAGTAATTTGCCTTGAGGTCCTGATACATTTTTGTTGACCCTGGATGAATGGAATATCTTGTGTTGTGACCCTCATCTAAGATCTTCCTCCTTAGATCATTAACCCTAGGAACACATAACCTACCCTTATACCGAACGGTTCCGTCATTATCTCCCAATGTAAATCGTGAAGGTTTTTTCCTGTTGATCCTCTCCAAATCCAACAAACTCGTATCCTCAAACCGACTTTCTTTTATTTCTCAAGCTAAGGCATCGCGAGGTATCATGTACCACCACCCTACCTTCACCGACCTCGATTATGCTAACCGAGGTTTCCCAATCTTTGTACCTCGAACAATACCTCTTTGTATTGCCAAACGGGCCAAGCTGCCCATTGATCTCCTATCGAGCGCCACCACCACGTTGGCTTTCCTGAGATGGTAAAGAATACTAAGATCATAATCCTTACAACTCTAACCATCTCCTTTGTCTGAGATTCAAATCCTTCTGCGTGGTTATATCGCAAACTCTTATGATCTCAGAATATGTCCACATGTACACCATACAAATAATATCTTCATATTCGTAAGGCAAACACCACCGCAGACTAATTCCAAGTCATGAGTTGGGTAATTCTTCTCATGTATCTTCAATTGTCTAGATGACACGCAATAACCTTTCCAAATCGCATCAAGACACATCCTAACCCAACTCTGAGGCATCGCAATGATCGTGAACCCTTCTTGTCCCGATGGTAAGGTTAGGATCGTGCAGAGTCAACAATTCCTTTAGTTTTCAAAACTTGATTCACATGCTTCGACCATCGGTACTTAACCGCTTTTGAGTCAACCGGTCAAAGGAGCAAGAAGACTAGAAAAACCTTTACGAATCTTCTATAATACCCACCAAACCCAAGAAACTTCTAACCTCCGCTGAGTGGTCGGTTTGGCAGCTTCTTCACCGCTTCTATCTTACGGGTCTACCATAATTCCATCCCTTGACACAACATGACCCAAAAAGGCTACCTTTTCCAACCAAAATTCACACTTTGAAAATTTAGCATATAGTTTCATTTGTTTCAAGACTTGAAGCACTACCCTCAGATGCTCTTCATGTTCCTCAACACTCTTACTGTAGATTAGGATATCATCTATGAACACAATCACGAACAAATCTAGGAATGGTTTGAAGATTCTGTTCATTAAATCCATAAAAGCTGCTGGGGCATTGGTTAACCCAAAAGACATGACCAAGAACTCATAATGGCCGTATCGGGTTCTAAAGGCTGTTTTGGATATATCATCTGGATTTATTTTCAGCTGGTGATATCCCGAACGGAGATCAATCTTGGAAAAATAGCTAGCTCCCTGAAGTTGGTCAAAAAGATCATCGATTCTTGGTAATGGGTATCGGTTCTTGATCGTGACCTTATTGAGCTGCCGATAATCGATGCATATTCGGAGTGATCCGTCTTTCTTTTTCACAAACAGGACTGGTGCACCCCAAGGGGAAACACTAGGCCTTATAAAGCCTTTATCCAGAAGATCCTTCAATTGTTCTTTTAACTCCCTCAATTCAGCTGGGGCCATTCGATATGGAGGAATAGAAATGGGTCTTGTACCCTGAATTAACTCTATAGCAAACTCCACTTCTCTATCCGGAAGGCTGGGAGATCTTCAGAAAAACCTCCTAAAATTTGAACAATAGAACATCATCATTCACCGCTGGGGATTCTTTTTGGGTATCCACTATATTAGCCATTATGCACACTCCACTCTGTGACTTCTCAATAACTTTTGAGCCCCAAGGTAGGAAATAAACTGACCTGAGGATATTCCAACCCTACCCTTTATAACAACTTCTGGTTCTCCGGGAAAAGTTAATCTCACTATCTTTCGTCGACAATCTAACATGGCATAACATGCCGACAACCAATCCATACCCAAAATGACGTCGAAGTCTACCATATCAAGTAGTACTAGGTTCACCATTGTTCCCCTACCATTCACTTCTAATGGAAAATTATTTACCACCCGAGAGGCCCAAATTGAGGCCCCTACTGGTGTCATAACCTCAACAGGTTCACTTAAATAAGAAGGTTCTACATGTAAATTCTTAGCAAAGCTCATTGACACATATGAAAATGTAGAGCCGGGATCGTATAATACAAATGCAGGAATACTCGAGACTAGAAAATACCGTGACCACCGCATTAGATGCTTCGCCTCATTCCTGCGGGCAAAGCGTAGAGCCGATTAAATTATTGGGTTGTTGACCTCACGACTCTGGCGGGTTGGTTTCTCCGATTTCCCGCAGGCGGTTGTGGTTGCTTCGACCTCCCGAATATATTGAGTTTGGGTCCTCTTCGCAATCCTCGGCATAGTGGCCCGACTCTCCACGATTATAACATGTCTTCGTTAAGAGCCGACATTCTCGGTGTGTTTTCTTTGACAAATCTTACAAATCGGTTTGTCGCCTCCGTGTTAGGGTTGGTGGCCTTGTCCTTGCTACTTTGGTAATTAGACCAACTGTGCCCTTAGGCTTGAAATAAGATCGACCCACGATTGGTTCGGCCCCAAGATCCCTTACTAAACTCCTGCTTCGATTTTGACTCGGTTAAATGATCCGACGTCCAAATCTCTTCTGCGAATATTCTCTTTTGCTTTAGCGAAACCTTCTACCCTCAAAGCCATATCGACAATCAAGATAAGTTCGATCGTTGGCTAACGCCACCACCTTCTCTCGCTATGTTCGTTTAAACCTCTACAAATCGCTTGACTCTATCCATTTCGTAGGGACGACATGTGTGTTGTATGCCGATAACCTCACGAATCGTGTATCATATTCTTGTACATCGCGGTCACCTTGCTTCAATTGTTCAAACTCCGTCCGAGCGCATCCTGCGCGTATTAGGCATAAACTTCTCGATGAATGTCTCTCTCAACCTCCCAAGTCATTGGTGGTGACATCGGGGACAATTTTTCCTAAAATTCCTCCACCACACCTGCATCATCCACTAGTCGCGCCTACCAAGTTGACGCCCGCGTCCACGCATCCCAATGTGAACATTAAGTCTTCAACTTCATCGAGGAATACCATCGGCCTTGGGGTCCTTCCCCGAGTCTGATGGTTCTCTTCTCCTCATAAAATTTGCCCATAGCCTATCGTGCATCGCTTGGGATTCTACATTCCGATGCGTGGTGCGCTGCAATCGGTCCCCGGGCCGCCTGGTTCGTTCGGGCTATGACAGAGACACTAGTGCGCGGAACCATGTGTGGAATCACTGCCATTAACTCTATGAGTCTATCTAGTTTTTGTCCCATCTGCTTGGGCCATTTGACTCTCGTTTTCCAACATTTTCTCCGACATTTTCTCCGCTCCTTCGCATACACCACTACGTCAATCGGAGGTACATGAGCTTCGTGATGAACCTCCTCGAGCCCCGGATTTGTGAATTCACCATTTTCTCGTGAAGACAAACACACTCATATTTTAGAAGACGGAATGTCTATTCTAGCTCTAAATTTTCTTATAGTTCATAAGCATGCAACACCATTGAATATGCCAACAAGAAAAATAATTTAATAAAACATATCCTTTTTTCTTGTATTCATAGCACTTCATTCATCATATTTTAAAATAACAATGTCATGACTACAATACATCACATCAGTCAACTCGCCATTGTGCAACCCGCTATAGCTTTGCATCGAGCAGACACCTACTATCACGCGCTCTAAAGGGCTTAACCGCATGATTCGCCTATTCTGCAGTTGGTATTCAACTCCTGTGAACCTTCCTTTTGCTTCTCTTTCCATATAGTTCATTTTATACCTTACTCCTCTCATACGATGCGTAAATTGGTGCAATGAATTTTCTGTAATATCTTCTCTTAGCATCCTTGCCTTTCGAATGCGAATGAAACTTTTCGGGACTAATTGACTATTATCTGTAGTATGACTCCAATTGGAAAGTTGAAGAAGGTCGGGTCGTATGAACGCCTTTTCCTTCTAGTCCTAAGCAAATATGTACATAGTACGATTGTGTCATCAATGTACTCATCAAAATCACCTTCTGAGTCCATCTTGCACGCATTTAACTCCTCTCGAGCTCATTTCCTTTGCATGTTCCATGAGTACTTCCCTTTTTGTTGGAACTCGCCTTATAATCGCCATCTACACAAATCATATTAGTCAGTATAACGTTGTACAATTCCTTTTTCTAACCCGTGTGAAGGAGGTAGTACGAGAAATCAAGTCTTTGAAAAGACTCAAGGTAGGCACGAGAAGAGTACGAAAGAAGGGAAACTTTAGGATGTTATTCCGTTCACTTATTACTAAGGTGGCGCGCACACCGTCGCAATAAGTAACCGTTCAAACACCCAACTCGAAGAAAACTTCCTAGAATCTCTTAACCTGGTTTAGCTCTGATACCAACTTGTCACGCCCCAAATTTCCCTAAGTCTTTACTTAGGGCGTGATGACACCTGGACGATTATTTCCCACCAGGAGCACCATTTAATTCTCTTTATTTAGAAATTTGAACTTATATTCAAATACGGAGCGATTAATAAAAATAACAATAAAGAAAACCTGTTTATGACTTTATAAAAAAAAACATAACGCGAGCCCATGCTCGTACAAATATTGTTTCAACATAGACATACTGACAAATATTATTCTAAATTGGAAGGGAGATCATTCCACACGGGCATATCCCGAGACATTGAACCGACATTCTGAACCTGACGAGTATCAAGTCCGAAACAATGGACTTGGTATGACAAGAGGCTGTGGGACGATCGCTAGCCTTGACGTGGAGCCTTTCCTCTATCACCCTTTCCTGAAACAATGTTAAATAAAGAGTCAGCCCTACCATCTGGGGCTGAGTGAGAACCTTACCCTGCAATTCAAAGTAACACCACAATATTCCAAGCGCAATCACATTATAACGTAATAGACATATTACAAAAACATATCAGGTTACAGCATTTTTAAAAATGCAACAACTCCTCATAGGAAATTCTCGATTTAACTAACACTTCATTTTATCTCGTATTATACGTTAAGACATTCCCCTGCATTTCCACATGTTTATTACATTTATATATTTGTGAACGCGTATTCACTTTTCATATTTATATATAGATGAACATGTATTCATCTTTCATATTTGTTGCGCGCAACCCGATCCATTATATTTACGTATTTGTGAACACGTATTCACTTTACGTTTTGTTGCGCGTGCAACCCGATCCATTATATTTACGTATTTGTGAACGCGTATTCACTTTACGCTTTTGTTGCGCAACCCGATCCATTATATTTACGTATTTGTGAACACATATTCACTTTACGTTTTGTTGCGCGCGCAACCCGATCCATTATGTTTACGTATTTGTGAACGCGTATTCACTTTACGCTTTGTTGCGCGCAACCCGATCCATTATATATTTATATATTTCGCGGAACACGTATTCACTTTTCATATTTTTCTAAGATCGAATAAATACTATTCTCTTTTCTAACATTCATCATTCATACTTGTAACGATTATAACTTTTTAACCATAACTCCAACTAAGGTGTTTCTCCAGCGGAAACTAAGGTAAGACGGGGATCTTTCACTGTACCAAATTTCATTTAAAACTACTTTGGGTAACTAACACAAATTTATCCTCAAAACAGTCACATGAAATTTGTTTCGGCAGAAATTTTATTAAACAACACCCAATCTTATAATAATCATAACTCCTAATCTGTAAACCCGTTCAAGCCCCATAAAATCTCAAAACGACGAGAACAGAGAGATACACGTCTCCATGTGAACCATCCTTTCATATTCTGTACCATTTGTTACAGTTTTACACTTTTATTCGCTGCCCTTCCTGGATCTCGATAGATCCGAGGCAGAAACTTTAAACAGAGATAACTCTCAATCCGTAAGTCGGATAGACCCCCGTAAGGTCTCAAAATGTCCACAACAAAGAGATATAGAACTTTAATTTAGCAACAATTTTCATATTCCCCACAGATTAGTACAGTTTTACGTTTCAACGTCCTGCCCTTCTGGATTCCGATGAATCCGAGGCAGCAACTTCAAACTACAATAACTCTCAACTCGTAAGTCCGTTTTAATAACTCTTTATCTATATCTGTCCGTAACAGAGATATTTACAACCATGTAAATTTTCATATAATTCTAATAAGTAAAACTCAAAATAAACAGTCCATAATTATGTCTTTCCGAATTTCGACCAAATCTAAGGCTGGAACTTTGAACTATGATAACTTTCAAACCGTACGTCCATTTTACCTCATTTTTGGTTCTATATGATCATATTAGAGAGGTGTACAATTCTTCCGAATTTCATCAAATTCTAACAATTATAACTCAGTGAGAACAGTTCGTAAAGTTCATGACGCAACTAGTTGTCCAAACAATCAAAAGTTCAATATTTCTTTTCAACACTCAATTCTTACTCTAACATGTATTGAACTTAAAATAAAGGATATTACCAATATCCGAACATATTAAGAAAATAGAGAAGACTCTTTGCCTTCGGGCCCATCCCTCCCCAGCTTGTTACTGGATGCTATGGGCTCCCAACAATCACTAAATCAAATCCTCCAAATGATTCTATCAAATTCTCCAAGCAGTCTTTGTTCAACAGAGGCACATCGTCAAATTATATGAGATTCCTCCTTTGATTAGTTTGCTCCAACTAGCTTCTCACAATATTCCTGTTGACTTTGGATTTTTCAACCAAAACCACATTATTGAGTCTAATCCCGAGGCGGTAAAGAGAAACTTCAACACTGTCAATTATAGAGAAGAGTGATAAGACATTGATGCCATTTGGAAACAAGTCTCTCAACACCGATTAGTGGTACAGCACTGTGTCAATCTGGAATAGTTGTCAAGCGACTTGTATCTATCAGTCCTACTTGTACATCTCTTTAAAAGTATATGTATGTGCTAGAGACAATCTGTATTAGAACAGAATATACTTTATACATATTCGTATTTTTATTAATGATGATTAATATTATGACATTTGCATTTGTTGAATTATTAGTTGATTATTTATAATATTCTATAAATGCATTCCTAGAGTTTACGTGTTTATTAATGATGTGAGAATTAATGTTATAACGTAACTCTTAAATTACCTCGATTAATGATCATCGAAATTGGGATATCGATGATTTGCGATACGTCGACATGTGGTCTGCATCATATCCTTAGGGGATGTAGTATGTCTCACTTGCTACGAGTTATGACAACTCGTGATGGACACATGGATACTTGTTGAAGTATTGGTATGCCCTGCTGATGTACTGTGTTTTGTTATATGTCTATAATGTCATCCGCGTGTGGGAGATAAAAGTCCTTAGACTTGAGGCCAATATCACCTTGTTTATCGAGCAATGTACTTTGATCCTGTCCTAAGCTCAAATGCCTTATAGGTTGAGACGCGGCTTGTTTTGAGTACATTACGAAGTAGATTAAAGGTGGTATTTGAGCCAAGATTAGGATTCATTGAATGTATATTCAAGTGAACACTTAGATACTCATATGGTATTAGGTTGACTAAGTCATTGACCAATGCAATGGACATGTCTGTGATATGGACCTGTTGTCAACTAATATAGATGAGTTATAATGATCAAGCCATTTGGATAGACACTTTACAGATCCTAAGCTTGATTGAGTGTGTCATGAATGAAATGATTTTATCTTTCCACATAGAGGTTCAGTTCACATGTTTTGTGTAGCTAAACTTTACATATTGGGTTCGTCTTCCGGCGCAGTCTAGGAGTTTCGTGAAGATCCTAATGTAATTAGTGACGATATGTAAATGCCTGAAGGGTAACACTAAGTCAAATGTTCTGTCGATTGAAAGATGTAATTAGAAGGAGATTATGTATATATATTCGGTTGATAACAGGGACATTGGAAATGAGAGCAAGATAAAAAATTGGTATAGGACCGCGGTGCCTATGATTTAGGACAGCGGTGCCAAACACGTGGAGGCACCGCGATGCCACTTACTCAGGACCGCGGTGCCGACGCGTGTCCAGTGAATACGAACTGGCCCACTTTTGCTGACTTGTCTGCTGGGCCTGACCCACGGGAACCCTAGGTTCTTCTTTTTACAACTATATATAGAGGGCTTCCTCTCCCATTTCAGATACACAAAAAGCAAGAGATTTAATCTCTTCTAAAGCTCTGTCGGAATTCCTAGCATTCCTGACTTAGCAAATTACATCATAATTTTCCAGAACTTGCAAATCGAGGGACGTTTGCGTGTGCACCCTCGGACTACATAAAGCATCGAGAATCAACTGCTTGGCTGATTATTTCAAAATGTAAGTCTTTTATCGAAGTATTACATTTACTTTGTGCTTTGTATTTACATTACATATCATACTTCAGTTTAACCGCTTATGTCGGGTTTGAAATATAAATTTTCAAATTCCGTTGTGTGTACGAACCCGACGTAAACACCTACAGTGATATCAAAGTCTGGGCTGTTTCGTGTGATATGTAATAAATATTAATGATGATATGGGTTAGGATTTGTTTAAATCTATATTTTATGTTGTTAAAAGCTTTAAAATCCTAAATCTTTAGAACACATGGTCCTTGTGCCTTAATGCAATTATGTATTCGAACAAGTCAATCCAATAAATAACTCTTCTAAGTTGATATGAGTTATCCGGCTTAAACCATGGTGCATTGAAACGAAGAACGAGAAGAAAATTGAATTTGATGGTCGATGAACATGTTGTTTTAATGGTGATGGTAATACAAGTGATATATCTGAAAGATCTAGCCCTAAACCAGTTTTAGGGGTTCGAAAATTTCAGATTTTGTGTTTTTGGGGAAAAGGCACCGCGGGGCTTCTAGGGTTTTATGGCGGCGCCGGGATTCCACGATGGAACACCGCGGTACTGCCCAGATGAAGCCAGAGGCACCGCGGTCCTGTTCATGGGAACCGCGGTGTTGTTCATCCAGAAGCTTAAAATTAATTTTTCGGACATTTTGCCTTCGAGGCACCGCGGTAACAGTAGCACACTGCCTCGAAGGCACCGCGGTGCCACCAATTGGAACCGCGGTGCCAACGATGTAATTATTAAAAAAAATCAAAAATCAGAAACAGAAGTTTAAAAGTTTCAGATTCTAAATCTGAAGTTTTAGAAATCTCAGTTTCTGAAAATAAGTTTTAAAATTAGACAGATTTGGTCCTATCGGACAAATCTGTAATTAAAGAAAGTTTTCTGAAAATTAATTTTAGGTTCTGGAAATTGCAAACAGGTCCCAGAAACTTAAAAATGTTTTCTGAGTTTTAAAATTGTATTTTCTGAATTTATAGGGGTTCAGAATTGAACTTTTAAATTCTTAAAGGACTAAATTGTAAATTTTAAAAGGTCACAGAAATCCTGAAAATCAGAATTTCAGAATAAAAAATGTTTAGGGACTGTTTGACATTGACATAGATTGTAGAGTGTAGACAAATAGACCCATGATTATCATTAATAGTATATTATTGTATAATATACAAATGTGTTAAGTGATTGAATGTGATTCATTTAAATTATTAGCATATCGTCCGCAATTATTGTCTGGGTAGGCGCCACCCAGTAATCGTTTAATTTCAAATGACCGATATAACTGTCTTGGTAGACGGCGCCCAGTATGTGATTAAAACCATAATTTATCATGCCTATTGGGTTTGATGATTTCTCATCTAATTGTGTTTAGATATTGCATGATAGGATGTCATATGATGTATGACTTGATTGTTGATCTTGAATGAATCCCCGAAAACTAAAAATATTCCTCAAACATTAAATACAAGTCTAAATATAACGCGCCGTCCATTATAATTGTTAGGGTGCTAAGTCCTTTTCGGCGATACAAGTATTTATGCCAAATCATTTGCTCTAAGTCTAAGAAGACAAATGCCCTTTCATAGATGTGTTAAAATGAACGTAGATAATAAACTTTTGTAGGTATTTACACCAAAGTGTTTGCTTGCAAAGGCTAAATTTACTTAGGCATTTAAACGCAATCGTGTAATGGGGTTGGCTTGTTTAGATGAATCTTGGCGCCAAAGTGTCGGACTAGTCTAAAGACGTAAGATTAAAATGAAAGATATTTAATCAAACCACGAGTTGTAGAGTTGCTTTACAATTGGTTGAGGACCTACCAAAATGTGTTATTGAAGTTATCAGCCAAATCAAACGCGGATATAACATATGTTTGGATCTTGGCCCATTATGACCTTTATATTGATTTAGGTTCGTATTCTACCTTGGGGTCGTAGAAGTATGCAAAATAGTGGGAGCTAATTTAAAACAAAAGGCCATGTTAAAATTAGCAAATTATGAATGTGTATAAATTATTGGAAGAATGAATTATTGATTGCATTTTTTCCTATTCTATCTATATCTTCAGATCTTCAGAAATGTCAAACTTTTCGTTGAAAATGCTCATGGAGTCAAACAAACTCACCGGACCCAACTTTATTGACTGGCTAAGAAACGTTAGAATTGTTCTAAGACAGGAAGAAATTGAGTATACATTAGACAAGGTATTTCCAACCGCTCCGGCGGAGGACTCTGCAGAGTATGCAACCTTCGACAAGGTTGCCTAACGGAAACATTATAAGGATGCCACCTCAGCTCAATGCTTAATGTTGTCTTCTATGTCACCACAATTGCAAAGACAACATGAAACTATGAGGCCCAACGAAATGTTAGCTCATTTGAAGAGTCTTTATGATTCGCAGAGTCAGACAATGGAGTATGACCTGCTCATAGAACTTTTCAAGTGTAGGATAAATGAATGGGGCCAAGTTTCACCTCATGTGTTGGGGATGATTGAGTTGATTGAGAGGTTTTCTTCTATAGACATAAGGTTTCATGACAGAGTCTCCACCACCCTCATCCTGCACTCACTTTCGAGATCGTTTGAGAGTTTCATTGTAAATTATAATATGAATGGAACTAAAGCGACATTGCCGGAGTTACATAATGTCACACCCCGATCCCCGGGCCCGTGACTGGTGCCCTACCTGGACACCCTTCTACCTTAACCACTAAGTAAACTGCGGAAATGAATTAACACCTTTTTTTTTTTTTTCAAAACCAATCGTACGTGCAAGGCAAAGCCGACAAGGCTGCCATGTAATATACATAATCAAAGGGCACTACAATGTACATGAGCCCAATCCCACATATGAATACAGACCTCTAAGAGTTTTTACTGAAATATGACGGGACAAGGCCCCGCCGTACCCATAATCGCATAAAAGCACAGCTTGAAAGAACTTATACCAAAAAGATAACTCCGAATGAAGGAGCTATCCAAAACTCGAAAGGCGGTCCTACACCGCCGATCACCAAACAACAGACCTAAACTCGGCAGATGAACGCACTCGGGCGAGGTCAAGACGAAGAATGTACCAAGTATGTGAGCGATGAAATGCGTAATAAAATCATAACAGTCTAACTAAACAGGAGACATGTATGATAGCCAACCTACAGTACATAACACATAAGCAGTCATATCAAGTCAGGGACGCAGGCCCTCTAAGTTATTACTCCAATATAACCATGGGTCTCACGCCCATAATATCAATCATGCCCGTGGAATCCTTCCTCACTGCCGGCAGTCCATGATGTAACAACACCCATAAGGATACATGAACACCAAGTCCCACATGTGTCCTAAATACCTCGTGGTCTCATGCCCCGGAATCCTACCTCGTAAAAGCATGACCATAGGGTAACACAAACAAATCCGGGGACATATATGATACTCAAAATACGACACCTTGTGCCTTACTACAATGAGAGTAAACAGTAGTATCCTTACAATATAAAATAGGAAGCTCATGATCAAGCAGGACCATCCGCCCGCAGTATTATTCAAAGAATCCTATTCACGGGACTATTTCACCCGCATAGGTCGCGTGGACCCGCATGAGGTATTCTCGTGATAGGTGGACCCGCCGCGTGAGACTATTTCACCCGCATAAGCCCTTTCGGACTCGCATGAGGTATTCTCGCATAGGACTATTTCACCCGCATAAGCCCTTACGACTCGCATGAGGTATTCCTCCGATAGGTCGGACCCGCCGCGTGGGACTATTTCACCCGCATAAGCCCTACGGACTCGCATGAGGTATTCCTCGTGATCGTGGGTAGCAAATCCACGGAATTATGCAAATGCCACAAACCCGGACCGACTCAAACAACCGATATACCAATAGCACACAACCGCTATTTCCAAAGACACATAGGCAAATCCTCAATTAACAAGCCAAAGTCTTTACCAAGGCACACTTAGAATGATTCACAATCAATCAAGCCAAAGTACTTATCCATGCACACTTAGACTAATTCTCAATTAATCAAGCCAAAGTACTTATCAAGGCATACATAGAATAATTCTCTTTTAACAAGCCAAAGTACTTATCAAGGCACACTTAGACAAATTCTCAATTTATCAAGCCAAAGTACTAATCAAGGCATACATAGAATAATTCTCTTTTAACAAGTCAAAGTACTTATCAAGGCACACTTAGACAAATTCTCAATTTATCAAGCCAAAGTACTAATCAAGGCATACATAGAATAATTCTCTTTTAACAAGTCAAAGTACTTATCAAGGCACACTTAGACAAATTCTCAATTTATCAAGTCAAAGTACTAATCAAGGCATACATAGAATAATTCTCTTTTAACGAATCAAAGTACTACGTACGTACATTCTTTTATAAAAGACTCCTTTCTATGTAAAGCCCCAAGATACTAACACCCGTAGTATCAAGGCGTGTCTATTTTTTCAAAGTAAGTTACTACACGTTTAGAAAACTCATTTCAAGGCTTGAAATCAAGTAACTTCAAATTTTCACAATCTTGGCAACTTATGCCCTTTTATCAAAATAGACAACTTTCTAAATCTTCCATAAAGCCGTTATAACCAACTTCCCATAAAGCCGTTATAACCTTTATGGTTTTAGACATATCCATTCCTTCAATAACCAAGAGACTTATACTATTAAAACCAAGTATCACATACTTACAAATCAAGTTCTTAACTTTCAAAATACTTCAAGTCTCTTAATAGTTAGAAAACAAGTTTTCTTCTACTTTTTAAACCTCAAGTAACTTCACCCTTAACGCAAGTTACTTCTCTTAAATCATGTCATTTCTCCTCTTTTAAATCAAATAAGTAAATCACTCCTTTGACTCCCCTAAAGTCACTATAATGACCTTTAGGTTTTAGAACTAAGGCACTAGCCAAAAGATTTGAAAACCACTTCCTTTTTAAGACTACATGTACTTTAAGTAAAAATACCTTCACTTTTAAGAATCCAACTTCATCAAGAAAATGGATTCTACAACTTACAATCCAACATCAAAGTACACTCAAGGAAGTACATAGAACAAATTCTATTTTAGGCAATCCAAATACAACCAAGGAATGGATCATTCAAGGAGTAGAACTTACTTTCTTTATTCTAAGGAATCATGCTAGAAGAGGAGATAGTTCACATACCTTTTCGGCTAATATACACAAGCTAAGCCGAATACGCTGCGTAGAAGTTGTCAACCTATAATGGTCACAACAAGACTATCAACTTCTAGTCTCTACGTAGAATAATACTAAGTATACGGTCTCTAATTCTACGGAAAATCGGGCAGCACTTCCTTTGTTTCTACTCACTTTGCCACCTTTTTCAAGGCCGAATACAATAACCAACAAGCCACATTTAAGGCTCCAACAACAACCAAACAAAGGGGATTACACGCCTTACAATACGTGTAATATTCTGCCCCACAATTCATACCAAATAGCATAATACCACACTAGCCATTCTCGACCAACAATAACTAATAACACTACGTCTTTTCCAATCCTTTTCCAATTTCAAGTTCTTAAGTCGACATGTTACTTAGTCATAAACAACTTCAACAACTAAAATTTCCTTCTTTATTCAACATGCGACGACTTAAACTAATAATCAACTTGAATTCCAATCTTAAAGCTAAACATGCTAGTTTTCGGATTAGGGTTCCAATAGCCCATAAACATAGAAAACTTCATACTATATAACACATGCTTGCTAAAATCCATAGCTACAACAATAAGTAAGTCTTAACTACTAAAACGACAAAATTATACCTTTCCAAGCCCTTAAAATTTCCAAGATTCCAAAGTCGCGCCTTAGCAATTCTTAGCTCCTTTCCTTAGGTTCCAATCCGCTCCAAGCACTCCTTAGAGGCCTATGAAGAACCCATCTTCAAGTTCCAACTTCAAAGTTGAAGAACTCCCTTAGTTTCCGCCTTGCGACTAACGTGAAAATACGTTTTTTCCGAAATCTTTCTATTGAGATATCCTTACAATACCCTTAGGGACATTGGGTTAAAGTCTTGTGGCTAATGGACAACAAACTAAAATTTTTTGTGTGGGAGACTATGCAAACCCGAGAGGTTCTCTTTGAAGAACACAAATGTTCTCTATTTTTCTAAGTGTAAAATGAGCTTGTCTTGCTACTAGTTAGTATATAACACATATTGGAGGGCTTAGACTTAAACAAATGTGAGGCTAGGATTAAAATCACATGGATCAAGCTTATGTGGCAAGTTGACTTGTCAACAATCTCAAGCTCTTAATTAGCAAGACTTATCATCTACATAGGTCAAATGACCATAAAACCCTTGCAAATTTCGTCCAACATCAAGTGGGGGAGGTGCCACGTGTTTCCCTCCCATTCGTCCATAAAATTCTGTAACCCTCGTGGGCCCCACAAAAATGTAAAATTCCTCGGGTGGGCCCCACGTGACCAAATCCGTAGAAATAAATTTCCATATGAATACAAGTTCCATACTCTTCAAATAATACATTTTGAGAATCCAACTCTCAACAACGAACATTTTTCCTTTCCGACGTTCGGAACATTTTCCGTCGGAAAAACAATTCTTCCTTTCGTACTAATTTCCAAGTCTTGATTCCTTACGTACATTCTCTTATACATGTCCTGGACTTACGGGGTGTAACACATAATATGTTGAAAACTTTTGAATCTTCGACCTCTAAGACCAAGCCTATTCTGATGGTTGGCTCCTCTAGTCGCCCCAAATCGAAAGGTAAGGGACAACAGAAGGGGAAGGGCAAAGTTGTTGCTCTGGCAGCAGCAATAAAGCCCAAGGGAGGGGCGAAGAAGAAGAAACTGCCGGCATCGGATGTTTGCATGAATTGCAACAGGAAGGGGCATTGGAGAAAGGATTGCACTGCTCCAGGTGGAGGAATGGCACCAGGTGCTAATGTGCAAGGTATGTTTGTAATTGAAATTAATCTATCTATAAATGATTCTCATTCCTGGGTACTTGATACCGCTTGTGGCTCACACATTTGTAGAAATGTACATGGGCTAACTGATAGCAGGAAGGTCGGGCCTCGCGAGGTGGACCTGCGCGTCAAAAATGGAGCATGAGTTGCTACTGAGCGTGTGGGAACTTATAGGATAGATTTACCTTTTGGCAAAGTTTTAATGTTGAATAATTATTTTTATGTTCCTTCTTTGACAAGGAATATTATTTCCATTCCTGTACTTAATTCAGAAGGTTTTTCCTCAAACACGTCTAATGACAATATGATTTTAACTTTAGATAATGTTGTCTATGGAATTGCGCCTCTTGTGAATGGATTGTATACATTAAACTGCCGCAGGAAAATTTTCAATGTACAAAATAAAAGGGCTAAGTTAAATGAAAGAAATTCTACCTACTTGTGGCATTCCAGACTTGGTCCTATCAATCAAACGAGGATAGAACGGTTGAGGAAATTAAATTACCTCGAACCATTTGACTTACAAACTTATGGTAACTGTGAATCATGTTTGAAAGGTAAGATGACCATTAAACCTCTTTCTGGAAAGGGGATCGTGCCAAGGAGGTTCTTGAGTTGGTACATACGGATGTATGTGGACCATTTTCGACTCAAGCTAGAGAAGGTTTCTCGTACTTCATCACTTTTACAAACGACTTATCAAGGTTTGGATATGTGTATCTTATGAGATACAAATCCGAGGCTTTTGAAAAGTTTAAGGAGTTTAAGTGTGAAGTTGAGAAACAACTCTCAAAGAGTATCAACACTCTACGATCTGATCGTGGGGGTGAATATTTAAGCAAATAATTTCTTGACTACTTAAAGCTTCATGGAGTTCATTCAGAATGGACACCTCATGGAACACCACAGATGAATGGTGTTGCCGAGAGGAGAAACCGAACCTTACTTGACATGGTTCGTTCCATGATGAGTTTTTCAGCTCTTCCTACATACCTTTGGGGATAAGCTATTTTGACCTCAATATATGTTCTAAACAGAGTTCCATCTAAATCAGTCGAAAAGACATCATATGAGGTATGGTGTGGCGTTATTATCACTTAGACACATGAGGCACTGGGGGAGTCCTGCATATGTCAAGAAGTTGATTACTGATAAGTTGGAATCTAAAAGTGAGAAATGTTACTTTGTTGGGTATCCGAAGGAAACTAAGGGATACTATTTTTATCTTCCTGGAGAACATAAAATATTTGTTTCTAGGAACACAACTTTCCTTGAAAATGAATATGTCTACAAGGATGAGAGTTGCACGGAGATAGAACTTGAAGAAATTCAAGAACAAAGTAACATAGAGGTTGAAACCTTGCCAAGTGAACAAGGCAAGGATTCAGTGGGAGCTTTTGGCGAAGATTGGGTATGTAGTGTACCTTCTTCGGCCATTGGGAGTGCTACAAGGAGTAATGCAGAAATGCAAGATCTTCTGGCACAAACCTTGGGAGCAAGTGCACCAGTTGCATTTCCTCCCATTCAGGAAATACATGAAAATGATATTCCCGAAAACTCTAATGTTGGTGGTTCGACCAGCGCACAAGAACCTACTCACAGTCAGAACATACTTATAACTAAACTGCAAGACAATCAACTCCGTAGGTCTACTAGATCCCATCGTCCTCCGAAAAGACTAAATCTACTTGTGGAAACACAAAATGAGCTAGATATTCTAGATGATGACGAGCCTAGAACCTATAACGAAGCAATGTTGTTAGCGATTTTCCAATTGCTCACGCAAGTGTACGTATCTTTCACAAGTAATATAGTCTGGTAAGACCGAATATCGTCCTGAGAGACTGGTTATCAAGTACCGATTATCTAAGCTTTAGTTTCTATTTGGTGAACGTTAATTTGTTTGTATTTTTATCTAATAACTAAGGCTAAGTAATTGCAGAAAATAAACTAATTATGATAATACTTTGGTTTAAATCAGTTATGAATGAATTAGGGCTTCCAATATCCTCGACTATCCACTGTTTTCAATCCTTAATGCAACTAGAATGACTTATTCTTCTACTACGTTAAGATAGCGGTTAACTAGACTGTCTTATATTTCGGTTAGGATATATAATCGCTCAACCCCAGTGCAGAACCCTTCTATATTTCTATGATATGATTTACCACATAGGAGGATTACGAACAATAACCTATAATGCTACACAAGTATCGGGGTACTTTCGTCCGCGATTTTAACCTATATTTATTCAATTACAACATATCCAAATCTCTCCTCTCGGTTCTTGATTCGAAATCATATAGATTATGATAATTAATGGCCAGTTAACTATCAAACATTCATATCAAATATTGAATAAATCTTAATCAAGTGAAGAAGAAATAAAACTAATGCATTAATTCATGAAATAGAGTTTCAAGCGATTCAATAGGAAATCCCCAATAAAGTAATTAACTCCTAAACATTGTCATGTCAAGAACTAATACAAACCAACATAAACTGAAATAAAATAAAGAAAAGAAAAGAAACTTGAACCAAAGTTGTCTCCAATCTTGTGTTGTTGTCTCCTTTCTTCCTCCCGAAAGTATGAATTAGAATATGTACAAGATGATAGATTTATTTCTTTAGGTCAGGGTTTTAGGTATTTTATAGTTTAGAAAACTTGCGCTTCAGACCCTTTTAACCCTCTGAAATTCGGCCCAAAAATCAAATTTTTCCAGACCGCCACGACCACTGCCATGCAGCCACGCGCTAAACACCCGCGACAAAATCAGACATCGCAGCATATCAAGGCCGCGCGCTCGTGGCGTTATTTTCTGAGTTTTGTGATTTTTCATCTTTTTTCGTCCGGACTTCGTCAGATTTCTTTTGTGCTTTCCTGGACTTCTTAGGCTTCATTTCTTGGCCCTTTAAGTGTGCAATTCCACCTCAATTAAGCTCATTTCATCTTCTTTTTGACATTTCTCCATTTTTTACCGCTGTGACTCAAAAGAAAGAAAAACGACCCTAATACTATACTAAACACCAACAAAATGAGTAAAATACTAACTAAAAATGAATCAAAAAATGTATATAAAATATGTCTAACAAATGCTAGACATTGATTCGAAGAGATGGCAATAAGCCATGAAATCCAAAATGGAATCTATGTATATCAAGCAGTCAGTTAAGGATTGGTTGTCCAAGACCTTCATGATGAAGGATTTAGGTGAATCCTGCTACATTCTGGGAATTAGGATCTATAGAAATAGACCTAATAGATTGTTGGGGCTGTCACAGTTAGTCTACATAGATAAAGTGCTTAGACGTTTTTCAATGGAGAATTCCAAGAAAGGCGGTCTTTCGATGGGTCAAGGCATCAAGTTATCAAAGAAGGGCGGCCCTTCTAATGCTATTGAACTTGAGCGCATGAAGAAGATCCCATATGCTTCGGCTATAGGATCAATCATGTATGCCATGACACATTTCAGCCGGATGTGTCCTTTGCACTTAGTATGACTTGCAAGTTCCAGCAGAATCCTGGCGAGGAACACTGGAAAACAGTCAAGAGTATTATCAAGTACCTCAGACGTACTAAAGATTACTTCTTAGTATATGGTGGAGTTGATGAGCTGGTTGCCACTGGGTATACCGATGCTAGTTTTCAGACATATGTTGATGATTTCAAATCTCAGTCTGGTTACACGTTCATTTTCAACGGAGGAGCAGTGAGCTGGAAGAGTTCCAAACAGGCTACTACTGCAGACTCGACTACTAAAACGGAGTACATTGCTGGATCGGAAGCTGCAAAGGAAGCTGTCGCGATTTCTGAGTTCCTGAATGAACTATGGGTTGTTTCGAGTGCTAGTTGTCCAATAACTATTTATTGTGACAACACTGGTGCGATTGCACAGGCAAAGAAACTAAGATCAACTAACATAAACAAGCATGTACCGAGGAAGTACCATATCCTGAGAGATGGTGAAAGCAACTGCACCATCAGTTTTGGAAATTTTCGATCAAAACGATGTCGTTTTGGATGAAACGGTGTGTTTTAAATTTTTCTTCGATCAAAATTTTTTTTTTGCTGGCTCTGCGTTTTCCTTCCCCAGAAATCTACCTTTGCTTTTTAGGGTTTATGGTTTGCTTGTACAATTTGACTATCTTGCCCAAATGGATTGGATTTTTTATGAAGTATAAACGGTTAGGGTGTAAAAAAAAAAAATCTCCTATATATTAGGATAAAACTATTGATCCAGTATTATGATTGAAGGGCATATGCAGATAGAGGATTTTAAGTTATTGGATATGGAGCACCTACTACTTTGTAATAGTGTGGACATGCTATCAAGGAAGTAGTAAGTGTATGTATGATTTGTTTTTGACCATGACAATTTCATTAATCCCATATCGTAAAGATACCTCAGCATAATGCAGAATTGCATTTAGTATCTATTTTGATTTTACTCTACAAATAATAACTCAGCTTTGGCAAGGTCTTGAGGTTTTTCAAGTGAGCTTAATGTTGCTATCGCTACGCTATTAGACTGTGATTTCTGTTTCTATTCTCTAAAGTCGCTATTAAAATTGTTTAATCGGCTTAGGGATGGAAGAAATTTTTGGGAAACTTTGTTTAAAGTACTTGGAAGTACTGATATTTGCACGACACTTCCCTTCTTGGACCTATCTTTTTGTTTTTTCCTGGTCGTGAGTTTGATGTTGCTGCCAGGAGTCGGGAACTTAAGTGACCCAAAAAGCACAAAGCAACTAAAGTACCCCATAAAAAAAATTACAAATGTACCTTTTGCTCAAGAATTTATTGCGCAAAAGGACTTAACTGTAACAACTTAACTAATAAGAACCAACCAGAATAAGAGAGTCATGGCTAAAATAGTTTGCACTACAAAAAACTAACAATACAAAGCGGAAAAGATAAAACTTCTAGCTCAAGAAAATAATAATTAAAATTTGACAGGAAACAATTAAATAGTTGTACCCGCGCTAGCACGGGCAGTGGCATCTAGTTTGATAATGAGGATTCATTTAGTCGAGTTTAACTAGCTTGGGATTGAGGCATGTTACTATTGTTTTTGTTTTACTTGGAAATTGATTTTATTATTATTTGCTTTGATGAGATTTGGGTTCTTATACAATGTGGATATTGCAGTCTTTTAACTTTGCTATTTTGATTTTTTCAGGATGACAAAGCTGATGTGATCTTGAAGTACATGCCTGATGAGGCCAGGTTATTGAAGGCATATGGAGAGTTACCAGAGAACACAAGGCTTAATAAGGGCATTACTGGTGGGCTGGATGAAGAGGATGAAGGTGCTGGTGATGATTACATTGAGTTTGAGGATGAGGACATTGACAAAATCTGAATATGAACTCAAAAATGCTGTTACTGAGGTCCGTTATAGGCCTTACTAATATTTATGTGGCGTTCTTTTTCCATAAACATTGAGAAAGTATTTATGTGTCTCGTTTGAATTTGTATGATCAAGCTTTGTGCATCGGAGTTTTGTATGAAAATATATGCTTTCATGAAATGAATCTTGAGGTACTTACATTGAGCGATAATTGTAGAGATATCCAGTCTACCCTTTTCTGGTAGTGTCTGTTCTAAGTTGTCTTCTGAAACAGGAAGCTCGGCTTCGAGGATGGGGATGAGTGGACTTTGATTGCAGGACCGCTAGCCTTCAGGTTTTGTAGGGCCTCTAGGTTTACGGTTGGACCTGTGGCTGATGAACGGATTTATTTCATAGATCACTGATCTAGAGTTTTTGCCTTTTCTAGGGTAGTACTCCCTCCGTCACAATTTATGTGAAGGTGTTTGACTGTGCAAAATAGAAGATATCTTTTGAAACATGTGGTCTAAAATAAGATATAAATATTTGTGTGGCTATAAATCATTCATCAAGGGTAACTAAAAAGGAAATACCATCACATAATTGGGACGGAGGGAGTAATAATGAGGTATTTGGACTCAGTTCATCTACTACAGCTTTTGGAATGGTTTTGTAAGGTGTCGTGATGCTGGATGATGTGAATTTGGTTTAGGAGCGAAACTTAAATGGCCTGCCTTGCTTCCTTCTTTTATTTTGCTTGTTACACTGTTTATTCTGAGGGGGTGCGTGCTGTTTGAACAACAGAGTATGAAAGGAATCAACTTTGGAGTTCTGAAAGTTTAGTACCTTCTGGGATTGTGTTGGTTCTTCATAACCCTTGTAACCTGAGTGGCATTGATTCACTCCCACGGCCACAAGGGCTATTCTTTTATCTTTTAATTATTAGGGCGGCAGAGTCTGCAGAATTAAATTCCAATCCTTGCCTATGGCAAAAGCCAAGGTTTCTCCCGGGGACCAATAGCAATGCTGCCTTCTCAAAACTGTCATTCTTGGGTTTTTAGGGGACTAATTTGTTTTGCACTCTCATGTTTTCTTTAAGTAGCACTTCAATCATTGGTTCCAGTTTTTTCCATCTGTAAAAGGCTTGTGGTAGAAAATATGGCGTGGAAGAGAAACTCTACGACCTGGCCATTTGCTGATAGCCTGATGCAGTATTATGTGAGGTTGGCCTAGTATATGAAATGATGTCCTCATATTTGGTGTCAGCCGTGCAGATTGAAAGTGAAGAATTACATTCAGAGGTCCATCGTCTACTGAAGTGTTCCTGGATAAAATTGCAGTTGTTGCACTTTGCGACTGGAATAGATTACAAATAGCAAAAGCTTATGAGTGCACAACTTTTCACTAAAGAACAAGAGTGCGAAATTTAATTCAGTTGGCAAATGAGAATGTTGTGCAACAAGAGAATTTTGATGAAAAGGTTAGATAATAACTTAAAGACGGTTGGAACCAAAACCAAGTGAACCATTGAAGGCATATCTCTGCATGTTTGGTTTGTTCAGTCCCTATTTCTCTGGTGCCCTTTTAGGACTTTAGGTAGAGACAGTAGTGTGCCACTTTGGTAGCCTTCTGCAGTCGAGCATCAGTTGTTTTGATCTTCTTTTGGTGATTCAGTCATCTTTTTGCTCATGATAAGTAGTTGATTGATGCTTATGAGATTATGTGTGTTGTGGAGATGAGAAGAGAGCCCCTACCAGGTGGGATTCGAAGAGTGACTGTAGTCGAGCTCTAGATCCCTTTCCGAAGCTTGAGGTAGATTCTCGCCATTGGATTTTGAGCAACTTCGATCTTTTTTCCATGATATGAAACATATCTTCTGGGTCTATATACTAAGAACGATGAATGGCTCTGGTTTACTGTTTTTATATCCATACTTTCCAAGTTCATGTAGGGAATTTCTGATTGATGAAATCATAGCTATAGAGATAGTTAACCATTGGAAAATAGTTTCTTACATTAGTTTAGACTTTAGAGGTTGATACTACATCTATTAAACTGTAGGACTTTAGTCATACTGTACAATGATCGGATGGTTTCTAATCACAGTAATCTCCCTTCCCAGCAACTCTTATTTTGGTGCCATCTCCCTCAACATGGACAAATCAATATCCTGAAAGCTTCGATGAGCATTTATCAAGGGACTCGATTAAGGATTGTGTAACAAGACTAATCAGTCCTGGTAACCACTACAAGAAGAAACAACCTCAGGCCCCTTGAGCTTTGACCTAGTATTAAGAGCGCAACATCTAATCCTAATCAATTTCTCTCCTGGAGAAAATGCTATACTTCTTACATAACTTTTCCTTTCTCTCTATTTTTAACAAGTAAATACAAGATATCATTATTCTCAACCAAAGACGAAAGACCGAGTTAAAGAGAGTAAATCTTATTCAAAGTCTTTATGGGCTAGTAGTTGATTTACCTATCTATTGATTGAAAACTGAATAAACCTAACCGAATTCAAGATTGATGGAGCGAATTAAATGCACACTTACACTTGACTCTGTGGATGATGGTCTGTTTGTGTTAATGAACGTTTTTGTTGATCTATTGTTCATTACATCTAAATGCAGCAATTTATCAATGGCAGATTGTTCTAGAGACTGATTAATGAGTTCAACTTTTAAGATTTTAAGTTTTGAATTCATTCAAATTTAATATTTATTGAGATTTTTGGTAGGGTTTTACGTATAAATTTATACTTTGTGTCGAAAGTTATGAGTTCATATCAATCCATCTGCCCCCTTGATTGCTCTATGGCAATTTTAACACATCGTACAAAACAACATTATAAATCATAAAAGCATCACGGTGTTTTATTCATTTTTCCTAGTAATAACCCGTGGCTCCTTTTGCCTACACTTGCAAGAAAATTAATCAACCGATAGGCTGAATATCACATAATTTATGTAGTGAAAATGAAGGATCAAAATGAGAATCACTAAGAATGGCTTGTGCAATTTGTTTGTTTGCTGCTTCAGTGGCATGTATTCCATCCCAGCTCACATAGTTGTATGGATCCTCACAAGCTGTGGCTGACAATGTTTGCCCATTTATCTCTTTGGTGTTTCCACAGAATACTTGCTGGTTGAAGTTGTAAGAACCACCTCCATGTCCACAACATGCTCTGGTTCCATATTTTAACCCTACAAAAAGAAACATCATTAGAAGCTAGTCGATCATCTTAGCCAAAATATATCGATAACTTCTTAAATTTGCCAGTTCATTTAGACACTCGAACTGCGGCTTGTTCCAATTGAGTACCCGAACATATAGTAAAGTTCACTTCCGACCCAAAATATTGGGAAGCTTTATGCGCGTGTTCTCAAGCGCCCATTACGTAGACAAGTTACTCATTTAAAATATGTCACCTCCTTTAGTTATATGCACGAGACACAATAAGCCGTAAATGCATATTTCAATTGGTGTTGATGTGTACAATTAATAAGACATATTTTATGTGAGCAACTTATTTACGTAATGAACGTTTCTGAACACGTCCGATTTTTTTTACAATGAATCGGAAGTGTCTAATAGAAACATTTTATCATGTGTTCAGGTGATCAATTGAAACAAGTTATAGTTCGAGCGTCTAAATAAACACTCCAAGTTGAGGAATTTGCGTTTCCGCAAGAACTATTTCATTGAACTTATATAGTGCCTAAAGAAATTAACGTACCATGAGAAGTAGGGTGTTGGAAAAGTTCCAAGAGCACAGAATGAGTGTCCACATAAACAACATTTGCATCTGAAAGTTCTTTTCTTGTTTGTGCCAATGCATCTTTAAGCATATTGTTATATTCCACCACTGCATTGTTGTATGATTTCAAGCATCCAAACTCATCAATATCAGAACTATCATGAGAGAGCTGCACCAGAAACATTGGGTAGCATCCAATTGGTGCAAGGTTAAGTACCATAAATATTCTTCCCCCTAATCCATAGATTTCCTGGTGAAAAATCCATTAAATAACATGGTCAGAATTTCACACTATCTAAGTTATAGAAAACATGCAGCTAATCATGCTTTAACTGTAATGATTCTAAAGACTACTCCCTCCGTTTCAGTTTAGGTAATACTACTTCCTTATTAGTCTCTAAGAGAAGTTTTGGAGCAACGTAAAGTTGTTTTCATGTGACCTATAGGTCACGAGTTCGAGCCGTGGTAGAAAACACTAATACTTGCATTAGGTTAGGCTGTCTACATCACCGCCTGGGGGCTGCGGCCCTTCCCCAGACTCTGCTAACGCGAGATGTTGTGTGCACCGGACCACCCTTTATTTCCTTTAGTCTTTTAAAAAATGAAACATTTTTATACAGACATCTCTATAACAACATTTCACTATTGTATCCAAGTTTTCTTTAGAATCGACTTTCATATTATGATACATTATATGTTTTCTATAACATCATCTCGCTATATCAGTTAAAAAGTTTTTCGGATAAACAATGCCATCATAGGAAGGTTCGAATGTAGTAGAAACAATCAACTTTAAACTTTCATTTTAGTCTTAATGATTTTTTTTTATTGATGTACAAATGTTATGACATGTTTAAGAGCACAAGTTTTAAAAGTATTATAGCCACAAATGTGATGAAATCTTTAGATCACAAGTTTAAAAAATCTTCTTTTTCTTCTTAACTTTCGTGCAAAATTAAACTACATCACATAAATTGGAACGGAGAAAATATATTCTAATGTTATTACCTTGATTGTGCTAGTAATTTGGGAAACTACTTGAGGTAAGTACTGCTTCACTCCACCTATTCCTTGACTTGCCAAATTGCCAGTGAAATCATTCTGACCTATGTAGAATGTATAAAGCGACTTTCCAAATATGTCTGAGGGTGGCAGATTAGTGTACCCTGGAAAGAAATAAATATATACATTCAACCCTCCTTTATAATAACAGTAATTTGCTATAGCAATAAAAGAATATCGTAAACAAATTAACTAATGTTGTTATAAAGAAGTTTGGTTGTATATAAAGATTATAAATTATTAAGGTAAAAGAATATAAGAATGTTTCTGAAATGGAATAATATTTATGTTACCTTTACCCTTAGATGCATCGACTTTAGCTTTAAATTCCTTGAACTGTCGTAGCTGAACATCAAGATAAAAGGGGCTAACGCCAGATACAAACAATGAAGTTTGTGGCATGAGCACTGTGGATGCCGATGTTGCAAAGTTGGCACCATGTCTGAAATCAGACCCAATTGATTGCAAATATGGACTCACAAATGGCAAACCTAATGCTTGAGCTGCATATCAAACAATAGACTTTCAGAAATGTGGTCCTGAAAAATGCTTTAGCGACAATAATCCCTTTGATCTCTAAAAAGCTTTAAGTACAGGTGTTTACGTCGGGTTCGTACACGCAGCGGAATTTGAAAATTTATGTTTCAAACCCGACGACGGTCGAACTGTAGTATGATAAGTAATGAAAATACAAAGCATATAGTATAATGTAATACCTCGACAGAATACTTACATTATTGTAGCAATCAACCAAGCAGTTGATTCTCGATGCTTTGTGTAGTTCGAGGATGCACACGCAAACGTCCCTCGATTTGTAAGTTATAGAAACTATGATGTAAAGTGCTATGTCAGGAATGCTAGAGATTCTGACAGAGCTTTAGAAGAGATTGACCTCTCTTAAGTTTAGTGTCACTGAAATGGGAGGGGAAGCCCTCTATTTATAGTTGTAAAAGAACAACCTAGGGTTCCCGTGGCCGTGCCCAATGCATAAGTCAAAATCGCCACCGATTACCGACACGCCGTAGGCACCGCGGTCCTGAGTAAGTGGCACCGCGGTGCCTCCACGTGTTTTGGCATCGCGGTCCTGAATCATAGGCACCGCGGTCCTGTCCCAATTTTTTGTCTTGTTACCATTTCCAATGTCCCGGTTATCAACCGAACATATATATATATATATATATATATATAATCTCCTTCTAATTACATCCTTCAATCGACGGAACATTTGACTTAGTGTTACCCTTCAGGCCTTTACATATCGTCACTAATTACATTAGGATCTTCACGGAACTCCTAGACTGCGCCGGAAGACGAAGCCAATATGTAAAGTTTAGCTACACAAAATGTATGAACTGAACCTATATGTGAGAAGATAAAACACTTTCATTCTTGACACACTCAATCAAGCTTAGGATCTGTCAGGTGTCTATCCAAATGACTTGATTATTATAACTCATCTATATTAGTTGACAACAGGACCATATCATAGACATGTCAATTGCATTGGCCAATGACTTAGTCAACCTAATACCATATGAGTACATGAGTGTTCACTTGAATATAATTCAAGGAATGAATCCTTTCTTGGCTCACATACCACCTTTAATCTACTTTGTAATGCAACCAAAACAAGCCGCGTGTCAACCTATAAGGCATCTGAGCTTAGGACAGGATCAAAGTGCATTACTCCGTAAACAAGATGGTAGTGACCTCAAGTCTAAGGACTTTTATCTCCCACACGTCGATGACATTATAGACATATAACAAAACAGTAAATCAGCAGGGCATACCAATACTTCAACAAGTATCCATGTGTCCATCACGAGTTGTCATAACTCGTAGCATGTGAGACATACTACATCCCCTAAGGATATGATGCAGACCACATGTCGACGTATCGCATATCATCGATATCCCAATTTCGATGATCATTAGTCGAGGTAATTTAAGAGTTACGTTATAATATTAATTCTCACATCATTAATAAACACGTAACCTCTAGGGATGCATTTATAGAATATTATAAACAATCAATTAATAATTCAACAAATGCAAATGTCATAATATTAATCATCATTAATATAAATACGAATGTGTATAGAGTACATTGTGTCCTAATACAGATTGTCTCTAGGACATACAAATACTATCATTAAGGATCAATTACTAAATCTCGTCGTTATTAATTTTTTAGCGGCGGAATCTATAATGACATGCAGTAATTAAATTAACACTATGTGACATGTAAAAATGGACGATGGGAGTATAAGTTAAATCAATTATAACCAAAAAAATATAGAACTTTTAATACTACTTACATTTGACACTGACATTAAAACTATATTATTATGTATTTTCTGGCATATATATATATCTAAACTCGGTCTACTGTATGCATACACTTCATTCTCCCAAGAGTAAGCAATCAAATATTTAAAGCTATGGTGAGAAAAGATGACTTGTATTTACTTCTTTCCTTTCAATATATAACATAGTTTGAGTACTCGATACAAAGTAGAAGAGAGAAATGAAATTTTTTAAAATTTGTAATCTTAAATATATTATAATATTTATATAGTTATAAAAAATTTAAAATTTGTGATACATGTCATAAAATTTGTATGACTATAAAAACTTCTCATTAAAGATAGATAGAAAATGTAAGTAAATTATTCTCACATAAAGTGTCTTTTTTTTTTTCTAAAGAATTAATAACAAAATAGTGTAACGAAGAAACTGTTCTTTCTAAAATGTTGTCGTAGCCGTGTCAGATTTTTAAAAATACACTACTTTGAAGGATCCAATGCATATTTATCAATATTTTTAAAGAGTCCGAACACATAAATTTTGTTCGAGAAGCAAACTATATTGGAACAACAAACATACAAAACAAGATCCATATGGAAAAAATGAAATTAGATAGAAATATATACCAAGAAAATCAGTGATGACTCTGCCATCAGTTGCTCGTCCGACTGGTCTTTTGAAATGAGTCATTCCATAAGGAGACCCTTGTGATGGGAATGCTGCATAAAATCCACCTGTATATATCAAGGAATATAATTTATTCAAAGTATCATAAATTAAAAAAATATCAAATAGTAACAGTACTAAATTCTTCAAAAAAAAACCTGTATCAGTGTTGGAGTCACCAAAGTTAAAGATAGCCTCAAATGCACATTTGCTTTCCACCAAATTAGAACTTGCTATTAAGAGAAACCAAACCACAATTGAACACCAAGAACTCATCACTTTCTATTTTTTTTCCTCTCAAAACACAAAAGTATAGTATAGTAATGCATTATGTTATAGCATTCTTCCATATTTATAGAAAGAGAAGCCAACGCATGTGGACATGATGAATTACTGACGTAATGAATTATTGTATGTACGAACAAATACCGATACTAAAGGGCACCACGTGCACTAAGCTTCCGCTTGAGGCTATTTCCACGGCCTGAACCTGTGACATCAACTTCAACACTTTCCTTCACGAACAAATATACAAATATTGTTACTAATACTTTCAAAATGTTATCATATTCTCGTACAACTAATAATTTCACCATAAAGCACTTATCTTTTGTTCTTTGCTTCCGACCTAGTTCATTTACATTGTTAAAAACAAAAAAGGAACAACTGTATCCTTTGTTTTGGGGATGTTGTGGTGGGGGGAAGAACTTATCATTAACTTGGGAAACGCAATAAATTAACGTACGTACAAGATTGTATTTTTTCGTATTGAGGGTGTGTTTGGTATGACGAAAAAATATTTTTATGGAAAATGTTTTTATAACAAACGTTTTATTGGAAAATATGTTTTCTTGCTTATTTTTTAGTGTTTGGTAAGTACGCAAAAAAATATTATTTCAAGAGCATATATATATATATATATATATATATATATATATATATATATATATATATATATATATGTAATCTAGAAAATCAGTATAGGATGGGATTGAGTGGGGAGTGGGGTTAGGGGTTGGTGTCGTGGCGGAGGTTGGGATGGTCAAGGGTTGAGAGCGTTGGATGGGAGAACTTGAAATGTCACTTATGAAACTTGTTTTTCCTACTTCCATTAGGGAAATCACTTTCCTCATTTTAAGAAACTTGTTTTTTCCTATGCAAAATATTTCTGACCAATCAAACATAGAAAAATTGGAGAACATTTTCCAGATCCATACCAAACACAACCTTAGTCTACAAGAGGCGCAGAGACGAAGAGTGTCTTTTTCTATGCTGTTGGCAAGTATAACAAATTAGCAAGCTATTATACAGCTAGCTAGCAAGTAGCAACGATGATGATCAATTCATGACAATGGATAACATTGTTTCTTGAGATAACACTATGACAAAAAGGTGCATTGCAAGAGTTTGATTTCATTCTCTCACCAGACAAAATAACAACTATACATTTTTTGTCCAATATGTATACCATTTTTGGTTAGTTCTCAATGAAATTTATGGATTGGGCCTCACATCTTCAAATTCATCAGGGCTAAACTGTTGAGTGCGGGCATCCTTTCGGCCCAATTGGTTAATGGCCAAGAGCCCAATTTTAAAATAAATGAAGTTAAATATGTTACCCCTGTAATCAAACTATATATAGTAAAATAAAAATAAAAACGTTAAACATAAGTTTAGTTTCGAGCCCATAGAAAATTGTGTTTCCTTAAGAAATTTAATCCCCTCACAATTGCTCAAGGTTTGGATTAATTCATCCTAGGATAGAACGAAACTCTACTATGCAATACCGGCAATGAAAATTGCAGAACTTCAGTGAACTCAACAAACGGTAGTAATCACATGACACTTACTATTTTTGTCTTTGAAAATGATGCACAGAAGAGGGGAAGAAAAGTTTGATTTTTCAGAGAATAAAATTCCGTCATTTCAGTGTGAAATTTTTTATAGTTATTGAACAGATGCAAAGGCGCCTGTTTGGGAAGAAGGTTACCTTTTGATATGGTCATGAATTTAAAACACGACCGTTGGGAAAAAATTCCCCGAATTAAATAATTAAATTATGTGCGGATTAATATTAGGAAAAAGAAAATAATACTGAAAATGGAAAATACAATTTGATCCAAAAGGATTATCAATCAATCATATCGAAGTCGAGCCGAGCGACGACGACGGCGCGAGGGGTGATCCTCTTCTCAGCTCTTTATTAGCTAGAAGACGTGTTTCTACATATAAGCACACAAATGTTACTTTCTACCACAAATGTGGAAGAGAGCTCACTTGCACTACAAGAAAAATGACCTACGGTGACAGTCATAGTGTGACAGTTTTGTCAACTATCACATAGTGTGACAGTTTTTCCCTTGACTTCTTGGTCAACAGACACTTATGACATATGTGTGACAACTATTTAAACCTTCATAAATTTATGACAGTTATATGATGGGTATTTGCACCGTCACATGTTGTGTGACAGTTTTATAGAGATGACCCATTTTGTTTTGAGTTGACCCGACCCAACCCTTAAAAATCGGCTCATCTAAAATACACCATTAGGTCGAATTAATGCCTCTTTCTTTTCATATCAAACCTCTGCCTCTTTCTTTCTATACACATCTGAATTCCATATCCATAAAACCCTAAGCCCTAAATCTACTATTTTCTTTCGTTCCATCTAAGCCCTAAATCTGAGTTTCTTCTTTCGTTCTTAGCCTTAAATCTGACTTTCTTCCTTCGTTCTTTCATTCTTAGCCCTAAATATGAGCCCTAAAATTCTCAAAGTGCACATGCAGCCCTAAAATTATTCTGAGCTAAGAAAAATCATTGTGTGCACTAAAATCACTGTCTAAATTAGTTTAGAATTTTTTGCAATTTGTTGTAGCCAATGTTGTAGACAATAGTGTGATTAGATTTCCTTGCACTCAATGTGGGAATTTGTCTTTTCATTAAGTGAAAGTTGTACATGAACATTTGTTCTTTCATGGGATAGATAGTGAATATAAAATCTGGTTTTGGCACGGGGAAAGGTCTGGAAACATGGACTCTAGAATAGGTGATCAATGTGAGTCTAACTACAATGATGGGGACAATGTAGATATAGTTATTGATGCTTTTAATAACTGGGTCGATATTAAAGATTTTAAATAGCTTCTTGAAGACGCAGAGAATCCTTTATATCCAGGATGCACAAATTTCACTAAGTTAGGTGCTCTAGTTAAAAAATTTAATATCAAGGGTAACTTTTGTTTATCTGACAAAATCTTTTCTGAGATATTGAATCTTATATCTCAGATTTTGCCCGAGGGAAATGAATTGCATGTGTCTTTTTATGATGCTAAGAAAACAATGACTGCTTTAGGGTTAGAGTATATTAAAATTCATGCATGCCCTAATGATTGCATACTTTATAGAAAACAATATGAAAACTGGAAAAATGCCCTACATGTTCTGTTTCAAGATAGAGAAAAAAAAAGATGGAAGTGAAGAAGATAGAGTAGGGATACCCTCTAAGTTTTTATGGTACTTCCCTATTATTTCTAGGTTTCGTCGAATATTTCAGTGCTCTCAAATAGCCAAAGACTTAACTTGGCATGCAAAAGAGAGGATCCGGGATGGGAGTGAAGAAGATAGAGTATGGATCTCTGTTTCTCAATTCACATTTCATCTTTATAAAAACCACCATTTAGTGTCCACTACTTAATGTCTTTAAAGCCCAACAAAATATAGTATATTTGATAGTCTGTATATCCTCCATTGGGCTATTTGTTTAGTGCTAGAAATAGATTCTATGAAAGGTGTAACGACTTATTCGGTCATTACGTATACTTTGACCATTTTACCCATATTAACTCAAATCCCAAAGTTATCGGTCGATTCTAGTAGAAGTGGAGAAATTAGAACCTTAAATAGTGGAAGCGTTGACCAATAGTTGACTTTTATGTAAACGAACTTTTTTTCAGAATTTTGTCGATTTCGTGAGGTCCAGAGGGTCAATTATGATACACCCCGTAATTTTGGGGCAATACATTGAGAACGTACTTAAGAAGATAATATTCGAGTATTGTAAATTAGTATGCAAATAATGTAATCCCGAAATAATTTTGGATACAAAAAATATGATGATGGAAATTAATACTAGTAGTTGAATATTTTCAATGGAGTTATGGACTTAGTGTGTATAAAATAAGACTAGTACATCGAAAAATTTCAGGATTTAATTAAGTGTAGGATTAATTTTAGTGGAGAGGATGATAAGTGGGGACTAGTGGACAAACAAGTGGCACCTTGTGCCCCACGCGTGGGACAAGTGGCCAAAGCCCCAACATGCATAGGCTGATTTTCAGCTCTTATATCCAACTCCTCTCACTTCTCCCCTCCATTTCAAAAATTACACCTTCAACATCCCTTATCTCTTCTCCAACAGATTTTCCCCCAACTCCATAGCCAAGAGAAGACCAAATTGACTCCCTCTTCCAAGATTAAGCTATTCTGCTAAGTTCTAAGACAATGCTGGCCGAGAAACTGCTCTAGAAACTTTAGAATTGAAGATGAACTATTTGGAAGAAAAACATGTAAGTAAGATGAGTTTAGACTTGTAAAGAATGTATGCATGTCATTAAAAGTTGAAAAATTGTGCACATTGGAGCAGTGGGTATCGAAGCGAGAAAGGGACTGTTTCGGCTAAGTTGAGGTAAGATTTTTGATTCATATAGAGTAATTGGAAGTTAAATGATGTTGTAATTAAGAAATGAACTCGTGTTAAAGGGGAATTGGAAATAAGAGAATGCATTTGATTGTATTGATGTCGTAGTTGAGCCGATTGGAGTTGTTATCACTGTTTTGGGTTTGATTGTTGTGTTGTTATCATTATCATTGGTTGCATGTTAAAATTGAAGTAAATCTTGATATTTAAAGTTGTAGTTGTTTATATGAAAGTGTTGAAATATGAATTGGATTTAAGGAGTTATGAGAAGAGTAATGATATTATGTTGTTGGCCGAGACCTTCATGAAACTTTTAGGCGTTGTTGTGTCAAAATTAGGGACTGTTTTGTTGTGTTATAATGCTGCAATTATAAGCTATGAACATACATATACATTGTTGTAATTACGGATGTATGTCCTAAAGGAATAAAGGTATAGAAAGGTGTAGAAAATCTTCACATTTCACTCTCGTTGTTGTTGAAGTATGGACTGTTTTTAAAGGCTGTTTTAATATGAATTAAGGGGCTAGGTTAACATGATAAATGAGTATATTAATCACCTTGGTTGTTGTGGTTGTTGTATTACATGAACGTAAAGAGAAAAAATGTATAACGATGACCTTGTGTGTGAATCGCGGATGTGTGTATAAGCAGGGAAAGTGCTGCCCAAATTTCTACATAAAAAAATAGTCATCATTCGATATATAACGTATACTAGTAATCATAGAGTTGATGGATATGATATTATTGTTATAGGTTGAAGTGTTAATTGAGACGAATTCTAATTATCGAGTTGGTATAGACGATAAGGTATGTGAAACTATCCCTTCTTTATTTTGGCATGATTTACATAAAATGAGTGTACAACGAACGTACCTAATTCCAATGAATCCTAATTCCTAGTGATACTTGATATGATAGTTGTCTTTGATTTTCTAGTGATAGTTCATTCTATTTATTCCATTGAGAGTCAAATGATTATTCAATTTGTATATGGTTACTCATGATATTCTATTCGTGCTTGATGTGATTATATCATTTCACCGAGTCTCGGGCCGGGTATGTATATATATGATGATTTTACCGAGTCCCATGATGGGCCGGGTACGATATATGTAGACAGACATCCACAAATATGACTTCATTCACCGAGTCCCAGAATGGGCCGGGTACGATATATGTGGACAAGCATCCACGGATATGACTTTATTCACCGAGTCCCAGAATGGACTGGGTACGATATATGTGGACAGACATCCACGGATATGACTTCATTCACCGAGTCCCAAAATGGGTCGGGTACGATATATGTGGACAGACATCCGCGGATATGACTTCATTTACAGAGTCCCAGAATGGGCCGGGTACGGTATATTATATGGACATGTTGACTCTTATATCATAAGGCACAGTTATATTGGTATTTTTTTATTATTATACTTATCTCATGTCATCTTTTGACCAGTTATGATCTTCTTTACAGTACTTCATGTTTTATATACTCAGTACATTAGTTCGTATTGACCCCCTTTCTCTGGGGGGCTGCGTTTCATGCTTGCAGGTACAGGTACTAGTAGTCATTTTGGTACAAATCATTGCTATAGACTATGCATATTCAGGGGTACGACGGGGCCCTGTCCCGTCATATTTCACTGTTATACTCTTAGAGGTCTGTAGTCATGTGTGGGTTGGACAGGTGTGGTTTGTAGACGAGTTTGGTCAGCCAGACTGTTGTAATTCATTTTAGATATTCTCGTGTATAGAGGCAGCCTTGTCGGCTTGCCTATTTTGTTATGTGGATTAGTTGTGACTCTGGTGTGAGTTCACCCGATATGTAAGCGTTATCGGCATTTTTACAGTGATTTCTATATTGTCCTCGTATCACCGATTATATGTGACACGTTAGTATAAGCGGTGCCCACCAGTGGCACCGCCGCGCCTTGCTCGGATCGTGACAAAGAGTGGTATCAAAGCAGTTCATCCTCATAATGTCTACAGACCGTGTCTAGTAGAGTCTTGCGTATGGGTATGTTGTGCAATATACTTATACGCAGGAGGCTGCCGGACATTTAGGATGCCATCTTTTCTTCTTACTCTAAGATCGTGCGATAGAGCTATGTTATTAGGATAATCCCTCTCTGACGAATTATTGTGTTTCCAGCTATGCCTCCAAAGAAAGCGATAGTGGCCCAGAAGGGAATATATGGACTTTGTATATAGGTTGGTAAGATTGTTGTATAGTTGGTGTGATGATAATGTGCATCTATACGAACATAGTTTTTTGGGCCATGGGTGTGTTAAGTGATTACGGATTATCATGAGTTGTTTAAGCTTTAATAATTGTTTGAAAGGTATGTAACCGTTTAATGAATCCACATCAAGACATATTATATGTCCTAATTTAGAATATTTAGGAGGCGATGAACTGTCTAAGATTGGGATGAACTCTTAAAGATCATGTTTAATTGACTTAATGACATATCATGTTGTTAAATTAAGCTATGTTGTATGCTTAAGTAATATGTAGAAATAATATTTGTATGGATTAAATGGTTTGTTATGGTTAAGTCAACATGATATAGTGCAAGAATGTGCTAAGTTGTTCCATGGACATGTTAGCTGCTGCTATGATCCTGTGTTTAGTTCATCATATTTGTGAACCTGTTTTGTTGTTTTGTCCAGAGAGGGGAATGCAACAGGGCCTGTACGATGCCATGATAATCAGTATATGTTTAATCTTCATATGTCAATATACCAGAATTGTCACCATGCTGGTCTAAAATCCCCTGGATATGTCATCTTATGTTTTGTCTAACTAAGTAAGATGTATGGTCAATCCAGTCTGGACATGTTAAATTTACATAATATCATAACTTGGTTTAGTAATCCTATGTTGGTGTATTTAACCCCTGATTACACGTCTAACTTATTTATTTAGATAACTAGTGGAGTAGTTAAATGACCTGATTTGTGTGATCCTTAAGAGCTTGGCAATAGTCACCAAAGAATTTTATGTTTAAAACATATCTGTGTAAACTGTCCACTATGCTTTCCTGAAGTTATATGAAATGAGCATGATTGTCTACAATGGTCTTATTGTGCTTGCTATGAATATGATTGACTAAAGATAAGTTGTCTTTGCTGCATTTTTGGCTCAGTTGTGATTGATTTTAAGGCTGCTTAGTTATGCCTTAAGGTTGTGTGATTGTTATTAAAAAAAACAAATAGTTGCTACTGCTTTTGAAGGGGGTTGACTACACTTTCTAGGTTCCATTTCTGATAAACTAGTTACTGCTCATTTTCCAATTTTACCATGAGTTATTGGTCTGAAGTGTTAACTGAACTAGTGTAATCAAATGGCGTTCTCAACAGACTGTATTAGGATCTGTATTGTGTGTAAGGAATTGTTAATGAACAATATGTTAGTATGAGGTTGTTTATGTAGCATGAATACTAGCTAAATTATAATTGTCCCTCTGAAATGTATACTAGTGGCAAGAGTCAATCCAATTTATTTTGTTTTCTTAGCATCCTATGTTTATAGTGTGTGCAAACCTGTAAATGAACTTGGAAAGATCTGAAGGTTAGCCTAATTAACTAGCTGAGCTAAAGATAGTCATAAATTCATGGTGTAACATTATCGTGATCACATTGTCTAACACATTTCCCTGGTAGAAGCATTTATGGTTCTCTCAAATGTGTGACATGTATGAAATATGTCTAGGTGATAAAAAATAAAAAAATAAAAAAATGTGGCTTCTGTTTGAACCTAACAAAATGTCAACATAAGTATTTTAGCCTATGTGTGAGTCAGTTTATCTTGCATATTCGTATCTATTCTATATATTGGTAGTTGGTTTAAATATCACATGTGCTCCTAGGGGGTGATCAACCTAGCTTCAGTACTTGGTGTATTAGTGGATGAGTGTGTTGGTTTACTTGACTGATTTGTATCTATACAACATGAAATGTGTGGGATCCTTTGATGGGTTTGCCTATGTTAAGTGAAGGAATTAATTTGTAGATTAGTGTGTTGGGTTGACACTTTATATACTTATAGGGTATATTTCAGTTTATTTAGGTAAAAAATAGTTCACAATAAGGATTCACGATTTCAACGGAGTTTGGATGTGTGCCGAATGATGTGAGTTGTAATATTATATTGGATGGATTGTATAGGAAGGGTTGTTGAGCTGATGACACAGAATAACACTTTGCCTGATGGTTGTTGAGTGTATTTTATACACTCTTTTGAGTCCTTTTTAGTTACGTATTTTACTCTTTTCGTTTGTGTTAGTATAGTGTTAGGTTGTTTTTCTTTCATTTTGTGACAGCGGTTATAAAGGAGAGAATGCTACCTTTGAGGACGAAATGAGTTTAATTGAGATGCAAATTGCACAAGCACAACCCAAGGAATGAAGCCTAAAAATTTTCACGAAGAATAAAACAAATCAGCGAACTGCACAGAATCGCAGAGGCATCGCGTTCGGCAGCAGTAATCAGCGGTGCCATGGAACCGCGGTCAGGAAATTTAGCACCGAGGCGTAAAAATTGCCGAAAGTCCGAAACTGAATCACCGTCGAAGGAACCTGTGTTCGACAGAGAACTGAGTGCACGGCAGGCACCCAGTGCTCGACAAAGGAACCGCGGTGCCTCCATTCCAGCAACTTCCAGTGATTTTCAGCCAATTAGCACCTAGGTGCCTCTCAGAGGAACCGCGGTGTCGACGCGTATTTTTCAGGTTTTCTGGGCCGAATTGGAGAGGGTTTTTATGGTCCGGAAGACAACTTTTCTCAACTATAAAATCCCTAAACCCTGCTCATATACCATACCATATACCATAATACAAATCATACTTTTGGGAGGCAAGAAAGAGACTACAATTGAAGACTCTTGTTCAAGTTCTTTTTCTTTTCTTTACTTTATTTCAGTTTATGTTGGATTGTAATTTAGTTCTTGACATGACAATATTTAGGAGCTAATTACTTTAGTAGGGTTTCCATCGAATCTTCTTAAAGCTTTTTCATACAGTTAATGCATTAGTTATTGATTTCTTCTTCAGTGTATTAAGACCTACTCAATATTGTTATGATTGCTTGATAATTAACTAGCTACTAATTGTCATCACTTATATGATTTCGAATAAAAAATCTGAAAGGTGAGATTTGAATATGTTGTAATTGTCTATACATAGGTTAAAATCATGGACGAAAGTACCCCGATACTTGTGTAGCATTTAAAGGTTATTGTTCTAAATCCTCCTGTGTGGTCAAACTTATCATAGAAATATAGAAGGTTTCTACACTAGGTTGAACTCTTGTATGTCCTAACCGGAATATAATGACAGATTAGTTAACCTGCTATCTTAATAAGAAGAAGAATCATTAGCATTGCATTAACACGTGAAATAGTGGATAGTTGAGGAGATTGGAACCCTATTTCCTTCATAACTGTTATAAACCCAAAGTATTATAATCTTTAGTTTATTTTCTGCACTTAGTCATAATTCTTAATCATAAAGCTAAAACCAAAGAACGTCAACCAAATAGATACCATAGGATAGATAATCGGTACTTAATAAATCAGTCTCTGTGGACGATAAACTTGGTCTTACAGATCTTTATTACTTGAATGATACGTACACTTGCGTAAGCACTTAGAAATATCGCAACAATGGTTAGACCTATAATATGTTGATGATGATTAGTTTGAGATTTTCTAGTGTTAACATTATGTTGGTTTAATAGTGAGTGTGTACTATTTTGATATAGCTATTAGTATCATCTAGTTTTGATTAGGTTCGTTAGTATTGAGGAATTGTGAATTGGGTGTTTACATGGTTAAAGTGTTCATTATGTAGTCGTAATTGCCTATTTCTATCCTACTGTGATATTCATGATTAGCTTGAATTAGCAGATTTACATACCTTAGTTTTAATAAAGTGTGGTTTGGTTTAGCTTCTTTAGCCTCACTCTGCCTAAGACTTAGATGGCCTAGTTGAATATTAACTTATAGATTAATGATTATTTATATTCTGATCGGGTTTGAATTGTAAGTGTACTTTAGTTTAGGATGCCTTTGGGGATAGTTAACCTAAGTTAAGACCTTGGTAAATAGTTGTTAAGTAGAGGTTTTATGTTGTTCATGACATAAGATTAGAACTGTTTCTCAAGTGCTTCATCTTAAAACTATTTTGAGCATGCTTTACTGATTCATGGGTATATTAAAAGTGGTGATTAAACATACCGGATTGATGTTAATATGATTGGGATATATCTATAGTTCTGGATTAGTAAGTTAAAAAATAGGGTATCGACTTGTAATAGATGGAGTTTTACTAATCATTGTTAGAATAAGATATTGAGTAACATGTTTTGGTTAACTTGATTTTCTAAATTACAATTATTGTTTAAAATTACTCTTAGTATGATATACTAAGCATATATTAGGCTCAAGTAGCATGATATGGACAACATTTGTTATTTTAATTGTTTAGGGAGATAGTGATTAACATATGGACAGTAAAACTTAGCTCAAATCTATGTACACTAGCTATGATACTGATTGATTTAAGTCATTGTTTAGCCTTATTTTAGGCATATGCTATGGAAAAAGGAGTTGTATGTGTGGAATTACTGGGCATCTTATTAACATTTGCTTGTCTTGGTTGGCCGTTATGCTTTAGTATGGTCCCGACCCCGCCCCTCCTCTCTATCCCGACCCCGTCCTGACCCCGCCTATCCCGATCCCAGTGGGCCCGGCCCGGTCCACTGGCCAACCCAAACTCACCCCGAAGCTATGTCCAACCTAAAACTTCGAGATACACTGGCCCGTATACTTCTTCATCTTGATGCCCAACAGGCAGCGGACGACGTCACTCCTGGTAGATCTCATACCAGTGCAGGGTTGCATACTCTTGAGTAAGGACAAACACAGGGGATGAGTAGCCGCTACCACGGCCCCACAGATTGATGGTTTTCCACCGCGAGTATGCCTTAGGTCAGAGTCGCCCAAACTTTGACACTCAAAGATTATGAGCTTATTGGTAGGTTCTTGAAGATGGAGATGCCTAGGTTTCATGGTACCTGCAGTGAGGATGCGTAAGATTTTATGATTGACATGCATGAGAGCTTGTATAAGATGGGGATTGTTGAGTCCCATGGCATGTACTATGTATCTTTTCAGCTTCGTGAGGATGCGAAGACTTGGTGGAGGTATTTCATTGAGAGAATGCCAGCTGGTTTACCTCCACTCACATGGGTGTAGTTTCACCAGGTCTTTCTAGAGTAGTACGTGCCTTAGACTTTGAGAGATCTGCGCAAGGATGAGTTCACTTATTTGAGGCAGAGGGGTATGTCTGTGGCTGAGTATGAGGCCATATTGTTATCCTTGGCTCGGTATGCGACACACTTAATTATGACAGAGGCAGAGATGGTATGTGGGTTTATCAATGGACTGGTGCTTTCACTTCATGTTCCCTGTCTTTAGAATTTAGCTATGGGGTTTTTCTTTCAGACAGTTGTGGATTATGATGTGAGTGTTGAGGCTGCCATGGTTTGGGCTTTTGGAGGGTCTAATGAGAAGAGACCCCATCAGCATGGTCAGTTTGGTGGTTCTTCCGGTCACCGATATGGGGGTCAATCTTCCAGGACCTATCATTCAGCCCCCAGGCGTCCGGTTCAGTCCGCATTTTATACATCTTTAGGTGGCCCTTCTAGGTAGAGTGGGTGTGGGGCTAGACAATCTCGTGGAGGTTCTTTCTCTTGGCCAGCTGATTGAGGTAGTCCATTCGATTCTTCAGCCTCCGAGTACCAGCCTCCAAATCCCAGGGTTTTTTTATGGTGAGTTGAGGCACTGTCACGACCCAAACCGGAGGGCCACGACGGGCACCCGAATCCCACACGCTGGGTACCTCCATTCGTACATTTAACATCTAATCATAATTAAACATCGACTAAGCCGAAAGAAAACTATGTAAAATATTTATCCAGAAAACCAACTTATATAGATATATATATGAACCAATACCAAGTCCGACAGGGCCATACAAGTCTACTACACCCACAGGACACCATCTATAAGTGTCTAAAGAATATACGACATCAACAGGTCGGGACAGGACCCCGCCACCCGTATAGACATGCAAAACTATACCATACCAAAATAGACCGACACTCCAAAACAAGGGGAGTGCTCCAAAATCTGAGTCTCTAATACATATACCTAAATGTTATATAATGCAAATACGATATAATATTGGCCACACAGACATCTTCACTTTCATTACAACCTCTGTGGGCATCATACCTTATAATGGTTAATGAATGTATGCATGATGCAAATGCGGTATACTAATGTGTTCCCATAACTGTCACACAGTCATTCGGTTATATTGGAATCCTACTTCCCATAACCTCCACATAGGCATCCGGTTATATCGTATAAACCACACAGGCTTCAATGTTGGCCTCTTAGGACTCTTTTGTGATAATATGTACCAACTGCAGGTGGTGTGCGTATATAACGCCTTTTCCTTTTTCCCATTTCCCATTTCCCATACATAAATATAATGCATACATATAGTAGAGTATATAAATCCTTGGGGTCCAGGGTAATATGAATGAAATGCAAATGAAAATGAATGAATAACAATAAAATACTTTGAGTGACAGAATACCCATATACCTTCGTCTAATACTGTGAATATCAATATCTTTTCTGTATGCCTCAATAAGGTCTTGAAAACATATTTAGACATGCCTTTAAGTTATGAATCAATAATATGATCGTTCTTAACTACTAAGAGTAGAGTAACTTATGGAGCAACATGATGGTTATGTTTCGTACATAGAATTATGCCAAGAGAAAGAAATGAATTGCCTTAACATACATGTGTTAAGTCGCCTAACAACATAATTCACGCATCTCATCTAGCAGCCCACCTTGTATGATAAGAAGTACTCTTTTTTAATCATACTTCTCTTCGAAGAAATCTTCGATTTGTTATCACCCATGCGACATCAACATGTATATAACCTCGATTGTAGCACTAAGTAAATGCAATTTATCTCTTTAATAGAAAGAGATGGAAATAGTGGTGCTTTCCCAGCGTAAGTCATGGGTTGGTAAATATTAAAAGTTGTACAAAAACTTTGTTTGAAATGGCCTCTTAGTATATAAAGGATAAAGATCTAAAGGTATAGTAATTCTTGTCTTTACACGTGGTACCACTTAAGCCAAAAACACAATTCTCATCTTTAAATGTTACCACATCACATGCTAATTATGATGACCATCCACTTGCTATAATTCTCCATTACTCCAAATATAGTCAATTTCACACATAATTAATTATTTGATCCTAATTTATTTAAATCTTGACGACTTATAAATTCTTCATACGCTCAATGTCATAATCATGCGATATACCACTAGTTCATAACATCTTTTGGGACATACAAAATATTATTTTTGATATCCGTCATCACACTTATTACGTTTCAAAATTATTTCGGGGTTTTATCCTTTTATATACACAACTTTTTTATTTGCATACGTGATTATGACCAAAAATCCTTCCAACGCTCGGGTCTATTTACACACGTCTAGTAATTCAAACGATGACCCAAAAGTACGGGATGTTACATCCTTCCCCCTTAGAAACATTCATCCTCGAATGTTGGGGTGACATATCTAATCTCATGTCACGTAACCAGAACATACAATCGCCACTTCACAGGGTTATATAATACAACATATATCGTTATATCGGATCTCGCATTATCCTCATGCCTTTATTATAGTGATCTAAAATAGAACTCACCTTATGCTCTTTTCGGAACTTCGGTGTAGGTATGGATATTTGTGTTCCATTTTCATCTACCATGCAATTTCTTCTATATTCTTATTCCGCCAAAGAACTTTCACGGAGGCTACTTCTTTAGTCCTCAATTTTCAAACTTGATTCAACATGAATCTTCTCATATATCAGATCCTCTTTAATTGAGCTGATCAAAGGGGTAGATTATGGCAAAAACTAGTTGGGATGGCTGCAGGGGTCAACAAGTCTTGGATCTTGGTGGTGATTTAACTCTGTTTTGTATGCCAAGGACAAGATTATGGGCAATGTTGCGAGATTTCTATATGCTACGCAAGTGTACGTATCGCAATTCGTAATAAAATTCAGTAAGATCGAGTATCGTCCTCAGAGACTGAATTATCAATTACCAATTAAGTAACCTCTCATTTCTATTTGGCAAAGTATATAAGTGTTTGATTTCTAAACTAAGAATTAACAACTAAAATAATATGCAGGAATAAACAAAGAATGAAAATACTTGGAGTTTAATTCAGTAATGAAGGTAATTAGGATTTTCAATCTCATCAATTATCCCCTCTATTATTCGTTAATGCAAGACTAGCAATTCCTCTTCTTATCAAGATAACAGATTAACTGAGGTGTTCTATATTCCAGTTAGGATATATAAAAACTCAATCTAAGTGGAATTTTCTATATTTCTATGATAAATTCTACCACATATGAGGATTAAGATCAATAACCTAAAATGCTACACAGGAAATCGTGATACTTTCGTTCAAGATTAACCTTATGTCTAATCAACTATAGCATATTCAAATCTCTCTTTTCAGATCTTGATTTGAAATCATATAAGTAATGAAAAACTAATGGACAATCAATTCTCATTCAATAAACGCAAGTTGATTAAATAATGATAGATGAAAAAGAAATACTAACAATACATTAATTCATAATAGAGGTTCAAGCGAATCAACAGAAAATCCTAATAAAAGTAATTAGTTCATAGACATGCTAAGAACGCTAATTGTCTTCAATACCAATATAAACTGAATTAAAGAAAAGAGAAAAGAAAGAACTTGAACAATCTGGAATTGCTTCCTCGCCTTCAGTTTCTTGCCTCCAAAAGTATCTCTTCCCCCCATAAAATCTGCCTCCCAAGGCTTTATATCACGAAAATTCCTCAAATAGACAGTTTTACCCTCTAGGATTTTTAGGTTTTCCGCATTTTTCCGTCGTTAGCGTCGTGGAACAGCTTCCAGGTGTCGCGGCTCTAAATCTTTCGGTGGTCACTGCCAATCAGGCGTCGCGGCGCCTCTGCCAGGCGTTTAGGTGCTTCAGTGCCGCGGCCCTTGCCTTCCTTGCGTCGCGGCTCTTCGTCATTTTCTGAGTGGATTTTGTTTAAACTGCTTCCTGGGCTTCCTGAGGCTCCTTTGATTGATTGCTTGGGACTCGATGTGTACTTTTGTCCTCAAAACCAACCTATTTCCTCTTGAATTCACCTCATACCTTAATGAATCGCTGATAACTGAAAACACAACATAAAATGTATAATACTGTACAAAACAATAAAAAGACGACAAAAGACTCCCTAAAACACACTCTAAAACAGTACTAAAAATAGACTCAACAGGCAACCCAGTTACAACAGCTGAGATAATTTTTTTTAACCTGAATGTATAGAGGACCTATATCATGGAAATGTGAATACTATACATGGTGTAACATACAAAGTGGCTCAGACATAATTCATAGCAGGTTGGACAGACTGTTTGGTAAACAAGATTGGATAATGCAATGGGGACATGTTCATACTATCTATGGCCTTTCTCATATCTATGATAACTCCTCCATGCAACTAAATATTACTGTGGCACAATGGATTTCTAAACTCCATTTAACATTTGGAATAATCCTGGTAATTTTATGGAGATAGCGCAACATACCTCACTGATATTCAAGGGAACTGAATGCATCAGTATACTGATGAATTGCTTGAACTAGAAAAGAATACTATTCAAAATCTGAAGAAATGGACAGGTGCCGGGATCTTGACCTTTGATGCAGTAAGTATGAATCCACAATTTATCTTGCTTGTATTCTAGGTCCCAACAAATCTTAGCAATAAGAGCCTTGATCCACACATGTTGATTAGTTACTTTCAAGTCACCCCCAGTTTTTGGTAGACAGGCTTTATCCCAGGCTAAGAATGCCCCTTTTTTTAATAGTATTTTTTTCATGACCACGCATAACTTTAACAAAAACTTTCAATGATCTTAATGACCTTTGTGGGAATAATGAATAGTTGAGCCCAATAAGCTTGAATGACAAATAATACACTTTGAACCAACTGTACCCTCCAGTATGAGATAGGTTTCTAGCTGTCCAGGTTGTTATTTTGGCTGTAATTTCCTCTATCAAAAGTTGACACCGCATAATAGTAAGTTTCTTGGTAGAAAGAGGGATGCCAAGATATTTAAAAGGTAGCTCACCTCTGAAAAACCTTAACGAGGCTAGGATTTGCTCTTGTACATTTTGTTGAACCCCACCAAAATATATACAACTCTTGTTCATATTGGTCTGCAGTCCTTATACTTTGGAAAACTTGATGAAGCATTAAAATAGAGTTTTCACAGAAGACAATTCTCCTTTTGCAAACAACAAGAGGTCATCTGTAAAACTTAAATGAGTGATGCCCAGTTTTGCACATCTTGGGTGATAATTTGTACTCCTTTACTATCTTTAGATCCACCAGTGTTCTGCTAAGGTATTCCATTGCTATTGCAAACAAAAAGAGTGACATAGGGTCACCTTTTCTAAGTCCCTTAGCAGCATCAAAAGGTTGAGTTGATTATCCATTCACTAAGATAGAGTAGTTGATTGTTCTTATGCATTCCATCACCCAAGAAGTATATCACTCTAGAAATCCAGTTCCACCATCATTTGTCGTATGAATATCCATTTCACTTAATCATAAACCTTTTTGTAAATCAATATTGAGCATACACCTAGCAGAAATGTGCTTTCTAACATATGACTTGACTAATTCATGTACTAAAATGATGTTGTTTGCTATTCTTCTCCAAGGGATAAACCCAGCTTAAGCTTTACAAATGACATTGTCTATAACCTGTTACATTCTAGATGCTAACACTTTAGCTATTAGCTTGTATAAAACTGTGCAACAAGCAACTGGTCTGAATTCCTTCGCAGTTGTAGGACTAGCAACTTTAGGCACAAGAGTAATGGATGTACAATTGATTTATTTGCACATCTTACCAGTTGTGAAGAAATCTTGAACAACCTCAATTACATCTCTCCTCACTATATGACATGTTTTCTTAAAAGAAAATATTGTATACATCAACACCTTGTGCCTTGTCATCCCAAATAGATAATAGCCCCTCATAAAACTCTTATTCAGTGACTGGTGCACAGAGTAGTATTCTGATATTCTCTGTTGCTGATTAAGTACAGGTACATTCTCCATAATTAATTCATTCACTGCAGGCAGACTACTGTTTAAAGACCCCATTAATGATTTGAAAAAGAAAAATTAACACTTGTCTATTCTATAACTGCTGGTTCTGTCAATCTATTCCCTGTCAAGGACATGAGTTCATTAATCTTTTTCCTCTAATTTCTATCCTTGACAACAACTGAGAAATATTTGGAGATGAAATCCCTAAGCTGGACCCATTTGGACCTAGATTTCTCCTTAAAACATTTTTATCCCAAAACAAATATTTTGCCTTCCAAGCCTGCATTATCTCTTTCGTATATGAGTGAGACAATTCCTCACAATCTCAATTTTTTTTAACACCATACTGCCCCTCTGGCATATCAATCATCTAGTAGAAGTGACTGGCTACGAATATGAACTAACCGAAGTCTTTTGGTAACCGACATTACTGGAATAGTATTGAGCACGAGTTAAACTCTAATTCTTAAGACTCGGATCTATTGCATAATCTATGATATAAAAGAATGAAAATCATCCTTAAATGTCTTACAACCTTCTATTTATAAGTGTGGCGCACTACACATCCATAAACAAAACTCTACCAGACACGACTTGTACACTCCCTAGGAGTCTAGGACAGACCATACCAAGTTTGTCACGATCGAAATCGGAGGGTCGCGACGGGCACCCGGATCCCACCCGCCGGGTACCGTCATACGTACATTTAACATCTAATCACAATTAAACATGGACTAAGCCGAAAGAAAATTATTGTAAAATCTTTATCCAGAAAACCAACTTATATGTATATATATATACACAAACCAATACCAAGGCCGACAAGGTCATACAGGTCTACTACACCCACATGACACCATCTACAAGCCTCTAAAGAGTATACGACATCAACAGGTCGGGACAGAGCCCCGTCTATTTCGCGATCCCGTATAGACATGCAAACTATACCATACCAAAATAGACTGACACTCCGAAACAAAGAAAGTGCTCTAAAATCAGCTGAATCCACAACCTACTAACGTGGATCGTCGCCTTGTCTACGTGAACCTGCGGGCATGAAACGCAGCATTCCCCGACAAAAGGGACGTTAGTACGACTGATGTATTGAGTATATCAGGCATGAATAACAGCATAACAGGGATATAACAGTAACTAAAACAGAAACAACTGACCAACAGTAAATACCTCTGAGTCCCTAATACATATGCTTAAATGTTATGTAATGCAAGTACGGTATAATATTGGCCACACATACATCTTCCTTTTTATAACAGCCTCTGTGGGTATCATACCTTATAATGGTTAATGAATGTATGCATGATGCAAATGCGGTATACTAATGTTTTCCCATAATCGCCACACAAGCATCCGGTTATATCAGAATCCTACTTGCCATAACCGCCACACAGGCATCCAGTTATATCGTGTAAGCCACACATGCTTTAATGTTGGCCTCTTAGGGATCTTTTGTGATAATCTGTACCATTGATTTCCACTTCTTTTCGTTCTTTTTTCATTTTAAAATTTCATCGATACTTTCTTGACCACTTTGTTACACCCCAACCTTGGGGGGTGTGGTCGACACCTGACATCCTAAGGCCCAAGCGTGCCGATACTGATACCTGATATACCACAACTCATGGGCCGACAAGGTCTCTAACATATATACTCAACTGAATAAGGACATAGCCACCTGCACTCAGAAAAGGCCCAAACCATACCTATTTATAACAAGGCCGACAAGGCCAACATAATCATAATAAATCTACTACAGAGGCCGACAATGACACACACGACTATCATACATCACACACTGTCTACAAGCCTCTAAAGAGTATATTGACAACCACTGGTCGGGACAGAGCCCCTCCATATCCAACTATATACATATGCATATCCAGCATACCTATCAACTTACTATACAACTCCAGAAAAATGAAGTGTGATAACCTCCAGCTGAATCAAGTCCTACTGTGAGCAAATTATCTGCATCTCTATCTGTACATGCGGGAATGAAACACAGTGTCCCTAGGAAATGACATCAGTACGAAAGATGTACTGAATATGTAAGGTAGATAACTAATATAGACATAAGATATATCATAAGAGATATGGGTACAAAAGTCAATCTGAAACTTATAACAAGACTCTGAGGGCCTACCTGACACAATCATGAAAATGTATGCATGTTTGTAAAAATCAAGCCACTCAGTGGGGCCATATAAAGTAATATCGTACCTGGCCCAAGTGTGGTACTCGATAATATCAAAACTAATTGTAGTTGGGTGCACATCTATGTGTCGTACCTAGCTGACTATAGTGTAACTCGGTAAGAAAATAGCTACATATATATAAGTGTAATGCAAGTCAGACTCTGAAGGGCCTTATGAAACCAATTGAAATGACTTGAGGTCGTTATCCTCCCTTACCTCAAACCCTCGCCCCCCTTCCCGACTGAGAAACATGACCCTAGTCTACTATCGTTTACCAATGCCATTAAAACAAATATAAACTAATCAAAAGTTCATACTAAAAGGAGAAGGAATCACTACTATAGCACAAATCCCCAAGAACGTACATTAATCTACACATAAGGTCCCTCCACTAATAATTAATCACCCCGCAATTAATTATAGATCCACTTCATTTAAATCTTAATAACTCATAACACCTTCGTATACTCAATGTCATAATTATTGTAATATGACATTGGTCTATAACCTTTTTACGCATACACCAAATTTATTCTGCTCCCCTTCGTCGCACTTGTTACGTCCAAAATTATTTCAGGATCGCGTCCCTTGTATACTAATTCCTTTATTAACATACATAAAACATAACTAAAATTTTCCCAAGGCTCGGTTCTCTTTACACACGTCTAGCGATTCAAACCTTCCCAAAAATACGGGAGGTTACATTTTATGACACGTGTTTATCCTTGTCAGACATGCTCTGAATGTCTTACAACAAGGGCACGATGTCCCTCACGTACTCCTGACTCCTGAGTAGACTTATTCTGTTTCAATCGCTTCAAGCAGTCTCTAACAATCCGAGAGGAGTTGCTCGATGAGAACTCGTCCCTCAAAGTGTCATAGTTTCTCCCAAGTATCAACTTTAGGTCTGCCCGCACTGACATCGTCTGCATTTTTCCTATGCCATAATAGCATCGGATATCCTCTAAAACACCGCACCGCCATGGTTATCTGTCCTTGGAACGTGAGTAGTGGAGAAGTAGTGCTTTAAGTCCCACAACAAATTTTCAAGTTCTTTGGCGCCTTGTACGCCATCAAAACCCTTAAGCTCTGGGATCTTAACTTTGGTGTGTTCCTTTCCTCCTTCAGGCACGTTTTTTACCGCCCTTCAAAGGATCTGAATTCCACCTTAAGATCCTCATTTTCTTTTTGTAGCTTTTTCGTTTGCTCATTTGTATCCTTATGGTAAGATTGTAACTCCACTAGTTGGGTATCAACATTCTCACGAAAATGTTGAAGTTTTGTATTTGCGTTATGAATCTGCGTTGCATTGTCTATTAAACCAACCAACACCTTTTACTTCTGAAGTCACTCGTGAAATAATGCATTTCTAGCCATGATTATTCCAGGATCTTAACCTGCGTCGCTCTGATTCCAGTTATTATATAGTCAATTTTTTTGTTCATTTGACTGCACGACATTTACACGCATTGATTCCTCTTATTTTTCCCTCGCGTTTGGTTCAACACTTAGAATATTTTAGCATATAAGAAATGCACACACAAGACACATATATAAATCACTTTCCAACTTTGTATTAAATTTGTGCTACAAAGAACATAATACCACAACCCTACAAAAGTTTATCCAAGACAGGCAATACAAAGAACACAATACCACGACTCTACAAAAGTTTAGCTAGGACAGGCAAATCTGACTTGTGTCAAGCCTGCCAACGCCAATAAGTAGTGTTATTGGCCCTTGTCAGCATCACGTGGAATCCTATCATCATGAAGTTGACTACCGAACTGATAGGAGTATTCAAATTAATTTAAAGAAACTCCTTCTGCCAACATGAAAGAAAATAAAAAAGGATTTGGACTGATCAAATAAAACATCAAATTGTTGTAAGTTGAGAGCAAATAAAATCACATAACACAAAATATATCTATAAGAAAATGTAGAGTGGAGAAGAAGATTTTCTTATTTCAAATGTGTCATCCACAATACCCTTTCATAAGATATACAAATCATCTCGATACAAATTAAGTGATACATTAATAAGTTACATGTATATAATGACCACACGTAGCTAATAAGGTGTATTTAGATTATTTAAAAAAAAATACTTTAAAATGTGTAATCCTTTTTTTTTAACTAAAAGCTCGAGAGTAAATTATGGTTAAACCTAAAAATATTGTTTGCCCAATAGACTTAAAAAATAATGGATAACACTAAAGTTCCATTAGAAAATCCTAGGGATGGCAAAATTAGCCCAAATGACCGTCCAACTCGTCCAAGATTTCATGGGTTTGAGTAAGATTAATTTTGATGATGATTTGGTTGAGCTAGCCCAAGTTGATCCATCATAAATCAACAGCCTAAATGAGCCCATGATGATGCCCAAACTTGACTCATCAAAATACATAATTTTAATGATTAGAGTTCTACTCTAGATTAAAATTTTTATTTATAAATAATTATTTAAAAATTCTTTTATTATTTCGGAACAATAAAAATACACCAACGCACCTAAACCACACTATCCATCAACCCTACCCCTTCCCCTACACCAACCCCCACTCAAGCACTGAACCACCCTCACATCTATGCCCATACATTTCCTACTCCACCCCACCCCACCCACTTCTACCCCACCTAACCTCATATCCGACCCTATCCCCACCCTACCACCCCGCCCTACCCACTTCACTCCATCCTCAAATTTTTATTTCATATTTATTTACTTTTATAAAACAATTTATTAAAAATATGAAATTTTTACTTACCTCCCCCTACCTCCTCCACTCCACCCCACTCTCAAATTTTTATTTTAAATATTTTTTTTACTTTTATTAAACAATTATAAAAAATATGAATTTTTTTTCTTACCCCCCTCTATCCTACCCCCACCCCACCTCACCCCATTAGGGCTGTTAACGGTCCGATTTGGTCCAGGTATCGACATATCATAATCGGACCGATAAGATTATCGATCCGGACCGATAAGAATTCGGTCCTGAAAAGAGATTTGGGACCGGATCGATACCTTATCGGACGGGTACCCGATCCGATTTGATAAGGTTACCGGTCCGATTCTAGATTAAATTTTTTATTTATAAATAATTATTTAAAAATTCTTTTATTATTTCGGAACAATAAAAATACACCAACGCACCCCAACCACACTATCCATCAATCCTAACCCTTCCCCTACACCAACCCCCACTCAAGCACTGAACCACCCTCACATCTATGCCCATACATTTTCTACTCCACCCCACCCCACCCACTTCTACCCCACCTAACTCCATATCCGACCCTACCCCACCCTACCACCCCGCCCTACTCACTCCACTCCATCCTCAAATTTGTATTTCATATTTATTTACTTTTATAAAAAAATTATTAAAAATATGAAATTTTTACTTACCTCCCCCTACCTCCTCCACCCCACCCCATCCTCAAATTTCTATTTTATATTTTTGTTACTTTTATAAAAAAAAAAATTAAAAGTATGAATTTTTTTCTTACCTTCCCCTACCCCCTTCCACCGCACCCCATTCTCAAATTTCTATTTCATATTTTTTGTTACTTCAAAAAAAAAGTGAATTTTTTTCTTACCTGCCCTACCCCCCCCCCCCCACGTCCTACCCACCCCCACCCCCACCCCATTCTCAAATTTCTATTTCATATTTTTTGTTACTTTTATAAATAAATATTAAAAATATGAATTTTTTTTCTTACCTTCCCTACCCCTCCCCCCACCCCCTCCAACCCAACCCCATTGTCCCACCCCAATCTCAAATTTCTATTTCATATTTTTTGTTACTTTTATAAAAAAAAAAATGTAAAAAAAAATCTTACCCCTACACCCCGCCCTACCACATTCTCAAATTTTTATTTTATATTTTTTTTTACTTTTATTAAATAATTTATAAAAAAAATATGAATTTTTTTCTTACCACCCTCTGCCCTACCCCCACCCCACCCCACCTCACCCCACTTAGGGCTATTAACGGTCCGATTTGGTCCGGGTATCGACATATCGGAATCGGACCGATAAAGTTATCGGTCCGGACCGATAAGAATTCGGTCCTGAAAAGAGATCCGGGACCGGATCGATACCTTATCGGGCGGGTACCCGGTCCGATTCGATAAGGTTATCGGTCCGATTCTGGATAATGTTTTCTATCCGAAACCGGTCCAAAATATTAAAATCTCTGCTTTACTTAAAAATCTCAACTTTACTTATAATTTTTTTTATAAAAATCTCTATTTTACTGCATTTACTGTTTTACATAATACATATTAACAAACTTAAAGCAATATATAATAACAATATTTTAATGATTGATCATCAATTCATCATCCCAATTCCCAAACTATTCTAAGAGTGTCGGACCGAGACTGATAACATATAAGATGTCGGGTAATTAGACCTGGTCACGGACCAGGATCCTTATGTCCGTACTGATCCGATCATAACTTTTCTGGCCCGAGTATCACCGAGTATTTCGATCCGGTTCTCGGATTATCCGGACTCATAACAGCCCTACCCCACCCCGTTCTCAAATTTCTATTTTATATTTTATTACTTTTATAAATAATTTATAAAAAATATGATTTTTTTTCTTACTCCGCTCCTATCCACACCTGCCCCTTGCCCCCTTCTATCTCCCATCATCCTCAAATTTATATTTCATATTTTTTTGCTTTTATAAAAAATAATTTTTTTTTTAAATATTATTCTTATTTTAAAAATAAAAATATGAAAAAATTAAATATCATACAAAATAAAATAACATCATACAAAGTAAGTTGAAATTTATAAAAGAAATTGTTCAAGTTGGACAATTTGAATTATGACCATCATTTAGTCCATCTTAACCCATATAAATTTTGAACGGATTTAACATTAGCCCATCTAAAACTTCTAACCCATCTAAATCTGCCCAACTTCAGCCCAAATCGTTCATATCACACCTCTACAAAATCACAATCACACAACTTCCTATGGGGCAGCCAGCCACAACCATTCAATATAACCCAACAAAAATAACAAAAACAAAAACAACAAGAACAAGGTAGCAGTTTTTTCAGTTTCGAATTTCGAATTTCAAATTTCAATTTCTTTAATTAGGTATTTCACACCTCTATTTATCTGTATATATATATCTTTCAGATTTTCAATTATATTTTTGGAATTCTGATATAATCTTTTTTTTTGGGTCAGATTTGTTTGATTGTTTGGGTTTTGATGGCATCAAAAAGAATATTGAAGGAGTTGAAGGATCTCCAGAAAGATCCTCCTACTTCATGCAGTGCTGGTATTTGTTTTTTGTTTATTTGACTTTTTTTTAATTGCTCCTATTTTTTGTAATCATATTTAATTTTTCGTGTTGTGGAAACAGCGTCGGTACAAACCCTTGTGGTTTGGTATTTCTCTGGACTCTCCGCATAGCGGAGCTTAGTGCACCGGACTGCCCTTTTTTATATTTAATTTTTCGTGTTTAAGTTTTGATTTTTTTTTACTTGTTTGGTTGTTGATCCATGGCATCTTGTCGATGCACGTTTGGTTGTTATGATGCTTGATTATTCTAATGGGGCTTTGTGAGATTAAAGATGATGGTGTTTTTCTAAATTATCTGAATTCAAACATATCTAGTTAGATTTGGTGACTGGTCAATTGTATTATCTTGAAATAAGTTAGGCGAAAAAAGGGCAGCCTGATGCACTAAGTTCACGCTATGCGCGGGTGTGTGGAAGGGTCGGACCATAAGGGTCTGTTGTACGCACTTAAATAAGTTAAGCGAAAATCTAAAGGAAATAATCACTAATTGATTAGTATATGAATATTAGGAGTTAAATAAGGTTTAATGAAGGAATTTTGATATTGAACTGAGGAGTGCAATTACGAATTTTAGTGGAACAGTTTGTAATTTATTATGGTAGGATTTGTTTAGATATTTCGATTAATTTCTTAATAAGAAACCTCGTTAATTAAATTTTGTGGTCCCTATTGTGTTTGAATAATTAGTAATTAGATGAAACTTGATTTCTTGGTGGAAAGGAAGACCTAGCAGGTTTGGGAAAGAGTTTTAAACCCTAAAACATGTGGCTATAAAAAAGGTTTTATTCCATCAAGGAGGTTATGGTTTTTACATGTTTTTATACATTTTTCCATAGAAAATTCACCCATAGGAATTTCACATATTTTGGTATTGTTCAGATAACATGGAAAAAGACCGTTCACCTAGACGGTTTTTGCTCATGCTTGCACACTCAATCACTCAATTGGTAATTATGGTCATACTTCAAGAGATAAGTATCGATTTTATGTTTGATCAAAATCATTGATTATGTGTTGTCTATGTTACATGAGATATTGGGATTGCTTCCGCTGCTTATATATGTATTCCAACAATTAGTTGAAAAACATATATAAGCAACAAAAGCAATCCCAATGTAACATAGACAACACATAATCACAAATTTTAATCAAACATAAAATCGATACTTATTTCTTGAAGTGTGGTTGTGACTGCGAATCGAGCCTTAAAGCATGAGCAAAACCGTCCACACGATCTCTTTTCAGATCCTCGATCTTCTGCTGTGTTACCCGAAAATACCGAAATCTGTGTTCCTATGGAAAAATGTGTATAAACCATATCCTCCTTGATGGAGTAAGACCCTTTATATAGCCACAGGTTCCAGGGTTTAAAATCCTTTCCCAAACCTACTACGTTTTTCTTTCTACCAAGAAATCAAATTCCATCTCATTCCTAGTTATTCAGGACCACAAAATTTTAATAACGAGGCTTCCTATTATGAAACTAATTCAAAATATCTAAATTAATCCTACCATAATAAATCATGAATTCCATTAAAAATTCGTAATTACGCTCAGTTCAATTTCGAAATTCTTCCATTAAATCTTATTTAACTCCTCATGTTAAGATCCAGATACTAATCAATTAACTCACTGACAATTTCATTTATTGATCATTTTCTTTGGACTTCGCTAACTTATTTCATGTGACGGATATAAAATTCACCTGCAGGGTTTACACATGAAAATTTATAAGCTTTCATAAAGATGCGTCATCAATCTCTAGACCGAGACATAAATTCAATCAACTCACTATTACTTTGACAATGTATATTGTTATCAGACATATTGATCCACAAAAAATCTCGTCCTTTTAATTAATCAAAATAATATACACAACTAATAATAATTATATCAAGATTAAGAGTATAAGTACGTTTAATGGACTAGAGAATTTATTTTATGAAGTCGGTATAAAATACCTATCTCTACTTGGTCCGTTGAACACATACAAAATGTACTAGCACAAGAAGTCAAAATTATACAATTCTTATAATTAAGATAAATTATATTTAATCTTGTGCTACAGTCCTTCCGATGGCTTGTCCAGTTCCATCTTAGATTGTGAACATAATCTTTATAACTTATTAGAACTGATGATTTAGTCTTTCGTGTATAAACTAAATTCTATACACTAAATCATCTACTATACATGTAAAAGACACACAAATACATGATCGATTTAAATCTTTATTAAAATTGAATAAACTATTGTTCTATAATAATACTATATCTAAACACATGGTTAATAGTATGTTTCCCAACAATTCCTCACTTGGACTTTTAACCATGACAATTGTTGGAATATACTATATCTAAACACATGGTATATACCCAAAAATAGAGGATTGGAGCCTCAACTCTTAATTGATTTCCAATTGTAATGGCGATGTTTCTGACATAAAAACCTGCGGGAAGATAATGAGTCATGACTCAAGTACAAAATGAGAGGGAAGTTTTTTGTGGCTTTTTACTGTCTACATGCTCTTGGATCTAAATACAAACTTTTGTTTGTTGATGTGATACAATATTGTTAAAGAAATCTGTATTCTGTTTTGATCTATGTTCAAAGAGAACTTTAAAAAATACTTCGTCTAGTGGTAAGAGTGCAACATGTATGTGTGGTTTAGGCTCATGTCATGGTTTCGAACTCTACCATAGACAAAATCCTGATATATAGTGGAGACGGGTAGAGGAACGGGTCCATTATCTATTGAGTTTGAACCGTACGCCACTGACCCTCGGGGATTTTTCAGTTATCAAAAGAGAGAACTGAAATTCTGATGTACAACTTTTTATTTTTATCAGTTTCTGGTGTATAATTCGAAATCAATAGAAATATATTCAATTAAAATAAACGCCCTTTCCTTTTAAAAGAATTTTCATTATGGAATAGGTTGTGTCAAAAATGTGATATTTTATTATTTTATCTTTCTATTTTTCAGTGATCGAAACAAGTTTCAGCTCCGACATCTTGGCCATCATCCTTCAATTAACCTTTCACAAGATTAAATAATTACTGAAGTGTGACTTGTTTCATGTTATGTTTGTATTAAGAGTTGTGAAAGGCGAAATGGCTAACAAATCACTAAGGTCTACAGGGGCTTTAAGCGTAAATTACATATAAAACATGGTCTTTAGCGAGAAAGGTGCTAATGAAGAAAACATAAAAATAAAAGATATTGTATGAATTCTAATCTCTTATTTCCTTATAAAAAAAGATATGTATAAATTGCATGAACAAAAAACTATAAATACGAACAATAATTATTTGGATGAAACCATTGTATGTCAAATCAAGCATATATACCATTTCAAATTTTTGATTTAGATGTAAAGATGATGTGTAATCTTCAGCCACTATTTTCTTGTACTACATTTTAAATTAATATTCCTAATCAACAAAGTTCTTCCTTTTTGTTTTGTTAACAATTTAAATATTTATATTGTTTAATGCTGCCCTTTAAAAATAGAAGTCATATACAAGTAGGTGCATGTTTTAGTGTCTTGGTGATTGCACTAAACTCTATACTGCTAGTGTCTTGTGCCTACACTAAAGAGTCACATAAGGGAGCGGAGATGAAGCTTCCACCATGGCTTCATTCCTTCACCTAACTGGAATGCTTAAGAACACTTCAGATGACCTCTATAACGACACTGGTTTATATATTTCTCCCACTAGATTTTATGCTTTTGTAAATTGTTAACTTGGTCACAAGTGATTCATTGGAGGATCGCTTGCAATGTAAAAACCTTTCTGGATAACAAGGTAGTATCATGGGGGTTATTGGTGGGTTTTAAAGATTAGTTAAGGGCTTATGATGTTGTGGTGCCACATATCAAGGTACGGTGCTGATCATCTGAGCCAAATAGAGTTTGTACGGAGTGGGTTTCTTGAATTTGTTTCCCTCATGTTTTCTTTATTACCCTAGCATATGAGTGGAGAACTATGACTACTGGGAATTAGCCTTACTGCCTGATCAAAAAAATTAGCCTTGGTGAGCCATCTCATATGAGTTCAATATAGTTTCTGTATGTTACTAATACTAATTTAAATAGCGCAATATTAAGTATAGATGTGTGATTTGTGGAGCATGCGATAGAAATAGAAGCGTAACTATTTTGAAATGTAAATGTTGGACTCTTGATAGGTTAATTATAAGACACTATAGTGCTAGATACCCTTGGCGAGCCATCTCGATTGAGTTCAATAATGAGCCATTTCAAGCATGACTAATGTGGAGTTTCTGTCACAATTGCATGCTTGTTGAAATACAAGAGCATTTTCCTTCAAAACATTAAAAATACAAGAGCATTTTCCAGTGTTATAGTTTTGGTGCACATAGGAAGGGGCTTCAGTGATCAGTGAATGAAGTACCTATATTTTGCTCATCTGCAGAATAGTTTTTGGAAATGAGCTTTGAGCATAATATTGCATTGCATTGCACTTCTCTGATTACTATGGAGTATAGAAAGCTTGCCTGTAGTGATTTTGTCTATTACAAAATACTTGCGAAAAGAGAAGATTCCTATCACGAAAGATATGCATCCCAATTTGTCAACACTTGTTTGGATTATTATACATGGCATTTTGGCTATTCTTCAACAAGATGTTGTGCACATATTTCCTGCATCTTTTGTAAAGGATATATATGCTATGTTAGTCATTATTCTTTGGTACTGGCTTCCTAACATTTTTGTACCATGTGTTAACAGGACCTGTTGGAGAGGACATGTTTCACTGGCAGGCTACAATAATGGGGCCCTCTGATAGCCCTTATGCTGGGGGTGTATTTTTAGTCACTATCCATTTTCCTCCGGATTATCCATTCAAACCTCCCAAGGTATCTTATAGTTGCAAACTACCGAGTTAATAATGTCTCTGCTGGTGTCTATTCTATTTGCAGATGCCTTCTTATTTGGTTTTGCATATTGGAGCATAATTTTCTTGGACATTTTAGTGTCTTCTATTCTAGTATGCTTGATGAAGTTGAAATAGATCTCCTGGTGATGAGCTTGTAGTACTTTTGAGTCATTGAGACCAGGAAGAGAAGTTGATTTCTCCCGTTAACTAATCATGTGTCAGTGCTGGAGCCTTCTCTGGCTTTATTTTCTTATGCTTGTTTAATAGACTGTCACCTTGCATGTGAAACTTTTCAAGGTTGAGGTCTAACATACAGATAAACACTAGCAGATTTTGTTACTGGGAGAATTGTAGGTATTACGATACTTATATCACCATATTGCGCATGCTGGTCTTTGTACCCTTTGGTGCCAGTAAGGCAATTAAGGAGGAATAAAGATTTCATCTTTCCATTTTGTTTTTAATATCTTCTTGGACTATCCATTCTTTGTACATCATTTACAGAAAGAATGAATAGGATTCTCTTCGGAAAGGGTTGAGAGTATGGAAGGTTCAGCTTCTTTAGAATCACGTCATGATCAACATCAACTAGGTGATCTAGACGGCTCATGTATGTTTTATACACTTGTATTGATACCCCAACAAAAATCGTTAGAACTATTTGGAGCAAAGCGGCTATTGAGGATTTAGATAGCCGACACACTAGTCTGGTTGATAGTGCTATTTCGAAAATTTTCATGTCAGACAAGCTGTTTCTCTTGGCAATCTTTAGTTGGTGAACCTGAACATGTAAATTCATGTGTATCAGTTTATAAACTGTAGTCTCCCACTAGACTTTATTGTGTTACATTTATGGTCAAATCTTTGCAGGTTGCTTTTAGGACAAAAGTTTTCCATCCAAATATCAACAGTAATGGGAGCATATGCTTGGACATACTGAAGGAGCAGTGGAGCCCTGCCTTAACTATTTCCAAGGTCCTTTCTTACCTTTATTTACTGAGAAATAATACAAGCTATGAAAATATACTTATTCAGAGGCTTGGAACCTTCATGACATAAGAGTCTTTTCAAATCATTTTGGATTCGTCAGATAAATGTGTATAATCTGAATGATACGTGAAAGGGAAAGAATATTTTATTGGACATCCTAGGTAATAGGTGACCTAATATTTTTGGAATTATGTTTTCTGTTAAATGGCTTTCCAAGACCAGTTGAACTGGTTGTGTTTCGCGAAACATGTTGTGTTATTTATGTTTCTTAAGGTGGGAAAGGATTCTGTATTACATTTCAGGTTTTGCTTTCAATCTGTTCACTTTTGACGGACCCAAACCCTGACGACCCCCTGGTTCCCGAGATTGCTCACATGTACAAGACAGACAAGTCCAAATATGAAGCAACCGCCAGGAGTTGGACCCAGAAGTATGCCATGGGTTAAACATCACCCTATGATGGCTTGAATTAATATAAACAAAAACAAAAACAAATTTCAAATGTTTTATCTTCTCTATTCTCTCCATTAACAATGTGTAGAATAGTATTAGGCATTGCCCTCTGCAGGAAGAACGGCTATGCTTTGAATTTCTTTATATATGCATACAATATTTGAACACGTGTTGTTGGATTGGTTCTTTTGGTTTGACACTCGATTTGTGTAAATAATTTCCTACTTCAAAAGCCTTTTGCTAGTTCTATCTTGATTATTACGGATAACTATATATTGCTTCCCTCCATGTGTTTGGTATGTCAGAAGTCATTTTCCATGGAAAATGTTTTTCAGGTGTTTAGTTAGTGAGAAGAAAATATTTTCTGGAAGCGAGGGAAGTATTGTTTTGGTCTTTTGATGGAAAATGTCTTCCTTGCAAAACATTTTCGTTAACTAAGCAAAAAAAATACTTCTATCTTACTAGCTACACCCCAAATCATCTGATTTTGAACTAATTCATCTGCGACACTCTTTAGTGTTTATTCTAAGCTGGAGTATGATAACTATGCTTACAGCATTGTGGATTTAGTATTTAAGGAAGTACTAGGGCAGAACAAAAGGAAATTGGATTCATTATACTGTCAGCCTAGATAATGGTCTTCCTGGTTTATTCCTACTTTCCTAGTTGTATTGTGCAACAAACTTCTAGAATTTGTCTAAATCTAACAAGGTGCATAATGGTTACTTATAATCAGAGGTTTTCTTCTTCTTGTAGTGTCCGGGTTAGTTTGTGTATCCCGAGACCAAAGTTTCAGTAGAAATCACCTAGCTTTATCTTCTTAGCAATTTAAACCTTGGTTCCCTTGTTATTACTCCAGCAGTCCAACTCTTTGGGTGTTAGACCATCTAATATTGGAGATTTATTCACTGCACAACTTTTGTCTTCTTTGTATTGTTCCAATTATTTTGAATGTCCCGGAATGGACTATTCCTTGCACGATTGAATGTAGCTAGGATATTAAAAGACGGCTTTTTGACATGCTTTTCTCCTCGATTGACAAAAGATGTTTACTTAAGGAATTACTTTCCAAGCTGGTCTTCGAAATGACCTCTTCCGAATGAGTGATCCAAAATTTGAGTACTTTGCTTGGATCCTGAGTTTGATGACAGTAAAAAAGTGAGGAAAAGGAAACTCGTTATCTAAGAAATACCAAAGTATTAAAGTCAAAAACTTGGCAATCACAATGATGCCACTTTTTTTTACCAGCGTGAATCACATTGGCAAGAAGTTTTATTTATTTCTTTTTTGTAATAAATGATTTGAAACCATGATAAAGAAAAAACAATAAACAAGCCTTATGCTAATGTACTTTAGTTAGGTAAGAAGTTAGTAAACCTTTTGATGATGAAAATTCATATAACTGACTTTAATTTAGTTGAGTCTTAGACGTAGTTTGTATAGTTGTTGTTACTGCTATATTTCCTTTATGCGTGTATATGTGCACACATGAACATATTTTCTTAGGGATTATAGTGTCTAATCATTTCAAAGTTACTGAGTTCTAAATTTATAATTTGTACGTAACAAATGGACTTTTAAAAATAAATACATAGTACGAGTTAAAACTACTGGATTATGTAGAACTTGTTACAGTAAACAAAACACCCACCCCGCCTGCCTTGCGGGACTAATTTTTCAAGTGAAGCAAAATATTGAGTGAGAATACGAGAACGTGTGGGACATTGAACAGCTAAAGGTTTCAGCAGCAGACAAAACTTGCTATTCAAGAATTACCACATGCAAAAAGAGAAACAATGGTACACAAAATGATTAGGTAAAAATACAAAATCCAGACCACTAAAGTAGGAATAGACCTCTACCTTACATTCCAATTCATCCCACAATTTCCCAACCAAAAAAAAGAAGAAATAAACAAGAATCTGAAACAGCAAAGGCAAGCAAAAATAAAACTTTCCAAGTATAAAATGAATTGACTGATGGTGCATTTTGCTTTGCTTTAATAGTAGTATTATATGATATGAAGAATAATTTGAGTGAGAGGGCAGGGGTTTTATATGATGAGATTAGTGATAAAATCCATTGTGAAGAAATTAATTTCTGTAGACGTTGTGCCGAACATGGTCGTTTATGTGGAATTGCAGACCTTACAATGGAAGATAAGGATAAATTGATTGCAATACGAGACTCATTGAAGGATGTTAAGAACATGCTCAAGTTCTACCAGGTTTTACTAATTGGTTTTTTTCCTTGTCAGTTATTTCATTTTTCAATTTTTTGTTTATTTATTCTACATGCATGAGTGTCACAAATGTTGAAGATATAATCGAACAATTAAGTAAACAAAAGTGTGCAACTTTCTAATAATTTAAGCTTTTATATGAGATGGTTATATACAATTCAATATATACATTGTCGGAGCAGATATATGTCGTCATGGCCGGTTTGAGTCTCATAGCGGATACCTATTATTGAAAAACAATTCTCGCGTGCTTAACCACATGGACGAAGCTAGAAGGTTAGGTACATGTTAAGTTGAACCTAGTAGCCATAGTTTTAACTCTATATTTGTATTATGAAATTCACTAAATATGTTCAAAAATAAATTCAGAACTCAGTTACTAAAATATGATTCGTTATTCTAGAATTTAGAGCCCATAAATTTGAAATTCCGACTCCACCTCTAGTTAACCATGAAAAAGAATTTAACCCCATGTGAAGGATCATGTTAAATATACAATTAAGTAAATAAAAATATATTCGCTCTTTTTACAAAAGAAATTATCCTTCTATAAAAACATGTAATGCATTCGACCGACATCGGTTGAAAATAATACAAAGTAAATACTATCGACTTTGGGGCATGAAGTAAAATTTTAAAAGCATTAACAGCCGGAGACCCCAACTCACTTGTAATGTAGAATAATATTAATCTCTCTTGGGGAGACTTTCTCATTAATACAAATATATATAGTGTACAATGTGTAGAACCCTAGTACAATCATAAACCCTCTACCTACCATAATTTATATCACTAAACAAATTATATGGGATATATTCTAATTATGGTGGTGGGATTGAATGGGGATTCTATGCCTATTAGTACACGTTAATACACCCCCTCAGTCTGAGCAGGAGGAGACCGAACGCTGAGACTGAATCTGAAGTCGAGGAATAGCTGTCGAGGAAGACCCTTCATGAAGATATATGCGTACTGATATGAGGAAGGCACATGCAACACCTTAACCTGACCGAGAGCAATCTTCTCACGAACAAAGTGTATATCCATCTCAATATGCTTGTTCTGCTAATGCTGAACCGGATTATGAGAGAATTAATACATAGCGGATATGTTATCATAGTAAACTACAAACGCCTTACGCAAGGGACATTGAAGCTCCAAAATAAGGTTTCGGAGCTAACAGATCTCAGCAACAACATTTGCAACTCCTCTATACTCTGCTTCTGCACTCGAACTGGATAATGTAGCTTTCCTCTTGACAGACTATGAAATGAGATTATCGCTTAAAAACACACAGTAGCCTGAGGTGGACCGTCGTGTCCGACAAACACGAATCAAGATCCGTGATAAAGCAACAACTGCCGTCTTTGAGGAGTATACATGTAGTCTATAATCAAGAGTGTCCTTAACATATCGCATGATGCGTTTAAGGAAAGTGTAATGAGGCTCCCTGGGGGCATGCATAAATAAGTATACATGTTCAACAACATAAGAGATGTCAGGCCTGGTGAAAGTAAGATATTGTAGTGCACCTGCAAGACTCTTGTAAAGAGTGGGATCGGACACTGGGTTACCATCAACATCACTAAGCTCTGATTTAGAATCAACCGAGTGATACGATCTCAAGTTTGCCATTTTGGCCTCAGACACTATCTCTTCGCATACTCATACCGACACGTAAAACATAGAATCTGCTAGAGATGGCAATGGATCCTAGACCCGGTCTGGATCCGATGGATCCAGATCCGTTTTATAGGATATGAATCTTCAAAATTTGGACCCGGCGGATCCGGATCGGACCCGAATCCATTTCTGACGGATCGAATCTGGATATGGATCTTGTATTTGAGATCCGTGTCCGGTCCATCCGACCCGTGGATCTATTTTTTATTAAATATATCCATAACCTAGAATGTAATTAATTTGTAGGCTATCTCTTGCTTAGTTTTTTCTGTTTTCGTTTTCCCCAATCAAAGTACTAATAGGAGTAGTATTTTTTGTACATGAAACAACCGGTAACTAATTTCTTTTTCCTTTCAGTACATAATCAAATTGCAATTAGTCGTTCATCTTTGCATTAATCAAGGCAAATTAAGTAAATAAATAACAAATATCCACATGATCCTATATCACCAATTAGAAAGTCACTGTAGGATTACATTGAAGAAAGAAATTAGCCCATGAACATCAGAAAATCATGCACTTGTACACGCATATATATATATATATATATATATATATATATATATATATATATATATATATATATATATATATATATAACACAGAAAATGGGAAAATGCCCTTTGAGTAAAACAGAGAAAGGAAAATATAGAGACCTTTAAATGATCTCATGAGAGTTTGACAGTCTTCAGTTGGAGAAGGAACTATATATATATATATATATATATATATATATATATATATATAAATACGTAAAATGGGAAAATGCCCTTTGAGTAAAACAGAGAAAGGAAAATATAGAGACCTTTAAATGATCTCATGAGAGTTTGACAATCTTCAGTTGGAGAAGGAACAATATCTGGTATTCTCAATGTACCCATTTTCTTCACCCTTCTGTTTCTCTAACACTTTCAGTTATTTTAAATGGTCCATACGTTTAAATTGATAATTCTCAAAAGGCCCAATAAAAAATTAAGCGAGACTTCGTCGTTTTTATTTTCTTATAATGCTAAAACTTCGTTTAGTATTTTGAAAGAATGGTGTCATGTTTTGTGTAGATTGATTGAATGAACTCAAATATTTTTTTTCAATCAGATTGGGTTTCATTTTGTCAAAAAAATTAAACAGGTGTGAATATTATTCAAGGCAAAAATTTTTACATGTGGATCCAGATCCGATCCGTGGACCCGGTGGATCCGATGGATTCGGATTTGGATCTGATTTTTATGGACCCGATGGATCTGGATCCGGATCTGGATATAGGTATGAAAAATGGATCTGGATCTGAATATAGTAGGATTCGGTACAGATCCGATCCGTTGCCATCCCTAGAATCTGCAGAACGAATCACTGATATGCCTAAAAACTAGCTCAACTTCCTCAAGTAAGTCATAGCAAATTTGGTCTTATGTAGTGCAATAATCTCATTCTTTAATACATCAGAGGAGGTAGTAAGCACAATATCATCCATATATAACAATAAATAAGTAATTCTACTACCTCGATGGAAAATAAAAAGAGAATTATCGCACTTGCTACAAACGAACCCAATCCACATAAGGTACTGTGCAAAGCGATCATACCACGCTCGAGGGGCTTGTTTCAAATCCATATAGTGACTTACGCAGACGACATACATACTGAAGAGCGGCGGTATGGACAAATTCAGGCGGCTGGTGCATATAAACATTTTCTTTCAGATCCCCATGTAGAAACACATTTTTCACATCAAGTTGTTGAATGAGTCAATGCTTACCCATAACAATACTCAGAACTGTGCGGATAGTGGCCGGTTTGACAATCGAACTGAATGTCTCACCACAATCAATACCTGCCTGCTGATTAGTGCCATTACCCACAAGTATGGCCTTATATCTCTCTAAGTCACCATTATCCCTGTACTTGTGACGAAAAAGCCACATGCAGTCCATTTGGTCTAGGAACCAAGTCCCAAGTATGTTGTTTCGTTAAAGCATTAAACCCCTCACACATGACCGCATTCCAATTCGTGTCCAGTTTGGCTAATTTTAGATTTTTGGGAATAAAGGAAATTATTTTGGTGGACAGTTAAATTGGAATTTGTGTTTAAAAATCCAGTGTTGGGCACGCGTTTTCATACAATGTGAGGGTGCTGGGTGGGCAAAGGGATGATTCGACTGGTCTTTTGAATTGGGTAGGATCGGAACAATGACGGGTGATAGGTTGGGCATCGACTCGGGTGGGTCGATGGCGGTGGAAAGTTTTGGATAGGATCTGGTGATTGTTGTCGGTGTACCGGAATTGGTGGTGGATGGTATGGTGGGGTACGATGTCAGTGGTGGAGTGGGTTCAGAATGAGGTCGATCGTCACGCGAGGTCGCCATACCGAATGAGAGATTGCAATGACGACACGGAGGCAGGGACTATGGCGACCGGATCGCGGAGACGGTGGCCGATCAGGAGCGGTGGAAATCATCTTCGATGACGGATTCGACAAGCGGCGCGTGGATGCCGACGGGCGCCCCGTATATGGCGATGGTGGCCGTGGTAGGCGATGGTGTTTGGCACAGGTGACTAAGCAGTGGTGTTTGGCTGACACAGTTCCCTAAGAATGACGGGAGAAAGGTCTAACTCGTGTAGAAAATTGTAATCCAATTTATAAAACTTTAGGATGTTCGAAAATGGGAATGTGGTCTCATCAAAAGTGACGTGACGAGATACGTGAATTTGATGAGTGACCAAGTCATAGCAAAGATAACCCTTATGGTTTGATGGGAATCTTAAAAAGATGCACGGAGTGGTGCGGGGGGGCTAATTTTTTAGGTGCAGTAGAAGTGAGATTAGGATAACATAGGCAACTGAATATCCGAAGGTGATTATAAAAGGGAATCTGATGGTATAAGATTTCGATTGGAGTCATGTTATGCAGGGTACTAGTGGCTAAAATATTAAGGACGCATTCTACCTTTGACTACATATATCCAAAATGACAAATGAGAGAGGCATGAAACAAGAAAGTGCGGACCATGTTATTTATTGTATGGATGATACACTTTACCATTTTGAGGAGACGTGTGAGCATACGAAAAATGAAAGACTATGCCATTATTTTTGCAAATTTTTTGAAATGCGTAATTGTTTAATTCATGGCCATTGGAAAGATTTTATGGCTCATTCAAATTGCGTTTTGATAAATGTGCAAAATTCTAAAAATTTGGCAGACTTCATACTTGAATTTTAGAGGGTAAATCCAAATAAAGTGAGAGTAGGTAAATCCAAATAAAGTGAGAGTAGTCATCTAATAATACGAGATAATATGTATGACCTAGGGAGCTAGTAATAGGGGATGTCCACAAATCAGCATGAACAATATCAAAAGGAGAAAACGTAATACTAACGGATGAATTAAACGAAAGGTGAACATGTTTGCCTAATTGACAAGAAACACGGTTATGGACAAGTTTCCCATTACAATGAATAAAATTATTGCTTCTAAGAAAATTAAAAACAGGAGCTCCTAGGTGTCCAAGCCTATTGTGCCAAATTGACGGGGACAAAGCAACTAGTATGAGCGAAGAACCGCAATGGATGAGGTGTGAACGGATATAGTCCTCGGCTATCAGATCTCGTAAGAAGAGTATTCGTACGTAGATCCTTCACAGTAAAATCAAATGGAACAAAATCAACAGACACATAATTATTACGAGTATATTTCCTAATGGAGATTAAATTTTTTATGATGTTTGGTGCATACAAGACGCTATTTAGGGAGAAAGGTGAGTGAGGTGGCGGAGTGTGAGCGTGATCATACCCCTGAATTGGAATGCGGTGATCATTGCCAACTGTAATAAATTAAGAAGACTTTCAACGAAATAATTGGGAAAGATTACCTACAGACCGGGTGAAGTGAGATGAGGCTCCGAAGTCCATGTACCAGTTTTCATCCGCCGCAAATTCATATCTTGAACGCTCGCCCAATCGCAGGATCTGACGCATGGCCGCCGCGAAATCGGGCTTGTGCGATGTGGGCCTCGTGCTGTTGATATTAGGTTGTGCGATAACCTGGAGTTGGGCCCAGTACCCTCTGTCGTGCCCGTTTTTGACCGGAGGATCAGAACGGAACTGCAACGTATTCCAGTGATTCCTGAATTAAACCACCATTTTTAAGGAGTCGTCACCTAATTATTAGAGTGAATTAGGACACCTAATGTATTGCAATAAAAATACCGCAAATGATCTCCATGTAATTAGTCTGCAAAATTTTTAAGATTTCGTGTAAGAATTTTCTATTATCCTTTAAAATTCGCTATCTTACGATTATCCGGTCAAACTTAAGAATTAAAAAATGCATGTTTTGAAAGAATAAAGAAAAGATGCTGTAAATAACTATTTGAAAGATATATTTTTTTGACAAATTTGCATTAAGTTTATTTATAAAATGCATGAAAAATAGTTCATTGGAAAAGTAGGTATTATATGTAAAGTCTAGTTTTCTTATGAAAGTATGCATTTGCACAATCTGTTTTTATAAAATGTCGTTTTGATTTTTGAATAAGAAATAGATTACCATTTTATGAGTTTATTGAAAATTGAAACCTCATTATTTTTTGTAATACTAATGATGCATAAAATGACTAAATTGTTTTGAAAAATTTAGACATGCATAACAGGCCTAAGAGATAAACTAGCGACAATTTTTATATTTTTAACTACCCCTAAATTATTAATTCTAAGTCTACCTATCCTAAACATTTCAATAATAATACAAAGTTACATAATTAAATTACAACAAAAAAGTAAAGCGGCGAAATTAAGAAATAATAATGAAGTGTAACTGGGGCGGATGACATTGTCATCCCACTCGTTTTGTTTGGGAAATCCGAAGCCGGAGAATGCAAGGGGCACAGACATGGATCTTCATTTGGCAAAATCATGATGAGTCTCGTACCGAGACTCATCGTCATTTCCGATGCATTTCATGTGAATAAAAAAAAAGAAAAAAAAGAGGAAAGGATTAGTAAACGGAACACAACGATATATATACATAAGATGTAAATAAATAATTTCATGAAAGATAATACACCATTACTCAGAACAAGAAATTGACCAAATCAGTAGACACGTTTCACGATAACACACATTTCACATAATACTGAGATTAGACCATGCTAATACAGGTTTTGTCCAAAACAAAAATGCATAATCATTCTAAAATAAATTTCACATGATCAAGTGAACCTTAAACTAGATATTAAAAATCATATATGAACAGAATACATTCTAAATTGACATGTCAAGTAGCCTCTTAACTAATCACATACCAACAATGGCCATAATGAGAATGAATAGTGATTTCAACTAATCAGGCGATACTAATCTTTAACCCAATAGGCAAAGCAATAAACATAATTCTAATTAATTACACACATAAGACATGAAACAGTGATCATAGTCAACTACTATATGCTAAACAAACCATAGAGTATAATTACAGTGATCCATATATGGTTACACTAATCTAAACTAACAAGACAAACACTTAACTTCCCAATGACCACCACAACATACTCTATATCTAAACAGAGCATGAACAATATAATCTTGGTGAACTCAAATAACAATGATGAACACTAGTCATAATCTTGACTAATCACACCTGCTAATCCACAGACTGAGTGAGCACGAATAAGACATAACTTAGCTTAATCATGTTCACAATATCACGATAGATTTCAACAATATCTAAACATGCTGACTATGAACACTAACAGTAATCGATATTAAACTAGTCATGCTTAACAATCATAACGAGACACCAAATATGCTTAATAAATCACTTAGCAGGTTCAAGCAATATTTGACATACCTTAAATTATACTAACCTACCTGAATAATCATTAAACTAAACTAAACACATATTAAGGTAATAAGATAGGTTACAACAAACACAACATCAAACATGAATTCGACTGTTCCCACGAACAAGCATATCCATACGACATTATATACATTAAACAGAACAACTTCAAATTACGTATTCAGACCAATCACAACTTAATACTATACAAAAAACAACACCGACATACATAAAGATAACATAGAAGCAAGAGAGGTGTATTATCGGGCAGCGAACTGATGCGTGTTTCGACTCGTCGATTCAACTCAAAGAATGATTATGTTTTTTTTTTGTTTTTGCGATAAAGATGAAAGTTTAAGGATTTTGGTAGCCTTTCAAACCAGAATTGAGAGTAGATAACAAAAGGATGTTTCCTGATTTGTGTTTCTGAAAGAGGAGATTTCTCACTGATTGTCGACAACTTTCAATGTAAGGACCTGAGTTTTTGTTCTAGGCTAGAAAAACGAATCCCCAATCACAACCCAAAGGGGTGTATTTATACTGAATTTGGAACCCCAATCTCTTCTTCAAACGGCTGGAAATTTGAATTAAAGGGGCTTGATGTGAGACAAGTAAACTACTGTTGGTGGTCGTACAATGGCGCATGGCTCGAGTTGCAGACCATGCAGCAAAGGACGAGGGGCATGGGTAATATCGATGGGGTAAAGGTGTGTGGTGGTGAGGATTTTTGGGGTGTGCAGATGCGGGTTTTCGGGGTGTGCAGAGAAGAAATGATGGTCCTAAGTATGGGTGGTGTCAGGTAGCAAAGGTGATGGGTGAAGTAGGTCGGCGGACTGGTTGGGTTTAGGTCACTGGTTGGGCTGTTGGCTTTGAACGATAAGTGAAGGGAATGAAAAATGAGGTTGGGCCGGGTCGACGATGGGACTGGGCTGGAGTCTTGGGTGGACTGGGAATTAAAAAGGAGGTTGTGGGCTCAGCGAAATGTATGGGCTGAAGAAATAGGAATTGTTTTGGGCTGATTTAAGGGGTAGAGTTTTTTAGGTGTTTTATTTTAGTAAAAGGAAAATGGGTTGGGGGTTTAAAATGATTAAAGAATATAAATTATGTGAATAAAATAATAATATTAATAAATAGTAATTTTTGATATATATATATATATATATATATATTGAAATTATCTTTGCGGTATTTTAAAAAAGAAGTTAAATTTTGTCGATAATAATCGGAGGGGAGGGACAAAATTGGGTGTCAACACCCCCTGTTGCTGAAAAGGATAGTGGGTTGAAGAGTAACTTGGGAATGAGGCCCACTGCGGTCCGGTACACGTCGGGCCGGGTCCACGGCGAAACTGGTCACGCCGCGCCTCAGCTCTTTCTCATCGCTCTTACCGCCGCCACTGCGCCTATCGCCACCCTTGCCGCCGCGATTCTGCCGCGGCTGGCTGTTCTCCGGCAGAGGCTGCTGGTCGACGGTGGTGTGATTTTGTGCAGGTGTTTCAACTGCTAACGCCTTCTGGTTATGCTCGTCTTGCTTTGCATGATGAGTTTCCTCCAATAGTAATTGTGAGCGGGCTTTGTTGAAACTGTGAAGAGGGTCAGCCTGCTGAATCATCTTGGCTAGGGTGTCATATTTACCTTTTGAGAGGCCTACAATCAATTGCAACACCATCTTTGTCTCGGACACGGGCGTACCAACGTTGGACAATTGGTCTGCCACCAATTTCAACTGCTTGCAATACTCTGACATATTATTTCAAGACGGGTAGTGTTGAATTGTTCTTCCAAGAACATTGCACGAGTGTTCTTGTTGTCTTGAAATATTTCATCCAGACGTGTCTATAGGTTAAGGGCGAAGGCACCCGTTTTCATGATGGTGAGGAGTAAATCCTTGGATATAGTGCCATATATTCACTCTTTGACCACGACATCAAGGCGACGCCATGTGATGTCATCCATATCAGGAGGATGAGGTACATAGTCATCAATATGGTCAAGCACATGATAGACACATGCATGAATTCAGAACAGTTTCACCTATGACCAGTATTGACCATCTTCCTGATCAATAATCAACAGGATGAAGTTTTTGATGTGGGTGACGGCGAGAGCCGGATGGAAAAATAGTGATGAGAGGGTTGTAGGATGAGTTTGGATGACGACTGGGTTGAAAGCGAAAGCATCAGAAGAAGTGGGAATAACCAATTTATCCATTAAAGTAGGAGAGAAGATAAGATGACTCTGATCTTTCCTTCTATGGAGCCGGATGGGAATTAAAAGTGAGAACAAAATTTGGGCAGTGGCTGAGAGAGGCAGTGTCCGAGAGAGGCAGTTGTGGTGGTGGGCGGCGACTGCTCAGAAGAAAAAAAATTGTTCTAGGGTATGGTTTTGGCTCTTGATATCATGTAAAATAGTATTAATCTCCTTGGGGAGACTTTCTCATTAATACAAATATATATAGTGTACAATGTGTAGAACCCTAGTACAATCATAAATCCTCTACTTACCATAATTTATATTACTAAATATATACAAAATATATGGAATATATTCTAATTATGGTAGTGGAATTAAATGGGGATTCTATGCCTATTAGTACACGTTAATATGTAATACAAAATTACAATAGATCGTCACTGATTGTGTAAAATTCTTTGTACGTGGTATTTGCATAAATGGTAACAATTCATTAGAAAAGAAATTGAACTTAGTTATGAATTTTGTCGCTAATTTATTCCTAATAAACTATAGCTAACATAACTTTTGATAATTTATCGCTAATCTGTCGCTAAATAGAGTTAGTGATTTTTTTTAGTGTTTAGCTACAAATTTATCTGTCATAGTGATTTAATTAACCTTTACTTGTTCTATGCAGACATTAGAGTGTCGGCAACAGAGACATTACAACGGTGCACTTGTCCGTTCGGAAGCAAGCAGAATGCTACTGATAGATAAACAAAACAAGTACCCAACATGGGGGAAAGAAACTAGACGTAATTGAGGAGCTAAAAGAGTGTTTTGGCCAAGGAAAAGTTGCATTATTATCTGAGAATTTGGCAGAAACAGATTGAAGATGAGAAAGAAAAGAAGAAGAATAGTTCAAGTTTGTTGGTTATTTGCATAAAAGGTTTACTTAATCCATGGAATTGGTATCGTACAACAAAAATTGCTGCCATAGCATTATTGGTTAACTTTAAGAGGAATAGCATGCAAAATAAAAACAAATTGCCTGTCCCAAGATTGAAGATTGACTATTCAGATAGCCAATTGGCTGTTTTATTTGGAAAGAGATAGTAAAATTAGTTAAGGCTTAATATCTTTGGGTGACCTAGTTTACAAAATAGTCTGTTGGGTCTCGGGATATGCTATGAAAATAAAAACAAACTGAAAGTAAAAATAAATTGAATGTCAATACAGTTTGCAAATGTCAGCGATATGTCGTCCGTCACAACTGACAACAGTTCGATAAAACAAAAAACAATTTGTGAAGAGTAAAATGCAGCGGAAATAATAAAGAACACAAAAGTTTAATAACTACATAGGTTATATAATATAACCTATGACAGTCAGTAACCTAAAGTATTGTATATATTTATATACAATTGAATAAATTCCTTCTTTTACAATTTTACAAAATGATACAAAAAGAATTAAAAGGTTGAAGTCGCAGATGACTTCGGCCTGAAAAATCTACATAAATAGACATAGAGAACATCTCATTATAATTGCTTCAATAAAGAACAAATTTATAATCTAAGCAGCAATTATAATGTTGGACAGAATGTTGTCGATACGCTCATGCAACACTTGTGATCCAGTTTTCTGAGATGAATTCTCGAGAGCTCTCTTGATATTTTTACAATATGATTCAAGATATCGATTCATCTTCTTCCCTTTCTATTTATAGTAGAGATTCTTTCTTGAAAAGCTCATCGACTTGTTGTAGAGGTTAAGGGAAAGGTGGACAGCCGATAAAGTTTGTTGGAGAAGATCATGGAGCAAAATCATTTAACTTCTTGGACTTGTTCCCCAAGTTTAGCAACAACTTTGACTTGTTCTTCCCACGTTTTTCATCAGCTCCTAATCACCTTGCCAAGTCACGTTTTCATCGTGGTAAAAATTTCACGAGATTTGCTTCAGTTCCATGAAGTAAGACAAAACTATTTTATAGAATGTTGGTCCGAATGTCGTGACATTTGTTCCAACATTTCTGAAATTTAACTTAGTACTAAAAATGATCTGTTGAGAAATGCATCATATTCAGCAGTGGTGAGTTTTTTATTCACTTCAACAGGAGAGAGCACAGGTTTAGCTCCTGCTAAGCCTAAATCAGAAATCATCTTCAGGGCATACTTTCTCTGATGCATAAGTATCTCTTGTGAGCTGCGAGCAAATTCAATTCCAAGAAAATATTTGAGCTCTCCCAAATCTTTGATCTTAAAAGCAGCTTGTAGTGTCTGTTTTGTGGACTGAATCAGTGGTGATCATTGCCAGTGATCAACAAATCATCAACATATACCAAGACTACCACAAGCTTGTCCTGCTGTTGTTTAGTGAACAGAGAATAGTCCAGATTACTTTGATGGAAACTTGAAGAAACTAAGGCTGACGTCAACTTGATATTCCACTGCCTAGAAGCCTGTTTTAAACCATACAATGATTTGAGCAATCTACACACTTTAGGTTGTCCTCCTGATGTATTGAATCCATTTGGCAGTTTCATGAAGACCTCTTCATATAAATATCCTTGCAAAAAGACATTATAGACATCCATTTGGTAAATTACCCAATTTTTAGCAGCTGCCATAGATATAACAGCCCTAATAGTGGTCATTTTAACCACATGGGAAAATGTCTCATGATAATCCAACCCCTCTTTTTGGTTGTACCCTTTTGCCACTACTCTAGCCTTGAATCTCTCAACCTCTCATGTTGCCTTATACTTGATCTTGTATACTCATCTGCATCCAATAGCCTTCTTATTTGGTGGGAGATTGACCAACTCCCAAGTCTTGTTGTCCTCCAATGCATAAATCTCATCTTTCATTGCAGCAATCCATCTGTCATCCTTGACTGCCTCTGAGTAATTATGTGGCTCAGTATCCAGGGACATCTGTGTTAAGAAAGCTTGATACTAGGATGATAATCTTGTATAATCCATCCCATCTGATATGGAGTATAAATAAGTATTGGATCCTTGTTGAGTTATGTAATCTTTATGCCAAATAGGAGGTCTACTTGCTCTTGTGGACCTCCTGGTGTCTGGTACACATGCTGGTGTATTGGTGTGACCTGAAACTTCAGAAACATCATTGTTAATACTGATTTCTGAATCAACAATACCTTCATCAGGTGCAGCTGCTTCTTGTTAGATGTCTGAACCATGTTGTGGAACCTCAAAACTTTGTGGAGAAACTAGATCATCATAGTTAAAAAGATTTCCTGACTGAATATGTATCTCCATGTCTGCTTCAGTGTCTTTGAATGGAAATTTTATTTCCATGAAGATCACATCCCTACTCATGAACACCACTATATTGCTCAAGTCATACAACTTATAGCCTTTCTGTACACTGCCATATCCCAGAAGAACAACTTTCACGGCTCTAGGACTAAATTTGTCATGTTTAGGCAAAATAGTTGCAAAACACATGCAACCTATAACTCTCAAATGAGAAAGTGATGGACATTTGTTATATAGTACCTCATAAGGTGATTTATTCTGTATAACTGTAGATGGTATTCTATTTAGAATATATACTGCCCCTCCACACAATGACCTCAGAACCTATCAGGAATACTAGCTTGTATTTTGATGGCCCTATCAGTTTCAAGTATGTGTCTATATTTTCTCTCCACTACCCCATTTTGTTGTGGTGTATATGGACAAGAACTTTCATGCAACACACCATGTTGTTGAAATGGATCCTTACAATTATGATTGAAGAACTCAGCCCCATTATCAAACCTTATCCTCCTAATTTTTGTATCAAACTGAGTGTGCATTTCAACAAAAAAGTTTTTCAGTAATGTGATCACATCTGTTTTAAACCTCATTAGAAAAACCCAAGACCATCTAGAAGAGTCATCCACAATGGTTAGAAAATACCTCATTCCATTATATGTTTTAACTCTATATGGTCCTCATACATCCATATGAAGTAATTGAAAAGGTGCTGTTGTAATGCTAGAACTAACAGGAAATGAAATTCTGCTTTGTCTAGCCAAAGGACATACCTCACAACTATTCAAAATACAAGAAGCCTTATTTTTAAAACCTGAAACTACTTCTGAAATCTTCCTCATAACAGCTACTGGCACATGACATAATCTCTGGTGCCATGTAACTATATCTACCTGTTTAGCTACTGCTAAATATTTATTCTGCTGCCTTTCTTCCTTATTTTGTGCACCCCAGCTCAGGATATAAAGACCATCTTCTTCATTATCAATCCCCCTCACCTTCCCATATGAGAGATCCTGAAATACACAATAGTATGAAAGAAAAAGATACTGCAGTTTAGTTCTCTTGTCACTTTTGAGATAGACATGAGATTAAACTTGAAGGATGGCACACATAAAATATTTTTAAGAATATCACGTCCTCCCAAGTCACAATCTCCCACATGTGTGATGTATGTTGATTCTTTAGTAGGCAGGTTGTCACGACCCAACCCCGGGGCCGCGACTGGTACCCTACCGGGGTACCCTGTCAGGTATATGTCAGAGAATAGCAGCGGAACATACACAACACATACGCATAAAAAGTAACATCACCGCCACCGGTAGGTCGCTTTCCATAAAACATACTTAACAAAAGTATAATAGTACAACCGGTTCTTATAGCCCAAAACACATAGGTGGCCACACTTAAAGATAACAATGCGTGGCGGGACAGGGCCCCGCCATACCCCCTGAATATACAAAGTACCTATAGCATCAGGGAAATATCCATACCAATAAATAAGCTTCCGGAGAAATGGAGCTTCTGACACCGGAATAGTGATCCTAAGAACGAGGATCCTCAATATGCTTACCCTACGGCGATTTAACGCAGCCCGGGAAGGGTCGACACAATATGTACCAAGTATGTAAAGCTGGGAAAATACTGTAATATGATATCATAAGTCTAAAAGCAAGCTGGAGTCATGGAAGACAATAAAATACCTTTTACTGTGCCTTACTAACAATGAGAGTGACAAGTATATATATAATACCGCATAAAATAGGAGGCTCATGATCAAAACAGGGTACCTCGCCCGTAGTATAAAAAAAACCATCCTACTCCTGGGACTATTTCACCCGCATGGGTCCCGCGACCCGCACGAGGTACTCCTCGCATCGGGTACTGCACGTGGGACTATTTCACCCGCATAAGCCCATAAGGACTCGCATGAGGTATTCCTCGCATCACGGGTAGCAAATCCACTAATGGTGGTATAACGATCTTGGGGGCCCGCCGGATATACTCTTACCCAAGCGAGATGGTATAACGATCTTGGGTACCTCGGATATACTCTTACACCGAGCAGATGGTATAACGATCTTGGGCTTGCCCGCCGGATATACTCTTATACCGTGCGGATGGTATAACGATCTTGGATCGCCCTCGATATACTCTTACACTGAAGCAGATGGTATGACGATCTTGGGGCTGGCCCCTCAGACATACTCTTACACTGAAGGAGGTGGTATGACGATCTTGGGCTTGCCCCTCAGACATACTCTTACCCTATCACAAACTGTCATCATATCATAATAATAAATAAGTTAAGCAAACTTATAACCTCTTTTTAATCTTGTTCATATACCCTCTCATTTTAGTTTACTTAAGGCACTTAATCATATCTTTAACAAAAGAACACCGGGAGTTTAACCCAAGTACTATATACTTCAACTCTTTCAAAAGTGACTCTTCTTTAAACATAAAAACCTTTGGACAATTGATACCTTACAATCAATTTGCCTCTTCACATACTTATCTTATTTGGAGAAAATCTCTTCTCATTAACCTTTTATGAAGCTAATAAACCAACTTCCCATAAAGTTGTTATATTAACTCTATACCTTAGTAAAATCATACTTTTCCCTTAACCAAGGGACTTATACATTCTTAAAACGAAACAAGTCATTTTATACTCAAAACAAGTAAGAATACCAAATCATGTACGTCTACCGTACTACATAGTTTTATCTATTCATGCTCAAGAGATAGGAAAACTTCACATACCTCTTTGGTCAATCCACTTGCCAAGTCCAAACTACCGCAAGTAATATTTCAACCTATAATAGTCATGATACGTTTATTAACCTCTAATCTTAATGTAGAACAATCCAAGTTCAAAGTCACTAAATTCTAAGGAAAATTGGGCAGCATTTCCTTTGTTTCTACTCACTTTGCCACCTTTCTCAAGGCCGAATTTATCATCAAAAACACCACATTTAAGGCTCAATCAATCCAACAATTCAAAGGGGATTTCACACCCAAAATTCTGCCCCATAGGTTTACCACAATTCACTTAACAATTCTAAAGTGGTTTTTAGGCTACAACATGCTCATAATTTCTTCTTAACCCATTCTTCATATCCAAACCACATTTACTTGCATGCAATGACTCTAAGTGCATTATTTTACTACCACAAGATCTTGCTTTCTAAGCATGAAACACTAGAACTAAGTTTAAAGGAAGAAATGTTACCTTAAAGTTTTAGCCAAAACTTATTCCAAATATTGCTAGCTTCCTTGCCAAGAACACTACCACAACAATGCCAACAAGCTAGCTACAAGCTTCCTTTTCTTGTTCTTAACTTTCAGATTTTTCTAAGGGTTTTTAGAGAGAAGCAATTTGAGAGAGAGAGAGAAGATGAAAGATAGAAAATGTCCAAGTCTTGATCAATATATTGCATGCAATGAAAATCAGATGGGGGGGGACACTTGTCACCCTCCCATGGTCTCTTTTAAAACAAAAATCAGATTTTCTAAGTTTTTCCGCCCAAATTTACCGCCTCGGCGCCATGCTTCGCCACGGCGCCAGCAGCCTGTGTGCTCATGACCTGCGAACTTTCGCGCGCCCGCTGTCCCGAGCGCGGCGCTGCAACTTCAGCGACCCTCGATACTTTAGCGCCGCGCCCTGCATCCGAGCGCGAGCCGCGGCCGCTTAGTCCAAACGCATTTCTGTCCGATCACAGACCGAACTTGTAACTCATAACTTTACTCCGACGTCCTATCGACGAACGGTTGGTTGCGTTGGAATCGGACTCAACAAACTACGCCTAGGCCTTTAAAACACTTAGAACTCTCAATGTACCGGGTCATAACCCGCCTCAAAGTTGACTAAAACCCGTCCGAACGACCGTCAACCTCGCCCGGAAATTTTAAGTCTTACATACTTTAAATGCGTTCCTACACGTAGGTCGAACTACGGGTATAACATTCTCCCCTTAGAAACATTAGTCCCGAAGGTTCCTTCTAGGCTTACTCAAAACACAACATCGACATAGACCATCTTAACTATTCATTTGTAAATAAGAAGAACCACGAGCCACAACATACGGAAGCGTAAATCCTACAACAAAACTAACAAGCAGAAAGTAGGTTACCCGAGGTATAGGGAATAAGTGAGGATACTTATTCATCATGTCATCCTCTGCTTCCCACGCCATTTCCTCCTGTTTCGCCATAGACCTTGGAAGCCACGTCTTTCGTCCGAAGTCGTCTAACCTGACGATCGAGTATCGCTATGGGACTCTCCTCGTACGATAACTCCTCTGTCACTTGGACATCCTGAACCGGGTGCACTCTAGATGGATCTCCAATACATTTCCGCAATATGGACACATGAAACTGGATGCACCGCCTCCAAATCGGACGGAAGATCTAACTCATAGCAACCTTGCCTACCCTACGGACAATCGATACGCCCAATGTACTCGGGGCTAAGCTTCCTTTCTTTCCGATCTCATCACGCCTTCACGGCGATACCTTTAGGAAAACCCAATCATCTATCTCAAATTCCAAGTGTCGACGCCGATGATCTGCGATCGACTTGGCACTACGAGCCGCCAACAACCGCCTCGATAAGCTTCACCTTATCCACACCTGTGAACTAAGTCCGCCCGACTAATCGGACTTCTCCCACCTCGAACCAGCCTATCGGTGACCTGCACTTTCTCCCGTATAAGGCCTCATAAGGCGCCATCTGAATACTGGAATGGTAGCTATTGTTGTAAGCAAACTCCACAAGAGGCAAATGATCCTCCCAGCTACCCCTGAAATCAATAACACAAGCCCGCAGCATATCCTCAAGTGTCTGGATAGTGCGCTCGGCCTGTCCGTCACGAGGTGAAACGCCGCATCGAGACTCACCTGTGTCCCTAATCCCTCAGAAAGGACCTCCAGAAGTTAGCCGAGAACTGGGCTCCTCTATCTGATATAATCGACACCGGGACCCCGTGCAGTCTCACAATCTCCCTAATATATAATCGCATAGTCTCACCAAAACGCTCGTTCGTGGAAGAAAATGGTGATTTCACACCGTCGACAATCACCCAAAATGGAATCATGCTTCCTCGAGTGGTAGGTAGCCCGTAATAAAATTCATATTTATCACCTCCCACTTCCAAGTCGGAATATCAATGGCTCGCAATGACCACCGCTTCGTGCTCAATCTTAACTCACGACAATTCGCATCGTGCACGAACTCGCAACGCCCTCTTTAGGCCGCCCCACCAATACACGTCCGAGGTCATGGTACATCTTAGTCGACCCGGATGAATAGAATAACGAGCACCGTGTGCCTCCCGAAATCTGTGACGAAGTCTGTCCACATCGGGAACACACAATCGGCCTCGAACCTTAGCACCATCAGCGCTACCTCAAATAGACTCTTCTCCTTCTGGAGAGCTGTATCTCGGTACCGTACCAAAATCGGATCCTCATACTGTCGCCTCTTCACCTCCTCGACGATGGAAGGCTCGGCAACCTCTCTAACCCGAATACCGTCACTAACAGAATCAACCAAACGAACCCCAAGGCTTGCTCGATGTAACTCTCGGACCATATCCTCTTCTGCGGTGAACATCGCATGCACTACCCATCGACCGCGACTAAGGGCATCCGCAACCACATTGGCCTTCCCGGGTGGTATAGAATATCAACATCGTAATCCTAAGTAGCTCCAACCACCGCCTCTGCCGCAAGTTCGGCTCCTCCGTGAAGATGTCTGGAGACTCTTGTGGTCGTGTAAATGTCCATGGACTCATATAAATAATGTCTCCGATCTTTAAGGCATGGATCACCGCTAACTCAAGTCATGCGTGGGATAGTTCTTCTCATGCTTCCTAAGTCGCCGAGATGCATAAGCTATAACTCTCTGTAGTCGCATCGACGCAGCGCACCAAGCCCGACACTGGCGTCACAATAAACCACATATCCATCTAGGCCCTGCGGAAGAGTAAGAATCGGGCGATCGTCAACTTCTCCTTTAGCAATGAAAACTTTCTCACAAGTATCCGTCCACGGAACATAGCGCTGCAGGTCGACTTAGTCAAATCTTTGAAATAGAAGCAAACTTCTACAAACCGCCGATAATAACTCGCAAGGCCCAAAGCCGCGCCGTCGGTGTAGTGGGTGCAGGCAAGTCTTGGCTCGCTTCAATCTTTCTTTGTATCAACCCGAATACCATCGGCCCCGATAACATGCCTTAAGAAAGCCATCGACGCCCGGCGAACTTCGCCGAGAACTTGGCATACAATCGCCGGCCTCGGAGGACTCGATACCGTCGCCGAATGACCAGATGCTCCGCTGCGTGCGCGAATACACCAAGATATCATCAATGAAAACTATAACGAGCATATCCAAGAATGGCCTGAACACCCTATTCATCAAATCCATGAATACTGCTGGGGCGTTGGTCAACCCGAAAGACATCACCCTGAACTCATAGTGCCCATACCGGGTCCTGAATGCAGTCTTTGGGATATCTATCTCTCTAACTCGTACCTGATGATAACCAGACCGCAGGTCTATCTTGGAAAAACACTTTGCACCCTGCAACTGGTCAAACAAATCGTCAATCCTGGGGAGGGGATATCTGTTCTTGATAGTTACCTTGTTCACCGTCAGAATCAATACACATACGCAGCCCCCATCCTTCTTCTTTACAAATAACACTGGTGCTCCCCAAGGAGAAACACTTGGCCTAATAAAGCCTTTCTCCAGCAAATCTTTCAGCTGGTCCTTCAACTCCTTCAGCTCGGCAGGTGCCATCCTGTATGGCGGAATAGATATCGGTCGAGTATCTGGCGCCAAATCAATGCAGAACTCAATCTCCATTTCGGGAGGATACCCAAGCTCATCCGGGAATACATCCGAAACTCTCTAACGGCCGGAATCGATCAGGTACCTCACCTCGATGTCGAATACCCGAACCATATGGTAGATATACCCTTTCCACACCATATTCCTAGCCTTGAGGTAAGAAATAAACTTACCCCGGCGATCAGATTCCTTCCACTCGATAACGCCACGGAAACCGAACCGAACTAATCTCTCTCATACCCACGTTGGCATAGCAAGATGCTAGCCAATCCATACCCATAATCACATCAAAGTCGTCATATCCAACTCTATCAAGTCAGAGTCGGCCATCTATAGTCACAGGCAAGCCTTATATACTCGCCACTACCATCTGAATCACTCATCGGCGTAGCCACCTCAAAAGGTCTTATGGACTCGGCTCATCCCTATTCTCGCAATATGAGGAGATATGTAGGACAAGGTAGAACACGGATCTATCAAGGCATATACATCACAAGAAGAAACCAATAATGTACACTGGCGACATCCGGCGACGCCTCCGGTCTGTCGGCGACATAGCATAGATGCGGTTCGAGGACCGCTAGAATCGAACCCTACCACGACCTGCGCGGCCTGCTGGCCCATAAGTACCTCGCCTCGGCGTCTAACCATCGACGATGAAGATCCAAAGAATGCCCGTTGGCTGAACCGTAATGCTCGCCGCTGGGGCGGACAATCCTTCTTCGATGACCTGCGGCCACAAGAGTAACATGATCTCGAACCCATACGGCTCGCCGGATGAGACCTACCGTCGAACGCACCGAGAGGTAGGTGGTCTCGACAGTCTTGGTCTGCCTCGCGAAAACTGACGTCTTGGAGCCCGGCTCGCTCGCGAATAACCTCGTTGATCGGACCTCCTGCCGGAAAAGCGTGAAGGAGCACTCTGCCGGTGGAAGGTGGACCTAACTTTCTTCTTGAGGCTGCGCCTCAAATCGCCACGAGAACCCGATGTCACGGCCTCTTGGGTGGCCCAAATCTAGCCGATCCGCCTCTCTGTCCTCAATCCGCGTGCGTATGCTGCATCCGCAATATCCATCCACGGTGAAGAGCCACTCCTAAGCAAGCGATGTCATGTGACGGTCTAGTCCCATCACGTATCTATGAACCACATGCGCCATATCCTACAATGGTGTGTGCATATCGGCCAAGGAGTCAAACTCGGTGTACTCACGATAGTCCTCCCGTCTGTCTCAAGGTCAAGAACCTATCTACGCGGGCTCTCTCTCACCTCGGGAGGCAAGAAGTGGTCTAGAACGCCTCTGTGAACTCCTCCCAATCACCGGAAGAGCATCATCACCTCGATAATACCCATGACTCAAACCAGTTCAACGCAATATCGCGTGCAGGTAAGCTAGTATAACGCTGATCTCGATGCCCTAAGAACTGCATGGTCATGAATCGCCGGACAAACTCCTGCGGATCCTCATCAAATCTCGAACCATAGAATTCGGGTGGGTGACAACCAGAAATCCGAATCAAATCGTCGGCTACAGGGTTGGCGCGCCGCTCGCTTTGCCACCGCTACTTTGGTCGATGCAGAATCATTCCCGTAATCTCGTACTCGGGCCACGGTGGAGCCGAGGCTCGTACTGCATGTCTCGATGGCGCGTCCGGCGCCTCGAACTCTGCGAAATTTGGCGACGACGTGGAACTCGCCGCCACTAAACATCATCTCTGGTAAGGATTGGGCTGTGCCTCGTGATTCTCCGCGTCCACTAGCGGACTCACCGCTTGCTCTTGCCGGGGCGCGGTTGCCTTGCGTGGAGGCATAAGCGATACATAAAGGAAAACATCGGAGAGATTCAACCTATAACTCGGCTCTATTGCGATCTTAGAGTGAAAGAATGGAAACCAATCTTAAATATCCTGCAGCCTCTTGATTATAGATGTGGTGCACGACACACCGATAATCAAGACTCTACTAGACACAGTCTGTGGACACTTTCCGAGGACTAACCTGGCTCTGATACCACTTTTGTCACGACCCAACCCCGGGGCGCGGCGGTACCCTGCCGGTACCGCCGGTATATGTCGAGAGAATAGCGGGAACATACACAACACATACGCATAAAAGTAACATCATCGCCGGTAGTGTCGCCTTCCATAAAACATACTTAACAAAAGTATAATAGTACAATCGGTTCTTATAGCCCAAAACACATAGGTGGCCACGGACCTAAAGATAACAAGTGGCGGGACGGGGCCCGCCATACCCCCTGAATATACAAAGTACCTATAGCATCAGGGAAATATCCATACCAATAAATAAGCTTCCGGAGAAATGGAGCTTCTGACACCGGAATAGTGATCCTAAGAACGAGGATCCTCAATATGCTTACCACTGCGGCGTGACGCACCCGGGAAGGGGTCGTACACTGATATGTACCAAGTATGTAAAGGCGGGAAAATCGTAATATGATATCATAAGTCTAAAAGCAAGTGAGTCATGGAAGACAATAAAATACCTTTTCAGGCCTTACTAACAATGAGAGTGACAAGTATATATATAATCTGACATAAAATAGAGGCTCGTGATCAAAGCAGGTACCTGCCCGTAGTATCAAAAACCATCCTACTCGGGACTATTTCACCGCGTGGTCCCGTGGACCCGCGTGAGTACTCGCATCGGTGTACTGCGGCGTGGGACTATTTCACCCGCGTAAGCCCATAAGGACTCGCGTGAGGTATTCCTCGCATCATGGGTAGCAAATCCACGGACAGGTGGTATAACGATCTTGGGATCGCCCGCCGGATATACTCTTACCCGGCGGATGGTATAACGATCTTGGCCGTACCTCGGATATACTCTTACCGCTGGGAGCAGATGGTATAACGATCTTGGGGCTTGCCGCCGGATATACTCTTATCTCGGTGCGGATGGTATAACGATCTTGGATCGCCCGCCGGATATACTCTTTTCAGGCGAGATGGTATGGCGATCTTGGGTGGCCCGCGACATACTCTTACTGAAGGAGGTGGTATGGCGATCTTGGGCTTGCCCGCCGGACATACTCTTACCTATCACAACCGTCATCATATCATAATAATAAATAAGTTAAGCAAACTTATAACCTCTTTTTAATCTTGTTCATATACCCTCTCATTTTAGTTTACTTAAGGCACTTAATCATATCTTTAACAAAAGAACACCGGGAGTTTAACCCAAGTACTATATACTTCAACTCTTTCAAAAGTGACTCTTCTTTAAACATAAAAACCTTTGGACAATTGATACCTTACAATCAATTTGCCTCTTCACATACTTATCTTATTTGGAGAAAATCTCTTCTCATTAACCTTTTATGAAGCTAATAAACCAACTTCCCATAAAGTTGTTATATTAACTCTATACCTTAGTAAAATCATACTTTTCCCTTAACCAAGGGACTTATACATTCTTAAAACGAAACAAGTCATTTTATACTCAAAACAAGTAAGAATACCAAATCGTATGCGTCTCGTACTACATAGTTTTATCTATTCATGCTCAGAGATAGGAAAACTTCACATACCTCTTTGGTCAATCCACTTGCCAAGTCCAAACTACCGCAAATAATATTTCAACCTATAATAGTCATGATACGTTTATTAACCTCTAATCTTAATGTAGAACAATCCAAGTTCAAAGTCACTAAATTCTAAGGAAAATTGGGCAGCATTTCCTTTGTTTCTACTCACTTTGCCACCTTTCTCAAGGCCGAATTTATCATCAAAACACCACATTTAAGGCTCAATCAATCCAACAATTCAAAGGGATTTCACACCAAAATTCTGCCCCAGGTTTACCACAATTCACTTAACAATTCTAAGGTGGTTTTAGGCTACAACATGCTCATAATTTCTTCTTAACCCATTCTTCATATCCAAACCACAATTACTTCCAGGCAATGACTCTCACTGCATTATTTGACGCCAACAAGATCTAGCTTTAGCAGCATGCAACACTAGAACTAAGTTTAAAGGAAGAAATGTTACCTTACAGTGTGAGCCAAAACTTATTCCAAATATTGCTAGCTTCCTTGCCAAGAACACTACCACAACAATGCCAACAAGCTAGCTACAAGCTTCCTTTTCTTGTTCTTAACTTTGATTTTTCTAAGGGTTTTTAGAGAGAAGGGAGCAATTTGAGAGAGAGAGAAGATGAAAGATAGAAAATGTCCAAGTCTTGGTCAATATATTGCATGCAACAGAAAATCAGATGGGGGACACTTGTCACCCTCCCATGGTCTCTTTAAAACAAAAATCAGATTTTCTAAGTTTTTCGCCCAATTTCCCGCCTCGGCGCATGCCAAACCTCCGCGACCTCTTCAGACTTTGGCGCGCGACCGCTGTCCGGGCAGCGGCGCTGCAACTTCAGCGACCCCTCGATACTTTAGGCGCGCGACCTGCATCCGAGCCGCGGCCTGTCGCTTTAGTCCAAACGCATTCTGTCCGATTGCGCCGAACTTGTAACTCTCATAACTTTCTACTCCGACGTCCTATCGACGAACGGTTGGTTGCGTTGGAATCCAGACTCAACGAACTACGCCCTAGGCCTTTAAAACACTTAGGAACTCTCAATGTACCGGGTCATAACCCGCCTCAAAGTTGACTAAAACCCGTCAATCGACGTCAACCTCGCCGGAAATTTTAAGTCTTACATACTTTCGTACGTTCCCATACGTAGGGTCAGAACTACGGGGTATAACACAGGTGCACTTTCCCTGCATTTTCTACCATACGTCTATTATGTAGACATTCTTGACTACCAACCATATGATTAGTCGCACATGTGTCTAATATCCATTTTATGAATGTATCATCAGTATTGAGTATACCTGCCATATTTACATTTGCCTTGGACTGTCCTGCTGCATTTGTATCATTGATCATGTTAACCCGTTGTTGTCTATGGCTTGGAGTAAACTGATCAATTATTGAGCAATTGTTGGTGGTGATTTGGTAGGACTTGGTTCTGAGTCTGCTTCTGATTCTGCCTTGCATAATACTGGTACAATGCATTGCATAATATTGGTTCTGATTCTGCTCTCCTTGTCCATTTTCTTCAAACACCCCTGTCACCATATTTGCCCTTTTTCCCTTTCCTTTGAAGTTTTCCGGATATCCATGTAGTCTATAGCAATCATCTTGTATGTGTCCTATTTTGTGACAGTAATCACACTTCATCAACTTGAGGTAATCTATCTTGAAATGACCCTTAACATGACAATAGTCGCACATCACATTTGGATTATATGGCTTCATTTGCTTCACATTTCCACTCTTAGTTGTGAGCATAACCATTGTCTCCATTTTGTCATGTACCATTCTAGACGATCCCACAACTATCCTCTGACTCTCCTCTTGATTAACCATTGTGTATACTTGATTCAAATTAGGTATTTTGGGCATCATGATCACCTGACTTCTAACATGACTGTAACTATCACTCAATCCCATTAGAAACTGAAGAATCATCTGATATTGTATATGATCTATGAATTCCTTCGACTTCGGACAGTAGTTAGGTAGTGGCATAATCGAGTTGTACTCATCCCACAAGTCTCTGAGTTTAGAATAGTATGTAGATTCTGGCATAGTACCTTGTCGCATAGTAAAGATCTCCTTATGCAACTGGAAGGTCCTTAAACTGTTGATCTTGTCGAATATGTCCTTCAAATCCTCCCATATCGTGTGCGAGTTGGAGTTAAACAACATTAAGCAAACTCTTGCTCACATTGCCCATCAACTAAGATACCACAATTGCATTACATCTATCCCACAGATTTGCAAGTTCCCCATCAAATGACTCCCTTCTAACTGTTCCATTAATGAAATCTATTTTATTTTTCTCAAGCAACACCAACTTCATCGCCCTACTCCACATCGTATAATTATTCATCTCATTCAGTACTACACCAACAATTAAGGATCCCTGTGCATCTGCTGGAAACAAATAAAGAGGATGGTTGTGGTCGATGACTGTGACTGTTGTTGTTGCTGTATTTACGATATTCTCTCCTTGAGTTTCCATGTATATTGAATTCCGTAATCACTTATATGTGATTCTTCAACTTCCAACACAGAAACTTCAATTCTCAACACAACACAGAAAGAAAATTGCTAATATTATGTTCAATTTGAACATTGACCTTTCTATTTCTTCAATTACTCAATTACTCGATCTCCTAATTGCATGTCCTCAATTGTGCATCTGGTCAAACAGTGACTAAGATTAATTCCTAATCGATCCAGACTCCAGTAACTAACCGATCAAGTTGAATCTTGTTGCATGCATCGAAAAAAAAACCAGATCTGTTTTCCTCTGAATTTTTCCATAGCATCGATCGATTGGCTTTGATACTATGTTGATTTACTTATTTACATATTGAATCAGACAAAGAAAAGAAGAAGAAAGAAGAAGAGAAGTAGAGAAGATGAGAGGCGGCGATAAGGAAGAGACGGTTATCGAGAGAGAAGAATGAGAGAGAGAGATTGTGTATTGCAGAAGAAATGAATATTGATTACATTGTTTTCTGTGTTGCAAAGTATATATACACACATGTTCTAATCAACGAATCAGTCCACTAAGAACCAATAATAACTAATTGGTCCACTAATAACCAACTAATAGCTATAACTAACAAACTATGAATTTACTTCTTCTACACCATTCTCTATGATACATAGGAAAAATTAAGTGGTTTTTGGTTAAAAAAAATAGTTTAAAGACTTTATGTGATACTTAGCAAAAGTTAAACGATTTTATCGTTAGGAAGATATTTTAGAAAAAATTGCGCAATAGTATTAGAATGATCATATGTAAAATTACCCTATAAATGAAAAGAGGGGAAAGATAGAATCAAAGAGTAGAAATAACACTTACGTTCCAAAACTTTTTCCAAGACTAATCACCGTACATCATTATTCTAAATACACTTACTAACATGCATAATCATCTCACTTTCTTCATACTATCAATACAAACAAAACAACATTACTGTCACAACAATAATTATGCCTCAGTCTTAAGTAAATTAAGATCGGCAATATGATCATCAATCCTAATCATCCATGTCGCGATTCATTTAAGTCCATCTTAGTTCAATATTATAGGACTATAACATTATCAACAAAATAGTTGTAAGGAGAATTAAGTAGAAGGGAATTTAATTAATAGGTCCAAAGAAAAGCTCCCATGGCAAACTTCCTCTTATGGTTGACATCACCATGAATAGGTAGTCCATATTGAGTAAGCAAACAATCCAGCTTCCATTCTGGCATACTCTCATACTCAGCCTTTGTGTACTTCGGATAATGTAATGGCATTTGAAAGCCAAATCCACAACTTGATTTGCCATTTGACCATGCCATCGACTCTATATTTCCGCATGATGTTCTGTTATTTTCGATCCTAACACAACCTGCCCTGCCATTTGATTTTACCTTTGAGTCCACACCAAAACTACCCATTTTTTATATATATATAATTATAATTTATATATGTTTCAGTTTGGAAATATAAGAACAAGGTGTGCTATTTATAGATGAAAAAGCGAGAGGGTTCGTTAAGCAAATTAAATGATGGTATTCTCGAGGTAGGTGTGTCGTATTTTTGTTATTTTAGGGTGATATGTTTTGATAGTAACGAAGGATATTATGTTGTTTGTCGATATGATTTATGGGGTTGGATACAAAGAATAGAGAAAACCAACTTGTCCTTTTAGATGTCAAGGATTAGGAAATATAAATTGATTTTTTTTTTTGACGAAGCGGCATGTGCATTCCTCTTTCAGTGCGACACGGGGATAAATTTCGTGTGATAGTGCAAACTACGCTACCGATTAACTACACTTGGCTACGCGTGTGTGACAGATTTCAACCGAAGGTTTATGCAGAGGATCGAACTCGTGGCCTGGTCATATTCTCTTCTTCACCAACTTATCTTTCATGGGTAATATAAATTGAATTGACAATTAATAAGGAGGAAATGATTCAATATGGGGAATTATCTGATTCACATAGGCATTCAATAATTCAATAAAAGGTTATTTTTTAAACAAAATGGAAATCACTAGAATGCCTTCAGAAGAAATAGAGTTTAACGAGTATTTCACTAAATGTAATTATTTGATAACTTTAACAAGCTATTAATTCATCAAAGTTACCAACTCATATACTTAAGGGTAGGATATTACCTATAGTTATCTTTTATATGACATTGACATTCAAATATAGTTACATGTTAGTCTCGACAAATAATCTACTTGCCCTTGATGTTATTGTCAATCAGAAAGTGGCTTATATAGGATTTTACACAAAGTGACACCGTCTATTATTGTTGAGTTTTTCCACATCGGTGGGATAAGTGTTTTTTGATCTCCGGCTTGGACAATCCTCCCTCATTTGAGCTAGCTTTTGGGGTTAACTTAGGCCAAAGATCAATTCTTTACATGACCCGTCCCAATTCATTATTTCCGATGTTAGGCCCCCTCTTATACTATTCACGCTCCAAGGCGTGAGGCGGGGTGTTGAGTTCTCCCACATCCGTGTAAGTGATTCTTGGTCTCCTTATATGGTTTGGACAATCCTCCTCCTTTGAGCTAGCTTTTGAGGTTGAGTTAGTCCAAAATCTATTCTTTACAATTATATCACAATTGAACTTGTAAGAAAGCAAGCTTGATATAAGATTGTTGATTTCAGGACATCACTTTATGACTCAAATAGATATTTACTTTGTATATACATCTTATCTTCAAGAAAAATATATTTACATATATAAATATATAAGAATTATTTTTTACAAACGACACTCATTTTTAAAGGGTGCGACTCAGCCACTAGATCAAGATTCAGATCAACATTAATGGCTACAATGAATAGCAAAGGATTAGGAGCAGTAACGCAGCACAAGTGGACTGACGGCTAAGATATACTCCAATAGTGTATTGAATGCAAGCAAGAAAGTAGATGATACTCTCATATGTTATCCACCACAAATATTCTTCTTAATGTAGACAACCAAAATGCATTGCAATTAAATTGTTGAAAGCATTAAATGATGATCACCAATTCACTATATTGTGGTGTATATTCATTCAAAATCACTATAATTAAGTGCTATGCCTCATACTTCCTAAATTTGTGATGGTAGATGATTGTCTGCCTACTTAGAATATCTTCAAGACCACACATGGTGGCTTGACTTTGCAAACCATAGGAGAGGCTCTGTGCATTAAACTTTATAACAACCATTAATAATTGATAACCTCTTATACATATTAAACTAAGTTGATGATGTAAACTTGTACGCTTAGTTCACTATCATGTATATAATTTTAAATCCTTTTTTATATATCATGTGCCTTAGATAAAAGGATATAAAGTTCCAGATATTCTGATGGATCCTCAAGATTTCCACATTTGCAGTGAAACTTTTAGAAATCATGGACATTCTTAATAACTTTTACAACATTTTGACCTGTAGTTGTATCTCTCTTGTATTCAGCTCATTTTATGTAGTTAGTTCGTTAAAAGGCTTCTAATAATCCGACCCCTGATTTTACTTAATTGAGATTAAAATTGTGTTTTCAACCTTTGGATACGTTTACATTTGTATATTCTTCTGAGGGTTATCGAGATGAAATTCGAGGGCTACGGGTGATTCAGTACATGTTGAACAATCACATTGTTGCAGATTTTCTGCTGGTGTCTGGTGCATGTACAATCACGAGACCAGACACCGTCGGTCCTGAAGGGATGAATGATTAAAGGGAAAATTCTCGACTTGACTACCACAGATCCCAAGGTGCATACATTCAATTTCTCTCCTCTACCACGATAAGTGCATGTTGACCTTCGCGATCGCAAGTAAACTTCCGCAATCGTAATGAAGGAACAAATCTGGTATATATATTCGAACAGAGACGTTCAGACCTAAACTATGCCTTTTATTTGTTGGAAGGTGGGAGGAGGGGGGGGTTGATGTGTGGGTTTTGATTTGAATCATTATCATTAAGAATTTAATTATCATCTAGGATGATTAATTGTACTCAACTTTGGTGTGATTTAACCATAAATTCATGAGATTTGGACATTGAATTTGGGGATTTGTACTCAACTTGTGTAATGTGTCCATCAAAATCATCTCCAAAACCATAAACTCTAGATTTGCCAGCATCCTCCCTAAAATTATCTCCAAAAGTCAGTTTGGGTTCATAAAGGGACGGGTCATCTATGAGAATATTATGTTGGCACATGAGATTATAAATGACACTAAAAATCAGCTACAGGTGAAAACATTGTGATCAAACTTGACATGGCGAAAGCTTATGATATTGGGATTTCTTGTGTTAGATGCTAAAAAAACTTGGCTTGTCTGACTGGTGGGTTCACATTATTTCCAACAATTGGTATTCAGTAATTGTTAATGGGGGCAATATGAATTTTTAAAATCTAAAAGAGGTCTGAGACAAGGAGATCCCTTAATCTCCTACACTCTCTTTCTAATTGCTGTTGAATTACTGTAACAAATGCTCAATGGGCTTCATGGCAGGAATGGATACATGGGTTTCTATATAAACACCAATGCCCCAAGATCAATCACTTATCATTTGCAGATTATACCATTCTCTCCTGCAATGTTAGCAAGAGGCCAATGGAGATGATACTGAGAACTCTGAAAATCTATGAAACTATCTCTGGGCAACTTATTAACAGAGACAAGAGTTGTTTTGCAGTAGCTTGCAACACTAACAATGTCAATATCAACAGGCTTAAGATAATTACTAGAATGACTCATCAGAAATTTCCTATCAAGTACCTAGGATGTCCACTCCATCACTGGGAAGAAGAAAATTATTCACTACTCTAATATGGTGAACAGGGTTATCAACAAGATCAGGAGATGTCACACAAAGTTCTTATCTACTGGGGGAAGGGTAATTTTGATCAGATATGTATTATTAGCACTCCATATTCACCTCATATCTGTCACTAATACTCCTATGGGAACATTAGAGCTAATTGAGAAATACATAACTAGATTTTTCTGATATATCCAAGAAATAAGGACCAAGCATCATTGGGAGGCTTGAAATAATTTATGTTATCCATACAATGAGGGAGGGACTAATCTTAGAAGTCTCTCAGATACTTACCTGGCTTTTCAAGATAAACAATGGTGGAATATGAGAACGATTAATCATTTATCGAAACAAGTCATGAAAGACAAGTACTTCAATATGGATCATTCCATAGTAGTTCAATGGCAAAAGGGTCAAGCTCAGAGTTGGAAGATTGATCGGTGTATTTTATATACACTTTTTGAGTCATTTTTAGATAGTCTTTTGCCCATTTTTGTACAAATATGTGTCGTCTTAGGATAGATTTTCTTTCTTTTGAGTCATAATGGTTTAAAGTGGCACATTGGCGAAAAGGAGCGAAAAAAGGGCAGAAACAGAGGTTTCAGAGCTCAAAAAGCAAGAAAGTTGGCGACCCGGGCGAAAGCAGGCGCCATGGCCTCCAACCGAAGATCGAGCGCCACGGCGCCCAAAGTCTGGCCGCGGGAGTTTGGCGCCACGGCGCCGATTCAGGCGGCGGGAATTTCCGCCAACCGAATGGGAATGGGCGAGGCCAAGGCGAAGGAAAAGTTTGGGAACGCGTTTTTGAGGCTATAAAAGGACCTTATCGAGAATAAGGGTTCCCACTTTTTGCCAATTCATCACAACTTGGAGATCAAGATTGGAGACTACTTTGTGTAATTTCTTTGTTCTTTATTTTATTTCTTTTAGTTTATGTTGGATATTAGTTTAGTTCTTGGCATGCGTATGGCTAGGAACTAACTTAATTTAGGAGTTTTCCATATCGAATCACTTGAAACTCATTCTTATGAATTAATCGTGTTTTGGTTTCTTATTATTGTTGAGATTTATTCAATATTTGTCTTGATTGCTTGGTAATTAATTGATCACTAATTATCATAACCTATATGATTTCTAATCGAAGCGAAAGGGAGATTGTGAATATGCTATAGTTGAATAAACATAGGTTAAATCGTGGACGAAAGTACCCCGATACTTGTGTAGCTTAATAGGTTATTGCTCTTAATCCTCCTTTATAGTCAATCTTGTCACCGAAAGGTAGAAGGGTTCTATATTGGGGTTGAGTGTTTATATTACCTTAACATGAGTATAAAACGGCTTAGTTAACCTGCTGTCTCAAAATAGAAGAAGAACCATAATTAATTGCATTAACAAGTAAGATGAGCGGTTAGTTGAGGAGATTTGGAAGCCCTATTTCCACCATATCTGAAGTAAAATAAAGTAATTTAGTCAGCATCCATAATTATAGTTATAAACAATTCATCAATTATCGGTTACCAAATAGATACCATAGAATAAAGGTTGATAATTGGAGACTAATCCCTGAGGACGATAACTCGGCCTTCTAGACTATATTACTTGTCACGACACGTGCACTTGCGTTTAGTGTGTGCATAAATCGCGCATCAAGTTTTTGGCGCCGTTGTCGGGGATTGGCGTAGTTCAATATCATTCTATCTATTCCTAATTTCTAATTTGGTTTTTATTTTTGTTTTTATTTATTACTATATTTTTCGCTTTTATTCGTGAAATCGTGCGCCGTGATCCGTTTGTTGATTTTGATTTGTTGCAGGCATCTAGTTTATGCGAAGGAGAAGAGGAGCATACACTTGTTCCCTTCAACCCAGAGATTGAAAAGACTTGCAAGCGAGCGGAGAAAGCATTTAATTTTGGCCTTAATAGCATTGGGGGGCTTGCAGAACAACAATGAGATGAACGAAGGGTTAGGCGATCATCAACCTAACCAAAGGATGCCCCGGAGGTTACCAATGGATGTGGAATAAAGGGTTCAGGTCCAAGCTGAGAGAAGCTTGGGAGATTATGTGCTGCCAAGGGTGAATGGAGCACAAACTTGCATCGAGCTCAAGATAGGAGCAAATAATTTCGAAATCAAGTCTGCGATCCTGAGTATGGTGCAGAATATTGTTCAATTCGGAGGGTTGCCATCGGAAGATCCTCATATGCACATAGCAAACTTCTTGGAATTGTGTGCAACTTTCAAGTACAATGGCGTTACTAACGACGTCATCCGATTGAGGCTCTTTCCCTTCTCACTCAGGGATAGAGCAAAAGTTTGGTTGAATTCTCTGCCTACATATTCTATATTCACATGGCATGAGTTGGCACAGAAGTTCTTAGCAAAGTTCTTTCCACCGCCCAAAGCCGCTAAGGTGAGAGGAGTTGAACAATTTTATCAAGGTGATGGAAGTCACTCTATAAGGCTTGGGAGAGATTTAAAGATTCTGAGGAAGTGTCCACATCATAGCATTGAGCTGTGGAATTTGGTCCATATTTTCTACAATGGGCTAAGCGGGACCACAAGAACTATCATTGACGCAGCTGCAGGTGGAACTTTCATGTGGAAGACAGCACATGAAGCCCATGATTTGCTAGAAGACATGGCCACCAATAATCATGTAACAGAGGACAGAGGGGTGAGTGGAAGAAGAAGCGATAGGAGTTTATGAGATTGATGTCATCACGGTAAATGCACAAGTTGCTCTCTTGACTAAGCAATCGCAACATAACACGATGTCGGTGAATGCAGTTCAAATCTTTGTTGAGTTGTGAGATGTGTGGAGGTCCTCATACCTTTGATAGGTGCCCGTGGACCCAACAACATCTCTATCGAGCAAGCGAGAATGCAGCGGTGGGAATTACCAAAGGCTCGAGAACAATCCCTATTCAAATACCTACAATCGGTGGAGAATCACCCTAACTTTTCATGGAGGGTGACGAGCGGCAGCAGAACCAGTTTGAGGCCAATATCAAAATCAACAACCATTCACTCGGGCCTCATCTTCACAATTCGGTGCACCCGCCAACAAGAAAAACCAGATGAGTTGAGAGCGATCGCTGACACTCACCAACTCACGAGACCAGTTCGGCAGACAAGATCCTCTATCGAGAATTTGGACGCGAGTGGGACAATGACAAAGATGGCAAACAACAGCGACGGCACTCTGCACAATGTCTGAAGATGAACCCAGAGAAGCAGTGCAGCGGTGCGGTGAAATGAAAGCGGTAGAAGCAGTTACGCCCACTGTAGTAGAGCAGAGAGGAGATCTGAGAGAGGAGAGGGTTCTCAAGACGCCCTATGTTAGAAAGTTCCCACGGTCGGTGAGGAATACACGGAGAAGATTCCTTACCCTCAGAGGTTGCAAAGGAAAGCAGTTGATAAGCAATTCTCCAAGTTCTTGGAGGTATTTAGAAAGTTGCACATTAACATTCCGTTCATTGAGGCATTGGAGCAAATGCCTACTTATTTCAAATTCATGAAGGAAATTCTTGGGAAGAAGAAGAAGCTGGCTGAGTATGAGACAGTGACATTGACAGAGGAATGCAGTGCCATCTTGCAGAAGAAATTGCCCCCCAAACTCAAGGATTCAGGGAGCTTCACATTGTCTTGCACAATTGGCAGGGTAATATGTAACAGGGCCCTGTGTGATTTGGGGGCCAGCATAAATCTTATGCCCTTGTCCGTTTTTAAGAGGTTGGGGTTGGGTGAGGCCAAACCAACCACTGTGAGCTTGCAGTTGGCAGATAGGACAGTGGTGCACCACAGGGGAATGATTGAAGATGTCTTAGTTAAGGTGGGAAAATTCTTCTTTCCTGCGGACTTCCTCATCCTTGATATGGAGGAAGATGATGAGATCCCCATCATATTGGGAAGACCATTCTTGGCAACTGGGAGAGCCCTGATTGATGTGGAGAAAGGCGAACAAACACTCAGAGTGGAAAATGAAGAAATGGTGTTCAAGGTGTTTAAACACATCGTTGAACCCCCAGTCATAAGCAAGTGTTTTGCAGTAAGCACTGTCAGCACATCGGTTGAGCCAGCACAAGACAAAGCAAGGGAAATAAGTCCGCCAGAACAGGTGAGCAACGCTAAACCTTCTCTTGAGAAAAAGGAGAAAAAGAAAATAGAAGGCGGAAGCGAAAAATGTTTATGAAATGGATAGGCTGTGGGGTTAATTTACCCCATGTCTCTTTATAAGGAACTTGCGTCCGGCTAAAAGACGTTAAAGACAGCGCTACTTGGGAGGCAACCCAAGGTTATTTTTTTTATGCAATTTAATTTTAGTTAGAACAGTCTCACGGAAGGTATTGTTTACATGTTGTGATGACAGGTACAGAGCAAAAAATTGGAGGATGAAAACGTGAAGAGAAAAATCGGCTCAGCGCCACGGCGCCAGTGAAGGCCGTGGCGCGGAGTCTGAAGCGCAGATTGTTGGGCGCCAGCTGAATCAGCGCCAGCTGAAGTTGGTCGCAGAAGTTTGGGCGTCGCGGCGCCGATTGCAGGGCCGTGGCGCCGCAACGAAAAATCTGAAAAATAAAAGAGCCCTAGAAACAGTTTCCCTCTTCCACTCTGACGGGATTTCTGACGTTATCTGTCATGCATTATCCACCGCCACCACTTTAAACCAAGTGTGTAAGTTGTCCCGTTTTTCTTGTATTTTTTTAAGTCTTGCACACATTGGGGACAATGTGTGATTTAAGTTTGGGGGGGGGGTGTCTTAATATTTTTGGGTCTTTTTGATTTGTTTTGTGTGTTTGTGAGTATTTTTGAGTCAATTTTTTTTTATTATTATTGATCATGCATGTTGTAGTTACTTGAAACGCCTAGTGAAGTAAAGTGGAATAATGTAATGGAATTAGAAGCAACCATCTGAACACTTAGGATAGATATGTCAAAAATTCATGAAATCGAACTATTTGGGGTATCTTGCTTGATTTATGCATTGTTAGTGATTAAACTTATGTGTCTGCTTGCTTGCTATTTGAGGCGAAATAATTAGGATATGCATGTTAGGGAGATAATTCAGGCATTTCTTTGTTAGCCCTTTCTTACCATTCTTGCCTATCTCTGACATTACAATTGAATCCCTAGTCAGCCCCTTTGAGCAAAAAATAAGATATTTTCTTTGACACCTTAAAATTCCATATTTGTGTCATAAGTGAAAAAATTGAGTTGTTTGGAATATAAAGTGTTGAAAAAGAGACAAAAGAGAGTGAACAATTTTGATGCACCCCAATGAAAAAGTAATAATAAATAGGCAAAAGCCTAAGTTTGGGGGTGTCTGTTATCCATAATACACCTCACTCTCTCAAAACAAAAGAGGGGAGAGATAGGTATGAAGTGAAAAAGAGAATCAAAAGAAAAGGGAAGAATCGAAAGCAAAAATAGCTTATGGTACGTAAGATTGAGCCGAAATGCCTATTTTTACCTACCCCTGCCTAAGCCCACATTACAACCCTGAAAAGACCTGAAGATCTCTTATATGTATATCCATAATTAGTGGAGAATAGCAAGTAAACATGTCATAGGATTTTGAAATTAACATGCACAGTTAGGTATTCTTACTTCCATTGAGCATGATTAAAGTGAATTTGCGAAATGTCTAACTTGATGTGTTTAGAATGCTAAAAATTCATGCTATATTTTCCTGCATATTATTCTGCTAACCTTCATGCTTTTCTAAGTGACAATTGTGCAGCAAAGTGATCGGTGTTTTTGAGTCATTCTATTTTCTTTTCCTTCGTGTCTTTATTTCTTTCTTTTGATCTTTGCTCGAGAGCGAGCAAAGGTTAAGTTTAGGGGTATTTGATCGGTGTATTTTATATACACTTTTTGAGTCATTTTTAGTTAGTCTTTTGCCCATTTTTGTACAAATATGTGTCGTCTTAGGATAGATTTTCTTTCTTTTGAGTCATAATGGTTTAAAGTGGCACATTGGCGAAAAGGAGCGAAAAGAGGACAGAAACAGAGGTTCCAGAGCTCAAAAAGCTAGAACGTTGGTGACCCGGCGAAAGCGGCGGCGCCATGGCCTCAACCAGCACGTCGAGCGCCACGGCGCCCAATCTGAAGCGCAGAGTTGTAGCCGCGGCTGATTCAGCAGCTGGCGCAGTGAATACATCAAATCTGAATGGGAATGGGCCAAGGTCAAGAAGGAAAAGTTTGGGAACGTTTTTTAGGCTATAAAAAGGACTTTCCTAGGTCAGAATAAGGGTTCCCACTTTTGCCAATTCATCACAACTTGGAGATCAAGATTGGAGACTACTTTTGTGCAATTTCTTTGTTCTTTATTTTATTTCATTTTAGTTTATGTTGGATATTAGTTTAGTTCTTGGAATGCATATGGCTAGGAACTAACTTAATTTAGGGCTTTTCATATCGAATCACTTGAAACTCATTCTTATGAATTAATGCATGTTTTGGTTTCTTCTTATTATTATTGAGATTTATTCAATATTTGTCTTGATTGCTTGGTAATTAATTGATCACTAATTATCATAACCTATATGATTTCTAATCGAAAGCCGAAAGGGGAGATTGTGAATATGCTATAGTTGAATAAACATAGGTTAAATCGTGGACGAAAGTACCCCGATACTTGTGTAGCTTAATAGGTTATTGCTCTTAATCCTCCTTTATAGTCAATCTTGTCACCGAAAGGTAGAAGGGTTCTATATTGGGGTTGAGTGTTTATATTACCTTAACAGGAGTATAAAACGGCTTAGTTAACCTGTTGTCTCAAAATAGAAGAAGAACCATAATTAATTGCATTAACAAGTAAGATGAGCGGATAGTTGAGGAGATTTGGAAGCCCTATTTCCACCTGAAGTAAAATAAAGTAATTTAGTCAGCATCCATAATTATAGTTATAAACAATTCATCAATTATCGGTTACCAAATAGATACCATAGAATAGAGGTTGATAATTGGACACTAATCCCTGAGGACGATAACTCGGTCTTCTAGACTATATTACTTGTCACGACACGTGCACTTGCGTTTAGTGTGTGCATAAATCGCGCATCAAAGATACTGCGTGAAATCAAGGAAGAAGTTAAAAGCATCATCATCTAGAAGGTTAGTCAGGGTGAGATATCATTTTGGTATGACAATTGGTCTAGTTTAGGACTTATTTGTCGATCAACACCAGTTAACATACCCTATAACCATATTAAGCTCAAGGAGGTACTCATCATTGGGGTCTGAAACTGGAATATGTTGCAGTTCAACCAAATGAGGAGATCAAGGCAAAGTTATGGACCTTAACATTATAATTTGACAATAAAATGAATGACACAATCATTTTGTCCCCAAATACATTAGGCTCTTTCTCAATCAGTTCTGCTTGGAACCTATTGAGACAAAAAGGGCAACTAATAACTTTTCTAACTACATCTGGCACAAAGATGTTCCTTTCAAGATCTCCTTTCTGACCCGGAGAGCTATAAAAGATAAACTATCTACAGAAGAGAGGGTTACCAAGTTCGGGATTGAAGTGAATGCAACTTTCCACTGCTGCAATACAAATAACACCATTTCAGAGATTAAAATAACTGATAACATGTTCAGTAAAGGGGAGCATGCAAGGAGAATCTGAAATTTCTTTACAGAAAATGCTTCTATTGAGCTGGTGAAACTATAAGATCCCTAAAATCATTGCAAAATTCATCACTAGTGTCGTACTACTGATCATTTGCTAGGAACTTTGAAAGTTCAGATGCAGCAAGAAGTTTGACAATATCAACCCATCATTTTATAGAACAAAAACTAACATAATTTCTATTATTTTTTAGATTATTAATAGAAGATTTGAAAATGCTAAAGTGGGAGATGCATGGAGCACAATATGCCAAGCTTGAGAAATAATAATTCAACATAAGACAAGCCTTATGGTTAGGTGGTTAAAGCCACTGGCTCAAATTATAAAAACCAATAGTGATGGCAGTTGCACTTAAGGATCATGTGGTGGAGGAAGCATAATCATAGATAGCCAAGGGAGGTTCATTTTTGCATATTCCATTGCCCTTGGACCTAGAACAAGTAACACAATTGAAGCAACAACTATGCTTTATGGAGTCAAATGGTGTGCTAACAATGATTTTAGAGTTGTAGTGAGTGAAATAGATTCTCTTCTACTTTCTAATTGCATAAAGAGGGAATGGAAGATCCCCTGCAAAATTCTTAGTTTCATAGAAGAAATACAGAGAATAGTTTAAGAACATAGATTTCAAATCAACCATTGCTTCAGAGAAGCTAATAGACATGCGGATGGGTTGGTCATTTTGAGTCATAGCATTGAAAAAATCCAGGTGTTTCTGTGGTCCGCAAAGTGGGTTTAGGGTTCTCAGAGTGGTTTTCATGGTTGGCTGTCTCGAATGTGCGGTAGGAAGTGCGATCCGCAGAACTGAACTGTGGTTCGCATAAATGCTCTGAAACATCGCAATCTGAGTTGGGACTATTGTGGAGCAGTGGTTCGCAGACCAGATTACGGTTCATATAATGAAAGTGTGGTCAGCAGAACGAAAGTGTTGACCGCAGAATGGGTCAATCTTCGAGGCTCCAAAAATCCTCTAATCACTAGCTAGAACTACAGTGTAGCTTTCCCATCTATTGTCCGTTGTCTAGTTCTGCGGTCCGCAGACCTGGTCTTTGCTGCACATCTTCCCTTTTTATGGCACTTTTGTCCACGTTTATGCGCTTTTGCTCATTTCTGGTATCTCGAGGCAAAATTCCTACAAACACAAAATAAATATAAAAATGACATTAAAACATACTTAAAAGGGCTAGAAAAGTTTAAGGAAAGGGTATAAAAACATGTAATTTCACCGCATCAGTCCTCAAAATTCTGGATGTTTTCGGATCATCCGGAAACTTTCCGTTCACGAGATAGTCCAAGAATTCACTTCTCCAGTCCCAAGTTAGGCTGGTTGAATTTACCTCGTCGTACCCGACAGGATCTAGTGTCGAATGCAACAACTGAACAACCTACTCAGTTTTGGAACCCTCGACTTTCATTCTGGAAGTTTGCGAGTGTGTCTGTCTCTCTGTGTTTTATTTCCAGGGTATATGTACCACCGTCCATTCTTGAAAACGAGACAAAAGCTTCAGGGCCTTTTCAATGTATCTTGACATGCGCTTTTCTTTGGTTTTGAACACTGTGGATTTGGTTCACTACCAGCAATGAGTCGTACTTGACTTCAATGATTTGTGAGCTTAAACATTGGGTCAGTGCCAAACCTGCAATCAAAGCCTCATACTCTACTTCATTATTAGTCAACGGAGTGTTATGTATTGCTTGCCTTAAAATTTCACCGGTGGGAGTTTATAACACCACTCCCAGACTGGTCCCCTTGACGTTAGAGGCACCATCAATATAAAGTGTCCAGATCCCGAGACTAATATAGCCTTTTTTTCCGTCGGTGGGGTTACTCCTGGATTAAAATCGGCCACAAAGTCTGCAAGGACTTGCGACTTTATCGGAGTCCGAGGTATATATTCAATATCAAATTTACTTAATTCTACCGTCAATTTATCCAAGCGCCCGGAAAGTTTGGGCTTATACAACACATTATTAAGAGGGTATGTACTTACTACAGCAATTGGGTGGCATTAAAAATACGATTAAAGCTTTTGCGACGACATTAGTAAGGCAAAAACTAGTCTTTCGAGTAAAGGGTATCGAGTATCGGCCCTTGACATTACTCTACTTACTTAATAGATAAGAAATTGTGTACCTTTTTCCTCCCGTACGAGAACTGCACTTACCGCTACTTCCGAGCCCTCCAGATATATAAGTAGTTGCTCTCCGTCCTTTGGCTTTGACATGAGCGGAGGACTGGATAAATATGTTTTTCAGGTCCCGGAGGGCCTGCTGGCATTCGGGCGTCCAAACAAAATCATTTTTTTCTTCAGAAATGAAAAGAACCTGTGATTTTTTCTGACGATAAACCTGCTCAAGGTCGCCACTCACCCGTTCAGATGCTGCATCGCTTTACATATTCAAGTGTATCCGGCATATCTTCGATAGTTTTTTATTTTATCACGATTTATCTCAACCCCCCTATGGGAAACCAAGAAACTCAAAAATTTCCCGGAGCCCACCCCGAAAGCACACTTCTTGATGTTTAGCTTCATGTTATATTTCCTCAGCACCTCAAAAGTTTTCTGCAAATGATTTCAATGATCTTCTGCACGAAGTCTCTTAACAAGCATATCATCTATGTATACTTTCATTGTTTTTCCTATTTGTTTTTCAAACATTTTATTTACTAACCTTTGATAAGTTGCCTCGATGTTTTTTTGTCCAAAAGGCATAACATTATAACAATACGTGCCGAAAGTGGTTAAAAATATGTTTTTTCTTGTTCTTCTGGGTGCACCCTTATTTGGTTATACCAAGAATATGCATCTAGAAAACTCATTATCCCATGTTCGACCGTTGCATCGATCATTTGATCTATGTTCGGTAGCGGAAATGAGTCTTTAGGACATTTCTTATTCAAATCCTTATAATCAATGCACATTCTAAATTTGTTTCTCTTTTTAGGTACTACAACTACATTTGCTAACCAGTCCAGATATTTAATTCTTGGATTGACCATATATTGAGTAATCTAGATATATCTTCTTTAACAAACCTATTGCAGAGTTCGGCAAACAAATATTTTTTCTGCCACACTGGAGGAAAATTGAGATCCAGGCCCAACTTATGAGTTGTAACTTCTAGAGGTACGCCTGTCATATCTTCATGAGACCATGCAAAACAATCAAATTTAAGAATTAAACTCCTGAGCCTGGGGTTAGATCGGTGCCCAAGTATACCTTCCTGTCAGGATTTTTCGGGTGTAGTGCAATCTGTTCAAGTTCCTCTACTATGGACTTGGACTTGGTAGCATCTGACTCATCCGGTACCTGAAAGTATCTTGGTAATTGGTACTGATTTGAAAACTCCTCTGGATAGTTTGATTCCATTTCTACCGGCGGAACCTGGTGAACATCTTCTAATACCGGCTCTGCTCCCTGTAATTGCTATTTAGGGCCTGTCACCACCTCTGGTTCTTGTATGGCATACATTTCCCTAGCAGCTGGATGCTCACTTCGGGTTTGTTGAATCCCTTCTGGTATATGAAATTTGACCAGCAGATGCAATGTTGACGGGACCGCCTTCATATCATGTATCCAAGGTCTTCCGAATATGAAATTATACCTCATGTCACCATTAATGACATAGAATTTTGTTATCTTTATGACTCCCATCACATTCACTTCACCTTTTGTGATTTCACTTGACCTATTGAAACATGAGAGGGTTCTAACAGCCGGAACTATCTTGCCTGACATATTCATTTCCTCCACCACTTTCAGCCGGATTATATTAGCCAAGATCCCGGGATCGATCAGAATTCACTTCACCTAAAAACAGTCAATAGGTATCATGACCATCAGTGCATCGTTATGAGGGAAGATTACACCGACAACATCTTCTTTGGTGAACGTGATAGTATGTTCGTCAGGTATCTCCCAAAATTTCTTCTCCCGAGTTACAAATATTTTTGTCTTCTTGGCCGCAGTAAATGATGTAGCGACAATCATCGACCCACCGCAGATCATGTTTATAACATGGGGTGGTGCAGCCGAATTTGATTTACCTTCAGCGGGAGGTTCCGCTTATAGTTGTTGTCAGCTCTCTCGCTCAAATATTCTCGTAGGTGACCCCTGCTTAGCATTCCTGCCACCTCTTCTCGTGATGTCTGCAATCCGCAAATTATTTTCGTGAGTGCCATGAAAGTCGCACCTGACGGACTGGTCTCTTTTGCTAGGATTAGATTGTAATTGCTTCGATGGTCAAGACGTCAAATGAGCTCTTAGTACCGCCACCATTTGTTCTTCGTCAATGTTGAAGTTATACTCGGATAATTTTGGGTACCCGACACCCTTACACAAGTTACCTTTATGGGACACTACAAGAAAATAGGTTTTTGGAGAAGGGACATCTAGTCGTTAAAGTCCAAATCTGGTCGCTATAAGTCAATAACGATTGTGAAAAATCCGGTCGTCACTCGCCGTTAAAAGTTTCGTCGTTAAAATTAGCGACGGATATTCAATCCGGTCATTAAAGATTCTTTAGCGACGACATAATTCCAGTCGTTATACGTCCTTTATAGCGACATGATTTTCCCTTCGATATTTAATCATCCGATCGTCACAACTCTTTAATGAAAACTAATTGGTCAATGCAAGTGTTTTTAGCGATCAAATTTTCCTTCGCTAATATGTATTTTAATAAACATATATAGTTACAAAATTATATTACTGAATAGTAATAATTAATTACTTCATATGCTTTTATACATAAGGACACATCCGAAAATAGAACAAATAATCAATATTCATATAAAACTTCACTGTTGTTTGTTAATACAAATAACTAAATCATCACATTACAAGAAAATAGACACGTTCAAATTGTATGACATCATTTTAGTTACTCCTAAAAATAGACAAAAATGTAGATATGTACATAAGACAACGTCTTTAAACCACCACTAACTAAACAAAAAAATTGTACTTCAACTTGCTTTGCACTTTCTTCAAAGATAGGATCTTCAGACTTCAAATTCTTGATCTGATAAACGAACAAGTTTATGTCAGTTTGGCTACAAGTATAAACCATCAAATTGAAGAAAGAGGAGACCTTAATATATTTTATGCTCAATCATCACACAAAAGATGCGTAAACTCTGTTCATAAAAAGAGTAGCAGTAAAGGAAAACATTACTCCATACCTGGACAATAAGAAAGAGAAGGAAAATAAGGTAGAAAATGAAAGGAATAACATAAAAACTTCACAAAAATTTGATTACATAAAGGGGCGGTACAAATAGAGACTTTGGATTCTCACCCAATATGAAGAATAACAAGAAAATTAGAAGTACTTGCAAGCATCTTCCTTTGAGATATTGGGCAACAATATTTTTTAACAGTGTTTAAATTCATTGCTGGTGATAACTAACATTTTACATTTCACACTAAGCTGGAATAACCTGAAGAGAGAGTTATTAGGGGAATTTCAGAAAAATAGAAAAGCATGATTGAATACGAAGTACTTTTTCATGGAACGAGGAGGAGAAGAAGCAACATGGAGCTAAGATACCAACAGACAAAGAATGAGGGCAATAGCTTGCTCATTAGATGATAGCGAAGCCTTTAGTGGCATAGACGACTAAGCATTTGATCCCGAAGCATATGAGGTTCAGGCTGAGAATGGCTGTACAAATGAGTATGTATAAACAGAAGCATGAAATCTTCTTCACCTAATAAAGTACTCCTTGTGTTTCCATTAACTGATGGGCTCTCGGTTTCGTTATGTTTAGTTGAATATTTCAACCATTCACTTGATTTTGTTTTGATAGGTAAATATATTACTAATCATGCACCAAATATTTAATTGATCAGTGACAGGAAATGGGGAAACAGAAGCTTGTTGTTTTCTGCCAGAATTAATAGGAAGGGTCTTGCGTAACTGAATACATAATACATGCACCTTTTCTAGCTCTAAAATGCATTGAATTAACTAGATATTCCTTAATTCATGCCACATCGTAATTGTTCCTAAGATAAAAATGATACTGTTCCCTTCATCTAGGAAACAAAATAAGACATAACAGGGGATTGATTAGATAAATTGTGTGCCAACTACATCATCATTAGGCATAACATAAGAAGTGATGTTTAGATCACAAAATCACATTGAACTATTTCATGTTACATATGTAATGGCTAAGATTATGTTACTCAGATAACCGTGAGTGAGACTTACTTGGGTCGTGTTGTAAAGGCCTGGCTAAACCTATTGATGGTACAAGTGAAATTTCAGCTTCTAAATTTTGATTAATTAAAATTAACGCCCCAGGTATCATTTCGTGTTGTTTCGTATATGAGTCTCTCTTCAAATCGGGCTTATTACTACCGGGAAAACAAACGAAATTATCCAATTTCAAGAGCCTAAAAAAATAAAATCATCAAAATTAAAAGTTAGTAGTTCCCATAAAGCACAATTTCAACTCCATAAACAACATAGGCTCTCCACTAACCGAGGGATATTTGTGGAGAATTTTTCATATTTTGAGATCAATATTCAATAAGAGATGTATAAAGAGAACTCAGTAATCATCAATATATATTATAAAGCTAGGAATAAAATAGGTGATGTGGCACGTCTCTTTGACCAAAGGATCCTATTTATCTTTTTTTTTACTTTTTGACTTATTTTTTTTAATTATTTTATTTTAAAAAGTCATCTCCATAACTCATACCTCTTTATTTATCATAAATTCTAATCTTAATTAATATTAATAATAACCATAACCTCCAAGCCTTTCATGTTCATAATCCCCAATTGTTTAATGTACAAATTTATGACATCTTAAATCACACCAATTTCTATTCATATAAATTTGTTTCTAGCCATGTTGGTCATCCTCTATCTTTGTTGTGCAATAGTCATCACCAATATAGAGCAATTTTTGGGTTCTTGATGATATGAATGGAGGAATTTTTCAAAAAATTATTTCAGTTTTCTCTTTGCTTCTCTTTTTATTTTTTTTAGAGAATTTGATTATGCTATGTTGACAACATAGTCCTTATTTCCACTTTAACTCATAATTATTGTATTTTCTAAAGTATCATTTGCTTAGTTATTTTTTTTTGTGTTCTTTTCTTTGTTGGCGAGGTTAACTTATTATGTCTCCATGTCAGGATATTTAAAAGTGAGAGCCGGGAAAAGAAGCCTACGTATACGTGCATGCAACTTAAGGAGGTAAGTAAATGTCATTTCGTAGTCATGTGAATCAACTTATAATATACCTAATGAAAGAGTATGAGAACGTAAAGTTAGTTTGTAATTTTCAAACTACAATTTAATTCATAGGAGGTTATTTATTGATATGTAAAATTGTAGTCTTCAAGATAAAAGTCCTCAAGTTTTACGAATTTTCATAAATCATTACGACCATTTGTTGAATCTATACTCTTTAGGCTTACTACTTGAAAAATGTAGAAATAGTATTGGGTTAGAATAAAATGATTTAATAATAGTATTTGTCTCACCCTTTCTGCCCAAGAGGAGAGGAATTGTTGTTCACTGGACATTTTTTCAACATTTATTTATTTTTAATCATTTATAGAGAAGTGAATTATTAGTGTTGGTACGAAATATTTCTTTTTTTCTGGCTTAAAAACATGGCAAGGGGTAGTCATAAATGAGCAGCGGTAAGAGAAGTTAGTCAAAACATAAATATTTTAAGATGTTTCATAAGATTAATTTAACCACAGGTAAAAGGAGAATTGATTTAATTATATTGTAGAAAGGTTAATTATTTCGAAGGATACGAATGCGAGAAAAAAAAGGAGGATGAAGAAAAAGAAGAATGTAATACAATTTGTAACTTATGATATATTCATAAATATTATTAATTATATCTTTAAAGAATAATTAGATATGCATAATTTAAGACCATGATTAGATCGTAAAATCTTTTAAAATAGAAAGGGTGCAAAAATTTGATAAAAAGGCAGTTAACTTCAATTTTAAATAGCGCTATTCGAAACGCAACAATATTATTTTACGAGGCGAACACAGATGATAGAATTTTGATGTTTTGAGCTCTCTAAACTTGCAATGTTATTTGTGCAAAAATAATTATTTGCAAGGAGGATACAAAACAAACAAAACATCTAAAAGAAAAGGTAAAATTTGAAAAGGTCTTATAAAATTATAAGAGCAAAAATCATTGATAAAAGTTCTTACAAATAATTTTCGACAAACATTGAAATACGTTCGTTGATGCCCTTTATCGGCAAGTGACTTTTATGTACTAAAAATGTGGCAAATGAAAGAGGAAGATAACCATTTATAACCATGTTATTTATGAAGTAAATTTGGATATTTAATATAACACATAAATTATGAATTTATAAGATATAGTTAATTAAGATAATTTAATTTTTGGCATTTTCTATAAAATTAGTAGAAGGAAATAGGCAAATCAACTTGATTATTTTAAAGAAATATAACTTCAATTACTAATTTTTCCGAGGGATTGGAAAAAAAGGTAAAAAGTATATGAAAAGAGAGTAGGTAAAAGGGAGCTGAAAAATAATGTTAGGATGAATATAAAGAAGTTATTACATAAGAAAACCATTAAGATGGGAAATGGAAGAAAAAATAGATAATCAAGAAAAATTACAAAAAGAAAAAAAACTAAAGAGAAATTTCAATAATGTCAAGAAGGTAATGAATAGGTTGAATAAAGATATACAATGCTGTCAATAAGGACGTTTCGCGAGTATTTGACTCATGCTCCTTTAGGCTCTCAAGTTTTTTTTTTTATTTGGAATCGCGTTAAGTCGAATTCCTATTACTGAATTATTTGTAACTGTATATTTACAATATACAATATGATCAAACTAAGGATGGTTATTTGTTTGATATTGAATTGAGTTGAAGTGAGGTTTAATTTTCATTTGTCATCAGCTTTGAAAATATTATTAGAACAATAGAGGTGTTACAATTGAAGAATATAGAAAAGATAAAATTAATTGATGAACAAATATTAATGCTTTTTAATTAGATTTTTTTTTATTATTTAGCTATAAATTTTACTTTAATGACCGCGCGCAGCTCGAACTAATTCACTAGTTAGAATAGAAATTAAGAATTTCTGAAATCTCTACCATAATTGAAATGAGATTATCGAACTTAAACTATGGAATAAATAAAATCAGCAAAGAAGAACAGAGGTAAACTTAAAGACAGTAAGTAATGTTCCCAAAAATGTTCTGTGACATGAACTGGAACATTAACAAAAACGCAGAACTAAAAACTGAGTTTAAGATGCAGCGGAAATAAATCAAGGACACCCAAGATTGTTTTTCATAAGTTCTATAATTGTATATAACTTATAGTGGTCTCATGACCAAAAATTTATTGTATAAAAATTATACAATCTTACAAATCCCTTGAGAATGAATAGTAATCCGTAAAACAAAAAGGGATTAAAAAGAAGTTAAATCCTAACTTCTAAGCCTGAAAAATCTATCTAAAATAGAAGTGAAAAACACCCTATTACAGTTGCTTTGAGTTGAAAGAACACTTATAGATCAAAGAAAGCAATTCGTAATTTTGAACAAGTGTAATCACAAAAACAGGCTGCTCGATCCAGCTGTGTTTGAGGCAATATTTGAGACGTCTCAGATCTGAATTTTGTTCGCAAAACCGGATGTTGAAACCTTGGAGTGAACCTCTATTTATAGTTGAGAGTTCACGAGAGGCTCCTTGATTCTCGGTGGAGGTTGAGCGAGAATAGGGTTGGTTGGAGTGTTCTTCACCTTAAAACTCTCACCAGATTTGACTTTGTCTTCCTGAGAATGCTCCTTCCGTTATGCACTCTCCTTGGACTTGGTCTTGTTAAGTATTATCGTGTTTTCCTTAGCTCCTAACCAAGCCAAACATTCACGTGATAAAATCTTCTCAGCTTCAGAATTTGCTCGTGAAGATAGGCAAAACTTTTGCGTAAATGTCCTCGGATGTCACGACATTTGGGATGACATTTCTGCTTTTACTTAACACCAAAAAGAGACATGTTACGGAAAATGTTAGGACACAGAACCTAACACTAACAATCTCCCCCTTTTTGCCTTTCTTCACAAAACTAAATAGTTTAATGATTTTATCACAGGCAAATATCTCAACCTTCAACCTGAAACAGTTATAAAACACGATATATACACTATGTGCCAGTAAGTTACTCGAATCAGAGTATGATGCAAATGTGAGTATACATCTAAAAGATTAATGCTTGAAACCATCAATATACACATAAGCGATTATAGAATAGATAGCAATATATAAGCGTATTAAAATGTCTCAAATGTCAAGCCAAATAACTCTGATCCTGACTAAAAACATTCAACAACTGCTACTTAGCAGCCTAAACACAGCAACCTCAGAGCTGTTTCATCTCCAGATGTCTTCTGGTTTCATCTCCCCCTGTATCAAGATCCCCTCTGGTTTGAGCATTCACCACATCGATTGCTCACTGGACTGCACCCATCTCCCTTTTTGGGAAGAAAGCAAAAATAGGTAACGTTCCCAGCTTCCACGGGGCTTTTTGTACTGGTCCACTCTGCGATCGGGCATTGAGCTTTGCAATCTCTTGCACCAGCCAGCGGTTGTCAAGGACGACTGTGAGATGTTATCGGAGATGTCTGGGACATTTCTGGTAACACTAGCACTTCCAGCTGTATTCGTCCATGGAAGATCAATGACTCTGCTCTTGCTCTTCAGGATCGTCTGATTAACGACGTATACTTCAGGTTCTTTCCAGAGCAGATCCTGCTTAGGGGCTTGGAATCCCTGTGAGGTTAGTACCTTAAAGATCAATGAGGGAAAGGGAAGGATGATACCTGTGTCCTTTTCTGCCATATTTACAATCTGTTGAAAGATTGTTTTTCCTATATCAACACTAAAACCTTTTCCTATTTTGTATAGGAACAATGCTTGTTCAAATGTTACAATTGATTTGTTCAAAACCTGACCAATTGTGTATCATTAACTTGTGCAAAACGACAAATAAAGCGATGAGTTTGGAGGTTGGACACCTTGAGACCCATTTCTTCACAACTCCATGGTGAGGTATGAAATCACCTCATCCTGTCATTTATCACTTTCCATTACGCCTTTCATCATCATTCACTCTATTCAAACATTGGTTAATTGTAGTCGGTGTGAAGTCATAAAATTTGTTATAGAGAAACACTTTCCCAAAGTGTTTCGACTTGGGTTTCTCTATTTTACTCGTTAGATTTGCATAAAATAACTTCACTACCTTGTCTACATAAGGACATTTGTTATTTACCGAGTCTAGTAGATTTCTTGAAGTGAAGAAATCCACCAGACCATGGCTACTACAAGACACAATGTCCAACACCTTCTCGGTTCGAATGGCTCGACCGTTGAACCAAGACCAATGTTTTGAGTGATTGGCTGTTAAAAACTTGGGAGAGAAAGAGGTTACCTCAGACGCAGATTCAGAGCTACTGCTTGTTAGACCTCGGACACTGGAATCTGAAGATGATTCAGAAGATGTCACAACATTTTCAGTGACATCTTGAGGGGTTGATGATGATTTTGTTTCCCCTGAAGCATGACCAGATTTCTTGAAATAAAACTTCTTCAGAGGGGTGTCGTCTGGAATCTCATCTTCTCATTTGGATTAGCGGTTGTGAATGAAGGTGAAGCAGGAGATTCAGGTTGGGACTCAACCGAAAGAGTCTTCTCTGAATCAGCAGAACTGGAGCTTGAAGAGGGAGGAGTCGCTGACTTCTTCCTTTTGGTGGAGGATTCACCACTGCCAAAGGCCTTCTCAAAGTTTCGGACCGATCTGCGAGTGGGAAAAGCTGCTTGATTTGTCCTCTTTGGGAGGATGGAAACATCCGGTTTCATAAGTTGATAGGATTATTTGTCTCCCTGGATAGGCGATTTCGGAGGTTGTTGGAAGACACTTATCACGGATCTGTGCGATGGTGGACTTGTGCTCGTTGGAGAGTGTTCGGGTGGTGGTGACATTTTGGTGACATGGGTGAGACATCCGTTGGAGAGAAAGGGAAGAAGAGAAGGAGAAGTTAGGGTTTTGGGGTTTACGAGGAATGGGAGTAGTTTGTGAGTGCAGTTATACCCGTAGTTGCGGTATGTATGTGAGGGCGTTAAATGCGATAGTGCAGCAGAAATTTTGAAAAGAAAGAAAGATGTGAGTTTTAGCGGAAAAGTTTAGGTTATTTGTGAAGAAAAAGGTTCGTTAATGGGAATTGGATTCCCAGTTTGGTATTTGGACTTCATAGATTATATTAGAATTTTGAGATTTTATTTTGGAAATGGTCACGTGGGGCCACGGAGAAATTCTGGTTTTGTAGGGCTTTGTTTTTGAGATTTCCATTATTTTGGATATTTCGGAAGACGAAATATTCAGGCGAATCGGGGCGACACGTGTCACCCGTGTGGCACCCGGCGAATTTACCTTTGTGCACACACGATTAGAGTCGTCGTTTTTCGGCGAAGCGTTTTGCATAACTTGCGAGGAAAATTCCGACTATGTCGTTTTGTATTTTGCGGATTTTTAGGCGGCGGAACATCTTTGGGCAGCGAGAGGGTGACACTTGTCACCCTCAGTAACGATTTGGGTAAGCGAGGGCGTCTTCGCTTGTTTGTGCCTTGTTTTGGCCTTGTTTGGTGCATTGTTTTGTGGAGTGTTTTGTGGAGTAGGGTTTAGGGTGCATGGCTTGATCTTGGCCTTACACTTGCCTTGCGTGGCTTGATCTTGGCCGTTGGTTGGCCTTTGGTTTTGCTATAAATACCCCCTTATGTTGATGAACTCTTCGTCCACAAATGAAACCTTCCAAGCCTAAAATCCCTCCCTCCTCTAGTGTTGAGTTCGTCCAACTCATCCCCTCTTTTGAGAGTCTTGGCCAGAACTCCTCCTCCCCTTTGTGGTGCCTTGGCCAGTGGGTACCACTGCCTAGTTGTTTTAGTATAATACCCTTGTAGTGGTATAGAAATACTCCTAGTATTGTTATAATGCCCAAAATACCTTAGCCTTATACCTTGTAGTATTCCAAAGATACTCTTTACGTAGAGTCAGAATACTACCTTTTGTCCTTTTAGTCTCAAACGAAACCACTGGAAATCTTCATAGTTGGTTGAAGTATTTGAGTAGAAGTTAGTTAGAACTTCTAAGGGTTGTTTGGAGTGGTTTGGGCGCGCATTGAGCTAAACCTTGCTCGGGATCGACATTATAACTTGGATAATTTTGGGCTTATCGAGGTAATTATCTTGTCCCTCTATTGTAATTGGAAATTACATGTTTGTTAGAATATAGTTGAAGTATACTATATATGGAACTATACTTAGTATTAGTCAATGTCTTTTGACTTAAGCCTGAAGAATAAAGAATCGCCCATTGTATTTACATAGGGTGTGTGCGATGAGACTTGTGTAGAATTGTACACGTCCGGTTAGATGTGTAAACCCCCCCCCCCTGGTTGGCTTGGTAGCCGGCCTCGATAGAGGAGGAGATTTCTGTTGTTGCGGGGAGGTCTTTGCCAATTTTCTATAGAAAGATAGAAACTTGTGTTTTGGGGTTAATAGGCGTTTGTGACCTTTATAGGTGAAAGTACTAAGAGTAGCGTATTACTCGAGGAGTGGAAAGGGAGCAAGGTTGTAGTACTTGGAGCATTTTGCTTATTGTCGATAAATCGTCGCGAGGTATGTGAACCTCTTCCTATCTTTTCTAGCATGATTGTTGTGAATTATGTAGTGCGGTAGGCGTCATGTGCTAAGTGATTTGGTTGGTTTAAAACATAGGGTGTTATAATAGCTTTATGGGAAGTTAGTTATAACGACGCATGTAAGTGAAAATGGTTTCTTGATGTTAGAAGTTAAGAGACTTGATCTTATAAGATAAGAGACTTAACTTATTTGTTTTAATGTGGATGTTTGTGTGAAACCTCATTCGTGAGTAATGAGTACTTGGTTTTTAAAGGGATAATGTTTCTTGATTTGGGAATCGAGAATGTGTATCGACAGGACCAACTGCGGCGTTAATAAAGGAAAATGTATTGAATAATGATGTGTTGTATTAAAACGGTGAAACCTCCATCTGCGTAGAAGCTAAGATGAGACAAAATGATATTACATTTTCTAGATCATGGCTTTGTAATAAGATCGTTATAAACAAGAATAAACTACTCACATATATGACATATGTTACTCGATTGTTCTAAAAGGAATCAGTGATTAAGTTTGGGAACTATGAAACCATTTGAAAATGAGAAGCTTGAGTAATTGAAACTAGGCAACCTGGAACTTAGGAAAAGAATGTTGTTACTTGATTTTGAAAAGGAAGGTGGGTTGGTCATTCTAATACTACGTATCGGGTGACTTTTATAAAAGTAATGGATCTCTTTTAAAAGAACTTAACGTATGTAGTACTTTGGGGTTAAGAACCGGACTTTGGCGTAAAATGAAAGTACTTTGAGTTGTGTGAAACTTGCCTATGCTTGTTGTTGTGAAACTTGCCTATGCTTGTTGTTGTGAAACTTGCCTATGCTTGTGATGATAGCCTTTGTTGTGCAAGTGTGGTATTTACGTATTCTGGCGTCTCGATAGAGGCGGTCGACTTATTGAGAACTTACTTGGGCGTCTTTGGCGGTGATGGAGAATTCCACGGGTATGTTTCCATTTTGATTCTTGTCTTGTTGTTGATGTCACATGGGCGTATACTCTGCCGTCTGCGTCGGGCATGCGGCGTGCGGTCGGGTTGATTACGATATATTGTTATTGTGGTTACATGGACATGTCTACACCGAGGTAGAATTAGGGGCATGTGGCGTGCGGCGAGTTGATCACGATATATTATTGTTGATGTCACATGGGCGTGTCTACGAGGTAGAATTAGGGGGCATGTGGCCGTGGCGATGGTATTATTGTTGCATCATGGACATGTCTGCCGTCTGCGAAATTAGGGGGCATGCGGCCGTGATGCGAACATGATTGATGTTGTGGGCGTGAGACCCATAGTTATATTTGAGTGATGACTTGAGGCGTGAGTCACATTTGGATATATGCTTTTATGTTGTGAGCGTAGTTTGGTTATCATACATGTCTCTGCTTTATATAGACTAGTATGATTTCATTCTGATATTTCTGATTTCACATACTTGGTACTGTTATCTTGACCTCGCCCGGGTGGCGTATAAAGAGGCGAGCCTCACTCGGGAAACGAGCGGCAGTGGCTCTCCGTTCGGGTTTTATGTATATCTTGAAGGCAACCGTTTTGGTTGCTTTGTTTATTATTATATCTCTTGTTTCATGACTCATGTTTTATTTTCATTGGTTTTCTCGATGTTGTATCACTAGGGTGCGGGGTAAGGCACGATGAGGCGGGCAGTCGTTACAAAAGTGGTATCGAAGCGATTAATCCTCGGAAAGTGTCTGACCGTGTCTAGTAGAGTCTTGATTATCGGTGTGTTGTGCACCATCTATAATCAGGAGGCTATAGGACATTTAGGATTGGTTTCCATTCTTCTCATTACGAGATCGTGCCTTAGAGGCTGTGTTGTAAGTTGGACCCTCCGGCGTATCTCGTTTTTACGATTATGCCTCGCGCAAGGCAACGAGCCGGGAGGCAAGGCGGCCGAGTGCTGCTAGTGAGATCTGAGAGAATGCGAGGCGCGAGCAGGCAGTGACGAGGTTGTGCTTGAGACGGCGGGTTTTGTGGCGCCCGGCCCAGCGAAGGTTAAGCGCGGCAATAGGCTTTGAGACGCGATACGAGCCTCGATCCGCGATGCAGGCGAGAGAGATGGGTTACAAGAGATGGCCCGATTCTTGGCGGTCGCATGGCGAATATGAGATAAGTGGATCTGGCGGATTCGATTCGATGCACGATGGTTCACCGGCGAGATAGTTTGAGGCTCAGGACTTCTGAGTTGTAGCCCGCCAGAGTTTTATGGGTGAGGCACGAGGATGATCCGCGAGTTCATCCGGCGATTCTGACGGATCATGAGTGATCGAGGCTTGAGACCGAGTCGGTGGTCTTAGGTGCGCGTCGGTGCGATACATGATCGGGTTTGATTCGTGGGAGATGTCGGGAGAGCATGCGCTTCCAGGATATGGGGCGAGTTCTCGGAGGCATTCGCTCACTTCTTGCCTCCGAGCGAGGAGCACGGCCGACAAATTTATGATCTTTGAGGCAGAGGCGTGCAGTTCGAAATCTGGCGTGAGTTTGACTCGTTGGCTCGGTATGTCCCGCTTTAGTGGCAACCATGGAGGATAGAGTGCACCGCTACGTCACGGATTAGATGATTACTTAACGAGAGGCTTGTTCGGGTGTAGCTCTTGTAGGGCATGGACATTGCCCGCATGCGAGCTCATGCGCTAGGATGTGAGTGCGGAGGTCGGCGGAATGACACGGATCGCGAAGAGGCGAGGACATCGGGGTCTTTTGGCGACTTCGGCGGGTGCCTCGGCGAGACTAGTTTTGTACCCCGCTTTGTCTGAGTGGTCCTCCGTCTTGAGGCGGTCGAGCTCGAGGTTGAGTTTCGAGGAAGTAAGGGTGTTGGCGGATCGGTCACCCTACCGGTGTGGTCGATGTGGTAGACCGCATTTGGAGTGTCGTGGTGCGGGGAGCTTGTTATTTTGCGGCCAGCGAGGCCATTTGCGAGGAACTGTCAGGCCAAGGGTATACGGATGTTACGACTCGACCCTACGGATCGATGGGTGGTTCGCCGCGCCTACGATTATCGCCTGCAGTGGGCTATGATTAGAGTGGGCGGTAGCTTGGTATATCCTAACCCTCTAGAGTTTTGGTATGCTTGTTATGATGGTCTCATTATTATGTGCTATGTACGAATAGCGTTGTGTTAATTATGAGTTAGAAAACATGCTTAGTTGGGAGGATACGTATGGGGGCATGGTAAGTGTGAACCTTAGACTATGTCACGGTGAGACCTTAGGGGTAAGGTCGTCTTGAGTTAAAGATTTATTTTAGACCCTTATCGAGTAGTAGTATCGTGGGATTTATTTGTGTGATAAGTCCGTGGGTAGTGTGAGATGGAAGTGGTAGCTTTCATGATGTGAATTAGTAAGATTGTTCGGATCGGGAACAAGAGTTTAGCGCGGTTGGGGGTCGGGTTGAGGACCATTTGCGGGTCAACCCGTAACCGGTTTGGGGTGGGGTCAGTTAGGTGGTCGCCGGTGGTAGGGTCACGAGGATGCTACGCCCAAGTTTGTATGATCATCGTATGAGTTCGTGGGCGCGTTCGACCGAGCGGTTCGTAAAAGGCGGGAATGGCCTTAAGGAAGTTTGAGGTTAGTAAGATGACCAAGTTTGGAGGTAGTGACTCGGAGATTTTGAGAGCGGAGTAATGGTGAAGTATGGTGCGTCTTGGGAGAGTTCAAGCGTTCGAGAAGGCGCGGCGAGTAAGGAAAGAAGAGGGCGTATGTTATTTCGTGGCGGTGTGGCGTTGGCAACTTGTTAGAAGGCGTTATCGTTATTCGACTTGAGAAGGAACATTCGGGACGAATGTTTCTAAGGAGGAGAATGTTATACCCGTAGTTGCGGGGTATGTATGTGAGGGCGTTAAATGCGAGAGTGCAGCGAAATTTTGAAAAGAAAGAAAGATGTGAGTTTTCGACGGAAAAGTTTAGGTTATTTGTGAAGAAAAGGTTCGTTAATGGGAATTGGATTCCCAGTTTGGTATTGGACTTCATAGATTATATTAGAATTTTGAGATTTTATTTTGGAAATGGTCACGTGGGGCCCGGGAGAAATTCTGATTTTGTGAGCCGCTTTGTTTTGAGATTTCGGTATTTTGGATATTTTGGAAGACGAAATATTCAGGCGAATCGAGCGACACGTGTCACCCCGTGGCACCCTTGGCGAATTACCTTTGTGCCTGACACGATTAAGTCGTTTTTAAATGAAGCGTTTGCATAACTTGCGAGGAAAATTCCGACTATGTCGTTTTGTATTTTGCGGATTTTTCGAGCGTGGAACATCTTTGGGCCAACGAGAGGGTGACACTTGTCACCGCCAGTGGCGATTTAGGTAAGCGAGGGGGCGTCTTATCCTTGTTTTGTGCCTTGTTTTGGCCTTGTTTGGTGCATTGTTTTGTGGAGTGTTTTGTGGAGTAGGGTTTAGGGTGCACTTGGCTTGATCTTGGCCTTACACTTGCCTTGCGCATGGCTTGATCTTGGCCGTTGGTTGGCCTTTGGTTTCTTATAAATACCACTTTATGTTGATGAACTCTTCGTCCACAAATGAAACCTTCAAGCCTAAAATCCTCCCTCCTCTAGTGTTGAGTTCGTCCAACTCATCCCACTCTTTTGAGAGTCTTGGCGAGGCCTCCTCCCACTTTGTGGTGCCTTGGCGTGGGGTACCCACTGCTAGTTGTTTCGTATAATACCCGCTTGTTGTGGTATAGAAATACTCCCTAGTATTGTTATAATGCCCAAAATACCTTAGCCTTGTACCTTGTAGTATTCCAAGATACCTCTTTCACGTAGAGTCAGGAAATACTACCTTTTGTCCTTTTTAGTCTCAAACCAGAAACCTAGGAAATCTTGTAGTTGGTTGAAGTATTTGAGTAGAAGTTGGTTAGAACTTCTAAGGGTTGTTTGGAGTGGTTTGGAGCGCACGGAGTGGAGCTAAACCTTGCTCAGGATCGACATTATAACTTGGATAATTTTGGGCTTATCGAGGTAATTATCTTGTCCCTCTATTGTAATTGGAAATTACATGTTTGTTAGAATATAGTTGAAGTATACTATATATGGAACTATACTTAGTATTCGTCAATGTCTTTTGACTTAAGCCTGAAGAATAAAGAACTGAACTGAACTGTATTTACATAGGACTGTATTGCAGTAGACTTGTGTAGAATTGTACACGTCCGGTTAGATGTGTAAACCCACACGGTTGGCTTGGTAGTGGCCTCGATAGAGGAGGAGATTTCTGTTGCGGGAGAATCTTCTTAATTTTCTATAGAAAGATAGAAATTTGTGTTTTGGGGTTAATAGACGTTTGTGACCTTTATAGGTGAAAGTACTAAGAGTAGCGTATTCTACTCGAGGAGTGGAAAGGGCTAGCAAGGTTGTAGTACTTGGAGCATTTTGCTTATTGTCGATAAATCGTCGCGGTATGTGAACCTCTTCCTATCTTTTCTAGCATGATTGTTGTGAATTATGTAGTACGGTGAGCGTACATGTGCTAAGTGATTTGGTTGGTTTAAAACATAGGGTGTTATAATAGCTTTATGGGAAGTTAGTTATAACGACGCATATGTAAATGAAAATGGTTTCTTGATGTTAGAAGTTAAGAGACTTGATCTTATAAGATAAGAGACTTAACTTATTTGTTTTAATGTGGATGTTTGTGTGAAACCTCATTCGTGAGTAATGAGTACTTGGTTTTTAAAGGGATAATGTTTCTTGATTTGGGAATCGAGAATGTGTATCGACAGACCAACTGCGGCGTTAATAAAGGAAAATGTATTGAATAATGATGTGTTGTATTAAAACCGGTAGAAACCTCCATCTGCGTAGAAGCTAAGATGAGACAAAATGATATTACATTTTCTAGATCATGGTCTTTGTAATAAGATCGTTATAAACAAGAATAAACTACTCACATATATGACATATGTTACTCGATTGTTCTAAAAGGAATCAGTGATTAAGTTTGGGAACTATGAAACCATTTGAAAATGAGAAGCTTGAGTAATTGAAACTAGGAAAAGTGGAACTTAGGAAAAGAATGTTGTTACTTGATTTTGAAATGTAAGTTGGTTTGGTCATTCTAATACTACTGGTATCGGGTGAATTTTATAATAGTAATGGATCTCTTTTAAAAGAACTTAACGTATGTAGTACTTTGGGGTTAAGAACGGACTTTGGCATAAAATGAAAGTACTTTGAGTTGTGTGAAACTTGCCTATGCTTGTTGTTGTGAAACTTGCCTATCTTGTTGTTGTGAAACTTGCCTATGCTTGTGATGATAGCCTTTGTTGTGCAAGTGTGGTATTTACGTATTCTGGCGTCTCTCGATGAGGCGGTCGACTTATTGAGAACTTACTTGGGCGTCTTTGGCGGTGATGGAGAATTCACGGGTATGTTTCCATTTTGATTCTTGTCTTGTTGTTGATGTCACATGGGCGTATGTCTACACCGTCTGAATTCAGGGCATGCGGCCGTGCGGTCGGGTTGATTACGATATATTATTATTGTGGTTACATGGACATGTCTACACCGAGGTAGAATTAGGGCATGTGGCGTGCGGCGGGGTTGATCACCCGGTATATTATTATTGATGTCACATGGGCGTGTCTAGAGGTAGAATTCAGGGGGCATGTGGCCGTAGGGGCATTGGTATTATTGTTGCATCATGGACATGTCTGCCGTCTGCGAGTTAGGGGGCATGCGGCCGTGATGCGAACATGATTGATGTTGTGGGCGTGAGACCCATAGTTATATTTGAGTGATGACTTGAGGCGTGAGTCACATTTGGATATATTTGCTTTTATGTTGTGAGCGTAGTTTGGTTATCATACATGTCTCTGCTTTATATAGACTAGTATGATTTCATTCTGATATTTTCTGATTTCACATACTTGGTACTGTTATCTTGACCTCGCCGAAGTGCGTTCATCTGCGAGTAGAAGTACATCGATCGTGGATCCCTCTTAGGATCACGATTGACGTATTAGGAAGCTCCGTTTCTTGGAGGCTTATCTTTTAGTATGTGTTCCTGAGTTGTAGGTTCTTGTACATTCGGGGTATGGCGGGGCCTGTCCGTCATAGTCGTTGTAAATCTTAAGTGCAGTAATCTTGTTGTGGCGGGGTTGTAAAGATTAAACTATTCGAGTTTTATGTATATCTTGAAGGCAACCGTTTTGGTTGGCCTGTTTATTATTATATCTCTTGTTTCATGACTCATGTTTTATTTTCCGCTGGTTTTCTCTGATGTTGTATCACTAGGGTGCCCGGGGTAAGGCACCAGTAACGGGGCCCGGAACGGGTCGTTACAAGGTCGGTGACTTGAAAGAGGGATTCATCGTGGGTAATGTACGAAAATTTCGTTCCCACCTTTTTTTTTTTTTTTCCAGATGAAGTTTCTTTGGAAGTTTAGTATTTAGTGAATGGGTATTTATACACTTGGCAAAAACTATCTACATAAGTGTTTAATTTCTATACAAAGACTAGTTCCTAAGGTTTAGAGGTTGTTTCAAAATAGACATCAAAAACAAGAGAAATTTTTCAACAAAAACCAACTCAACATTAATCGACACACGTCTTTTGAATAATCTGGAAATCTGAGTGTTATCAGAAATGTTAGCACATTTTGTGTAACACGGGAGTCATTTTCTTATAGGAACAGCAGTTTCGGCAACTAAACAAGACACTTTAGAGAGTTTTGTCTCTAAATTAGTGGAACAATGTATATTGAGTCCAAATAGATAAGATCTTGTGTCTATCATTATAAGTATGTTGATACTCGTAGAATAGGAGCAGTATCAATTTTGTGGGCTTTGTGACATTTTACAATTGCCGAGGAATTTAAGGCTTTGCCTTATTTTTTTTTTTTGATACTCCCTTTTTATGATTTTTATATCATCGCAGAGAACGGTATCATTTTAAAAGGTGTTCCTTTGAGAAGTCATGACCCGTTAGAAACACAAAACAACTTTAACCTTCTGAAACGAAGCGGTTCAGTTTTACCTTTGGATGAATGTTACCACAAATGTCAAGGACATTTGGATATACACTGTGATGTTGATTTTTATATTGGCGAGAGGCAGAGAGTTTTTCAAGTTTGAAAACCTCTCATGATCTAAAGCTTTTGTAAAAATATCAGCTAGTTGATGAGAAGTGTCGATATAATCGATTCTAACTAGCTGTTTTTCAACCAAGTCTCGAAGAAAGTGATGTCTTTTATCTATATGTTTTATGCGAGAGTCTTGAACAGGATTTTTAGATATATTGATGGCACTCGTATTATCACGATACAAAACTAAGATATTTTTTGAAACACCATAATCGTCTAACATGTGTCTTAGCCATATTAATTGAGAGCAACAACTCCCCGCTGCTACATATTCAGATTCAGCAGTTGAGAGTGAGACACAATTTTGTTTACGACTGTACCAGGAAACTAAGTTATTGCCAAGGTAAAAACATCCTCCACTAGTACTTTTTCTATCTTCCACATCCCAGCCCAATCCGAGTCACTATATCCTATTAGATTAGGATTAGTGTCTTTGGAATACCAAATTCCCAACTCGCGTGTCGTGACATATCTTATGACACGTTTGTGACGTTTAAGTGGGAAATTTTAGGGCATGCTTGGAATCGTGCACACACAAACACTAAACATAAGATCCGGGCGACTCGCGGTGAGATACAAAAGACTACCTATCATAGATGCGTATAAAGTTGGGTCAACATTCTCCCCAACCTCATCTTTGGATATAGTCTGGGTTGATCCCATCGGAGTCTTCATATGTTTGGCATTCTCCAATCCAAACTTTTTAACCAGGTTTTTGGCATATTTGCTTTGTGAAATGAAGATACCCTCCTCATTTTGTTTTATCTGCAAGCCTAAGAAAAGGTTAGTTCCTATCATGCTCATTTGAATGTTGAGGACATAAACGACAAAAGTCTTAAGATGAGATATTGAAGTCGAACCAAAAACTATGTCATCTACATAGATTTGAGCAATAACCATATCTGATCCATGGTGTTTTATAAATAAAGTACAATCACTACACCACGTTGGAAACTAAATTCGAAGGAATTGAGTTAAGCGACCATACCGTACGCGTGGAGCTTGTTTTAGTCCATCTGAGACCTTTTTAACTTGTATACATGTTGTGGATGGTGAGGATCTTCAAATCCTTTGGGTTGTTCAACATATATCTCCTTATCAATATATCCGTTCAAAAAGGCACCTTTCACATCCATTTGGTGAAGAGTTATCTTTAAACAACAAGCTATGGCAAGTAATAATCTAATTGATTCAATTCTAGCTCTTTGGAGCAAAGGTTTCATCATAGTCGATACCTTCGACTTGAGAGTATCCTTGAGCCACTAGTCTAGCTTTATTTCTAATACTTGATTCCAGTTAAATGATTTATTCTTAAAGATCCATTTAGTTCCTATTACATTAGTCTCATCAGGGCGAGGAACTAGATCCCAAACCTCATTTCTGGTGAACTGTTCTAGTTCTTCTTGCATGGCTTGTATCCACCAACTGTCTTTTAGTGCTTCATTAATGTTTTTAGGTTCCAAAGTAGAAACATAGCAAGATTGACTTACCTTGTGATGTATGGTGGACATACACGCATACCACCATGTCTCGGTAATTTTTGGCTCTTTTCTCCTTGTTTTTATTCCTTGAATACTTCTCCTATTACATTGCTTGGGATGGTTTCTTCGATTACGGATGAGGATCCTGCGTCTTGAATCACGAAGTTCGATTTGAATCCTCATCGAACTGCGGTGTTCATCTTGATTCACAGTGTTGCTGCAGATGTTGTGACATTTTGTGTAACATCTGTATTTTCTGTGGTCTGCCCCTCCTGTATTGTTACGACAGCATCTGTTACTGGTGTATTTCCTGTATAATCTGCATTATCATCAAAAACAATGTTAACAGATTTTTGTACGGATTTGGTTCGAAGATTGTACACTCGGTAAGCATGACTATTTTGAGAATAGCCTATGAAAATTCCCTTATCACTCTTAGAGTCAAACTTTGCTCGATTATCTCTATCATTTAGAACATAGCATACACACCCAAAAACATGAAAGTAACGTAGATTTGGTTTCTTTCCATTCAAGATCTCATAGGGTGTCATTTTTGTTCCTGGTCTAAGATAGACTCTATTAGAGATGTGACTTGCAGTGTTTAGGGCTTACGCCAAAACGTTTTGTGATTTTAGAACTTAGCATGACTCTAGCCATTTCTTGTAGGGTTCTATTCTTCCTCTCTGCTACACCATTTTGTTGGGGGGTTTTGGGAGCAGAAAATTCATGGAAAATACCTTTTTTCTCACATAATGTAGAAAATTGATTATTTTCAAACTCCTTTCCATGATCAGATCTTATCCGAAAAATAGAGGAATGATATAGATTTCTAATTCTAGAGTACAATATTCTAAACATGTCAAATGTTTGTGACTTTTCTTTCAAAAAGAATATCCAAGAGTATTTTGAAAAGTCATCTACAATCACAAAGGAGTACCTCATGCCTCCTAGGCTATCTACCTCGATTGGACCCATAAGATCCATATGTAAAAGTTGAAAGCAATGAGACGTACCTGAGAATTGTCCATCAATCTGAACAACTTTGTGAGGGACACGGGTTTGCTTACCTTTGAGACAATCTTCACACACCACGGTTTCACTCATAGGACTTAGTTTAGGAATGCCTTTTACCGCCTCATAAGATATCAATTTTCTAAGATTGTGGTAATTGACATGTCCTAGTTTTTGATGCCACAATGTTGTGTCATCAGTCCTAACACTATTACATACCTTATGTTCTCCGACAAGATAACAATTATCACTTGTTCTTGTAACTGTCATTATCGTTTGTTAGTTTCATCATCTGTACATGCATGTTTATTGAATCTTACCTCTAAGTTGTCATCACACGCGGTTGGCTTATACTAATTAGGTTAGCCATCAGACCATCAGCGTCACGAAGACATTATTGATCTTTGGAATTCGGGGCATGCGATTCCTCTTCCTATTATCTTACTCTTTCCACCTCCTCCATATGTAACATTTCCTCCATTTAGAGCTTCGTAGCTCTTTAGACAGTCTTTTGTTCTGTCATATGGCGGGAACGACCAGCTGTCAAAGTACGCGATCGAGAGATATTGGTCTTTAGTGCGGTTATGGCTACATTACAACTTGTTTTCTTGATGGGAACCCAACCCTTTTTGTTACCTTACGATTCTTGTAGATAGAGAGTCTCTTAGAGTGTTGTGCGAAGTTCTTGTGGCGATTCGGAAGACCTTTTCTTTCCGAGTTTTAGTAACTTAAAGCAAAAAGGTTTTAAATGTCAGATTTATTACAATAATTGCACACATAGTTGCTACCATTCTACAGTTCATTTCCCCATTTTTAACAAACAAGTTGGAGCATAATGTATTGATAGGATTCTTGTACCCCAAACCAGTACAGTGAGGTTGACTAACACTAAGGATTTCATCTAATTTGGAGGTGCCTGTGTTAAGCTTTTTGAAGGTTGCTTCGGCCAGATCCAACTTTGCACTTATCTTTCCGAATTCAAGATCTTTTTTGGTAAGAGTCACTTCCAGTCGGGTAATGGTACTTATCAAATCTGCATTCTCACGAGTTAGAGTTTTCACCTTTGATTCAAGTTGATTAGATTCAATGATTAAGTCCTTGCAAAGGGCTTGCAATTCCTTAATCATATCATCCTTAGAGTCTTCTTGAGTCTCAGGTTTAGAATCATTTTTTGAAATAAAGCCATAGAAGCAATTGACATCTGAAGAATTAAAAAACTCATACCTGTCTGCTGTTGCTGTATCTGCAGATGTTACAGCTGATGTTCCCGGAAATGTCATGACATTTAGTGTCTCGATCGGCTAAACCTTCATCATCCGGAGAATGTTCAAAAACAGTGGCCAGCATTGCTTGTGACTCTATTTCTGTATTCTCTTCCCCTTCACCTTCATCATCACTTAGGGAAATCCATAGACTTTTGCCAACCTTTCTTAGAGTGTTTGCACACTCGTTGGCATAATGGCCCCATCCCGAGCAGGCATGACATTGAATGTTGTCGAGCTGCTTGGGATCGAACCTGGTTCGGTCAGAATTTATTCTCCTAAGTTGATTGCCTTTTTGTGCGGTGGGAAAATTCTTGGTAATTCGTGGATTGAGTCCTTGGTTTTGGTGCTCCTTAGACTTAGATTTATTCTTATCTTCGTTGAATCTTCTTAACATCGTATTGAACCTACGAGTAAGAAGAGCAACGTTGACACCATCCCCAATTTCTTCAAGTGTTTCATCCTCTTCATTGACTTCTGTCTCTAAGGATTTTGCTTGAAGGGCAACATCCTTGCCTTTGTATAAAGACCTTTGATTTTCCATGTTCATCTCATATGTTTTGAGAATGCTCATTAAAGTATGTAGGTCCATTGTGGCAAGGTTGTGTGCTTCTTCAATCGCACAAATCTTAATGTTGAACTTTTCAGGAAGAGATCGAAGGGCTTTTTCAACAAGTTGATTGTTGGTCAATGGAGAACCAAGAACTTGACATTCATTAGAGATATCAATCAACTTTTCAAAATAGGTTTTAATATCCTCCGATTCCTCCATCCTTAAACGTTCATACTTACTCATGAGCATGCGAAGCTTCGTTCGTCGAACACTTGAGCTACCTTCACAATGAGTTTGTAAAGTATCCCAAGCATCCTTGGCAGTAGAGCAATTTTGGATGAGTTTGAACATATAAAGATCAACCCATCCGAAAATAGCATTTAGTGCCTTTTCGTTGAAGCCTGCACTATTAGTTTCTTCGAAAGTCCATTCGGCCTCAGGCTTGACCAAAATGTCGTCTTCCTCGTCCGGTGGAAGCATAGGAACAGTGTATCCATTTGTAATAGATCTCCATGCTCTAACATCAATGGATTTGATGTGAGAACGTAGGTGAATCTTCCAATAAGGATAGTTTGATCCATCTAAAATAGGAAGTCTACCAATATTTGGATTACCCGGATCCATAGTTAAGTAAAAGGACCTTAGCACTTATTATGTCAAGTGTAGGCTCTGATACCACTTGAAATGAGATTATCGAACTTAAACTATGGAATAAATAAAATCCGCAAAGAAGAACAGAGGTAAACTTAAAGACAGTAAGTAATGTTCCCAAAAATGTTCTGTGACATGAACTGGAACATTAACAAAAACGCAGAACTAAAAGCGAGTTTAAGATGCGTGAAATAAATCAAGGACACCCAAGATTGTTTTTCATAAGTTCTATAATTGTATATAACTTATAGTGGTCTCATGACCAAAAATTTATTGTATAAAAATTATACAATCTTACAAATCCCTTGAGAATGAATAGTAATCATTAAAACAAAAGGGATTAAAAAGAAGTTAAATCCTAACTTCTAAGCCTGAAAAATCTATCTAAAATAGAAGTGAAAAACACCCTATTACAGTTGCTTTGAGTTGAAAGAACACTTATAGATCAAAGAAAGCAATTCGTAATTTTGAACAAGTGTAATCACAAAAACAGGCTGCTCGATCCAGCTGTGTTTGAGGCAATATTTGAGACGTCTCAGATCTGAATTTTGTTCTGCAAAAACTGGATGTTGAAACCTTGGAGTGAACCCTCTATTTATAGTGGAGAGTTCACCCGAGAGGCTCCTTGATTCTCGGTGGAGGTTGAGCAGAATAGGGTTGGTTGGAGCTGTTCTTCAGCCTTAAAACTCTCACCAGATTTGACTTTGTCTTCCTGAGAATGCTCCTTCCGTTATGCACTCTCCTTGGACTTGGTCTTGTTAAGTATTATCGTGTTTTCCTTAGCTCCTAACCAAGCCAAACATTCACGTGATAAAATCTTCTCAGCTTCAGAATCTGCTCGTGAAGATAGGCAAAACTTTTGCCAGAAATGTCCTCCCAGATGTCACGACATTTGGGATGACATTTTCCTGTTTTTACTTAACACCAAAAAGAGACATGTTAAAATGTTAGGACACAGAACCTAACACTAACAATAATAACAAATAACTATACAAGAGGTGAGTTAGGGCACCTATTAGTTATTACTATTTACAAATGTTAACTCCATAAGTGGTCTACTTAACCTTTTCTAGGTAAGGATTCTAGTTATCCTAAGTAAAGGGTTCAGACATCCTTTATGACCCGTTATACACGGTTACCGACCAAACTAGGTTATTACTAAGGCATTATGAAAGGTTAAGATTGAGCAGTTAATTATTACTCACAGAATTATTATGAATAGTCCAAGTATTTAAAGTGGCTGAAGGTAAATTCTCAGTTAATGATTTTTAAGGCCCTAGATAGACATAGACTTAGGCATTGAGCGGATAACGGTTCTTGATTTACGTCCAAGAGCATAACAATCAATAAAAGCATGTAGATATAGTTGATAACACGTAAAGCATATATAGGGGAAGCAAATAAAGTGAAGAACTAGCATGACAAGCTAACTGTCTAACCAATTCCCGCCCATAAAGTCCCAGTTACCGCTAATTTTGATATCCTTGTTCTTGTACGAAGAGCAATAACAATAGTGTGTGCCTGATTTGGATGGCGTATTAAACTACTAAACTCAACATGTTTCTAGCAAGCTTCCCTAGGTAGCGGTGACATCTCGCAAAAGAGAACAATCTTGGTTAGTAGAAATGTGCACCACCTTCAAGGTGTGGCGTTATGACATAAACAAAGAAACCTAAACAGCCAATCAAAATAGAGTGAAGTAGGGCATGTAAGTACTTAAATTTAGGACTGGCCAGTGGGCCGGGCCGGGCCCACCGGGGTCGGGTTAAGCGGGGTCGGGGCGGATAAAAGGGGCGGGTCGAGTGGGGCGAACTGGCGGTCGGGTCGGGCGGGACCATAACGTGTCCCGTCCCGGTCCCGGTCCCGTTGGGTAGGGGGTCGGGACGGGACGGGTCGGGCGGGTTTTGATTTTATTATTTTTTTTAATTTTTTCACTAAATTAAAAATACTAAATTACTAACAAAGTAACATTAACATATACTTGTCATATAGTCATATACATATACTATAATATTATAGACTTATAGTATTATAATTATAGTATTATACTCATATAGATAATATATTTATAAACTATAACAGTATAAACTATAAAGTATAAACTAAATAATTAAACAAAGACAAGAAGAGTGTAAAAAAAGCATCCCAAGGCTGTTTTTGTGCCTCTTATATTATTAATTATTGAAATATACAAGATTCAAAATTACAACATTGTAGTGTACTGTTGTTGAAATTTTTTGCAAAAGACATAGAAAAATTAAAAAATTGCAATGAAATAAATTACCAATTTGAAAATATTTTTTCTAGTTTCTTTATAATTTCTTGTGGTTCTTCGGTTGGAATTGGTATATCTTGGTCAAATTGTTCCACGTCGCTACTCATGCCTTCAGATAAAATGTCGTTGTAGTTGTCGTCTTCTTCTTCGTTAATCTCTGGTTGACCGCACCTCCTTCGCTCCGCTCGTATCCAATCTCTGAATAGTACCGCCATCTCCAAGCTGTCTCCGGCTAATGAGTGTCTGTGCTCTCCTATTTGAAATCTGCCTGCAGAAAAAGCGCTTTCAGAAGCGATTGATGACGCTTGAATGTTCAAAATATCTCGGGCCATCATTGAAAGTGTCGGAAATGTCTTCTCATTCTGGCTCCAATATTTCAGCAAGTCTTCCTTTCCTTCTTCATTGATAACTGCTTGGTAAGGTAAATTACCTGCAAAACAAAAACATCGAACTCGCTAATTTGGTTAGTACTGGTACCACCGCACATTCTATTTCTGAGGCTTTGATAGAACTAATACTACTAGCCCGAAGCGTATGCCTTTTTTAGGTGTTGAAGAAGAAGAAGATGGTACAAAAGTCGGTTGGTTACTAGCACTTTCTTCTTGGTAATGCCGATATACTTTTGCATTCATCTTCTACGCTATTCAACACTTCTTCTAGCGTTAGTTCAATAGGTGGCTCAACATTTAAATTTTTGGGAGTTGGAGGTGGTAGTACGTCCATACAGTTATAAATATTTTCAATAAGACTTTTACAACCCTCTACTTTAATAGTCGGGTTTAATACAACACCAATAATATAAATAGGGGGAATAGGAATAAAATATTTCTTTAATTTCATAAACATTTTTAATAGGTATGCAGATAAGCGAGTTTTTCCATATATTCTTTAAGTAAAAATATTATAGCTATATAAAACAACATAGTTGAAATAGTAGGATAATATAAAGTAGAAAATTCTTTTGTTGCTCGTTGAAAATTTTCTAAAAATACAATAAGTTATCTAATTTTCTCCCAATCATTATCCACAATCATATCATTTGGATTTTGATTATGGGCGTTAAAAAATAAAGTAATAGGTTTTCTATAGTCATAAGCAACAACTAGTTGGTCATATAAAGAATTTCACCTAGTTGGTACTTCTTCGGGAATTTTTCTGTAAGATAGTCCACAATCGTGGCAAGTTTTTATATTCTTTTCTCTCATTGAATTCTATTATTTTTAAAAATAAAGTGTATAGCAAATTGTATTTTTCAAGAATATCTTGAAAAAGTGAAAGACCATCCTTTACAACTAAGTTATAAATATGACACGCACATTTGATATGAAAATGTTTTGGAAAAGAGAGTTAAAACATCTCTTAAAATACTAATAGCGTAATTGTTAGAAGATGCATTATCTAATGTAATACTCATAACTTTATCGGTTATTAGTAATAATCATAACCTGAATAAATATTTTACGAAATAAACTCACGATGTGCCTACTATCTATATATCTATATGCTAAAATACGTTTTTGCATAGACCATTTATAATCTATCCAATGACAGTTCCGTTAAATAATCATGGCGTTAGTACTACGACTATATCGAAGTTAGAGCGACTTTGCAATTTAAATGATATAATGCATAACGTAAATCGTTGATATTCATGCAAATTTAAATACATCTCTTTTAACAGTTGATCTAGGAAAACCTTTATAAGCAGGATTATACATATCTCTAATATAATGAATAAAACCAGGAGATTCAGGAAATGAAAAAGGCAAACCCTCCACAACAACTAATTTTGCTAGTGATTCCCTATCTTTATGTTTATCGTATTTAGGGCTCTGACTCCCCGTCATAGGGTTAATTTGACCCTGTACTTTTTCCGAAACAGTATGTGAACCTTGTTCCGATTGAGAGGACGCTTTCTCACCATTTTTTTCAATCATGTATTGGGCATGCAAGGCTTTGTGTTTTTGCAATAGGTGTCTTCCTAAAACCCCCGTCCCCATGACCTTGTCCGTTTAAAAGAATAAACATTTTTACAAGTTTTACATACAACTACTTTATTAGCTACGTCCCTGTCAAAATATTTCCATACAACTGATTTTAATGGTCATTTTGCCGGACCTCGTCTCATAGTAGGGGGGATAGGAGGCATTTCATTAGTGGGTGTATCATCTTCATTAGTAGGTGTATCATCATCTAGGGTGTCATCTAAATTAAAATCTTCTTCAATTTGAGGATAATCATTTGTGTCAAGATCATATGGTATTTCAGGAAACATTTCAGGATCTATAAAATCATCTTGTCTAGGAATAGCTGGAACAGGAATACTAGAAGAAGTACCCTTGCCCTTGTTACCACCCCTACTAGAAGAAGCGACCACTTACCCACAGCGTACCTCTTAGTCCTTTCATTTTAATTATGCTAATAAATAGTTAAAGATAATGAAATTAAATGTGCTAAATGAAATAAAGACAAAATAATAATTTAATGAGAGAACGAATGTACCAAACGTCGACGTAGAGTCGACGTGTAATCGAGAGATTGAAAATTGAACTTTACTCGATAGATAATCCTCAAGGTAGTTGCCAACTTCACTCCCAATTCTCAAATTAATAAATAGATTGAATATGTAGACAATGTTGTATAGAGATTGATTGATAATTGATTGAGAGATTAGAGAGTAGAAAGATTTGTGAAAATAATAAGAAGAGGAATGAGGTATTTATAGTTGAAAAATTGAGTTAAAGTGTAAATATAATAACTTAGGGGTTAAAAATAAATATAAAGGGGGTAGGGGGGTTGGGGGAGGGGGGGAGGCCTAAAATGGCCGTTGTCCAACGGCCAAAATGTAAAATAGCCATTGACAACGCGGCTATTTTACGCAAAGGAGGGCCTGGGGCGGGTCGGGGCGAGTGGGCGAGATCGAGGCTGGCGGGGTGGTCGGGCGGGACGGACCTGTCGCCTCAGTTCGAGCTCCGGTCCGATTTTTTTATAGCGGGAGTCGTGTCGGTCGAGTCGGGGTAGGTAAGTCGGGGCGGGGCGAGTCGGTCGGCACGGCTTCTACTTAAATTTAATAATCCACGGTTGACATGTCGTATACAATCACACTACAACAAAACACTTCTAAAAGGGCGAGTAAAGTCGCCCTCTTTGTTTTGAAAATCGCCCTCTTAGATCAAAGGGGGTGATTTTTAGTCGCCCTTAAATTCGTCTTATTACGTCCGTTGTCTTAGATCAAGAAAGACGATTTTTTAAATCGTCGCCCTTTTTGAGATCCATCCAAAAGGGTGAGTGTAGTCGCCCTATTTGGTCCTTACCAAAGGGGGGCGACTTGACAAATCGCCCCCTTTGGTGAGGACCAAATAGGGCGACTACAGTCGCCCTTTTTGAGATCAATAAAAAGAGCGACTAATTTGAACCACACCAAATAGGGCGATTTTCTCGCCCTATTTGGTCCTCACCAAAGAAGGCGACTTGAAAATCGTCATTTTTTATGTATCTCACAAAAAAGTGACTAACTGTAGTCGCCCTTTTTAAATTAAATGCACCAACTGGGATTCGAACCCTGGTCTGAACTGTGACACTGTACTATACTACCACTACACCACTAGTTATGCAATTTTAATTGCCACAAATACACCCCTGCCAAGAATCGAACCCGGATCTCCTCCGTGGAATTGTATCATTCTACCACTAAACCAGCCATCAATACTTGTTATATTTATGCTTCTCATAATCATAAATTCCTTGGATTCGGATCCGAATATTTCAGATATCCAACAAATCGGATATTCATAATTTTCGGATAATTTCGGATTCGATATTTCGGATATCCAAAAAATCGGATATCCGCAATTTTCGGATAATTTTGGATCGGATCCAAATATTTCGAATATTCAAAAAGTCGGATATTTGTAATTTTCGAAATTCGGATCAGATTCGAATATCCAAAATTTTCGGATAATTTCGGATCCGAATATTTCGAATATCCAAAAGTTTCGAATTATTTCGGATCCGAATATTTTGGATATCCAAAAAATCAGATATCCAAAATTTTTGGATAATTTCGGATCGGATTCAGATCCGAATATTTCGGATCGGATTCGGATCCGAATATTTTGGATATTCGTAATTTTCGGATCGGATTCGGATCCGAATATTTCGGATATCCAAAATCGTTTATCCAAAATTTTAAAAGGTAAAAACTAAGGATCTGAATTATTCTTCTTTCACATTTAATATGCACCACTAATAATAATGTGATTACTAATTAATTAGCCGCTCTTTAATCATTTTTTTGTGAAGGATCCCGTACGCCCAGAGTTTGTTGTTTGTCCATTTTTATCATATATGTAATATTCAATTAATATCATAATTTGAATTAATTATTTGCAATATTTAAGGGAACTCACGTGCTCTTCTAATAATACTACTAAGAAGTGTCCCATGACATAATACTAGTACTAGTAAAAATAAGAAAAGTTTAAATACATACACTGTCTATATAGCAATTTTTATATTATTAATATAATTTAATGTGTTATAGCAGATTACATATTATTTATTTAAATTATTAATTATGCTATTTAATAGAATTATTTGTGAGAAATGAAGTTTTTTTTATTTTTTGTTTAAAAACATAACTCCAACCGTACAAGTTTATAACTTCAATTCATGTGTATTGCAAAACTTAACTTTAAAAAAAATTAATTAGTCATGAATAAACTTTTTTCAAGATTTATACAAAAATTAAATCTTAGATCAAAGGGTCGACTAGAAAAGTCGCCCTTTTTGGTCCTCACCAAAGGGGGCGACTAGAAAAGTCGCCCTTTTTGGTTCTCACCAAAGGAGGCGACTAGTAAAGTCGTCCTTTTTTGTGAGGACAAAAGGGGGCAACTAGAAAAATCGCTCTTTTTGGTTTTCACCAAAGGGGGCGACTAGAAAAGTCGCCCTTTTTGGTGAGGACCAAAGGGGGCGACTAGAAAAATCGCCCTTTTTGGTCCTAACCAAAGGAGGCGACTAGAAAAGTCGCCCCCTTTGATCTAAGAATTTAATTTTTATATAAATCTTGAAAAAAGTTTATTCATGGCTAATTAAAAAGAAGCATATTTTATTTGAAAAATGAGCTTTAGGAGGTGTTTTACTTTTCAAAAATTATTTTTAGCACTTTAATTATTTCATTAATTCAACTTTGTGAATTAATTCAAAATAAACTATAGACAATAAAAATATGTTATCCCTTATCTAAAAAATGTTAAAACCTTTTATTAATGAAAATCTCACACAAATTAAACTTCATCTAACTAAGAATATTTAAGATAATTTTGAAGCAAAACAATAAATAAAAACTAAAATAAAAAACATAAATTTCTAAAGAGTAAATATTTATAAACCAAAGTGCGACTTTTCTTTGGTCACCAAAGGGGGCGACTAGAAAAGTCGCCCCCTTTGGTTTATAAATATTTATTCTTTAGAAATTTAAGTTTTTTTATTTTAGTTTTTATTTATTCTTTCGCTTCAAAATTATCTTAAATATTCTTAGTCAGATGAAGTTTAATTTGTGTGAGATTATCATTAATAAAAGGTTTTAACATTTTTTATAAAAGTGATAACATTTTTTTATTTTCATTATCTATAGTTTATTTTGAATTAATATATTTTGTATAGTATGTGTATCAAGTCTCTCTCATCAAACTTTTCCCAATACATGGAGAATTTCAAATGATATAAACATACATCATTTCTCATAAGCAATCAATGTGATAGTTCCCTCCTTTATACTATACAAAATATATTAATTCAAAATAAACTATAGACAATGAAAACAAAAAATGTTAAAACCTTTATTAATGAAAATCTCACACAAATTAAACTTCATCTAACTAAGAATATTTAAGATAATTTTGAAGCGAAAGAATAAATAAAAACTAAAACAAAAAACATAAATTTGTAAAGAAGAAATATTAATAAATCAAAGGGGGCTCCAAAATTAGGTGACTATTCTGAATGATTGCAACCATTCAGAATCAGTACCTCCAACCCTATAAATTCTTGATTATTTCAAGAATTTATTCATTCACTTTTCCATTCTGAATTTCATATTCAAGTCGAAAATATTTTTCATTCTGTGATATATCGCTGAGTGGTGGTTTTGCTACCGGAATTTGGAGTACTACTATTCTGGTAAGATAATCGTTCTATCCTGGGAGGCGGTATTCCGTTAACCTCGAGTACTGTGAGGGGAATAATTTCCTTAAGGACACACTTTGAACTAAGTGGGCTCGATTACATTCTGAAATTATTTTCGTTTATTGTTTCATTAATGTTATATGTTTCACTAAGTGATAAGCAGATTGTTTTGAAACATTATTTAGCCAAATACAGATTATTATACCAACATATATTACTTTACCAAATCCAAATCCAAATCCAAAGCCGAGCCGAGCGACGACGACGGCGCGAGGGGTCCTTGCCCTCTCAACCCTTTTAGCATCTAGAGAATGTGTAATGTAATATATACACCTCTATTTCCTTCTCTTTTTTCGATGTGGGACAAAAGAGCCTTTTACCCCCTTTAATTTTCATCCCATCATTTCTCATTCACCAATATCAAAACCCAACAATATACATAAATAAAATAAGAATGAAAATACTCGGAGTTTAACTCAGTGATGAAGGTAATTAGAATTTCCAATCTCATCAACTATCCAAACTATCATTCGTTAATGCAATACTAACACTTCTTCTTTTTATCAAGATAGCAGGTTAACTGAGATGTTCTATATTCCGCTTAGGACATATAAAAACTCAACCTAAGTGGGATTTTCTATGATAAATTCTACTACATAGGAGAAATAAAATCAATAACCTAAAATGTTACACAGGAAATCATGATATTCTCGTTCAAGATTAAACCTATGTCTAATCAACTATAGCATATTCAAATATCTCTTTTCAGATCTTGATTTGAAATCATATAAGCGAATATTTATGGTCAATCAATTCTCACAAGTTGATTAGATAATGATAGACGGAGAAGAAATACTAACAATGCATTAATTCATAATAGAGGTTCAAGTGAATCGACATAATATCCTAATAGAGTAATTAGCTCATAGACATGCTAAGAATGTTAATTAACTCAATTTCCAACATTAACTGAATTAAAGAAAAGAAAATGAAAAGAACTTGAACAAAGATAGTCTCCAATTGCTTCTTAGCCTCCTATGCCTTGCTCAAAAGATGAGATAATCCCTAAAATCAGCCTCCCACAGCTTATATATCGAAAAATATTTCTTGGACCTATTTACCCTTGTTAAAATCGGATTTTTCACTTATTTCCGCCGTCGGCACCGCGACGCTTCAGCCAGGTGCCGCGGCTCTAATTCCTGTGAAATCTCTACTAGGCAGGCGTCGCGGCTCTTCATTCTTGCGTCGGGACACTTTATGCATGTAGACCCCATGCGGTTGACTGTGTAATTTTGGAGCGTCGCGGCGCTAAATGACTTTAAAACTTTCTGCCAGTGAGGCGTCGCGATGCTTGTTGTGGGCGTCGCGGCCCTAAATTCGAGCAATCGGGCTTGTAGTCCCCGAGGGTTCAACGGTGTAATTTTGGAGCTTTTCGACTTAAACCATTAACCACGCGCGGTTTAAGAGGTCTAAAACATTCTTCGTCCGAAATTTGTTAAACTGCTTCCAGAGATTCCCATGGCTTCTTTGACTTATCTCTTGTGACCAGATATGCATTTTTGTCCTCACTAACCGCCCATTTCCTTTGAATTCACCTTATTCTTTTCTTAATCGCTTACACCCTGAAAACACAAAACAATTAAACTACACAAAAGACTCCCCAAAACACACTCTAAAATAGCACTAAAAATAGACTCAACAAACACCCCCAAACTTAAACGTTACTCGTCTTCGAGTAAAGAACTCTAGACACCCTAAAAAGAAAAACACACAGACTCTAAAAATGAACCAAGTCAACTACAATATATTATGCCTCGAAGATCATGAATACGCGCAAATATCTCAAATAATCAGGTGTCATGAATTTTTGGCATATCTAACTTAAGCACACAGATTTTTGCTTCTAATTTCATTACATTATTCCACTTTATCCACTCAATATCTTTAGCAACTACAACATACATGATCCATAAAAAAAATTGACTCACAAACACATAAAACAAACTAAAAGACGACTGAAAGACTCAAAACAAAACAAAAACAAATGAAGTAGGATCCCCCCAAACTTAATTGACACATTGTACTCAATGTGTAAAGACTAAAAATAGAGGAACACTTATAGACACAACACAGCGGTCCCAACGGAGGTTTGGGAGACGGTTCTTGAAATTGCATAGGTGGCACAACTCTGAATTTCCAGAAAACATCATTGTGCACGAAGCCGAAAGAGGCACCGCGGCCCTTGCGACCTGCGCCGCGGCTCTAAATCCTCTGAAAAATAACTGAGGCTACTGCCTTTCTTGCACCGCGGCTCACTCAACATGCACCGCGGCACTAATTCGCTGAAAATTCAGTTTTTTTCCAGTTTTCAGCATTTTTCGCTCTTTTCTCTTTGGAGTTCGTTCATAGTCCACCTACCATAAAAAACATACCAAACATACAAGACCGTGAGACTGTTCAAGACAAAATAAAACAAACTAAAACAAACTAAAACAAATATTGAAATAACATAATTAAAACATTGGGTTGCCTCCCAAGTAGCGCTGTCTTTAACGTCTTTTAGCCGGACGCAATTTTCTTACTCAATTAAGGGGGTAGAGTATCCCCTCCACATATCCATTTCAAAACCATTATCTTTCTCCTTCTCCTCTTTTTTTCGCAGGGCTGAGTTCAGAAGTCTTATCATCGAGTTCTTCATGCTTCTTTAATATTACTTCACGAGCCTCAGTACTTGTGAGGCTTTTCTCAGAGACACCCTTGTCAACTATCCCAATGGAAAAACATCTATCATTGACTTGAGGTTCAGTGGGTGGTTTGAAAACTTTGAAAATCATCTCCTCATCTTGGACTCGGAGTTTTAACTCTTCTTTCTTAACATCAATCAGTTCCCTCCCTATGGCTAGAAATGGTCTCCCAAGGATCATTGGCATATTCGCATCTTCCTCTATGTCAATTATGATGAAATCAGCAGGTAAGTTAAATTTGCCCACTTTCACCGATACATCTTCAATTATTCCTCGGGGATGCACTATAGAGCGATCATCTAGCTGCAAGTTGATTATGGTTGGTTTTGCTTCCCACAAACCAAGTCTTTTAAACACAGAGAGGGGCATCAGGTTGATACTTGCCCCCAAATCACACAAAGCCTGCTTGCATGTCACCTTCCATATAGTTCAAGGTAAAGTGAAACTCCCTGGATATTTCAAATTTGGGGGAAGTCTCTTCTGCAGAATATCACTTCACTCTTCTGTCAGCACCATTGTTTCATAGTCTGCCAGTTTTCTCTTCTTAAAAAAGATGTCTTTCATGAACTTCACATATGCTAGCATTTGCTCCAAGGCCTCAATGAATGAAAGATTGATATGCAGCTTTTTGAATACTTCTAAGAATTTCGAAAACTGCTTATCTAGAGACTTCTTCTGCAGTCTTTGAGGTATGGAATTTTGTCTGTATATTCCCTCATAACTGCTGGTGGAGCCTTCTCTAACATAGGGCGGTCATAAGTAACCCCTTCTTTCTTTGCATCAACTATCTCTTCCACTTCATTCTCCTTTTCAACCACTGGTGGGGATGCAACCTGCTCTAACTGCTTTCCATTTCTCAAGCTGATTGCTTGACACCGCTCACTTGGTTCATCACTGTGTTTCTAGAGAGGTTTCCTTGCAGTCTGTCACTCAATTTTTCTGTTAACTGCCCAATTTGAGTCTCCAAGTTCCTAATAGATGATCTTATTTCAGTCATGAACTGGGTCTGAGAGTTGGTCAAAGTTGCAAATGAGGACCTGGTTTCTGCCATGAATTGAGTCTGAGAGTTAGTCAAGGTCAATAGTGCTGCTCTTATTTCATCTGACTTCTCTTGTGGAGCTGGTGGCCTGGGCTGCTGTTATTGGATCTATCCCTGAGGAGCTGGATTGGTCTATTGAAATAGCTCCTGAAACTGAGGTTGCTGCTCTTGGTCATTTTCCCATGAAAAGTTGAGATGATTTCTCCACCCCTGATTATATGTGTTGGAGAATGCATTGTTGTAGAGCCTCTGAAAATTCTCAACTGTCTGAACCTGCTCCTAAGAACATTGTTTGGATCCACTGTTGTGCACCTATCAAAAGTATGGGGATCCCCATAAATCTCACAACTCACTGGTGTCTGAACAGCTTTAACGGACATGGTGCTCTGCTGCAACTGCTTTGTCAAAGTGGCAACCTGGGCAGTCAACGTATTGATAGCATCTAACTCATGCACCCCAGCCACTTTTTTGCTGCTTACTGATTTTTCATCGGCCCCCTGGTAGTTGTTTGTGGCCATGTCTTCTAGAAAATCATGTGCCTCATTGGCACTCTTTCTCATGAATGTTCCTCCTGCTGTAGCATCAATAATGGTACGAGTAGTACCACACAACCCATTGTAGAATATGTGGACCAACATCCACTTCTTAATCTCATGATGCGGGCACTTTCTCTGTAACTCTTTGGACCGCTCTCATGCATCATACACTGATTCTCCCTCCAGCTGATAAAAGTTATTCAATTCTCCTCTGAGTCTTGCTGCTTTGGATGAAGGGAAGAATTTGACAAGAAACATCTGGGCCAAGTCTTGCCATGTGGTAATGGAGTTCGCCTGTAGTGAGTTCAATCAGCTCTCTGTTCTATCCCTGAGTGAGACTGGGAAGAGTCTCAACCGAATGACATCATCAGTAACACCATTGTACTTAAAAGTTGCACACAGCTCCAGGAAGTTTGCTAGATGCATATGGGGATCTTCAGATAGTAATCCCCCAAACTGAACTGCGCATTGACCATGTGCAAGATTGCTAGTTTGATTTCAAAATTATTAGCTTCCACAGCTGGAAGCCTGATGCAAGTCTGCACCCCTGTAATTGTCGGCATCACATAGTCCCCTAAGCTCATCTCTGAGTCGGTAACTCAGCATTCCTCACGTTGTTGTTTTGTTGATTTTCCATTGCTAAAGAATCAGCAATTCTCTTGGCTTTTCTGTTCTGTCTGCGCAATATTTCAATTTCAGGGTCCAAAGATAGGAGTTTCTTCTCCTCTCCTACTTCGCATAAATAAATTTCCTGAAATTGATCAAAAACAACAAACAGATCACGACAAAACGTTCTAAAAAAAAAAGACAGAAAATAAAAACCAAATTAGAAATAAAACTAGATAATTCGATATTGATAGTACGTCAGTCTCCGATAACGGCGCCAAAAACTTGTTGCGATAATTCTATATGCTTACGCAAGTGTACGTATCGCTCAAGTAATAAAGATCTGTAATACCGAGTTATCGTCCACAAAGACTGATTTGTCAAGTACCGAATATCTAATCTATGGTATCTATTTGGCTAACGTTCTATTGTTTGAGATTTTAAACTAAGAACTAAAACTAAGTAAAGTGCAGGAAATAAACTAAGATGATGATACTTATGTTTAAAATAATTATTTCCAATCTCCTCAACTGTCCACTCTTTCACGTGTTAATGCAATGCTAATGACTCTTCTTCTTATTAAGATAGCAGGTTAACTAACATGTTCTATATTCCGGTTAGGACATATAAAAACTCAACCTTATGCAGAAATCTTCTATATTTTTATGATAGATTTTACCACAGGAGGATTAAGAACAATAATCTTAAATACTACACAGGTATCGGGGTACTTCCGTCCACGATTTTAACCTATGTCTAGACAACTACAACATATTCAAATCTCCCCTCTCGGATCTCGATTCGAAATCATATAAGTTATGACAATTAATGGTCAGTTAACTATCAAGCAATTAATACAATATTGAATAGATCTTAATATGCTGAAGAAGAAATCAATAACTATGCATTAACTGTATGAAAGAGTTTCAAGAAGATTCGGCGGAAAACTCTAATAAAGAAATTAGCTCCTAGACATTGTCATGCTAAGAACTAATACAAAATCCAACGTAAACTGAAATAAAAATAAGGTAAAGAAAAGAACTTGAACAATTCGATGTCTCCAATTGTGTCTTGCCTCCTTTCTTGCCTATCCAAAGTATGATATGAGGTATGACATGGTTTAGGGTTTTTATATCTGAGAAAAACCTCGCTTCCGACCCTTTTACCCTTACTGAAATTCGGCCTTTTCTTGGAAATACGCACGTCGGCACCGCGGTGTTGCGGCCAGGCACCGTGACCCTAATTCAGCCGAAAACAACTGGTAGTCACTGGAATTTCTGCGCCGCTGTGCGTCATTTTGACACCGCGGTGCTTCACTCCAAGCACTGCGGTCCTTCTGCCTGGGCGTCGTGTCTCAACTCCGAGCAACTTCTGCTAATTAGCCTTGTAGACCCCGTGCGGTTAACAGTGTAATTTTGTTTAAATTGCTCCCCGAGATTCTCAAGGCTTCTTTGATTGATTGCTTGGGCCTTGATTGTGCAATTTCATCTTCAAACTCAGCTCATTTCATCCTCAATTCGGTATTTCCTCCTTTAGGACCGTTGTGATTCAAAAGAAAGAAAAACAACCTAATATTATATTAAACACAAACGAAAAGAGGAAAATACTTAACTAAAAAGGACTCAAAAGAGTGTATAAAATACACTCAACAAATGTCTACCATGTTCCTGGGATGAAAAAGAGCTTTTTTCAGTTTCTCAGTTGACTGCCACATGTAATTATGTACTATTTGGCCCAGACGATGTGAAGGTGTATCTAGATTTAAAGGTCACTAGTACACCAGTAATCTAAGGACGGAGAATGGAGGTTATTTATGTGATGTCAGCTGAAGCAGCCTATGTTGACAAGGCTAGGAGAAGTGACGCCAGTGATCTTTGGCATGCACGACTTGGACATGTCAATTACAACAAATTGATGATTATGATGCAGAAGTTGATGCTAAAGAGACTTCCACATTTGGAGATCCGCAATGACATTGTGTGTGCCGGATGTCAATATGGTAAGGCTCATCAATTGCCTTACAAGGAATCAAAGTTCATAGTCAATGAGCCGTTAAAGATGGTCCATTCAGATTTTCTTGGGAATATCAAACAACCATCAACTCGTGGTTATCAATATATTATAACATTTATCGATGACTTCTCAAGGTATGTGTGGGTATGTTGACACCCAATTTTGACCCTCCCGTCCAGCCATTAGCTATAAAATTAGACTAATTTTGTAAAATAATTTTTTATGATTTTTATAATAAAATGCAGCGATAAAACATAAATACATGCATAAATAAACAATTTAATAATGGCACCGCGTCTTACGTAGAGTATTAAGCACTTAGAGTCTCGCGCCCGCATTTATTAAATTTCAAACCCTGTCATGATTCTTAATTAATAATAAATACATAAAATAAATAGTTTAGCAATGACGTCGTGTCAAGTAGCATAGCCGCTTTTATTAATACGCAAATCAATTTCATAATTTATTAAATAATAATGCACAATAAATAAGGTTTTAAATAATAGCGCCGCATTCTAAAATATTAAGCACTAATAGCACGTCCGCATTTATTATTATAACAATTAGATTATCTAAGCACCTAAAATAATTTAATCACAATTTATTAATTTTTACCACTAATTAACTAATTAAATAGCACCTAAAACTAACACTTAATTAATACCTAATTAAAACTAACCTAACACTTAACCTATTTCTACCCAGCCCAAACCCGCGGCCCAAACCCGTCAGCCCAACACCCCAACGCCCTTTCCCTTTATTCAGCAGCCCCAGCCCTCTCTTTTTTTTACCTTCAGCCCCTATACCCACAGACGCCCATCGTCTCTCCCTCACAACAAACCTAAACCTAGAAACCAGAAAGCAACCGCCGCACCTTCCCCCCATCGCAGCACCAGCACCCTAGCCCGGATTTCTCGCCGGAGAATCCGGGATTTCCTTACCCACACACACCCAGCCAACGATTTCTTACCATAACTAACCAAATCCCTTCAAATCAGAACCCGTTCGAAACACACAAAATCAGTAGCAAATCAATAGGAATCAGCACCAATATCGTCCAAAATCCGCCTTTATTTACTTACCAATATTAGAACTCAAACGAGGGCTATATAAGCACATGCAAGGGAGGAGACCCAGGGCAGGGATTCAGGGCATCGGGCGAACACAGAGCAGAGACGGGGAGAACCCAGCAAGGCATCGGGAGTCAGGGAGTCAGCACCCAGAGAATTAGCATCGCAAGAATAAAGGTTCGAATCCCTTTCTTTTAGTTCCAGCCAAAACCAGCAAACAAAACCTTGCCCTTTCATTCGCATTGCAAACCCAAAACCCGAAACCCGTCGAGTGGACCGACGACTTGATACGCTGCCCCGGGTCGCTGTCCGGAGAAGGTAAACACATCCCCTTTTATCTTATTCCTTTGTTTAATTTAGAGTATGAAACTTATATTTGTATGTTCATGTGATTACTGATCGTGTTTCAGTTAGAATTAGTTATGGTTTAAGCTTATTAGGTTAATCGTTAAGCATGTTAAATTAAATTATATATTGTTGATGTTCATCGGGTTAATGGTTAGTTTGTTCGAATCACTGTTTAGTGGCTGATTTTTGTATGATTAGTTGGATAAATGACTATCTTGTTAGTTTAAGGTTTGTTTGATATTTTCAAATGGCATTGAAGTGGTTAAATGACTGGTGGAATCTCACACCAAGCCATTTCAACCTCTGGTTGTCATATAGGAACCTTCAAAATATGAATAAGTTAGAGAATGTTTAGAACACTTGCTGATTAGTAGTTTTTCCTGAGGAATAGCGATCCGTCTAGGCTCTGATTATGTCATAAGCTTGTTAAACTAGCTTGGAGTTGATGTTTTACCATGACTGAATCTGTGTTAGCATGAGACTGAATATCCTATCATCAGCAGATAGTTTGAACTGCATAGCCTATTTCTGGCCCAACATGTTTATGTAACCGTGTATGTCTTTCTGAGCTAGGTCTGGTTGGATTTTAAAATATCAGCATGCCTAATGTAGCCTAATCATAACTGTATGTGTTTAGTTTAAAGATAATTCATGTCATATGTCCAGAACCATTTTCTTAAATAGTCATTTTCTGCACCTTGCTTGTCTCATGTTTTTCTGGACAATCGCTTACCTGCTCTCACATGTTTACATATAAATAAACTCATGCCAATGTATGATACCTTCCCCAAGTCCTTTTGTGTGATATCATGTCTACTGGGTCAATAAATGACCTCTGTGTTAGCATCTCTATTATCGAAAGCAGTTATACCATGTTAATCATAAGTTCTTGCTTGCATACATATTTTTATAATTCTGTTTTTTTAGCATGCATATGTGTAGTTGAGACTTTGAAATTGCCTAAATGTTTTGAATGTGATTAATCTGACTAAGTCTTTTGTTAGGCTAAAAGTCCATACCTTTGATAGTATTTGTCTATGCCTAGATTGCCTATTAAAGGTGTGGATTAGTCTATGTGGAACACGTTTGTCTTACTTAAATACTCGATACTTGGGCTGCCGCTCACGCCTTTCGCTCCTGTTTGGGTCGCTACTCTTCATATGCTTGCTTGATAAGATGGCTTCGAGAATAGGGAATCACTTAAGCCTATTGTTCACTTGTCTTTACTTGGAATTATTAGGGGTTGCGTATAATACTAGCAGCCGGTTATGCAGTCTACATACATGCTCATTTCCTTTGCCATCTGCTTGCTTATCCCTATCTGATTATTATCCTTTGTTTGGGCTTTATGACGTGTGTGCTTTTAAAAATAAAGCTATGTGCCAAGTATTTGTTTTGGTTAAGTAAATTTGGGCATATACTAATCCTTATCTTCTTTTATTTTACATGAAATGCATCGGAGCAAAAGTGAGGAGTCTCATAGCGAGACTCATTGTGCCTTCCATCAATCAAGATCTGCATTCACCCGCCTTTGTGTATCTTGCTATCCGCATCGAAATTCCAAACCACAAAGTGAATCACATCGCCACTCCTTCGAGTCGCCTTTTATTGGTTTTCTATCCCGCCCTCATTCATTTGTTGTAATTAATTGTCTAACGCTACATTAATTATTAGAACACTTAGAATAATTAAATCTTGAATCAATAAATTAGCAAGTAGTTGGACACTAGAAATTTGCTTCCCTTTAAGTTAATTATTTTAGGTTTGCCATGCATGACTAAACTTTGCCAAATGATAATCGTCTTTGGCACTATGCCATATATATAAAAAATCAAATTTTCAAGTAAATGCATACATTTAGTCTATAAATCAACTTTGCATCATTTATTTTATAAATAAAAATAAATGCATATCTTCAGACTTTACATGTATTGTTAGCCTTATAAATCTGTATCAAAATGCATCCTTTTTATAAACACTTGCATCATCTTTCTCTTCAAATATTTTTAAAACATGCATTCTTTAAACATAATAATCAACCTAGGTTTGGCAGGATAACCACAAGTTAGCGGATCTTAGAGGGTGCCTAACCCCTTCCTTCTAGATTAATAAAGAACCCTTACCCAGAATCTCATTAAGTTTAGCAGACCATTAAAATGGAGTTAATGTTTTACTTTAAACTAGTTAAACATTTAGGTGTCCTAATTCACCCGAATTAATTAGGTGGCGACTCCGCGAACCTTTAGCATTTTTAGCATTCCCCTAGCAACCCCTTAGCATTTAGCACCCTTTAGCATTTTGCGCTTTTAAGACCCTTTACTTTTAAAATTAATCCCTTAGCACCTTTTTAAGCTTTTAACCATTTTTAAACATTTTTAGCATTTTATTATTTATTTTCTAACATTTTTATTTAAGCAGGGCTCGCTCTTAGAAAGTCGCGGTCGAAATCGGGCGCGACAAGGTATACTTTTTAAAACATAAGGATGAGCCTTTTTCAAAATTCAAGAAATTCAAAGAGACAGTAGAACGTGAGCTCGGAAAGAAGATCAAGTGCCTTTGTACTGATAATGGGGGAAAGTACACCTCAAAGGAGTTCAACAACTACCTCAAGGAGTGTAGGATCCAGAGGAAACTCACGTGTGCAGACATACCACAACAAAATGGAGTAGCGGAAAGAAAGAACCGCCACCTAGCAGAAACATGTAGAAGTCTTCTCCATGCCAAGAATGTTGATACAAGGTTCTGGGTAGAATGCATGAAGACACTAGTCTATATCACCAACAGGCTACCACAACCAAGGCTGGGATTTAGTACCAAAACCTGAAGGTGTCAAACCTACATCCTGTAACTGGGTTTACAAGTTAAAAATTCGCCCAGATGGTACGATCGATCGATACAAGGCTCGGTTAGTTGTTCGTGTGTTCTCACAAGAGTATGTCATTGATTATGATGAGACTTTCAGTCCAGTGGCAAATATTACTACAATACGTGTCTTACTGGCCTTAGCAACAAGTAAGTTGTGGATATTATGGCAGATGGATGTAAAAAATATGTTTCTACGTAGAGAACTTGATCGGGACATCTATATCAATCAACCCCAAGGATTTGTGAATTATGAGAAGTTGTATTACATGTGCCAATTGAAGAAGGAATTATATGGCTTTAAGTAGGCACCTAGAGCATGGTATGGGAAGATTGTTGAGTTCTTAGTCCAAAGTAGTTATCATGTTTCCACAACAGATTCGAGCTTAATCATAAAAACTTAAGGAAGTAAGCTAGCAGTGGTTCTTATATATGTTGAAACGATATAAATGATATTCATCGTACAAGAGAAAATTTATCAGTCAGGTTTCAGATGAAGGAGCTTGGTGAATTGAAACACTTCCTAGGATTGGAAATTGAAAGAACAGACAAAAGGCATATTTCTTGGTCAACAAAAATATGCAAGATACTTACTTCAAAAGTTTTGGTTGGTTGAGTACAAAATGATATCTACCTCAATGGAGCCAAACTTGAAGTTATGTGCCAATCATGGGAAAGACTTGGAGGATACTACGATGTACCGACATATAGTAGGTAGTCTTATCTACCTAACTCTTTCTAGATCAGACATAGCTTTCGCAGTTGGTGTTATTAGCAAATTCATGCAGAACCCAATGAAGCCACATCTAGAAGTTGTTATAAGTATCTTGAGATATGCCAAAGGTACAATTGATTGGGGACTCTTCTATGAGAAGGGAGTACAATGCAAAGTCAATGTAGATTGTGATGCTGACTATGCCGAAGATCATGACACTCGAATATCAACTACATGATACGTGTTCAACCTCGGTTTAGGTGCAATATCATGGTGTAGTAAGAGACAACCCACAATCTCTCTTTCAACTACGAAAGTCGAGTATAAAGCAGGTGTGATGGCAGCACAAGAGTGTGCTTGGCTGACTCAACTAATGAAAGATTTGAACCAACCTATGAAAAATGGAGTCACATTGTATTGTGACAACATTTCAACAGTTCGTTTGGCAGAAAATCCAGTATTTCATGCTCGGATCAAACATGTCGAGGTACATTATCATTTCTTATGAGAGAAGGTACTTCAAGGAGACATTTACATGAAGCTAATCAAGACAGAAGATCAGGTTGCAAGACATATTTATAAAAAACTTACCTGCAACAAAACTTGCTGAGTTCCGAAAAACTTGGAATGATAGTACACAACAGGGAACTTGGTAATGAGGGGGGAGTTTTAAAAATCATCACCAAGTTCATGCTGCAATCTCAAGCTATATAGAATTCATCTTAGTTTGACTAGATACTAAACACATGTTTATTGCGTTAAAGCTTTTTTCTAATTTGGTAGGCTGGCAAGTCTTAAGGAAAAGTCTTTTTCTCTAATTCGGTAGACTAGCAAGTCTTAAGGTTCTTTCAACAAATTTCTATAAATACCAAGGGATGGTGAAGACATCATCATAGGGTGAGTTGAAGAAAAAGAAATGAGAGTTGAGAGAAAGAAAGAAGAAAATACAGAGAGGTATCTAAGAGGGGATATTTAGATTTACTATAAATTATTGTATTGTGAGTCATTCCCAGAAATAAATTGAGAGTGTTTTACTTGTCCAAATTTTTTGATTAATTTATTAATTGCGTATTTTATATATACCAACAATATTTTAGCCTGAGAATTATCATTTATTCTCAACATAACTTTCGACAAGCAAACAAGTTAGCAAACCTTTTATCAAGGCAAGGTTCCAAGCTAGAAGCATATAATCAATTAAGTATCTATTTTGTTATCCCCCTCCAGCAAATGGCATCAGCATTTTGGAAGCAGACAGGGAAGAGTGACATCTACCAAATTAGTATATCTATGTATGTGTAGTAGTTTAGCTAGTTTAGGTAACCTAAATGTTCTTACTATGTTTTGTTTTGCCTGATTATGCTTTGTCTTGAGCCGAGGGTCTCCCAGAAACAGTCGCTCTACCTATCAAGGTGGAGGTGAGGTTTGTGTACATTTTACCCTCCTCAGACCCCACATTGTGGGATTTTACTGGGTATGTTGTTGTTGTTGTAAATGTTCTTACCGCCCTTGACAGTAATTCTGTATCTAGTATGTCGTATGTAACAATTTAGTTATTAATGAAATATCTATTTAACCAAAAAAAAAGTAATTAAGGGATATGACTAGGGTTGTTATCGGTCCGAGTATCTACATACCGGAATCGGACCGATAAGGTTACCAGGTATTTCGGTCTGGATCCTTATATCTGGTACTCGTATCCGGACCGTTAACTTTTCGGTCCGGATCCTTATCGATCTGAATCCTTATGTCTGGTACTCGTATCCAGACCGTTAACTTTTCGATCCGAGTATCGGTCCGGATATTTCAGTCTGATTACTTGGAAAAGGAGTTGGATAGAAGATCCAGCGAGTGGTCTCTAAAACTTGAGAAATACCAAATTGAAGAACATAGACTCCGTGAAAGAGTGAGGGAGTTTGTAGAGCAGAATGTCTCTCTACAAAGGGAAGTATCCTCGTTTAATGAGAAGGAAGTAGATAATAGAAGCAAGATATCATTTTGAGAGAAACAACTTGAAGATTTGTCTAAGAGAATAGAGAAAGTGACGGAGGAGAATCAATATCTAAGGCATCAACTTTCTCATTTACAAGAGGAATATCGAGTAGCTCAAGACGATCGACATTATGTTAGGGAAAACTAGGGTTGTTATCGCTCCGGTCAAGGTATCGACATATCGGAACATGGACCGATAAGGTTACCGGATATTTTGGTCCGGATCCTTAGATACTCGTATCCGGATCGTTAACTTTCAGTCCGAGTATCGGTCCAGATATTTTGGTCCGGTTCTCGGATGTATCCGGACCGATAACAACCTTAGATATGACTAGTTAAAACCAGTGAAGTTATAACCAATTTAGATTGGGGTTCGTTATTATATATCAAATTAATTTTTTTTTTCATTTTTTTGGTCAGTATCCAATTAAGCTTTCATGTACAAAGAGAGTGGCATGTCGGCAATTATAGTGGAAATAAAGTAGGTTGAATTTGATATCATGAGGCACCTTGTGTAGAAAAAGAAAGAATAAAAAAATCTGAAACTTCTGAAAGTAACATTTCTTTTAAGGCACATTCATTAGGATCGTTGATCAAGTGAAAAGTCACTTCACTCAATTCCAATGAAGACAAGGAAGAAAGTGACCTTTTTTTTATAATGGACCTTGACCATAAATATTTATAAATATCAACATTTACAAATATTAGCTTGACCATAAGATAAATCTATCACTATGTCAAAATTAATAAGTTGATAATTTTTATGACAGAATTTATCAATATAAATGAAATTTATGATACAATTCTTATTTTTTCTTGTAGTGTGCTCAGTACCTTAACTGACAACTTACATTGAAATTTATATGTTGGTTGTGTATCTCACATGAAATACTGATAGATTCATTCATATTATCTTCAAACTATCACAACTTTTTTAACCTTAATTTCAAATTAATACTTTCTATGTTTCACTTTATGTTGTACGATTCAAAGTACGAGAGTCATATTGACTAAATTTTTTATGTATTGAACATCAATTCATGGACTTAGTTGATACAAAGCTTTTATGATAGCACCTAATTTTTTCGGGTGGTAAGAATCTTTAAGTTTTTTTGATAAAAAATAAATTTATATATTTAAAAATTATATAAAAAATACTAAAAAGACACAATAATTAACCATTCAAAATTTTAAAGAAGTATTTTTTTTAAAAAGGTAAAAGAAAAAATCATTTGTCTCTTCAAACTTGTCACCTAAAATAGAACATAGATTATTTAGGGAGCTCTTATAAAATATACAACCCAACACTACACATTGCACTCATGTAGATTCATGTAGCCACATTCTTCAGTGTACACCTATATAGTCAATAACTTGTTGGCAATAATATTTATACACACTTGTACATTATCTATGCACATATATAAGAAAATTGATCAATATTGACTGTATCTTTTTCCAGGGAAAATTCCAAAATATAGGATCTGAAAAAGCTAGAGTGTACGCAAATTTTATCAGAGCGTTTGTTTCTGAGAGACCCTCAGATCGATATTGTATAGAAGTATATAATAATGTAGAAAGTGTCTCAATCTCGTATAGTATTAGTTATAATAATGTATAAAAGTTATAAATATTACTAACTATATTAACGAATTTGTTATGCGATTTTCTGTTGTAATTCTTGTTTTAAACCAGTTCAATTTTTTACCAGGTAACTTCAAATTTTGTAGAAGGCCTACAACTCTATCTATATAAGCAAGGAAAATTTACATGGCATAACTAAGTATTAGTACATAATTATATTTAGTAGCTATAGTTTATATTAATTACATCTCATAGCTAAATATTGTATTTCAATTACATGTGAAATGGTAAAGTTCAAGAGAAGGTGGATGCGAAGAAGTGGTGTATGAGAAATTGATAGAAAGAAAGGATGAGGTGGATAAGTGGACGAATAGGGAACTGTATAAGATGGCGAGGAAGGAGGCACAGTTGGCAGTCACGACGGTGAAAACGATGACTTTTGAACGCCTATACGTCGAATTATAGGAATATGAGGGGATAAGAAGTTGTACGGACTAGCCAATGTGAGGGAGAGGAGGGCCCACAACTTAGATCACGTGAGATGAATCAAGGACGAGGATGGCAAAGAACTGGTGGACGACGAGCATATTAGGCAGAGCTGGCAGTCTTACTTCCATAAACTCTTGAACGAAAAAGGAGATAGAGACATTGTGCTGGGAGATCTGGAGCAATCTGGTAGGTACCTGGACTTTGGGTATTGTAGAAGCATCAAGATTGAGGAGGTTAAGGGTGTTGTTCTCAGGATGTACGGGGGACGAGTGACCGGGATGGATGAGATCCTAGTTAAATTTTGGAAGAGCATAGGTAGGGCAGGCTTGGATTGACTGACTGAGTTATTGAATGTCATTTTTAAGAAGGTGAGAATTCCCGAAGAATGGAGTACAATGGTTCCTTTGTATAAAAATAAAGGTGATATCTAGAGTTGTAACAACTATAAGGGTATCAAGCTATCGATCCACACTATGAATATTTAGAAAAGGGTCGTGGAGATGAGGGTGAGAAGAGACATGTCTATTTACGAGTTAGTCAATTCACGCCAGGCGTTCGACTACGTACATATCTGCCTTATTAGGAGTTTGGTGGAGGTGTATAGGGAGAGGAAGAGACTTACATATTATTTTTATCGACCTCGAGAAGACATACGATAAAGTCCCTAGGGAGGTTCTTTGGAGATGTTTAGAGGCTAAAAGTGTATATGTGGCGTACACTAGGGCGATTAAGGATATGTATGATGGATCCAAAACTAAGGTATGGACAGTGGGGGGACTCGGAGCACTTTTCTGTGATGATGGGGCTGCACCAGAGATCAACTCTTAGTCCATTCTTATTTGCCTTGGTGATGGGTGGACTGCCACGACAAATCCAAGTGGAGGTGTCATGGTGTATGTTATTCGCAAACGATATAGTCCTGATTGATGAGTGTTGCGATTTTTCTATATGCTACGCAAGTATACGTATCACAATGAGTAATTAAATTCCGTAAGACCGAGTATCGTCCTCAGAGACTGAATTATCAATTATCAACGAATTAATCTTTGGTTTCTACTTGGTAAACAATTATAGATTGAGATTTCTAAACTAAGAACTAACAACTAAATTAACCAGCAGGAAATAAACTAAGAATGAAAATACTTGGGATTTAATTCAGTAATTGAGGTAATTAGGATTTTCAATCTCATCAACTATCCCTCTATTATTCGTTAACGCAAAACTAGCAATTTTCTTCTTATCAAAATAGCAGGCTAACTGAGATGTTCTATATTTCGGTTAGGACATATAAAAACTCAACCTAAGTGGGAATTTTCTATATTTCTATGATAAATTCTACCACGTAGGAGGATTAAGATCATAGCCTAAACGCTACACATGCAATCGTGATACTTTATTTCAAAATTAAACCTATGTCTAATCAACTATAGCATATTCAAATTTCTCTTTTCAGATCATGATTTGAAATCATATAAATAATGAAAACTAATAGGCAATCAATTCTCATTCAACAAACGCAAGTTGATTAAATAATGACAGATGAAGAAAAACTACTGATAATGCATTTATTCATAATAGAGGTTCAAACCATTCGACAAAAAATCCTAATAAAGGAATTAGTTCATAGTCATAGTCATGCTAACAAAACTAATTGTCTTCAATACCAACATAAACTGAATTAAATAAAAGAGAAAAGAAAGAACTTGAACAAAGATGATCTCGAATGTCTTCTTAGCCTTTTTTCCTTCCTCCAAAGATGAGATAATCTCTAAAATATGTTCCTACAACTTATATACCGAGAAAAAACCATTTTGGACCTTTTTACCCTTGTCAAAATTCAGAATTTCTCGCCTTTTTCCGCCGTCGGCGCCGCGACGCTAATTCACTCAAATGGTCACTGCCAATCAGGCGCTGCGAGACCTCTTCCAAGCACTGCGACGCTTGGCTCGATGAAATTTTGTCCACCATCGCCTATCAGCGTCTCGGCCTCGCTCCCGCCATGACGACTTACAATACGGGCTCTTGCTCCAATGCGCCACGACTCTTCCTCATTTTGTTGTTGAATTTCATCTTAATTACTTTCTGAGCTTTTCGGGTCTCCTTTGATTGATTGCTTGGGACTCGATGTGCACTTCTGTCCTAAAACCCAACATATTTCTTCTTGAATTCGCCTTATCCGATCTGAATCGCTTAAAAACTTAAAACACACGACACAATGCATAATACTGTATAAAACAGCTAGAACACACATAAACGACACCCTACAATAAGCTCTAAAATAGTACTAAAAATAGACTTAACAATGAGACACAACAGTGTGAACGCTAAGCTGGAGGTTTGGAGACAGACTCTAGAATCTAAAGGGTTCAGGTTGAGTAGGACCAAAACATAATACTTGAAGTGCAAGTTCAGCAACGGGAGCGACCGTGAGATAGGGAGGATCGAGTCTTTCCAAAGAAAGGAAACTTCAAGTACCCCGGGTCTATCATCCAAGGGAATTGAGAGATTGATGACGATGTCACACATAGTATTGGGGTAGGGTGGATGAAATAGAGGCTTTCATCTGGAGTCTTGTACGACAAAAAAGTGCCACCAAAACTAAAAGGCAAGTTTTATAGGGTAGTGGTTAGACCGACTATGTTGTATGCGGCGGAGTGTCGGCCAGTCAAGACGTCATACACCCAAAGAATGAGAGTGCAGAGATGAGAATGCTCAGATGTGTATGTGGGCATACGAGAAGGGACATGATTATAAATGATGATATACGGAAAAGAGTGGGAGTGACCTGACAAGATTCGGAAAGCGAGTTTAATATGGTTTGGACACGTGCGGAGGAGAGACACAAATTCTCTAGTGCGGAGGTTGGCTATGGACAGGTTCATGAGGGGTAGATGTAGACCGAAGAAATATTGGGGAGATGTGATTAGATGGGATATGGAGCAGGCACAACTTACTGAGGACATGACCTTAGATAGAGGGTTGTGGAGGACACAGATTAGGGTAGAAGGGTAGTAGGTAGTCGAGTGTAGTCATACTTACAAACTGATAGTTGTGGTGTTATTACTGTAGACATGCTTATCATATCATACAAATAGGCATAATATTGCTTTATAGTCTTCTCTAGTTTTATTTCTTGTGCTATGCGTTCTTTAATGCACTTGGTTTATCTTATTTATCTGCGTTAGTTACTGCTTCTCTTTCAGGATGCGATATCATGGCATATTCACGTTTGCTATCAGCATTTTCTTACTGTATTAATATTTTTGATCGAGTCTGATTGTCTTTTTTGCTTTGCTTGTCCTGAGCCGAGGTTCTCTCGGAAACAGTTGCTCTACCTACCAAGGTAGAGGTAAGGTCTGCGTACATTCTACCCTCCCCATATCCAACATTGTGGGATTTCACTGAGTATGTTGTTTTTGTTGTTATAATTACACATGATAACTAATACCTTAATGGCTTAACCCTTTCTCTTCTCAGTCTTTCTCTAGAAAGCCAAATGTTCCCTTCATCTCTCACGGTGCCTCTTCTCCGACGAAACCACTGAAATCCGACGAGGCCCACACTAATGCCAATGAAAGAGTAGCATTGTCGGAGTCGGAGCTTCCTTCGCCGCCACATAGGTAGAAAAGAATACATATTCTTGAAAATGTTAGATCTCCATCCGCCGCCGGCAGAGCTTCGACAAAATCCATTATTATCCTATATAGATTTGCTACTATTCGCTGGCGCCGCATTCCTCCCAATCTGTTACTCTCCAACAACGTCTCCTCTCATCTAGACCGACTACTATCCTCGGATCCGGCGAAATCCAGATCTGCTTTTTACTCAACTATATCTCTCTCCACCGGGGTCTCTTTCCACTCCATTCGTTATCCACCGTCGAGGCTTATGTCGTTACCTACAGAGCTTTTACGTCATTACCTACAAAGCTTTTACGATGTCGTTACAAAGAACGTTGTTACCTACGTCATGACCCATTGCCCACCAGATACTCCAGATCTGAGCTTCCACTGCCCGCCGGAGAATTTTATTTTGTTGTATTGAAGTATTTGAGTTTATTTGTTAAAATTTTAGATTGTATTCAATTTGTTATTTTTTTGTATTCCGTATTTGAGTGTATTTGTTAAATTGTTAGTATATCTATTTTTTTTGTATTCAGTATTTTAGTGTATCTATTACAGCTGGATCTATTTTTTGTATTTATGTTATTGAATACAATCGAATTTAAAATACAATAAGTTGAATATAATATTTTTTTGTATTTATTTTGTTGAATACAACTGATTTTTAAATACAATAAATTGAATACAATGTAAAAGTAGCTACAAATGAATACAACTGAGTTGAATACATTTGACGTGAATACAACTGAGTTGAATACATTTGACGTGAATACAACTGAGTTGATTACATTTGACGTGAATACAACTGAGCTGAATACATCAGACTTGAAATGCATCGAAATTTTTTTTGAATACATTTTTTATTCGTTGTATTTATGAATACAGCGAAGCTATTTTATGAATACATCGAGCAAAAAGTAGCTATGTCCTGTAAATATTAAAATTATAGCTATGACAAATTTAAAACCCCTAAATTATAGTCATTTGTGTAAGTTTCACTATAAGCAAGGTAAGTTACATATAAAAATATAATTTAGTGTTTAGCGAGGGAGTCTCGAAAGTGTTCTAATAATGATATATAAGTGTTCTTTGATTGGGATTATTTCCAGAAAAAATAACAAAAAACTGATTAGGACTTTTAAAATTAATTTGGCTGGCTGTGCGACCCTTTTTTTGTCGCTACTTTGCTTTCGTTCCTTTTTTTTCTTGGACATTCACTCCAAAGTCAATAGCATTATTGGTGTGTAGGGTTGCTGCACTCCTTTTTCTCTGTGTTTTTGTTTAATTTTCATTGATATAATTCATTTAACCCTTTATACATAGAAATTAACTCAAATCAAACGACAAAGAGAAAAGGAAAACTCGTCATGGGGTGTGGTGGATGGATAAAATCCAATCATCTTTAATTAGAAATCTCAAATTTAAATTTTAAAAATACAATAACATCTTAATAGAGAACACTTTCTTATATATCGAATCCTGAAATGAAATTAATCGGAATCCCAAAATAAACCGCGACCACACGTGAAAAGTAGAAAGAAAAAAAAAACTTGATGGATTATCAATTTGTACTAAGGTGGTCAACGGGACGGGGTCGGGTCCGACGGGACTTGAGGTAGGGCGGGATCGGGGTTTGGCCGGGTGGTCGGGGCGTGAGTTCGTCGTCGTCCGTCCGCATCCCGAGGTGTCGGCGGGCCTGGAATTCGGTTTAGGCGGGTCGTGGAGGGTCGGGTGGGTCATTTTTTTCCCCTTAATTAAAAAAATAACACTCACACAACAAGATAGTTTAATAAAAACATTTCAATGTTGTTTTTGTGCCTCTTATATTATTTAATAGAAGTATGATTTTTTTTTGGTAATACAATTTCAAAATTGCAACTTCGTGATATTGAAAGTTGCAAATAAATAACATAGTAAAATTACAATTAAAATAATTACATTTTAAGAAACACGTTTTCTAGTAATTTCTTATTGTTCTTCGGTTGGAATTGATATTTGTTGGTCAAATTGTTCGACGTCGCTTCCACCTCTGTCGGATAAGATTTCGTTGTAGTTGTAGTCTTCTTCTTCGTTGATCTCCGGTTGACCGCATCTTCTCCGCTCCACTCGTATCCAATCTCTCAATAATACTGCAATATCTAAGTTGTCTCCCTCTAATGAGTGTCTATGCTCTCCTATTTGATATATGCAGGCCGAAAAAGCGCTTTCAGACGATGTTGATGACGCTTGAATGTTCAACACATCTCGGGCCATCTTAGATAGTGTTGGAAATGTCTTCTCATTCTCCCTCCAGTATTTTAGCAAGTCTTCACGTCCATCTTCATTGACAATTGCTTCGTACGGTAGAATACCCTACAAAACAAAAATATCAAACTCGCTAACTTGGTTAGAAATGTTACCACTAAACATTTTATGTCTTAGGCTTTCAATACTAGCCGCATAAACAACATGTCGTTTTTGAGGTTGTGTTGAAGAAGAAGAAGATGACATGGAAGCCGGTTGGCTGCTAGCATTTTCTTGTTGGTAATGCGTATATACTTTTTTATATTCATCTCGTATGCTAGACAACACTTCTTCTCTAATTTTTTCAATATGTGGGTCATTTGGATTTTTGGGAGATGGATGTTGAAGTTTATCTATGCAATCATAAATAGTTTCAATAAGTGTTTTACAACCGTCTATTTTAATAGACGGATTTAATACAACACTAATAATATAAATTGGGGGAATAAGAATAAAATATTCTTTCATTTTTAGAAACATTTTTAATAGGTGCCTTATAAACTAGTTTTCCATATATTTACTAAATAATAAAAATATTATAGTTATATAAAATAACATTGATGAAATAGTAGGATAATAAATACCGGAAAATTCTTTAGTAGCTAGAAAAAATTTCTCTAAAAATGTAATAAGTTCTAAAATTGAATCTCAATCAGAATCTACAATCATATCATTAGGATTCCGATTATGGATGTTAAAAATAAAGTTATAGGTCTTCTATACTCATAAGCAACATGTAGTTGCTCGTGTAAATAATTTCACCTAGTGCATACTTCTTCAAGAATTTTTCTGTAAGGTAGTTGACAAACGTGACAAGTTTTTTTTTGAATGAAATCTGCGGTATTATTAATAAACTAATAAATCAGCCAACAAAATGGCAAACGTGACAAGTTTTTTATATTCTTTTATGCGTTGTATTCTATTACTTTGAAAAATATAGTTTATATCAAATTGTATTTTATCAAGAATGTTTTCAAAAAGTGATAGACCATCCTTTACAACTAAGTTATAAATATGACATGCACATTTTATATGAAAATGATCTGGAAAAGATGGAGTTAAAATGTTTTTTAATAATTTAATAGCAGAATTATTAGAAGAAGTGTTATCTAATGTAATAGTCATGATTTTATCAGTTATGTCATAATAATCGCAAACTAAAAAAATATTATCTGAAATAAAAATATCAGTGTGCCTACTATCTATATATTTATTCGCTAAAATACGTTTTTGCATAGACAATTTATAATCTACCCAATGACATGTTACCTTTAAATAATCATGACCGTTAGTACTACGGACTATATCAGATGTGATAGATGCTTTTCAAGAAAAATGATATAATAAATAACGTAACTATTGTTGATATTCGTGTGCAAATTTTAAAACATTTCTCCTAACAGTTGATCTAGGAAAACCGTTAAAAGCAGGATTGTACATTTCTCTTATATAATGAATAAAACCAGGAGAGGAAGGAAATGAAAAAGGCAAACCTTCCACTGCAACTAATTTTGATAATGTTTCTCTATCTTTATTTTTATCGTATTTAGGGCCTACAATTTCCCCCGTCATAGGGTCAATTTGACCCTGTACCTGGTCCGGGACAGTATACGAACCTTGTCCCGACTGAGAGGGAATTGGAGCACCCACCTTTTTAGCCAAGTATTCCTCCCACCTAGCTTTGTGAAATCTTAGCAAATGCGTAGTTAAACCTCCCGCCCGCTCTGACATTTTTCCATTTTAAATTTATAATTTTTTTTACAAATTTGGCATCTAACTACTTGATTTTCTACGTCCCTGTCAAAAAAGTCCATACACCTGGTTTTAATTTTCGTTGTGGTGGGTCTCGTCTTATACTAGGGGAAATATGAGGCAGTTCAATTTGAGGTGCACTAGTGGACGTGTCATCTAGATTAGCGGGTGTGTCATCTAGATTATCTTCTAAATTAAAATCTTGTTGAGTTCCAGAAAATAACTCCTCATCTAAATCTAATGGTACTTCAGGAAATAATTCAGTATCAATAAAATCGTCATGTCTAGGAGGAATAGGATGACTAGAAGAAGTACCCCGACCCTTGTTACCTCTAGTAGAAGAAGCTTTACCCTTACCCTTAACCATACCTCTTTTTGATTCCATTTTAATTATGCTAGTAATTAGTTAAGTGTAAATATAATAACTTAAGGGTTAAAAATAAACATTAAGGAGATAGGGTGGGGGGAGTGAAATTTGGCCGTTGCACAACAACCAAATTGTGAAATAGCCGTTGTGCAACGGTTGGCAAGGGTCGGGGAAAATTTCAAACCCCGTATCAAAACCGATATCAAATACTAGTATTCGATTTTGATATCGGATCAAGCAGGATCGAAGCGGAATCAGGCCGGAGTTGGGTAGCCCGGCTCCGTTGGACAACCATAATTTGTACTGGGACTCTGGGAGTGGGACTGATCATGCCAGATTGCCAGTCCATTCTTTTTGCCAGTTGTTTTCTTTGCTAGTAAAGGCCCACTGATTCATTAATTATAAAAGATAGTTTAATGACTTTTATTATATTTAAATAACTTTTTAGTATAAAATAATTTATTATCGATAAATAAAAATAAAATTGATTGCTTATTCGATCAATTATTCCCTCCATTTTTATTTGTGTTTTTTTTTATAATTGTTTAATAAACACAATTCATCTTCAGCTCCTAATAAAATGAAAAATATTTGAACTAACTCAAAGCCACCTATATATACATTTCCTTGCTACCACTTTCTTCCATCATCCCACAAAGTCTTCATTTCTCTCTCTCTATTTGTATGCATTTTTAGCTCACTAGTCACTCATATTACTTCAATACACTCAAATCCAACCTGACATATATTTGCCTTCTTCAGTGCTAGCTAGCAGCCATATTCACAATACAGGTAAATGAAACTATCCATATGATTGCTTTGCTTGAGTAGGCGTTTGATCATAGAAATCAAATATTTTTTTAAGTTTTGAAGTTGAAGTTAAAGATAGAGTTGTGTTTAGTTATATTTGTTGTAAAGGAGAGAAGATAATTTTTTATTTGAAATTATGAAGATGGAGTTGGAAAATAAGTTATAAATGTTGGAAATATTTATTAAACGTGAAATAAAGTTAATCCTATTTAATTACGAATCGAACAATTAGGGGCCCCACACGTCGGAAATATTGTTTTCACACACGTGTACATGCAATGCCAAAGATCATAATTTTCTTAAATGGAAGAGATATTGATACGTATACGAACTGTTTGAGATGTAAGATGATAGACGGTTATTGGCCAAATGACGTTGGTTTCACGTTGGTAAATGAAGGAAGTGTCTGATGTGTTTAAAGATGAAGAGGCCAAGTCATGAAGCCCGCGTAAGCTGGCGGACTACAACGCCACTCTAAAGTTGTGCGCTGTGGCGCCTAACCGGCTGCGACGCCAAGTTGGCGCGTAGTCGTGGCTGCGGCAGAGCGAGGTAGCGACTGACGCGAGAGATTGACTTCTTGGATTGTTTTGGCATTAAACCTCCATTACATCCCAAATGAATTCAGTCATTATTTGACTGAATTAACACTCCATAATCAAAGTCATTACATAGTCATTCAAGGCCATTACATGGGAAATTGAAGAGTCATCTTCACAACACTATAAAATGAGGCCTTAGGCTCATTTGCAAAACACTTAAAAAATCTAAAATACGTTTCCTCTCTTGCAATCACAAAACACTCAAAAATCTTTCTTCCAAAGCAAATACTTTTGTTCCCTTTGCTCATTTGTTTGATTGTTGTTTTATCTTGGGAGATAAGTTGCCATTACAATCGTTGAAAGGATATACGAGACAATATTATCTTAAGGATAAATCAAGAATTTGGTCGACTCAGCAAGCCCTTCTATTTGATCATTTTTAAGTTTTATTAAAATTTGTTGTTATTATTATTTTTCCGTTCTACACATTACCACTCACAATAAAACGGTTTTTCAAAATTTTGAATCCAATTTCAAGTTGAATTTGAAATGCTCATGCCAAACAATAATTTTTAAATAAAATAAAAAAATATTTCAGACAAAAATGAATAATATTTATGATTCAAAGGGGTCTTAATCATCGGGAAAAAATGATGCAAGGAGATTTATGCTGAATGGTTGTTACTTCTTTGTTTTTTAATAATTTTGTCGTCAATTTTGTGTTTCATTTCATCCCTTTTATGTATCCTTTTCTTCTTTAGTTATTTGAACACGCTAAAATACTAACGGTTAAATAAAAATAGGTGAGAATTGTTCAAGTCCATATAAGTAGTCCATATTTCTATTTCATTTCCACGGATGTGAGACTCTTAACACTCCCTGCACGTCCAGATCTCGTTAACTGGAGCGTAAACAATATAATTTGGAGGCCCAACATCGATGAACAAAGAGTTGGAATGAGTTTGACTCTGATACCATGTAAAGAATGGTAGGTCCAAGATCCATTCTTTACATGATATCATAACCAGACTCATTACAACTCTTTATTCATCGATGTTGGCCCTCAAATTATATTGTCCATGCTTCAGTTAACAAACTAGTTTTTTTGTGCTAAGTTAGGCCCCCAAGATATATTTCTTACAAATATATATTGAAATTTGGTCAACTAATACTAAATAAAGATAAATCTGAAAAAGTAAAATTATTTTTTTCTTGATTTGATTTGGTAAGTAAACATTTTTTTTTATTAAAAAAATAAAGGTTAAATGGAGACTTTTTTATCCTGAGTGAGTTATTTTTTTAACTAAGTACCCACTACTAGTATATGGCCATTACATAATTTACCTTTGTTTGGGTTCACTGAATCATATATTTCTCTTTAATGCATGAGTCTTTTCTATATGTTGATTCTGTCTGTTTGTGAACAGCTGTCTAGGTTCCATGGGATCTTTGATAACAATAAAAATTTAATCTGCTTAATTAATGTGCTAAGTACTATTTCTTTGTCTTTTTTCCAAATGTTAATTACTAAGTGGAACTATGACAAAAGATGTGATGCTTTTTTGTACATCAATTGGGGTTGTAGATTCAAAGAACTACTTTATAAGGGAAGGGAAGCCTTTTAAAATTGTGGTCTAAAATAAATCTTAGATAATTGTGTGGCTATAAATTATCCAATAAAATTAAATTATTTTTAAATATAGAAATATGACATTTTTTTGGGACAGACTAAAAAGAAAATGATGTCACGTAAGTTGAGACAGATGAGTATATATATATGCATATGAATCTTTAACCGGAAGGGGGAGCACAGTAAAGTTGTCTCGGCATGGCCTATAAGTCACGACTTCAAGCCGTGAAAGCAGTCATTAATAGTTGCATTAAAATAGACGATCTACATTACACCCTTTGAAGTGCGGTCCTTCCCCAAACCTTACTAACACGGGATGTTTGTGCACTGAACTGCACAAATCCAGAAATTAAAAAATTCATAAACTTTAAATCTTGATTCTGTCCATATATTTGTTGTAGATCAATTAAAGCTTATGGTTGCTATTTATTACAGAAAGAAGATAATGAAGATGGTGGAGGAAAATGAGAAGAAATTTGTTCCACAAGAAGTGATTGAGGAATTTGAGTTATTGAGCAAAGATGCTGGAAGAATTCAAGAAGAGACTCTACAAAAGATTCTGGAAGAGAATGGAAGGACAGAGTATTTACAGCAATGTGGTCTTAATGGGAGAACAGACTCAGTGTCTTTCAAGAATTGTGTCCCCATTGTCACCCACAAGGATTTAGAGCCTTACATTCACAGAATTGCTGATGGTGATCTTTCCCCCATTCTTACTGGAAAGCCCATTACCACTATCTCCTTGAGGTATTCTCATTCCTCTTAAATGATGTGTTCAGATTCTTTAAAAATATTATCAGATGCGAGTCAGAATTTTCAAAAGTAATATATTTTTTGAGAATCGAATATTAGTGTAGTAGCGCTTTTAAAGAGAGCAGCATACCCTCAAGTCGTGATTGTTGCGAACCTAAATACTCCAATCGTCCTGATTTATGTGACGTCGTTGGTATTTTAAAAATCAAACAAATTATTCGCAATTTATCATTTACTTTTTAAATTATAAATTATTGTAATTTATACTAATATTTTTTACGTAATTTTTAAATATGCAAAATTTATTTTGAAAAATTAAAAGATATGTCCTAATATACAATCAAAATTAAGAGGTTTGAATCTCGAAAAAGTGAAAAAAGTCATATAAACTTAAATAGAGAGGGAGTAAAAATAAATTTATCACTTCTATAACTGTTTGAACTTTTAAATAAAATGATCACATGCTTTAAAATCATAAAATAAATAAATAAATATTTTAGTCTCACTTTTATTTATTACTCTTTTGATTTCAAAATATTTGTCATGTTTTTTTTAAAAGTCAATTTGATTAAATTTCGAAGTTAAATTAGATTAGATTAATTCAATTTTTTAAAATTAAAATTTAGATATCCAGAAATTATACGAAAAAGTACTATAAATTGCAATTCTTCTCATATTAATATGATGAAAAAATATAGCTTAAATTATTAATCAAAATTTATATAGTTTGATTCTTGAAAAGTGAGATATGATAAGTATTTTAGGACGAAAATAAATTCCACATGTTTGGCCTAAAGAAAAAAGAGTGGCTTGCAGTTAGAGTGTAGGAATATAAAGTTGATCTTATATTATAATATTATAAAGGAAGAAAGATGATGGAGAAGAGATAATTATGAAGCACACTAATCATATATATATTTCACTCTTATATACTTTTAACAACTTTACAAGGTGGCTTTATAAGTTGAAGAAGAAAATTTGATGAAAATGGTTGATTGCAGTTCTGGTACAACTCAAGGAAAGCCAAAGTTTGTACCTTTCAATGAAGAATTGATGGAATCCACCATGCAGATATTCAAAACATCTTTTGCCTTTAGGAACAGGTAATGTACCTTATTATGCTTTCTATGACATAATTTTTCTTTTCTATGTTTCTCGGACTCTCTAAAAATACTAACGCACCCGTATCGACTTCTTAAAGAACATATATAGACTATAGTGGAGTTATTGATTTTGTTTTACTTCCTTTTGGTTTTGTCTTAAAAGTCACTACATATCATTAATAGTAGTTGGTCATTGCCAAAATTTTCTTAAATCTACAGCATCTTTGGGTAATGGCTTTTGTTTTATTCATGGAAAATTTGGTCCAATTGAGAAAGACACCATGAATTGTTTATTTCCTCAAGTTGAAAATTTTCCCCATCTATTCATTTATAGTGGAAAAAGTTATTCTTCTTTTTAATGAGTGTCTTTCGGAAGTGTTCAAGTTCACACGGTGACAAATGTGGGGGCACATCCCAAAGTTTGTCACATTTCACCGGTGAGACTCTTCAAAAATATTGACGGATTTTTCAACTTGAAGAGTCTAGATAATAAAATATTTAATCTCTCGAAAAAGGAATTTTGTTTATCTTTCATATTTCGAGATTCACCCTACAATGTTAGTTAAAAATGCTAAAATTAGTGATTTTAATCCTTTTAAAAAGAAAACTGATTCCTTAACTCCTTTAGCGCTCATGAAACATCGAGTCAGGGAAAAAGCAGTTAATATGTCAGTTAACTATACTACAAAACACGGAAAAAAACATTGACTTGTAAAATGGTTGATGTGGAGATTTATGTTACTTTTTGCAGAGAATTCCCGGTCGTAAACGGGAAAGCTTTGCAATTCATTTATGGCAGCAAGCAGTTCAAGACGAAGGGAGGTTTGGCAGCTGGAACAGCCACTACCAACGTATACCGAAATGCACAATTCAAGAAGACGATGAAAGCGATGCAGACCCCGTGTTGTAGCCCCGATGAAGTGATATTTGGCCCCGATTTCCACCAATCCTTGTACTGTCATCTCTTGTGTGGCCTCATTTACCGTAACGAGGTTCAAGTTGTATCATCTACATTCGCCCATAGTATCGTCCATGCTTTCCGAAATTTCGAGCAAGTATGGCAAGAACTTGTTACCAACATAAGGGAAGGAGTCCTTTCTAGCCGTGTAACCGTCCCTTCTATAAGAGCAGCAATGTCGAAATTACTCAAGCCTGATCCAGAACTGGCTGATACTATTTATAACAAGAGCATCCGATTAAGCAATTGGTACGGCTTGATTCCTGAACTCTTCCCAAAAACGAGGTACATATACGGTATCATGACCGGATCAATGGAACCGTACCTGAAGAAACTGAGGCATTATGCAGGGGAGCTACCTCTACTTAGTGCAGATTATGGATCTTCCGAAGGATGGATCGGAGCAAACGTCAATCCCGAGTTTCCTCCCGAGTTAGTTACTTATGCAGTACTTCCTAATATTGGTTATTTCGAATTCATTATTCTCGGGGAAAATTCAGATGGACCGGAGGCTACACCAGTGGGTTTAACTGAAGTTAAACTTGGTGAAGAGTATGAAATTGTCGTCACCAACCTCGCCGGTACGATTTTCTTCTTCCCTTTTCTTGGTTTGATCAAACTTCTAAAATCAGCTTATTTTGAAAATGTTTTTCAAAAAGTACTTTTGGTGAAAAACAATTCGTGTTTGACTAATCAATTTGAAAAATATATTTGAGCATTATTTGACCAAGCTTTTAAAGTGCTTCCAAGTGTATCTTTTTCAAAAAAGAACTTTTAGTGAGAAGCTTCACATTTCAGCTTCTCAAAAATAGCTTCTATTTCTATTAAAAAAAAATTCTTCTAAAAGTTTGGTCAAACAGCTCAACTTTGGAAAAAAACATTATTTTGAAGAAAAAACACCTTTGTCCTTGGTTTGATTCATCATTTTTCAAGTTCTTCACCAAAAATTGATTGAGTATACACGCTTAAATGCAGGTTTGTATCGTTACAAACTCGGTGATGTAGTCAAGATAAAAGGATTCCACAATGACACTCCGGAACTCCAGTTTATTTGCCGTAGGAATCTCTTACTGAGCATTAACATCGACAAGAACACTGAGAAAGATTTACAACTATCCGTGGAAGCAGCAGCACAGCTCTTATCAAACGAAAAGTTAGAAGTAGTCGAGTTCTCTAGCTACGTGAACGCCTCAGCTGATCCAGGGCACTACGTAATCTTCTGGGAACTAAGTGGTGAGGCAAGTGAGAAAATTTTAAAAGAATGCTGCAATTGTTTGGACAAATCTTTCGTTGATGCAGGCTATGTTAGCTCTCGGAAGGTTAATGCCATTGGAGCGCTTGAGCTCCGGATTGTGAAGAAGGGGACATTTCACAAGATTTTAGATCATTTTGTAGGATTAGGAGCAGCGGTTAGCCAGTTCAAAACGCCAAGGTGCGTCGGCCCGACGAATCTCTCTGTGCTGCAAATATTGTGTAGTAATGTTGTTGAGAGCTATTTTAGTACTGCATTCAGTTGAATTACATGTACGTTCCATGCCATGTAGTCCAGCTAGCTGGTCATTTTTCATATTAATGCACACTTTGAATTGTACAAATTTTTTAGGTCTAGTTTAACACCTACATTCTCTCCAAACGGGAAACACAATTATTATATGTCTCACATAACACTGACTGACACTAGTTGTACGAGGTCTCTTTTTGTTTCAATCTTACACTTTTGGGTTCACGTACTTTTTATCTACTAATTTATCAGATAAAAAAAGTCTCACACAATTAGTTTTAATTATATAACACATAATAAAATTTCTATTTTTTCTAAATGGAATTTATGGAAACTATATAAAGTTTTTACGGTAAAAAAGCATTTGGAAGAGTTTGAAAAATCGTAGAAGAAAAATAAAATTGTTTAAGATTTGTCAAATTTTATTTTATGTACATTAATGATAACCGGTTAAACGAACCGTCATAGAAAAATTAAAATAAGGAAGATGACTATAATATAGTAATCAGAAAGAAGGTTAGTGTTATGGAGCGAAACGCGAGAAAAATCTATGAAATTATTCCTAAAATATATAGACTCTGGAATATTATAAAACTTGGGACTATTAGATTGCCTATGATGTTACTTGTTGGAAAGAGACTGAGCTTGGTGGGGCATGCAAATAGGTTTCTATATGGAGGTCATAAGAAAAATCTGTAACGCTTGTTTAATTCAACTTATGTACATTTCAATTGTTTCATCAAATTTCTATCATTCGTACACTTCAATTATTTCATCAGTTTTATTTTTGTCTTTTTCATTGAAACATATATTGAAAAGGCTGTCAGCGAAAACTACAAGTTTATTGTTAATTGGTGCCAGATGGATGGAAGTTGATTTAGGAACAAATTAAGGTGTCAGAGAACATGATATGTACTCATAAATTGTGGCCCAAACACAAATGGACAATTTTGATGCTACTTGTGACTCCAAACAAGTTTTTGGATCTTTGTCATTCCTAATTAAATTATTTGATGGCGGCTCTATTTTAAAATAAATATTTTTAAAAAAAATTGGCCTCGCAAAAACTTGACCAAACAAGTTATAAGTCTATAAACATTATTCATGCGATGGCGCTGAGCAATACTATCTGAGCAAATAAATGTATTGCCCTCCTCAAGTCCTGATCTGATGGAATGGGAGGAGGAACTGAAGGCGGTACTGGGGGTTGCTCTGGTGGTACTGTAACTCTAGGGAGCTCCTCAAATGGTGGAGGAATCGGAGGTGTCTCAGAAGGTGTCTCTCCTCCTTGGGTCTGCTGTCATTGACCGGTAGCACATGACTAGTACCCACTCTTGCGGTATCATCCAATATTTGATTCAATGTCTTCTTTCGAGTTATGGCAGACATTTCTGTAGCTGTAAAACAAATGAGGATTAGGGACTGAACTCTTACGACTCAGCTTTATTGCACGATCTGGATAAGAAAGAAGAGTGATCAATCCTAACAATGCCTCATAGCTTCATGTTTACATAATGTGGTGCACAACACACTTATAAACAAGACTATACTAGACAAGGTATGTAGACTCCCTAGGATATGACCTTCTCTGATATCAAATTTATCACATCCCAATCAGGGGAGGCGTGACCAGCACCCGTTGCCTTACTAGGCCTGAGTGAACCCAACTGTAACTCGAATAATCTATGTCTCGAAAGACAAGCTAGCCAATAAAATCGATCTGTAAGCTTAGCACCGCAACTTAGGCCGACAAGGCCATACGCTAAAGATTCTCATGATAAGTCATACTTATTTAAATAGTATCATAAAATTCTGAAATTGTTATCTTTATCCACTACTCTTTTTTTTATACCAGTAGTGATTAGATAGATTAATAAGTTGTACTTCAAGATAAAAGTAATTTCAATTTACCAAATGGAGAGATGATGAACGAATTCTGTTTTTTATAGGTGTCAAACGGACAAATCGAGTCAATTATGTACAAAATTAAATTTGTGGAGTCGATAAATGAATCAAGACATAGGGTGTGTTTGATACAAAAGAAAATATATTTTTATTGCAAATTAATTGGGATTTGTACTTATTTTTTGGTGTTTGATAACTAACAATTAGTAAGTAAAAGATATTGTCCTTAAAATATTTATATATAATCTAATCAAATATTATGGAAGATCGGGGTGACGGTAGGGGTGTGAGGGTGGTGGGGATGTGGACTATGAATCTATGAACGTGAGATGTTTTGGAGAGTCAGTTTAGGAGACAATTAATGCACAATATAATTTATGAAATTTATTTTTCCTACTTTTACTAGTACGTTATTTTTCTTAATTTTAAGTAACTTGTTTTCCTGGAGAATATTTTTACCAACCAAACATAGAAATATTGAAAAAGAAATCTGATAAATATTTTCCTTCATACCAATGGAGCCTTGAAATAACTGATAAAATTGCTGTCATGTGACCAGGACATTACGGGTTCAAGCCGTGGAAACAACCTCTTGCAGAAATGCAATGTAAAACTGCGTACAATACTCCCATGTGGTTCGGCCCTTCTCCGAACCCCGCACATAACGGGAGGTTAGTGCACCGTGTGCCCTTTATTTTCCTTCATACCAAAAACACTCATAATCTATCTAACATTGTGAATCAAGATGGATAAATAGCAAATTAAATGATAACCCATTAATTTGACTATTTATTTGTCTGTTTTTTCAACTAAAAACTATATAATTTACTAAAAATGATTCATTGAACAATCGAATAAAGTTTTTTCCTACAATCAAAGGACATGTTTTGTTTTGAGAAAGTTCTCTTACTGAATGACTTGGACTGGTAATGCAATCCAATTGAGCCAATCTTTTGAATAAATTGGTTCGATATACATTAACTTTAACACTTCAAAGAATATTATCTTTCACTCGTTCTTATACGAATTTAAACACATTAACATGAAATTAGAAATTCAGTCTATGATAGGGTGACGGTGGACATGAATTTTACAGAATTATAGACATGAATGTTTTGTACTCATTTATAAAATTTGTCAATTAAAAAATTATAGAGGACTATTTTGTATGTCGTATACCTTAAAGGGTATACAATTCACATTGAAATCCCCCGAAAATGTATAACAGTAAGAATAATTAAACCACATTATTATATACTGTTAAGGTATATTACATGTGAATTGTGTTGGAAATATTTATTAAACGTGAAATATAGTTAATCCTATTTAATTACGAATCGAACAATTAGGGGTCCTACACGTCGAAAACGTTGTTTCCACACACGTGTACATAGAATGCCAATGATCATAATTTTCTTAAATGGAAGAGATATTGGTACGTATACGAATTGTTTGAGACGTAAGGTAATATATGGTTATTGGCCAAATGACATTGGTTTCACGTTGGTAAATGAAGGAAGAAACGTACAATGTGTTAAAAGATGAAACGAGTCATGAATCGGGCCGCGACGGCGCGAGTGGGCCGAGCGCCGCGGCTCAAGTCCTCGAGTTTCGGCACCACGACACCACTATGCAGGGCCGCGTCGCCACTCTGCAGGGCCGCGACGTTGTGCCTCTGAAGTTCTGGCGCCACGCGCCTCCGCTGCGCGCATGGCCATTGATCGCTACCTGTTGGAGAAGAATAAAAACTGATGTTTGAACTGACTTTAGAGGATTAACTCCTCATTATTCGCTCTTGAATTCAGCCATTACTTGACTGAATTGTAGCTCCATACTAATGGCCATTACTTGGTCATTCAAAGCCATAAATTGGCTAGTGGGAGGGTCTTCTTCTCAACATTATAAAATGAGGCCTTTGGCTTATTTGCAAAACACATTTTGACATCTTACACTCAACAATTCTCTGAAATTGTCTTCCTCTCTTGCAATCACAAACACTCAAAGATATTTCTTCCAAAGCAAACACTTGAGTTCCTTTTGCTAATTTGTTTGATTGTTGTTTTATCTTGGGAGATAAGTTGTCATTACAACCGTTGAAAGGATATACGGAGCAATATTATCTTAAGGATAGATCAAGAATTTGGTCGACTCAGCAAGCCCTCTTATTTGATCATTTCCAGATTTCTAACAAATAGTTGTTGTTGTTATTTTCCCATTTTACACATTACCACCCACATGCTTAAGATAATATTCGATCTTTCAACAACAACAATATGTCTGCTGAAGACCAATTCAACGCTTTGAACAACGCCAATGCTCAAGGCAATCCCGCTCCCTTCAATCCCACCACTCAAGGCAATGACACTGCCTACTCTCCCACTAATCCAGGCATTCCAAATGCCTTCCAACCTGCTGCGTTTGGCACAACTGGTGTCAACAATACGTTTGGCACAACTAGTGCCCCCACTGCTCCTCAAGACGCAATGCCTATGCTCCTTCTCAAGGTATTTACAATGCATTTGCTACTGATCAAGGGAGCACTCCTGATCCAACTCCTACTAGTTTCCACCATGAACGTCCCGAGAAGTTCATGGGTGCACATTTCAAGCGATGACATCAAAAGATGTTGTTTTCCCTGACGGTTATGGGACTAAAACGTTTCCTAACCGAAGACCCTCCACAGGTTGGGGAAGACACGAACTCTCAGCCAAATGATTTGGCATGAGGGGACCGAGGTAATCATGTTGATGACGACATAGGGTAGTTCGCGAAGCATGGAAACATAGTGATTTCATGTGCAGGAACTACATTCTAAACAGTTTGTGTGATCCTCTCTACACGGTATATTGTACCGTTGAAACTGCCAAACAGTTGTGGGACAAACTACAAAAGAAGTACGACACCCAAGATGCGGGTAGCAAGAAGTTCATCATTGGAAAATTTCTGAAATTTCAAATGGTGGAAAACAAAAGTGTGTCATCCCAAGTCCAGGAATTTCAAATGATTCTACATCACTTAGACTTGAAAGGATTGAAGCCCAACGAGCAATTCTTAGTTGGGGCATTAATCAAGAAGCTGCCTCCCTCGTGGAATGAGTTTATGAATTACTTGAAACTCAAAACGAATGAGATGACTTTAGACGAACTTATTGTCAAACTCTAGATTCAAGAGGACAATAAAAAGGCCATGTCAAAGGGGAAATAACCCGATGAGGCTAAGGCAAATCTGACGGAAGTCAAAGAGAATCCAAGCAAAAAGCGGAAGTTCCAGAAGGATGGCCAATCCCAAACAACTGAAAAGTTCAAGGGAACATGCCACTATTGTGGTAAAGTTGGTCATATGGCCAAAGACTGCCGTAAGCAAAAACATGATAAAGGCAAGAATAAGGTAAACATCGTCGAAGACACGCTCATAGATGATATGATTGAAGAATTTTCAGCAGTGGCGCTAAAAGCAAACCTTGTTGAGAATCCGATGCAATGGTGGTTGGACACGGGTGCTACCCGTCACATTTGTTCCAATAAAGACGCTTTCTCCACGTATACACCAGTCACAAATAAGAAGTTGTTCATGGGCAACAACTCATCTTCAGAGGTGCTGGGGGTAGGAAAGGTAATCCTTAAGATGACGTCCGGAAAGGAGTTGATTCTCAAAGAAGTGATGCATGTCCCAGAAAATCAACGAAATTTAATTTCTGGAAATTTATTAGTGAATGCTGGTTTTAGACTAGTGTTAGAGGCTAATAAATTTGTAATCACTAAAAACAGAACATTTTTAGGAAGGGGCTTCGCATATGAAGGCCTCCTTAAGGTTAATGATACACATATAATATCGTCTACTTAGAAAGAAGCTTCGCCTGTGAAGGCCTCTTTAAGGCAAATATTGTACTTGTATTGCCTTCTATTATCAATAAAACTGAGCTTTCTTTTACCTGTTTGTGTCTTCTAATTTATGGCACCATAGATTAGACGAGTTAACTATCAATCTATATTAAGGTTGGTAAAGTTGGAATCATTGTTGTCTATCGACATAAACTCTCAACATAAGTGTAAGGTGTGCGTAGAGACAAAACTTTCCAAGAGTCCCTTTAGATCCGTCGAAAGGGAAACCGCTCCTCTAGAACTTATACACACTGATATATGTGATTTGAAGTTCGCTCAAACTAGAGGGGGGAACAAGTACTTTGTGACTTTCATAGATGATGACACAAGGTTTTATTACATTTACTTACTAAGAAGTAAAAATGAAGCCTTTGAAGCATTCAAACGCAAGCAGAAGTTGAGAACCAACAATGCCATTGGGTCTATAGACAAGTACAAACCTAAGACATCCATATATATGTTCACAACTATCGCCGCATTGCGAGATCTTGAAATACATCAAATGAATGTCAAGATGGTTTTCTTAAATGATGATTTGGAAGGAGAAATAGACATAGACCAACTAGAGGGATATGTGGTTCCAGAATAAGAGACAAAGGTATGTCTGCTTGTCAAATTATTGTACAGGCTGAAACAAGCCCTAAACAATGACACGAGAAATTTGATAGTACCCTACTATCGAAAGGGGTCTCTACTAACAAGTAAGACGAGTGTGTTTGCATGAAGAGAAAATGACCGACTCATTAGGCATAGGTAATGACCGATTCATTAGGCATTACATTCCTCTATGTAAACGACTTGTTGATCACTGGGTGCAGTCCTAAGGTAATCCTAGAGACTTAGAAAGTGCTAAAAATAATGTTTTGACATGAAAGATATGGGAGTCATAGATGTTATCTTAGGGATCAAGATCTCTAAGACAACTAACGAATTGGTCTCGTCTCAATCTCACTACATCAAGGATGTGCTGAAGAAATTTGAGATGTTCGATAGTTCACCGGTAACGACACCATTGGATAGAAGTCAAAAGATTGACAAACATCTTGGTGTATCTGTACGCCAGAAGCGATACGCAGAAGATTGAGAGTGATGTATATCACAATCTCCTCTCGGTTCTTGATTCGAAATCATATAGATTATGATAATTAGTGATCAGTTAACTATCAAACATTCACACCAATATTGAATAAATCTTAATCAAGTGAAGAAGAAACCAAACTAATGCATTAATTCATGAAAACGAGTTTCAAGAGATTCAAAAGGAAAACCCTAATTAAGTAATTAGCTCCTAAACATTGTCATGTCAAGAACTAATACAAACCAACATAAACTGAAATAAATAAAAGGAAAGAAAAAGAACTTGAACCAAAGTAGTCTCCAATCTTGTGTTTTTACTCCTTTCTTTCCTCCCCCAAAGTAGGATATGGAATATGTACAAGGATGATAGAATAAGGTTAGGGTTCAGGGATTATATAGTTGGGAAAATTTGCGTTTCGGACCCTTTTGCCCTTCTGAAATTCGACCAAAAAATCAGATTTTTCGCGTCGGAGCCTTGACCCTGCAGGCTGGCGCCACAGCGCCGAAATTACTGAAGCCAAATCAGAACTCGCAAGACATTTAGCGCCGCGACGCTGCTGGCAGGCGCTGCGGCGCCTGTGGCGTGATTGTTTTTCGATTTTTCATCATTTTCTCATCCGGACTTCGTCTGATTTCTTCTATACTTTCCGGGACTTCTTAGACTTCATTTATTGGCCTTTTCTTGTGCAATTACACCTCAAATAAGCCCATTTCATCTTCTTTTTGCCATTTCTCCATCTAGGACCGTTATGACTCAAAAGAAAGAAAAACGACCCTAACACGACACTAATTCAAAGAAAATAGGAAAAATACTAACTAAAAATGACTCAAAAAGTTTATATAAAATATGCCTAATAAATACCTCCAAACTTAACCTTTACTCGCCCTCGAGTAAAACACTAAACAAAAACAAAAATAAAACAAGACTCTATAAAATTGATCAAGTAGTTATAGCAATGTTTCTTCAAAATCATGGATGAAAGTTGGGATAATATGTTAGAACATACATATCATGAATAATTAGCAATCTAGAATTTCAAGTTAGATATTTCGCAAATTCACTTAGATCGCAATCAATGAAAATACAAACATCTAACCTATGCATGTCAATTTCATTCCATCTTTCCCAAAATGCTATAGACCTGTTTACTTGTTATTCTCCACTAATCATAGACATACATATTAAAGATCATCAGGACTTTCACTGGTTGTAATGTAGGCTTAGGTAGGGGTAGATAAAAGTAGGCATTTAGGCTCAATTTACGTACCATAAGCGTTTTTCATTCAACTATTTTCTCCTTTTTTTTGGTTTTCCTTTTTGTTCATACCTATCATCTCCCCTCCTCTCTTTTTGAGAGCATGAAACGCATTCACATAGCAGACACCCCCAAACTTAAGCTTTTACATATTTTTCATTGGAGTGTATCAATTTTTTTTCACTCTTTTTTTGTATTTCTTTTTTACACTTCTTCATCCCAATTTTTAATTACTGCTTATGGAACACAAGAGAATCATAGGGTGTCAAAGAAAGAACTTATTTTAGGCTCAAAGGGGCGGACTAGTGATACAATTTACTGCATGGTAGGTAATGAAAGGTAAGAAGAGCTAACAAAGAAATGTCTGAATCATCTCCCTAAACATGTACATCTTTAACTTTTTCACCTCAAATAACAAGCAAGCAGACTCATAGACATTTTCAACCATTATTTCCATAACTGACACACATAGGCTAAGCACAAATATCCCAAATAATTAGATGTCATGAATTTTTGGCATATCTAACTTAAGCACACAGATTTTTGCTTCTAGTTCTATTACATTATCCCAGTTAATCCGTTAGATATATTGAGCAACTACAACATGCTTGATCCATAAAAAATTATTTGACTCACAAAACACCTAAAACAAACACACAAAAAATAAATAATAAAAAGACTCAAAACAAGCAACAAAACCCAATAAGATCCCCCCAAACTAAATCGACCCATTGTCCCCAATGTGTGAAGACTAAAAATAAGGGGACAACTTACAAACACAAAACAGCGGTCATAACGGAGGTCTGGGATGAGATTCTTGAAATTGCACAAGTCATCGGGACTCTCTGAACCTCTATGCGTCGCGACGCTGTGCCAAATTTCTCCTATTTTTGCAGCATTTTTCTCAATCCTTGCTTTTATCTGTCATCCACAACACTCAACATACTAGATCGTGAGACTGTTCAATTCAAAATAAAACAAACTAAAACAAAAATTTAAATAACATAATTAAAACCTTGGTTGCCTCCCAAGTAGCGTTGTCTTTAACGTCTTTTAGTCTGATGCAGTTAATCCTTACTAGTGTACAGTGGATCTTTCTGCGAACGGCTTGCAATCTGCACAGTTATTGTTGTGGGTCTCACTTCACCTATAACACTTTTTTTAAACAAGGGCCTCATATCTAAGATTATCCCCCAATTACCCAAGACAGACTTGACTTCTAGGCTCTCTATAATGTAGGGATCAGTGAAACTCCCTACATCTCTCAACTTTTGGGGGTTCCCGTGAGGGTATGGACTTTTTGGTTGGGGCTCAGCAATGATAGTTGGTGGTGTCTTTTCTGCAATGGGTATAGAAAAAGAAATTTCAAGGAATCCAAAAAGGTGAAAATTTGGATCTCGGTAACCTCTTCTTTCTCTACACCAACTATCCCTCTCAATTCCTCATTATTCTCAACAGCTTGTTGTGGTTCAGGTTCCTCACTCTGCTTATCACCCCCCACAACTGTGTCGCTAGGCAGATTTTCTTGCGGTACATTGATCATCATATCCATCAGCTGCCCTATGTGGGTCTTCAAATTTCTGAGGGACTCCCTTGTCTCAGCCATAAACTGAGTCTAGCACTTGGTGAGCTTGAGTATGCCTGCCTGCAACTCATCTAGATCTTCCTCTAGGACCTGTGGGTTAAGCTGTTGTTGATGACTCCACTGTCTCTGATAGTAGTAGTCCATGTGTCCTGAGTTACTTGTTGATCCCTTTAGGACTTTGAAAACATGTCAAATTTGGCCCAAAATCTTAAAAATCCCGCGTCGGCGCTGCGCATGACTGGCGCGCGGCTGAAAAACTCGCAAATTTCAGATTTCAGACACGTCAGCCGCGGCCGGTGACGTTTTCTGGCGGATTAGCTTCTTCGCCCTTTGTTCGTCAGCCTTCGTCGATTTCTTCTATATTTCCGAACTTAGGCTTCATTTCTTGGCCCTTTTAGTGTGCAATTTCATCTCATTTATGCTCATTTCATCTCCTTTTCGCCATTTCTCCATTTCTGACCGCTGTGACACAAAAGAAAGGACAACAACCCTAATACTATACTAAACATAAATGAAATGAGTAAAATACTAACTAAAAATGACTCAAAAGGTGTATATAAAATACACCGATAAAACACCCCCAAACTTAACATTTGCTCGCCCTCGAGCAAAGCTCAAAACAAAAATAAAACAAAACGGACAAAGACTTAAAGAGATGTATCAAGTAGTTATAATATTGCTTCTTCAAAATCATGGATGAAAGATGAGATAATATGTTAGAACATATATAGCATGAATAATCAGCAATCTAGAATTTCAAGTTAGATATTTCGCAAATTCACTTAGATCATGTTCAATGGAAATACAAACATCTAACCTATGCATGTCAATTTCATTCCATTTTTCCCAAATGCTATAGACCTGTTTACTTGCTATTCTCCACTAATCATCGACATACATATTAAAGATCATCATGACTTTCAAGGGTTGTAAGGCAGGCTTAGGCAGGGGTAGGTAAAAATAGGCATTTAGGCTCCATTACGTACCATAAACACTTTTCATTCAAACTCTTTTTCCTTCTTTTTTTGATTTCCTTTTTAGTTTCGTACCCACTTTCTCCCCTCTTTTCTTTTGAGAGAATGATATGTATTATAAATAACAGGCACTCCCAAACTTAGACTTTTGCATATTTTTCATTGGGGTGCATCAAATTTGTTCACTCTCTTTTTGTTTCTTTTTCACGCTTTTCATCTAAATACTTTTCCATTATTACTTATGGCACAACAAAGGAATCATAGGGTGTCAAAGAAAGATATTTATTTTAGGCTCAAAGGGGCTGACTAGTGATACATTTTATGTCAGGGTAGGTAATGAATGGTCAGAAGGGCTATCAAAGAAATGCCTGAATCATCTCCCTAAACATGTACATCTTAACTATTTCGCCTCAAATAACAAGCAAACAGATTTTCTAGACATTTTTTTCAACCTTCTTTCCATAACTGACACACATAAGCTAAACACAAATATTCCAAATAATTAGATGTCAGGAATTATTGGTATATCTAACTTAAACACACATATTATCGCTTTTAATTCTATTACATTATCCCACTTTATCCACTCAATATCTTTAGCAACTACAACATGTATGATCCATCAAATCAAAAAAATAAAAAAAATAAAATAATAATAATACTAAAAAAAAAAGACTCAAAAAACACACAAAACAAAAAGACTCAAGAACAATAAAACATCCCCCAAACTTAAATCACACATTGTCCCCAATGTGTGCAAGACTCAAAAAAAATAGGGACAACTTACTGACACAACACAGCGGTCATAACGGAGGTCTAGGAGGAAAAATTCTGGAATTTGCACGGAATATGGCTCTCTGAAGTTCCGCGCTGACACGAGATTCAGCGCCGCGGCCCAAATCTTGTGGCTATCACGAAGTTCCAGCAGCTTGACGACTTTTCCTTTTTTCCCCCCAGCATTTTTGTTCTTTTTTCCTTAGATTTAGCTTTCAATCCACCTGTTATCCAACAACACAAAACAAAAACCCAAGACCGTGAGACTGTTCAAGATAAAATAAAACAACTAAAATAAAAATTAAAATAACATAATTAAAAAACATTGGGTTGTCTCCCAACAAGCGCTGTCTTTAACGTCTTTTAGCCGGACGCAGTTAACCTTTACGAGTGCCCATTGGATCCTTCTGCGAACTGGTTGCAATCCGCAAAGTTATTGTTGCAGGTCTTACTTCAACTACAAAAATTGCTTCAAACAAGGGCCTCAGATATACGATTATCCCCCAAGTACATAAGACATGCTTGTCTTTTAGGCTCTCTCTAATGTAGGGATCAGTGAGATTCCCAACATCTCTCAACTCTAGGGGGTGCCCTTGATGGTATGGACTTTCTTTTTGGGGATCAACATTGACAGCTGGTGGTGTTTCTTCTGCAATAGGTACAAGAAAAAGATTTTCCAAGGAATCCAAAAAGATGAATGATTGGATCTCAATAACCTTTTCCTTCTCTACACCAATTATCCCGCCAGATTCCTCAACAGCTGGGTGTGGTTCAGGCTCCTCAATTTGCTTACCACCTCCCATAATGATGTCGCTAGGCAGATTTTCTTGAAGTGTATTGCTCATCCTATCCATCAGTTGCCCTATGTGGGTCTCCAAATTTCTGAGAGACTCCCTTGTCTCAGCCATAAACTGAGTCTGACACTTGGTGAGCTTGAGTATGCCTGCCTGCAACTCATCTAGACCTTTCTCTAGAACCTGTGGGTTAAGCTGTTGTTGATGACTCCACTGTCTCTGATAGTAGTAGTCCATGTGTCCTGAGAGTTTTTTTTTTCGAATTTAATCTGCAAAATAAGAAAAACAACAAAAGGTGATAAAAAGATGCTCGCAAAACAAGTTAGAAACTTGTTCTGGGAGCAACCAAATTAAAAATAAGAATAGATAAATCGATATTGAAAGTACGCCAATCCCCGGCAACGGCGCCAAAAACTTGATGCGCAATTTATGCACACACTAAACACAAGTGCACGTATCGTTACAAGTAATATATTCTAGGTAAGACCGAATATCGTCCTCAAGGGCTGGTTTTCAAGTACCGATTATCTATCCTTTAGTTTCTATTTGGTTAACGTTAATTGAATTGGAATTCTAAACTAATAATGCAGGAAATAAACTAATTATAAAAATATTTTGAATTAAATCAGTTATGATGGAGAATTAGGGCTTCCAAGATCATCAACTATCCACTCCATTCACTCTTTAATACAATTAGACTGACTTCTTCTTCTACTTTAAGATAACAGGTTAACTAAGCCGTTTTATACTCCTGTTAAGGTTATATAAACACTCAACCCCAATATAGAACCTTTCTACCTTTCGGTGATAAGATTGACTATAAAGGAGGATTAAGACCAATAACCTATTAATACTACACAAGTATCGGGGTACTTTCGTCCACGATTTAACCTATGTTTATTCAACTACAGCATATTCACAATCTCCCCTTTCGGCTTTCGATTAGAAATCATATAAGTGATGATAACTAGTGATCAATTAATTATCAAGCAATCAAAACAACTATTGAATAAATCTTAAAACAAGTGAAGAAGAAACCAAACTAATATATTAATTCATGAATAGAGTTTCAAGAGAATCACAAGGAAATCCCTAATAAAGTAATTAGCTCCTAGCCATTGTCACGCTAAGAACTAACATAATCTCCATACATGAGCTGAAATAAAGCAAAAAGAAAGAAAAGAAAATACTCAAGAACGAGTCTCCAAGCCTTCTAGCATCCAAGGATTGCGTTGTGGAATATTTACAAGATGGAATGGTGGATAGAGAATGGGATGGGTGATGTAGAATTGGATGTAGAATGTAGAATGAAGAATGGTGAATGAATTCTTCTAATGATGTAGAGACTATTTATAGACCAAGAATCCTTTTGGTAAATGGTTAGGGATTATGTAGGTAGGAAAAGTTATTAGAATCCTTTTAGGTAAAGGTTTTAAGGTAGGAAAAGTTATCCCTTTAGGTAGGAAAAGTTATCCCTTTAGGACTCTGAAAACATGTCAAATTTGGCCCAAAATCTCAAAAATCCCGCGTCGGCGCCGCGGCCCTGCAGACTGGCACCACGGCGCCGGTGACGTTTTTCTGGTGGATTCCGTTTCTTCGTCCTTTGTTCGTCCGGTCTTCGTCTGATTTCTTCTATATTTCCCGGAACTTCTTAGGCTTCATTTCTTGGCCCTTTTAGTGTGCAATTCCATCTCATTTATGCTCATTTCATCTCGTTTTCGCCATTTCTCCATTTCTGACCGCTGTGACACAAAAGAAAGGACAACAACCCTAATACTATACTAAACATAAATGAAATGAGTAAAATACTAACTAAAAATAACTCAAAAGGTGTATATAAAATACACCGATCACCCTATTTGTGTCTCCAAATTTTTGAGGGACACCTTTGACTCGACCATAACCGAGTCGACATCAGTGAGCCCGAGTATGGTACTCGCAACTCATTTTGATCTTTCTGTGGAACCTGTGGGTTAAACTGTTGTTGCTGATTCCACTGCCCCTGATAGTAGTAGTAATCCATTTTTTTTTCAACTTTACCTACAAAATAAGAAAAACAACAAAACGTGATAAAAAGATGCTCGCAGAACAAGTTAGAAACTTGTTCATGGAGCAACCAAATTAGAAATAAAATAACATAACCGAATATATACAAACTAAATTAGAAATAAGAATAGATAATTCAATATTAAAAGTACGTCAGTCCCCAGCAACGGCGCCAAAAACTTATTAGCCGATTTCCCACGTGCTCACGCAAGTGTACGTATCGTTACAAGTAATATAGTCTGTAAGACCGAATATCGTCCACAGATACTGGTTATCAAGTACCGATTATCTAAGCTTTAGTTTCTATTTGGGGAACGTTAATTTGTTTGTATTTTTATCTAATAACTAAGACTAAGTCATTGCAGAAAATAAACTAATTATGATAATACTTTGGTTTAAATCAGTTATGATGGAAATAGGGCTTTCAATATCCTCGACTATCCACTCTTTTCAATCCTTAATGCAACAACAATGGTTTCCTCTTCTACGTTAAGATAGCAGTTAACTAGACTGTCTTATATTCCGGTTAGGATATATAATCACTCAACCCCAATGCAGAAACCTTCTATATTTCTATGATAGGTTTTACCACATAGGAGGATTAAGAACTATAACCTATAATGCTACACAAATATCGGGGTACTTTCGTCTACGATTTTAACCTATGTCTATTCAATTACAGCATATCCAAATCTCTCATCTCGGTTCTTGATTCGAAATCATATTGATTATGATAATTAGTGATCAGTTAACTATCAAACATTCACCCCAATATTGAATAAATCTTAATCAAGTGAAGAAGAAACCAAACTAATGCATTAATTCATGAAAACGAGTTTCAAGCGATTCAAAAGGAAATCCCTAATTAAGTAATTAGCTCCTTAACATTGTCATGTCAAGAACTAATACAAACCAACATAAATTGAAATAAATAAAAGGAAAGAAAAAGAACTTGAACCAAAGTTGTCTCCAATCTTGTGTTTTTCCTCCTTTTTTGCCTCCCCCAAAGTAGGATATGGAATATGTACAAGGATGATAGAATAAGGTTAGGGTTTTGGGATTATATAGTTGGAAAAAATTGTGTTTCAGACCCTTTTGCCCTTTTGAAATTCGACCAAAAAATTAGATTTTCCGCGTCCGCGCTGTGGCCCTGCAGGCTGGCACCACGACGCCGAAATTACTGAAGCCAAATCAGAACTCGCAGGACATTTAGTGCCGCGGCGCCTGTGGCGTGATTTGTTCCCGATTTTTCATCATTTTCTCATCCGGACTTCGTCTGATTTCTTCTATACTTTCCGGGACTTCTTTGACTTAATTTCTTGGCATTTTCTTGTGCAATTACACCTCAAATAAACTCATTTCATCTTCTTTTTGTCATTTCTCCATTTAGAACTGCTGTGACTCAATAGAAAGAAAAACGACCCTAACACGACACTAATTTCAAAGAAAATAAGAAAATAAGAAAAATACAAACTAAAATTGACTCAAAAAGTGTATATAAAATATGCCTAATAATATCCGACGGAGACATGAGTCTGTTAGGCAACTGATCACCTCGGGTGTGATTTCCATGGATTAAATAAAATCTAAGGAAAACATAGCAGATTTCTTGACGAAGGGAATACCGAGAGATCAGATGAACTGCCTGTCTAGGGGAATGGGCTTAAAACCCAATCAATAAGAATCAATATAGTGGACACCCAACCTTACAGACTGGAGATCTCAGGGATAAGGTTCAATGGGAAAACTAAACTGTAAAGGTTCAGTTGAGCGCTTCGGTGGAAGCAAGAGCACTTCGTATAATGATTTTTTCTTAAGAAACATAATTCAAGGTCATTCCCGTGATAGACAAAAAGTGTTACCTGTAGAGGGGTAAATGATAAGTTTTCAAAACCTTTAATGATTCTCGATAATTGAGGTTAGGTTGTGGAAATTTTTAATGGTTCCTAAATCTCATGCAAGCGGGGTATTGCAGGATATCTTGTAGGAGATCACCTATTTAAGTACGAGGATAGGCCGCCTCAAATGAATGTACTTAAGAATCCAAGTGTGTCCACGACCCACGACGGACAAAACACTAGAAAGATTGAGTAGGAAATGTGTTGTGTTGGTACCATTATCTTGGCATTTACTAAACACTGACGGTTCAAGACATCACGTTCACCATGCAGTAAATATGTCCGATGGTATTCTACTATGGAAGGTTCAAAGCTCCGACTACCTCTCTTGCAACATCGTTCCGCCGAGTGATTGCTAGAATGACACCATACACGTGCACCAAAATCTCTTCCAAGAGGGGATTGTTGAAAATATTTATTAAACGTGAAATATAGTTAAATCCTATTTAATTACGAATCGAACAATTAGGGCCTCACACGCCGGAAACGTTGTTTCCACACACGTGTACATATAATGTCAATGATCATAATTTTCTTAAATGAAAGAGATATTGGTACGTATACGAATTGTTTGAGACGTAAGATATAGACGGTTATTGGCCAAATGACATTGGTTTCACGTTGGTAAATGAAGAAAGAAATGTACAATGTGTTGAAAGATTAAACGAGTCATGAATCGGGCCGTGGCGGCAAGGACCGTGGTGCTGGAGCGTCGCGGCGCCACTCTGCAGGGCCGAGGCGCTGCGCCTCTGAAGTTCTGGCGCCACGACGCCTCCCTGCAGGGCAGCGGTGCTGTGACTGTTTTCAGTCCGTTGGAGAAGAATAAAACCGACGTTTTAGCTTACTTTGAAGGATTAACTCCTCATTATTTTGCTCTTGAATTCAACCATTACTTGACTGAATTGTATACTAATGGCCATTACTTGGTCATTCAAAGCCATAAATTGGCTAGTTGGAGGGTCTTCTTCTCAACACTATAAAATGAGGTCTTTGGCTCATTTACAAACCACATTTTGACATCTTACACTCAACAATTCTCTGAAATTATCTTCATCTCTTGCAATCACAAACACTCAAAGATCTTTCTTCCAAAACAAACATTTGAGTTCCCTTTGCTCATTTATTCGATTGCTGTTTTATCTTGAGAGATAAGTTGCCATTACAACCGTTGAAAGGATATACGGAGCAATATTATCTTAAGGATAGATCAAGAATTTGGCCGACTCAGCAAGCTCTCATATTTAATCATTTCCAGATTTCTAACAAATAGTTGTTGTTGTTATTTTTCCGTTTTACACATTACCACCCACATATTGTATATCCTGAAAAGTATACAATGCATTTCCCTATTAGATATTTGTAAATATTTTTTAAAATATGTATTTTCGGATAATTATTTTTGTCACAATGGGCATTCCTATTAAATTTCTAATAGTATTTTTATGTTACTTTGGTAAAGTTTGAGTGATTTTATTATTCTAATAGAAATGTTTAGTTATTTCTGTAATATTTAGTAAAGTTAAGTGATTTTTTCATTACAAAAGATAATTTAATACTTTTGATTCAATAAAATAGAAGTTAAGTGATCCTCTGCAAATTAACCTGTAACAAACTGAAATTTCAAATAGCACATAATGAAATGTGACAATAACAAGAAAAAAGATAAACTCGATCGAGCAAATTACAAAAGAAAAGATTAAAACTTTACAAGGTTTCCACAAAAAGAAAGAAAAAACAGCTCTAATCATATTCATGTATTTTATTACAAGTAATCAAATATTAAATGAGCAGATCTGTCATTTTCTACAACAAACTTTAGGCAACTCCATTTGCTGCATTATCAATATAGAATCTTTAAAGTTGGCAATAGTTCATAATGAACATGCCTGCAGATTATGAAACATGTGAAGAAACACTCTCTTATATCACCAAAAAATCTCCACTTAATAAATCCAGATGGGAATAATAGAACAAAAAGAAAATGAAGTTTTAAAGATTTGGGATTGTGGTAGCCCTTTATATGATTCATATGAATTGGTTGCACTTAGCAATGTGATTGATAGAAATCTCATGAAATTTCCATTTTTTATTGGATCAAGAAATGAGACAATTATAACATGTCATGATCAAGATTCAAATGCAGAGGCAAACAAGTTCAAAGGGTCTTCAATGGCGAGCTTTTTCAATGGTTTAATGGAGAGGAAAGTCACAAAAAAGAATAAGGCCATTAATGGAGGAAGAAAAGAAGAAGCAAATAAGGTGAAAGTTAGGTTTACAAAAATATGCAATAGGATTACTTCTTGGAAGAAGTTTAGTTTATAAATTAAGATCATTCAAATTATAATTAGGCACTATATATGATGACTTTCTTTTTCTTTGTCATACTATCATCCTTATGTTAATGCATGGTTTCTCCTGTTTGTTAGTAATGGTTATGAGTGTGTTACTATGATATCTAACAAATGCATTTCCTAAAGCTCTTGCCACTGTATTAATACAACAAAAACTCTCTATTACAACATCGTTTGTCCCAATATTTTTGGATGTCATAACGGAATGATATTACCGAGAAGATATAATATAACATAATATGAAAGATTGATTCCACACAAACATGGTTGTTGAAAGCAGAACACGGTATACACGGTCAAAACCGTGTATATGGTGTTTATATTTTATATATTCCTTACCATAATTATTAGAGTTCTTGTAGATGTATAATTATGATAGTAGTCTTGTATTAAAAAAAAGTAGATTTAATTTCCATAATTAGATATTGTATATATATTTTTTCATTAATGAAAATAATCAAGGGATTATTCTCTTTCATGGTATCAGAAGTGTAGGGAAAATTTTTCCTTCTCCAAAAACTCTCTCTTCAGCCGCCCTCTCGGATTCCAAGCCTCGGCCGACGGTCGACCCTCCCTTCAAATTTGTTTTAGAATCCCTAATTCTCCTCTTGTTATTTCACTATGTCTACTAAAAAGAACATCTTTCATCATGCCCTTGCAGTCTCCAATATCAAGAACAACATCCATATCGTTCTTGAGATGGAAAATGCCCAATACGCGACGTGGGCAAAATTATTTAAAATTCACACAAGGTCTAATAGGATCCTCCATCACATCATCACACTGGAGAAAAGCAATGAGAATGTGCCTACCACCGATGATGAAATAGAGTTGTGGGAAACTCTTGATGCTACAGTGCTCCAATGGATTTATTCCAACATCTCTATGGACCTCTTACAGACTATTATCGAACCCAATGCCATGATAATTAAAGCTTGGAACAGGTTGCGTGATATATTATAAGACAACAAAAATTCCCGTGCCATGACCCTCGAGTAGGAATTATTCCACATTAATATGGACGATTTTCTGAACGTCTCAGCCTATTGCCAACAACTCAAAGAGTTATCGGATCAACTCAAGAACGTTGGCGCGCCCATCACTAATGATTGTCTCGTTCTTCAGATGGTTGCAGGCCTCTCCGAGCTATATAATGGCGTTGGCACTCTTCTTAATCAAAACAATCCTCTTCTACCGTTCTACCATGCATTTCCATGCCCACCTTAGAAAAAGCAAGATTGGCTAAAAAGACGACTAATGGAGTAAATTATGTCATGGTGGTCGCCACTTCCCATGAAACTAATGACTCTCAATCATACTCTGAAAATTATGGTCAAAACCATAATAACGGGGGTGGCAAAAAGGGTCAAAACTGTTGAAAAAATCACGGTGATGGACGTGGCGGTGGCAAGAGTGGTGGTCATGGCGACAATATCTGCGGTAGTGGCGGACGGAGCAACGATAGTGGCGGTCAGCAGGCCAAGACCATGAACCCTTGCGAGCTTAGAGCCGGGCGGTGTGGCCCCGTCCATGCCTCGCCAACGGCGATGGCTCATGTCGGCCCTGCCGGTTCGCCTTCATCAACTTGGGCCGCAGGACAACATATGCACACTTTCCAAACAGGTAGCAACCAACTGGGCCGTGGCAGCAGGCTGGCCTGCTTGGGCCTCGGCCTCAACAGGCCTTCGCTACTGCGGGCCCAGCAGCAGTCCCAATCCAAACGAATATCGAGGCAGTGATGCATACACTTGGATTAAATCCCCCGAATTAAAATTAGTTTATGGACACCGGTGCTACCTCTCACATGACATCCACACTAGGTAATCTCTCGTCTTAATTCAATTTGAGCAAAAATCATTGCATAATTGTTGGTAAGGGTAATTCGATTCCAATTCATGGTTATGGTCACATAAATTTATCTCCCCCGAACCCACTTTTAGCCTTGAAAAATATCCTTCATGCTCCACTTAATTAAAAATTTGGTGTATGTTAAAAAATTTACAATTGATAATTGAATTTGTATTGACTTTGACCCTTTTAGATTTTCTATGAAGGATTTGATGACGAGGATACCTCTAATGATATGTAATAGTCGGGGCGAGCTCTATTCTATCACTACCACTAATCAAGCCACACCGTCAACGTTTGCCGCTTTAGCAAATTCCTTGTGGCATGCGTGTTCGGGTCATCCGGGAGCGTCTATTATTTCCTCTCTTAAAATAATAATTTTATTGATTGTAATAGTACGCATAGTACTAATGTTTGTCCTTCTTATCCGCTTGGGAAACATGTTAGATTACCATTTATAGCCTCTAATTCTAGTACTTTGATGCCATTTGATATTATTCACAGTGATTTGTGGACATCTCCCGTTTTGAGCTCTTTGGGCCATCGTTATTATGTGTTATTCTTGGATGATTATTCTAATTTTTTGTGGACTTTTCTGTTGTCTAAAAAGTCTCAAGATTTTTCACATTCTTATCATTTAGAGCATTCATCTGTACCAAATTTGAACGGAAAATTAAAAACATTCAATGTGATAATGGAAGGGAATTTGATAATTGGCCGTTTTGGGATTTGTTTTAACGCTAAGGGCATATCATTTAGGTTTTCTTGTCCTCATACGTTCTCACAAAATGGAAAAGCCGAAAGAAAAAATCTTACCATTAATAATATTGTTCGGGCTTTACTAGCCCATGCTCCATTACCACCTTTAATAATTTTGTTCGGGCTTTACTAGCCCATGCTTCATTACCACCTTCCTTTTAGCATCATGCATTACAAATGATCACTTACCTTCTTAACATACTCTCTAGCAAAGGATTAGAATATCAATCTCCACTCAAATTTTTTTATCATAAAGATCCTTCGTATTCTCATCTTAGTGTGTTTGAGTGTTTATGTTATACTCTCTTTCCTCCACTACAATTAACAAATTTCAAGCATATTCTACCGTTTGTGTATTTTTGGGTTATCCATCTAATCATCATGGTTACAAATATTTTGATTTATCCTCTAATAAAATCATAATTAGTCGTCATGCTATTTTTGATGTAAACCAATTTTCGTTGCAAAATTGTGTAATTTCGAGTCTAATTCATATAATTTTTTTAGATGATGGGCTCTCACCATATGTGGTCTACCATTTAATCTAGTCCCCGCCTCGGGATCTAGACCAGCTGAACCATGACCCAATTCAACAAACAGGCCCACTGCCTACTGGCCCAATCCCTTCCCGTGACCACTTTCCGCCAGCATGCCCACTACCTGCTGGCCCAATTGTCCAGTGGTCCGCTTATTTCTACCACAGCACTCCACCGCCTATCGCCCATATAATATCTCTCTCTCAGTTTACCGGCAGCCCACCGTCACGCCGCCCATCTATGCCTCTTCTCGATCCAGTGTCTCGGCCAGCTGTCCCACTACATGCTGACCCACTACCTGACCCGAGTCCACACCTTCCAAACAGATCCAGTTCTGACACCCATACACCGACCCAGGTCCGACCAACATCTATTCTGAGTCAAGAATCTATTACTCGTAGCCAACGAGGTATTTTAAAACCAAAATGACATTTTAATCTCAATTCCAATGTCACTAAATCACCCCTATCATGTAACCCAGTGTCTACCCTTCATGACCCGAATTGGAAAATGGTCATCGATGATGAATATAATATTTTTATTGAAAATAAGATGTAGGGGTTGGTGTCTCGTCTGCCTGGTGTTAATGTTATTCGTTCTATGTGAATTTTTACTCATAAGGAAAAATATGATAGTTGTTTTGAGAGGCATAATGCCCGTCTTGTAGGAGATGGCATAACTCAATAGGTTGTGTCGCGCCCGTTTTTGACCTAGGGGGTCTGAACGGTTATCCGCAACATTGCTCTTTGGCGCGGTTCCCTGGATGGAGCAATAATGCTGTTTTTAAGGAGTCGCCACCTAATTATTTAAGTGAATTAGGACACTTGATTTATTGCAGTAAAACACTGCAATTAATCTCCATTTAATGGTCTGCGAAAGCTATGTGAGATTCTAGGTAAGAGTTCTTTATTATCCTAAAGGGAAGGGGTTAGGCATCCTTTAAGATCCGCTAACTTGCGGTTATTCGTTCAAACCTAGGTTAATTATTTATTGCCTTTTTTTTTAATTCTACGTATTCTAAGCATTTTCATAATTTATAATTGAAATAAAATGCAATACAAAATAATAAAACTAAAATTAAATGCGACATAAAATAAAACTTCGGGACATCTTTTAGCCATTTTTAGGCATTCTGCACAAGATGATCTCCGGGTACCTGCATAAACACTTAGTAAAAGTGTTAGTAATAGAATGAATAATTTTAATGCAATGACAAGAATTAATAAGTAAAACAAAATAAATAAATTCGTCTTTTGCACAGGGAAGGCCTTGAAATCGACGAGATTCCTTCATCTACCAATATTGTTAAAAGCAATAAAATAAATAAAAACTTGGATCCGCGCCAAAACAGTAATAGTTTTAAACACGAGGGCTCGATATAAAAATACATAAAGTGGGACGGCTAAACAAGTGCGCACATGAATTCGCCGCCAAATGCATGTTGGTTATCCGGTGTAAGTGGAAGAAATCATCCTTGCTCAGAAAGCTTCATTTATTTTATTTTCCGTCTTTGCAACTGTGGAGGCCTAAAAAATCGACGGATAACTTTTTCATCGGCCAAACAAGTGTAGCATCTGTTCTTTTAATCAGTAAATAAATTAACTAAAAGGACCAAATCGCCCAAAATTAGCACAGAAACCCAATGAGCAACACAAATAAACAAAGAAGCAACATAGCCCAAAATGATTAGCGAGACACTAAAAGCAGCAGCAACAATTCCAACCCAGCAAAACAGTAGATGGATCATAGTGAAACGAGCAACACAATTGTTCCTAAAAGGGGTATAGCCAACAGAACGTTAGAGATCAAGACAGTGAACAACAATGGTCCCCAGAAGTGGGAATCAAACACGACAAACCAACTGATCTGTGGGACGATGGAAAACAACAAAACAGTGACCCACAAATCGCCGAAAACAGTAGGACAGTCACCAGAATCCGCAGGAGTTTTAAAAAAAAACTCCGGCGGGATAACAAAATCAAGAACAGTCCAAATAACCAACAACAACGATAAAAATGAAGCCAACAAGGTCGTCGGAATTTTTAAATTCCGACAACAAAACAAAAATCAGTAAACCGCGATAGATACCCAAAGTAAAGCCTTCAAGGTCGCCGGAGTTTTCTTTTAAACTCCGGCGAGATTCAAAATAAAAGAAATCAGTCCCTTAGCATAAAATGAACAACAGATACCAGAACATAGTCGAAAACCAACGTCGCCGGAGTTTCAGACTCCGGCTATTTGAGTAGCACAAAAGGAAAATGGCGGCGTCACTACCACGGCTAACGCCGGAGCAACGCCGCCGTGGTGTTTGATGAAGGCAGTGATGCGGTTCGCGGATGAAGGTGTTCGCCGAGCGATGGGTTCGCGGTGGGTTGGCCGAGCGACGGAATGGGTGGTTCGGCGAGAGGAGAGGCGCGCGCGCGGGCCGCAGGTGTTTTGAAAGGGGGGTTCGCCGGAGTCTTTTAGAACTCCGTGAGCGCGCGAGGCGCGGGCGGCGCGGCGGTGGCGGCAAGGAAGGCGAGGAGAAATGGTTCTTTTCTCCTTTCTCCAATGAAAAATGGGCTTAGCCCTTATTTTCTTTAGTGGCTGAACGTGGGTGGGCTGCCCCTTTTAATAAATAAAAGAGGTAGGGTAGGGGAATAGGGGCATGGGCTTGAAAGAAAAGGTATGGGGTGGAGTGTGGTAAATGTAAAAGAGGTATGGGTGAAATAATAAAAAAAAGTGTTGGATTGGACTGATTCGGATTGGGCCTCGGACTGGACTGGTTTGACAAAAAATGCAAGGCTGGTTAATTATTTAAAGAAAAATTATTTAAAAAGATGCAATATTATTAAAATGTAAATGCCGATGCAATAATACTAAAATGCAATATTTAAGACATGTTTAATGCATGATTAAAAGTAAAAACAGGATGCCAATTAATTATTTAAAGAGATGCAAATATTATTAAAATAAAACGACGGTATAATAAAAAACATAATATTAACAACGACATAATGCTTAATTTAAAAATAAAAGATGCAATGCCATTTTTGTGAAGAAATAAACATAGAATATTATGTAAAAATATGCAAAATAACGATTAAAATGCGGTGTGCTAAAATACTTAAAATTGCACGAAATATACGAAAAACGGGTCAAAATTGACTGTCAACAGTATGTCCCTCTTTGTACGGAGATGATGGAAGAGTCTTCGGACAAAGATGTTGACTTGTAGCCAATTTTGTCCTGTTTTATAAACTAAAAACTCAAAAATAGGGATGATGCAGACCCAAAAAATGTCCCAGTGTCAAATCATGATGACACTGGGTCGTTGTGATACAAATAAAAAAAAAGAAGAAGCAAAGCTGACGCAGATTAAAAAATGTCCCAGTGTCGAAGTATGATTGACACTGGGTTGCAGGTGATGTGGTGATGTAACAGACATGGTGTTTGTAGATGTTGATGGCGTCATTGCATAGACGCGATGCAGATGTTCGTCGTTGCATAGACGAAACATGGATGAAGTCGTTGCATAGGCTTATATGAGATGGCGTCGTTGCATAGACGCGATGCAGATGTTCGTCGTTGCATAGACGAATCATGAATGAAGCCGTTGCATAGGCTTTTATGAAATAACGTCATTTTCGGACGCAATGCAGATGCTCGTCGTTGCATAGACGAAACATGAATGAAGCCGTTGCATAGGCTTAAATAAAATGACGTCGTTGCATAGACGCGATGCAGATGCTCGTCGTTGCATAGACAAAACATGAACGGCGTTGCCAGATAGGCTTAAATGAAATGGCGTCGTTGCATGACGCGATGCAGATGCTCGTCGTTGCCAGATAGACGAAACATGAATGAACGTTGCATAGGCTTAAATGAAATGACGTCGTTGATAGACGCGATGCAGATGCTCGTCGTATGACGAAACATGAATGAACGTTGCCAGATAGGCTTAAATGAAATGGCGTCGTTGCATAGACGCGATGCAGATGCTCGTCGTTGCATAGACGAAACATGAATGAAGCCGTTGCATAGGCTTAAATGAAATGACGTCGTTGCATAGACGCGATGCAGATGTTCGTCGTTGCATAGACGAAACATGGATGAAGTCGTTGCATAGGCTTATATGAGATGGCGTCGTTGCATAGACGCGATGCAGATGTTCGTCGTTGCATAGACGAATCATGAATGAAGCCGTTGCATAGGCTTTTATGAAATAACGTCATTTTCGGACGCAATGCAGATGCTCGTCGTTGCATAGACGAAACATGAATGAAGCCGTTGCATAGGCTTAAATGAAATGACGTCGTTGCATAGACGCGATGCAGATGCTCGTCGTTGCATAGACGAAACATGAATGAAGCCGTTGCATAGGCTTAAATGAAATGGCGTCGTTGCATAGACGCGATGCAGATGCTCGTCAGCATAGACGAAACATGAACGGCCGCCAGATAGGCTTAAATGAAATGACGTCGTTGCGTAGACGCGATGCATATGCTCGTCGTTGCATAGACGAAACATAGATGGCCGCCAGATAGGCTTAAATGAAATGGCGTCGTTGCATAGACGCTGACGCAGATGCTCGTCGTTGCAGATTTAAACATAAATGAAGCCGCCAGATAGGCTTAAATGAAATGGCGTCGTTGCATAGACGCGATGCAGATGTTCGTCGTTGCATAGACGAAACATGAATGGAGCCGTTGCATATGCTTAAATGAAATGGCGTCGTTGCATAGACGCGATGCAGATGCTCGTCGTTGCATAGACGAAACATGAATGAAGTCGTTTCATAGACTTAAATGAAATGGCGTCGTTGCCAGATGACGCGATGCAGACGTTCGTTGCATAGACGAAACATGAATGAAGTCGTTGATAGGCTTAAATGAAATGACGTCGTTGCGTAGACGCTGATGCAGATGCTCGTTGCAGACAGAAAACATGAATGGCGCCAGATAGGCTTAAAATGAAATGCATTGGTTTATGGGCGTACCTGCTTTGTGACCCGTCTGGGTTGAGATAACGTCATTGCATAGACGTCGTGCGTTTGTGATCCGCATGGGCTTTTTTTTTTTAATTTTTTTTTTATCATGAATGAAAAGCTAATGCGAGAATATGGAAAAAATCGAGTCCAGTGCAAAACAAAGAAAATATTTTTAATGGAGTGACCGAAGCCGATGTGGCTGTCTACGTATCCCGCCGAGGGAATCAGGTCAAGACGTAGTTCCTGATGCAAAAATAAGAATTTTTATGATTTTAAAATGATGCGGGACCGAAGCCGATGTGGCCGCCTACGTATCCCGCCGAGGGAATCAGGTCAGACGTAGTTCATGTTGCAAAATAAGAATTTTTTATGATTTTAAAATGATGCGGGACCGAAGCCGATGTGGCCGCCTACGTATCCCGCAGAGGGAATCAGGTCAAGACGTAGTTCGCGATTCAAAAATAAGAATTTTTTTTAATCTTTAAAATGACGCGACCGGCCGATGGCCGCCACGTTTCCGCAGAGGGAATCAGGTCAAGACGTAGTTCGCGATTCAAAAATAAGAATTTTTTTTAATCTTTAAAAATGATGCGGGACCGAAGCCGATGTGGCCGCCTACGTTTCCCGCTGAGGGAATCAGGTCAAGACGTAGTTCGTAATGCAAAAATAAGAATTTTTAAGATTTTAGAATGATGTGGGACCGAAGCCGATGTGGCCGCCTACGTATCCCGCTGAGGGAATCAGGTAAAGACGTAGTTCGTAATGCAAAAATAAGAATTTTTTATGATTTTAAAATGATGCGGGACCGAAGCCGATGTGGCCGCCTACGTATCCCGCTGAGGGAATCAGGTCAAGACGTAGTTCGTGATGCAAAATATGATGATTTTTATGTAATATGCAGTTTGTTGTTGTTGTTGTTTTTTTTTTTTGAAAAAGTGGAAGACAAAATTACATTCCGACTTCAGTTGATACCGACAATTAGTATTGTACATAAAGATTTTCTTTTATTGCTTTCAGTCTAACCGAGATTGACTCTGGTGCAATTCACACAGCTTCAGATAGTACCTCAGACATACCTGAGTGTTGACACACCTGCTTGCATCCAAGGTTTCGAACTACACGTAATCTCACGTTTCAAATGCCCTCACTGCAAGAAGGTCTCATTTCACACATATATTTCAGTATTTTGAATTTTGGGACGTTGAGAAAATTACGCTCACACTCAAAAAGATGTTCAATGCATGCAATTGTGATACCATAGGCTTGGCCGTCATGTAATTATCCACTAATGTGAGAACCCTCAGTATAAGATCATGTAGGGCTTGTCACGGGCTTGTAATGTAGGCTTGGGGAAAGGAATGGATATCATTTGGGTAAAAGTGACTAATCATTCCTCGAGAGTTGGACTACGTCCATGCTTGATATTTGTGCGCTTTAATGCTGACTTGCTTTCTTTTTCCTCAGTTTTTCTGTACTGACTTCTTTTGAATCTTTCATTTCGAGCCCCCTTTTTCGGGGTCATATATTCCCTTTTCTTTTCTTTTTTCTCTTTTTTTTTTCTTTTTATCGGGGCTTTTAATTGTGTGAAATCGTCTCTGCTTTTGGTTTTTGACACTTTGACAATTTTTGTCTTTGCAAACTTCAGCTGAAATTTTGTCAGTCACTTGCACATTTCTAAAACACTCAAGGAGGTCGGGCCAAGAGAGGGATAGTGCGTACGCACTCAGAAAGGGTATAGGTATAATATGCGGTTGTCAAAAAAATAGGTTTTAGGCTCAAAGGGGTGTACTAAGGATAATGTTATTTGGTAGGCTGAAAAGGGCTCGAACGGGGCAAAGAAAGCCTACGATCATTTTCTACACCGAGTGTTACTCAAGATTTCGCCTCAATAAACATTCAGGCCAAGTTCTAGATCACAATGCAATGCAATTGAACTTATTCAAATAACTCACCACACAATGCATATGAAACGATGAAGTCAGTTTCATTCTTATCTTGGAAACATGCAAGACAATGTCATCTACGGGTATAAATAAGAGGTACCAAAAGAATCTATGGTTTACCACAAAGTCAACTCATACTGATTATCACTCTTTTTTTATGCACAATCCTAACTGTGTTGGTATCAACAAAGTCAAACAATAATACTTTAAAATGGTTTTTTTTTTTTGTATTTTGAATAACATTTTTTTTTGTATTTTTTGAATAAAATATTTCTTTTTTTTTTGTATTTTCGAATAAATTTTTTATTTTTTATTTTTTGAATAAATGGTACCGAACCCGAATAGGGCTGCCTACGTATCCCGCCGAGGGAATCAGGTGCGCGTAGTTCATTCAAATATGTAATAAAATGTATGCTTGAAAAGAATTTATCAATGAAAGGATGACAATGTAAAGCTATGCAAAAGAAAATGATTGTCCACTGTGGACGAGTGCAAAGTAAAAATGATTGTAACGAAAAATGAATGCCCGAGAACATGATGAATGAGATGCATGAGTGAGATTGTTTTTTTTGTGGTGTCGAACCCAAAATGAGTTGCCTACGTATCATACCGTGTGGTGAGAATCAGACACGCGTAGTTCGAAATGATTATGTTGTAAAAATGCATGATAAATAATTATGTAATCAACACTAGCCATGTCAATTGAATTTGCGAATATGAATAAAAATACAAAGTATAAAAGAATTGAGAGCGATGTCTCGTTGAATCTGGTATAAACTAACTTCTATTAGTCGACATAACTACCACTCATTTTTGTAATGATTTTTTTTTTCGACTGCCCTAGGCTGATTGAAAGACGACCTTCCTGCAAAAAATATGAGAAATAGGTGAGTAGAAAAATGACAAAAATAATAAAAATGCAAAGGTGTGACAATGTAGTCAAAGACTCCCCTGATTGGTTCGACCGGACTGGTGGTTGATGCTTCACAAAGTCCAAGTCGCGCTATTCAAGAGTGATTTACGCAGTAGAAGTCCTGATTGCAATGTAACAGCAAAAGTGCAAAAATGCAAATGCTCGAGCCCGGAATCACAAAAGGGTAATTATTGCATTAAATAATATGTACAGAGTTTCTAGCGACAAACAATAGTAAACAAAAAGCATGCAAATCAAGTGCGCGCCCTAACATGCATGGGACCTCCCTTATGCCAGAGGTGAGCCTAAACGCCAAATATGCGAGATTATGATAAATAGGTCCAAGCCGTTAAACTACAATATTTTGTTGTAAATGGCAACCAAATGACGGTGCACTTTTTCCAATTTTGGCGTGTCATGACCAGGCTTGGATCCGTCTATCATCATCACGCTACACATAGTATGCTAATGGGTCGTTGGGTTGTGAAACCCGTCGACAATTTGGTGGATTCCCTAATTGTGGAGACGATACCAAGGTCCGATCCACCTAAGATGTATGCATGCATGACTTAAAAAAAATGTGGTATAACTCTATCCTAATTTTGCTAAGATTTGGCTTACTAGACACAATGGTTCCCGAGCGGACTACTCGAGTGAGAAGGCTACGCGGCTGATCAGACGAACCGATCTAACTCCGCGCAAGCGCCAACTCTCCTAAATTTTGGGTATTTTCGAAAGAAATTTGCGGGTGCGCGAAGCACACCTCGCGTGTAGTGTGTGATAATGTCAATTTTCCAGAATGGAGGAAATATGAGCGGAATGACAATTTAAGGAAAGCAGTAAAAGAATGTAACAATTAAAGTAGTTAGTTACAAAATAAAAGCAAACAATATAAAACATTTACAATAAATATAAAAGCAAAATAAAGCGCAATATTTAATTAACATGGGTCTGCTATGATCAAGAACCTGATATCCCCAGTGAAGTCGCCATGCTGTCGCGCCCGTTTTTGACCTAGGGGGTCTGAACGGTTATCCGCAACGTTGCTCTTTGGCGCGGTTCCCTGGATGGAGCAATAATGTTGTTTTTAAGGAGTCGCCACCTAATTATTTAAGTGAATTAGGACACTTGGTTTATTGCAATAAAAATACTGCAATTGACCTCCATTTAATGGTCTGCAAAATTAGTGAGATTCTGAATCAGGGTTCTTTATTATCCTAAAGGGAAGGGGTTAGGCATCCTTTAAGATCCGCTAACTTGCGGTTATTCGTTCAAACCTAGGTTAATTATTTATTGCCTTTTTTTTTTAATTCTACGTATTCTAAGCATTTTCATAATTTATAATTGAAATAAAATGCAATACAAAATAATAAAACTAAAATTAAATGCGACATAAAATAAAACTTCGGGACAACTTTTAGCCATTTTTAGGCCTTCTGCACAAGACGATTTCCGGTTACCTGCATAAACACTTAGTAAAAGTGTTAGTAATAGAATGAATAATTTTAATGCAATGACAAGAATTAATAAGTAAAACAAAATAAATAAATCCGTCTTTTGCACAGGGAAGGCCTTGGAAATCAGACGGAGATTCCTTCATCGGCCAATATTGTTAAAAGCAATAAAATAAATAAAAACTTCAGATCCGCGCCAAAACAGTAATAGTTTTAAACACGGAGGGCTCAGATATAAAAAATACATAAAGTGGGACAGCCTAAACAAGTGCGGCTGCGAGAATTCGCCCTGCCAGCGCATGTTGGTTATCCGGTGTAAGTGGAAGAAATCATCCTTGCCCAGAAAGCTTCATTTATTTTATTTTCCGTCTTTGCAACTGTGGAGGCCTAAAAAATCGACGGATAACTTTTTCATCGGCCAAACAAGTGTAGCATCTGTTCTTTTAATCAGTAAATAAATTAACTAAAAGGACCAAATCGCCCAAAATTAGTAACGAAAATGAACAGCGGATGGGCGAATAAGAGCAACACAAATAAACAAATGAGCAACATAGCCCAAAATGATTAGCGAGACACTACAAGCAGCAGCAACAATTCCAACCCAGCAAAACAGTAGATGGATCATAGTGAAACGAGCAACACAATTGTCCCAAAAGGGGTATAGACAACAGAACGTTAGTGATCAAGACAGTGAACAACAATGGTCCCCAGAAGTGGGAATCAAACACGACAAACCAACTGATCTGTGGGACGATGGAAAACAACAAAACAGTGACCCACAAATCGCCGAAAACAGTAGGACAGTCACCAGAATCCGCAGGAGTTTTAAAAAAAAACTCCGGCGGGATAAAAAAATCAAGAGCAGTCCAAATAACCAACAACAACGATAAAAATGAAGCCAACAAGGTCGTCGGAATTTTTAAATTCCGACAACAAAACAAAAATCAGTAAACCGCGATAGATACCCAAAGTAAAGCCTTCAAGGTCGCCGGAGTTTTCTTTTAAACTCCGGCGAGATTCAAAATAAAAGAAATCAGTCCCTTAGCATAAAATGAACAATGATACCGTAACATAGTCGAATTCAACGTCGCGGAGTTTCGCATCCGCTATTCGAGTAGCACAAAAGGAAATGGCGGCGTTACTACCACGCTAACGCCGAGCAACGCCGCCGTGGTGTTTGATCTCGGCGCGATGCGATGTTCGCGGCTGAAGGTGTTCGCCGGCTGGGTTGAGCGACGACGGGAATGGGTGGTTCGACGAGTGAGGAGAGGCAGGCGCGCGCGTCGCGGTGTTTTGAGCGGGTTCACGGAGTCTTTTAGAACTCCGGCGAAAGGCGGCGGAGGGAGGCGAAGGGTGGAGGCAAGGGAAGCTGAGGGAGAAATGGTTCTTTTCTCCTTTCTCCAATGAAAAATGGGCTCAGCCCTTATTTTCTTTAGTGGCTGAACGTGGGTGGGCTGCCCCTTTTAATAAATAAAAAAGGTAGGGTAGGGGAATATGGCATGGGCTTGAAAGAAAAGGTATGGGGTGGAGTGTGGTAAAGGTAAAAGAGGTATGGGTGAAATAATAAAAAAAGTGTTGGATTGGACTGATTCGGATTGGGCCTCGGACTGGACTGGTTTGACAAAAAATGCAAGGCTGGTTAATTATTTAAAGAAAAATTATTTAAAAAGATGCAAGATTATTAAAATGCAAATGCCGATGCAATAATACTAAAATGCAATATTTAAGACATGTTTAATGCATGATTAAAAGTAAAAACAGGATGCCAATTAATTATTTAAAGAGATGCAAATATTATTAAAATAAAACGACGGTATAACAATAATAAAAAACATAATATTAACAACGACATAATGCTTAATTTAAAAATAAAAGATGCAATGCCATTTTTGTGAAGAAATAAACATAGAATATTATGTAAAAATATGCAAAATAACGATTAAAATGCGGTGTGCTAAAATACTTAAAATTGCACGAAATATACGAAAAACGGGTCAAAATTGACTGTCAACAGGTTGGTGTGAATTGTGGAGTGCCATATAGTTCATTTGACAAACCGACAACCATTCACACTGTTCTCGGTCTAGCTCTCTCGAAAACATGGCACATTCATCAACTGGATGTGAAAAATGATTTCTTAAACGGTGATCTCAAGAAAACAGTTTACATGCATCATCCCTTGGGTTTCAGGGACCCTAATCATCCTAACCATGTCTGTTTGTTGAAGAAGTCCTTGTATGTGCTAAAACATGCCAATCGAGCTTGGTATAAAAGTTTTGCAGATTATGTGTCTACTATTGGATTTTCTCACAACCGGTCTGATTATTCTCTGTTCATCTATCGTTATTGTACTTCTATGGTATATATTTTGTTATATGTGGATGATATTATATTGACTGTCTCTTTTGATAAACTACGCAAGTCTATCATTTATCTTCTCAGTTCTGAATTTACTATGAAAGACTTGGGCCCATTGAGTTATTTTTAGGATATAACTGTCACTCGTCATGCAGGTGACCTTTTTCTATCCTAGAGGAAGTATGCAGCTGAGATTATTGAACAGACTGGCATGTCATCATGTAAGTCCTCTACTACTCCAGTTGACACAAAACCGAAGCTGAGTGCTAATTTTAGCACACCATATGGGGATCCTTCCCACTATTGTAGTCTTGCAGAGGCTCTTCAGTATCTTACATTAATGAGACTCGATATTACTTATGCAGTGCAACAGGTGTATTTATTTATGCATGATCCGAGGACGAGCACATGCATGCTCTCAAACATTCAGGACATTCTTGATTATGGTTTACACTTGTATCCATCCTCCGTATCTACTCTCGTGTCTTATACAGAAGCTGATTGGGGTGGATGTCCAGATACTAGACGTTTGACATCTAGTTATTGTATGTTTCTTGGTCATAAATTGGTCTCTTGGTCGGCTAAACACCAGACTACTTTATCGCGATACAGTGCAGATGCCGAGTATTGAAGGGTAGTAAATGTGGTGTCTGAGTCCGGTTGGTTGCGTAATCTCGTGTTAGAGCTTCACTTTACTATTCAGAAATCTACCTTGGTTTAATACGATAATTTTAGTGCAGTCTATCTCTCTGGGAGTCCGGTCCAAAATCAGCGCAGTAAACATATCGAGATGGATATTCACTTTGTTCGCGAAAAGGTAGCTCGTGGACAAGTACGTTTCTTGCATATCCCTTCACGATACCAAATTGCTGACATCTTTACTAAGGGTCTTCCCTTAGTTTTGTTTGAAGATTTTAGGGACACTCAGCGTACGACAACCGTCCGCTATGACTGTTGGGGTGTGAAAGCAGGGCACGGTATACACGATCAAAACTGTGTATATGGTGTGTATATTTTGTTAATTCCTTACCATAATTATTAGAGTTCTTGTACATGTATAATTATAGTAGTAGTCTTGTATTAGGAAAAATGTAGTAATTTTGTATTAGGAAAAAATATATTTAATTTCTATAATTAGATATTGTATATCATGTATATATACATTTTCATTAATGAAAATAATCAAGAGATAATTTTCTTTCAGTTGTTATAGGGGATGATTGTTATAGAGATTTATGACTGGAGTATTAATTGGGAACGGATAAAGAAAGAATTTAGCTTGTGTTTTGTTTGTATTATTGACATATTAGTGTTGTGTTGTGTGAGTAAAACATTATCTAGCACCAAATGCGAATTTAAGATTTGAATTTTATAGATTCAGAATACTATCCAATCCATTAACCATTAGAGTTATTGGATTCGAAATTTTGATATTCATACATTGTTAGTAGAACTGTTAATACATACAGGATCTAAAACAAAGTTATTGAATTCTGCCTATAACGTAGCTTTTATTGTCGCCCTTATCTAACACTGCCCTGTAGTTCGACGGATAGAAAAGGCAAACATTTTTTTTAAATTTTCTTTTGGTATTATAATGCTCTGTTACACTCATTGATCAATACCGATTAGGCAAGTTACTAAAAATAATTAGTCGAATGATACTCATTTACATGTGTCTTGACCTGTAGATCGAAAATTTCCTTTCAACTAAATGAAACTTTTTAACGACGGAAGGTGGTAATACTGAAAGTCAAGACATTCACCAAGAATTGTGATACATACGTATAATAACAACAACAGATTCAGTGAAATCTGGGAGATAGAATGTACGCAGACCTTATCCTTACTTTGGAAGGGTAGGAAGGTTGTTTCCGGTACACCCTCGGCATAAGAACAAGCAATTCAAGGCAGGATGAAAAAAGTAACGAATAAACCAAGAAAATAAAGTAATAATCAAAGAACAAGAAACAACAAATAGTAACATAGATCAAAGGACGAGAAGCAACAAATAGTAACATAAATCGAAGGGCAAGAAACTACCCAAGTAATACTACGATTAATAGTATGGAAAAATAAGTGTGACAATACTCAACTACCTACTAACCTTCTACTCTAATTTGTGTCCTTCAAAACCTTCTATCTACGGTCATGTCCTTGATAAACTGGGACTGTGTCATGTCCTGTCTAATCATACTACAAGAAAGTATAGAATTAACAATAAAACTTTAGCAACAATAAATATATTTTTGCTAAAAAACATAAATTGCAACAAAAAAATTAATATATTGTTGCTAAAAAAAGTTAATGACAACAAAAAAAACATGTTATTACGAAAACTTTTTGCATCAGAGGTTATTGTCGTTGCTCCCAAACGCACACGTACGCATATATGGTCGTAAAAGTAATATAGTGATTTTAGAAATCGGTTGTCGAATCCACAGGGACTTGTGATTAACTATTTACTAAATCAAACAATCCTAATTATCTAAACAAGAGACGAGATACAAATGTTTTAATTATAAACTATCTAAAAACAAGAGAAAACAAGTAATGAACTTCAACCAAGAAAGAAAGAGTTTTTATGTTATCAATGTGATGAATGTTCCAGGGTTGAGGTTGATTCACCAATCCTATTGAGTTCTCGAATTATTTCTCCTTAATCCGAATTATCGATGATTGCTAATTGACCGAATTATTAGCTCTCGTAGTATTCTCCCGAACTACTACTCGTTTATTCAAAAAAATTCGCCGCCTATAATTTATATGGAATTGACCTGGTAAGAACACATTTTCTTTACGGTATTTAATTGAACGCGACGCCTAGGTATATTTCTATCATAGCCACAAATCCTATCCCAACTGTAGGGATAATCAGATCATACTGTCTTTAACCCTTCTCTAATCTAACAACATCTCTCTCAAGCATGTATATTAGATAGTCGATAGAACCTAACTGTTGACCAAACAATCAAGCAATTATGCACAAAATTAAAGAAACAATCAAAATCAATAACTCATATTAAGATAAAAAATAATCATCAAACATCAATATTAATGGTTTACCACAACCCGAGTACAAGAAGTTTAGATCCATATAGAGATGGAGAAAAAATAATGAATCATCCAAAGAAAATACAAAAACTAGTAGTAAAGAGAAGAAAAGGTAAAATCATGCTCCGACGTCTACGATGGCTCCAAACTCTCTCTAGGTCAAAGATTCTGAACTCCGAGTCTCAAGTTATTTCAAAATTATGTAAAATCATGCAAAATATATATTTATAGGTGTAGGATTTTGTCGGGTTCGTACACGCAGCAGAATTTGAAAATTTATATTTCAAATCCGACGACAGTCAAACTGTAGGATGATTATACAATGTAAAATAACAAAGCAACAATGTAATACTTCGAACGAATACTTACATTGTAGATAACAATCTAAGAATATTGAGCTTTGTGTAGTCCGAGGGTGCGCACGCAATAGTCCATCGATTTGCAAGTCAAAGACTGTGATGTAATTTCTCCTTTGGAAATCTAGGAATTCCAGCAAAGTTTCAGTGGAGTTTAATCTTATAAAAGATGGTGTAGAAAATATGAGGATAAACCCTGTATATATAGCTGAATAAATCAGCTAGGGTTTCCCTCGTGGTCCGGCCCAGAAACCGAAGCAGAGTGTAACATTTCGGACCCACTAGACGCGTGTCGGCGCCGCGGAGCTGAGTAAGTGGCGCCATGTGTCACGACCCGACCCCGGGGCCGCGACTGGTACCCTACCGGGGTACCCTGTCAGGTATATGTCAGAGAATAGCAGCGGAACATACATGAAACAAAATCTGTATAAGGTAAACATCACTAGCAAGCCGATAAGGCCGCCTTTCATAAAATAACTTAACCGAAAGTGAAACAGTACACCTTATCATTACAGCCCAAACCACAAACGTGACTACACTTAGGAATAACAATCGTATGGACAGGGCCCCGCCATACCCCCTGAATGTACAAAAGTAAATAACCTCAGGGAATCATACCAAAAGACAAAGCCTCCGGAGGGATGGAGCTTTCCAGAAAATGAACAGTGATCCTAAGAGTGCGGACCAAAGAAGCTACGATCTCGACTGCAGATTTAACGCACTCAAGCGAGGTCAAGATAACAGTACCAAGTATGTGAAATCAAAAATACCGTAGTAATATCATAAGTCCAAAATATACCAAGTTATAGATAAAACCAAATTATGTCAGACCGTGCCTTACTAATAATGAGAGTAACAAGTATACATTTTATAGCATAAAAATAGGAGGCTCATGATCAAAACAGGGTACCTCGCCCGTAGTATCATTAAGCAATCCTACTCCTGGGACTATTTCACCCGCATAGGTCCTGTGGACCCGCATGAGGTCATCCGCCTCGTCATAGGACAATTTCACCCGCATGGGACTATTTCACCCGCATGGATCCTGTGGATCCGCATGAGTACCATCGCGTACTCGCATGGGACTATTTCACCCGCATGGATCCTATGGTCCAGATCCGCATGAGTACAAGCGCCGCACTCGCATCATGGGTAGCAAATCCATGGCATAAACAATAAACCATCCTATTGGAGCATACCCGTGGGCCACCCATCGTGTCAGTATGTCCAAAGGAAGTAACAAGAATCCGCATACCCGTGGGCCACCCAACGTGTCAGTATGCCAACAGGAATTAACAAGAATAATTAGTGAACCATCCTAATGAACGCATACCCGTGGACCATCCATCGTGTCAGTATGTCAAAAGGAAATAACAAGAATAACCCGGGGTCTACCCCGTAAGAACATATCACCTAGCACAACCGGCTATCATACATAACATAAGCGCTACCGGCCTATCATACATAACATAAGCAAGTTAAGAAATCCCCTAACTTCTTATTAATAGTATTAACATATCCTCTCATTTTAGTATACCTAAGGCACCAACATGTCTTTTAATAGAAAAATCCGGGAACTCAACCCAAGTACCATGCACTTCCAACCTTTTAAGAAAAACTCTTTTTATACAAAGATTCCAAGATACTAATCACCATAGTATCAAGTTACAATTTCTTTTCAAGACAAGTCACATTTCCTTTTGGAATATAATAGGCTTCTAAATCAAGTGACTTCATTTCCTTTAAAACCTTAGGCAACCAATGCCTAAAAACCATTTTCCTTCCACAAGTTCAAATCATCAAAACCTTTCTCCATTAAACTTTCACAAACTAATATAACCAACTCCCCATAAAGCCGTTATATTAGAGTTAAACAATAGTAAAACACATTCCCTTAAGTCCAAGGGATTTTTATACTTTTCTTTTAAAACGAAACAAGTATCAAATACTTATAACAAACGAAGATTTCCAAATCTCAGACGCTCACCGTACTACATAGGTACAACTAATCATGCTCAAGAGATAGGAAAGCTCCACATACCTCTTCGGTCAATCCACAAGCTAAGTCCAATTTACCGCACGTAGTATGTCAACCTAAAATGACCACAATACGTTTATCAAGCTCTAATTATAATGCAGAATTTTCCCAAGTTAAAGTCACCAATTTCCTACGGAAAATTGGGCAGCGTTTCCTTTGTTTCTACATACTTTGCCACCTTTTCCAAGGTCGATTTTTAACGCTCAAATGCCATGTTTAAGGCTCAACAACCAACCAACACCAAGGGGATTACACACCTAAACTTTGGTGTGTAAAATTCTGCCCCACAAGTTACAACAACAACCCAACAAGTCTAATGTAGTATTTAGGCCACAACATGCTCATAATATCCCCCTAACCAATTCTTTCATAATCAAACCCCATTTCTCACATGCAACTACTCTAAGTGCATTTTTTCCAACTACAAGTTCTCCCTATTAAACATGCAACACCCAATACCAACTACAAGAGAAGAAATGTTACCTTGAGTTTTAGCCAAACTTATTCCAACACTTTGCTAGCCTTTTTCTCCAAAAACACCACCACAATAGTCTTCACAAGCTTGTATTAACCTTTCCTTCCTATTACACTTTTCAGATTTTTTCCCTTAGGCTAGAATTCCTCTTGGGAATTTAGAGAGAAGGATGAGCTTTTTAACTTAGAGAGAGATGGAGTGTAAAGATGAAAAGTTGAAAGAAATGACCAAGTCTTGGTCAATATAATGCATGTAGCAGAAATCAGATGGGGGGGGACACTTGTCACCCTCCCATGGCCTCTTTAAAACAAAAATCGACTTTCTAAGGTTTTCCGCCCAAATTTCCTTCGCCGCATGGCTCGCTTCTGGCGCGCGGCGCAACTCCCCGCACTGATCTTCCGGCCGCCATGCCTCGCTTCCGGCGCGGGCGCTGAAACTTCAGCGACCACTCAAGATTTCCGAGCCGCTGCCTCGCATCCGCGCCGCCCGCCGCTTTGTCCGAAACACATTTCTGTCCGATCACAAGACCGAACTTGTAATTCTCATAACTTCCTACTCGATGTCCTATCGACGAACGGTTGGTTGCGCTGGAATCTAGACTCAACGAACTACGCCCTAGGCCTTTGAAACACTTAGAACTTCAATGTACCGGTCATAACCCGCCTCAAAGTTGACTAAAACCCGTCCGAATAATCCACAACCTATCCTTTGGAAATTTTAAGTCTTACATGCCCGTACACTCTCATACGTAGGTCGAACTACTGGTATAACATTCTCCCTTAGAAACATTCGTCCCGAATGTTCTTTTGGAGCCAATCTAATATTCCTGCATTTCCTCGTACTTTACACTAATGGAACTTTACTATGCCACTTGTGACCCTAAGATATCGCACACGCTTAATCATTCCTTATAAGTCAAACGTAAAACGAACCCAAGATATGAACCGCTACCACTTACTCCCGCTCATGGCCTAAATGTATGCCCGCTCGTAATTACTAACCGATTCTATCACTGTACATAGTCTCAATATCCTCGCTCATGATACTAAATCTTACAACAATCCCATCACTTACTCCGCGAATCTCATCTCAGACTATTCTCTTAAGCATACCACGTAGCTTAATTTACAACCATAGTCTCCATTAGGTCCCTTAATTAAACTTCTATGGTCTATTACCTTCTCGCATAACTCATCATCTCCTAACTATCTCAAATCAAGACGTAAAACCTTGATGAGAGTTTATTAAACCGCTTCATACCTTTCCCAGATCTAATTAGCCCTTACCAATTCCGGTAATCTAAAATCATTCTAGGCACCCATATATGACTCTTATACATAAATCAGTATAGTCAGACGTCACAAATACCAACTATACTACAAATATTACCAACCCGATACGCAATCCACATAATCTTTCCCGGTCATCGCCGCTTTCTCGTAGTGCAAACACCATAACCTCGTTGTGAGAGACGACCCTAACCACACAGCCTCTATCGCACGATCTTAGAGTGAGAAGAAATGGAAATCAATCCTAAATATCCTGCACCTCCTCGATTATAGATGTGGTGCACAACACACCGATAATCAAGACTCTACTAGATACGGCTCAGACACTTTCCGAGGACTAATCGCTCGATACCACTTTTGTCACGACCACCCGGCCGCGATCGTACTTACCGGTACCCCGTCGTATATGTCGAGAATAGCAATGAACATACATGAAACAAAATCAGATAAGGTAAACATCACTAGCAAGCCGATAAGGCCGCTTCATAAAATAACTTAACCGAAAGTGAAACAAGACACCTTATCATTACACCAAACCACAAACGTGACTACTGCACTTAGAATAACAATCGTATGACAGGGCCCCGCCATACCCCGAATGTAAAAAGTCAATAACCTCGTGGAATCATACCAAAGACAAAGCCTCCGAGGGATGGAGCTTTCAGAAAATGAACAGTGATCCTAAGAGCGGACCAAAGAGTTACGATCTCGACCGCAGATTTAACGCACCAAGCGAGGTCAAGATAACAGTACCAAGTTTGTGAAACTGAATCATACTGTAGTAATATCATAAGTCCAAAATCTACTGAAGTTATAGATAAAAAAAAATTATGTCAGACCGTGCCTTACTAATAATGAGAGTAACAAGTATACATTTTATAGCATAAAAATAGAGGCTCATGATCAAAACAGGTACCTCGCCTGCAGTAGATCATTAAGCAATCCTACTCCGGGACTATTTCACCCGCATAGGTCCCGTGGACCCGCATGAGGTCATCCGCCTCGCCATAGGACTATTTCACCCGCACGGGACTATTTCACCCGCACGGATCCCGTGGATCCGCATGAGTACCATCGCTGCACTCGCATGGGACTATTTCACCCGCATGGATCCTATGGTCCAGATCCGCATGAGTACAAGCGCCGCACTCGCATCATGGGTAGCAAATCCATGGCATAAACAATAAACCATCCTATTGGAGCATACCCGTGGGCCACCCATCGTGTCAGTATGTCCAAAGGAAGTAACAAGAATCCGCATACCCGTGGGCCACCCAACGTGTCGATGCCAACAGGAATTAACAAGAATAATTAGTGAACCATCCTAATGAACGCATACCCGTGGACCATCCATCGTGTCAGTATGTCAAAAGGAAATAACAAGAATAACCCGGGGTCTACCCCGTAAGAACATATCACCTAGCACAACCGGCTATCATACATAACATAAGCGCTACCGGCCTATCATACATAACATAAGCAAGTTAAGAAATCCCCTAACTTCTTATTAATAGTATTAACATATCCTCTCATTTTAGTATACCTAAGGCACCAACATGTCTTTTAATAGAAAAATCCGGGAACTCAACCCAAGTACCACGACTTCCAACCTTTTAAGAAAAACTCTTTTATACAAAGATTCCAAGATACTAATCACCATAGTATCAAGTTACAATTTCTTTTCAAGACAAGTCACATTTCCTTTTGGAATATAATAGGCTTCTAAATCAAGTGACTTCATTTCCTTTAAAACCTTAGGCAACCAATGCCTAAAAACCATTTTCCTTCCACAAGTTCAAATCATCAAAACCTTTCTCCATTAAACTTTCACAAACTAATATAACCAACTCCCCATAAAGCCGTTATATTAGAGTTAAACAATAGTAAAACACATTCCCTTAAGTCCAAGGATTTTTATACTTTTCTTTTAAAACGAAACAAGTATCAAATACTTATAACAAACGAAGATTTCCAAATCTCAGACGCTCACCGTACTACATAGGTACAACTAATCATGCTCAAGAGATAGGAAAGCTCCACATACCTCTTCGGTCAATCCACAAGCTAAGTCCAATTTACCGCACGTAGTATGTCAACCTAAAATGACCACAATACGTTTATCAAGCTCTAATTATAATGCAGAATTTTCCCAAGTTAAAGTCACCAATTTCCTACGGAAAATTGGGCAGCGTTTCCTTTGTTTCTACATACTTTGCCACCTTTTCCAAGGTCGATTTTTAACGCTCAAATGCCATGTTTAAGGCTCAACAACCAACCAACACTAAGGGATTACACACCTAAACTTTGGTGTGTAAAATTCTGCCCCACAAGTTACAACAACAACCCAACAAGTCTAATGTAGTATTTAGGCCACAACATGCTCATAATATCCCCCTAACCAATTCTTTCATAATCAAACCCCATTTCTCACGCAACTACTCTAAGTGCATTTTTTCCAACTACAAGTTCTCCTATTAAACATGCAACACCCAATACCAACTACAAGAGAAGAAATGTTACCTTGAGTTTTAGCCAAACTTATTCCAACACTTTGCTAGCCTTTTCTCCAAAAACACCACCACAATAGTCTTCACAAGCTTGTATTAACCTTTCCTTCCTATTACACTTTTCAGATTTTTCCTTAGGCTAGAATTCCTCTTGGGAATTTAGAGAGAAGGATGAGCTTTTTAACTTAGAGAGATGGAGTGTAAAGATGAAAAGTTGAAAGAAATGACCAAGTCTTGGTCAATATAATGCATGTAGCAGAAATCAGATGGGGGGGGGGGACACTTGTCACCCGCCCATGGCCACTTTTAAAACCGAAATACGACTTTCTAAGTTTTTCCGCCCAAATTTCCCGCCTCGCTGCATCGCTTCCTGCGGCGCGCGCAACTCCCGCACTCGGATCTTCCGGCCGCGCCTGCTTCAAGGCGCTGAAACTTCAGCGACCACTCAAGATTTCCGAGCCGCTGCCTCGCATCCGCGCGCCTGCCGCTTTGTCCGAAACACATTTCTGTCCGACTGCGCACTGAACTTGTAATTCTCATAACTTCCTACTCTGATGTCCTATCGACGAACGGTTGGTTGCGTTGGAATCTAGACTCAACGAACTACGCCCTAGGCCTTTGAAACACTTAGGAACTCTCAATGTACCGGGTCATAACCCGCCTCAAAGTTGACTAAAACCCGTCCGGAACAATCCGTCAACCTATCCTTTGGAAATTTTAAGTCTTACATGCTTCCGTACACTCTCATACGTAGGGTCAGAACTACGGGGTATAACACCATGGCCCTGACTCACCTGCGTCGTGGCCCTGCTCCAATTTTTTTTCATTTCTATTTTATTCTAATGTCTCGATTATCAACCGAACATTTATATACTCTCTGATTACATCCTTGAATCGACGGAACAATTGACTTAGTGTTACCCTTCAGGCCTTTACATATTGACACTAATAATATTAGGGTCTACACAGAACTCCTAGACTGCGTCAGAAGACGAACTCAATATGCAAAGTTTAGCTACACGAAATATGTGAACTTAACCTCTATGTGGTAAGATAAAATCCTTTCATTCATGACACATTCAATTAAGCTTAGGATTTGTCAAGTGTCTATCCAAATGACTTGATCATTATAACTCATCAATATTAGTTGTGTCACGACCCAATTCACGAGTCGTTATGACACCTACCCTATTCCCCCGAGTAGGCGAACCATATTATCAATAACAAGTTAAATCAGCGGAAAATAAATAAAAAAGAAGAAGTTATAAAGTCTTAATATTTAAATGGTTACGACATTCCCCAAAATATGGTCAAAAGGGTACAAGAGCACTAACAAATCTGAAAAATAGAAGTCTGAAGGAATGCCCGAAGGCTACATATTGTCTGTCAATAACCAAAGAAAAATGGAATTAACTAAGCACTTCAGGGGCCACGGACGACCAAGTAGCTCACCCTAAATGACAAGAAGATGTCCACCTCGCGAATCAGCCACGGGGCGTAGAACTGAAACCTGGATTGTACTCTGCACTAAGCAAAAGTGCAGCAAGAGTAGTATCAGTAGAACACTAGTACCGGTAAGCATCATAGGCCGACAGTGATTAGATAACGCATGAACAAGTTGAAACAAACAAGTAGCACATAGAGGCATCAGGCATGGTCACGTATCATATACAAGTAAAGCGTAAAGAAATCATGAAATCAACCAAGACAGACATAATTTACCAAATGATCAGTCAAAATATGAGTGGATGAATGCAATGCAATGCAATGTCACCTCTCTCACTCCCGCTCTCCGACAGAAACCCTGGTTATCACTCCCGCCTCCCAGAGAAACCCTGAGGCAATCACTCCCGCTCTCGCGAAACCCTGAGGCAATCACTCCCGCCTCCCAGAAACCCTGAGGCAATCACTCCCGCCTCCCAGAAACCTCAGAGGCAATCACTCCCGCCTCCCAGAAACCCTAAGCCTATCACTCCCGCTCCCAGAGAAACCCTGAGGCTATCACTCCCGCCTCCCGCAGAAACCTCGAGGCAATCACTCCCGCTCTCGCGAAACCCTGAGGCAATCACTCCCGCCTCCCAGAAACCCTGAGGCTATCACTCCCGCCTCGCCTCACCTCCCCATCATCACAAAATAATATGGAAAGTATGTCAGGCATGATATCAAGTCTCAACACGTGTCACCAATATACAATCAACAAGTACAAGTCAAATTAGGTGGTAATCACAGAAAATAACACATATGGCGACAAACCCACATAACAGCTGACATAACCAACGTAATAGTAATTTCATCTCCACTTCCTTCCCGAAGGCCTATCATGCTATCCCCGTCACTTCCTATGACTACATACGATTCTCTAATAAGAGTCTAACTAAAGTAAACCATAACCTACCTCAATGTCGAGCGGGTGCCACGAACAATCAAACCAATGTCTTCCCCTTGCGCAGAGCCTCTGAACGATTAAAATCTAGAAAATATGTGAACTACATTATAATACGAATCTAAGGACACCCATATTGCTATATTTATATTAACAAGATCTTTACCATTCCCATTGTATGACTAAACTCATACCCCTATAAAAATATTAGCATAACTTCAGGACAAACAAATAATATTCCTTTCTTTTAACTTTCTTGTATCTTCCGCTTGTAAAGGATATAACATTAAATTCGTAACTTCAAATAAGGTGTTTATTGTACCACATCGAAGGCAACACTAGGATCTCTTATTAAGCCGAATCCCACCTGACAATACTTAGTGTAGATGGTGAAAATTTTATGAAAGAAACAACCCTATAAAATATGTGTCGCCAGAATTTTTGTAAAAAAAGGCATAAACTTCAAACAGTCATAACGTCCAAACCATAAGTCGGATTTATGTTCGTAAGATATCAAACTGACGGGAACAGAGTTATATACAACTTTTGTTCAGCCCATATTTTCATATTCCTTACGGATTTCTACAGTTTTCACGTTTTATATGCTATGTCGCCTGGGTTTTGGTAAAACGAGGCAGAAACTATAAACAGTCATAACTTTCAACCCATATGTCGAATTTATCTCCGTAAGATATAAAACTGACGGGAACAGAGTAGTATACAACTTTCGTTCAGCCCATACTTTTATATTCTTTACGGATTTATACAGTTTTTACATTTAATGTGATGTAGTAATCATTATGCCATGTTACATCCCTCAAGTTTCTCTATTCAAGTGGATTATGGAATTTACGTGTAATGACCTCTTTGAAATCTGATTTCATTCCATAACACGTTATTATAAGGATCACGAATAGATTAACTCAACCATGTAATATAGAATCTAACCTGATCCTGATTGCTAGGTTTTTTTTTTTCCTTTCCTTATTTCTCCCTTCTTCTCCTGCTCGATCACGCCACAGACGCTCCTTCTCCCTCTCCTTTCTTTTCTTTCTTCCTCTAGGGTTTTCTTGCTGCTTCGTCTTTCCCCTTTCTCCCTCCTCTTTCCTTTTTACTAGGGTTTTGTGTTCTTGAATATACAATGTGAGAAAGAGTGGGAAGGTTAATTGGTTAAAAGAAAATCTGAAAATTAAAGTTGCACATAAGCCCCTAATCCTCTTAATTTAATCTCCCAAAAACTTATTAAAACTTTGATCCCAAGTCCTTCAATTAATAAATCTTAAACCCACTTCTTTTAAATCTTAACTCCCGCTTCCATGAAATTCTCGGGATATTTCCGTTTCAGTTATTGTTATATCCCTGTTATACTACTATTCATGCCTGACATACTTATCACATTAGTCGTACTGACGTTCCTATTGTCGGGGGATGTTGTGTTTTATGCCTGCATGTTCACGTAGGCAAGAAGACAATCCACGTTAGTAGGTTGCAGATTCAGTGGATTTTAGGGCACTCCTTTTATTTCGGGGTGTTAGTCTATCTTGGTATGGTATATTTTTACATATGTATATGGGTATTAAGGGGCCCTGTCCCGACCTTTTGATGTCGTATACTCTTTAGAGGCTTGTAGATGGTGTCTTGTGGGTGTAGTAGACTTGTATGGTCTTTTCGGTCGTGGTATGGGTATGTTTGTATACAAGTTGGTTTATGAATAAAGATTTCACATAGTTTCTTTCAGCTTAGTCCGTATTGAATTACGATCAGGCATTGATTATATGGTTAGCGGTACCCGTCAGGTGGGGTACAAGTTCCCGTCGCGGCCCTCCTGTTTGTTTCGTGAAAAACTTAGTATCAGAGCACGTCTGTCTTATGGAGTCTACAAGCCATGTCTAATCGACTCTTGTTTATGGGTATGTTGTGCACCATACTTATAAATAGGAGGCTATATGATATTTAGGGATGATTTCTATTCTTTCATCTTCTAATCGTTCAGTAGAGCTGAGTTATAAGCATTTCATTCCTAATTCTTCTCGTTTTTACAATTTTGGCGATGCCTACAACAAGGAAGAACTATAAGAGTGTGAGGGCATTAAGTACGGTCGTGAAAAAAATGGTTGTATTCACTAGCTACGTGATGGGGATTAGTATCACGACCCAATTTACAAGTCGTGATGACACCTACCCTATTCCCCCGAGTAGGTGAACCACATTCTCATTAACAAGTTAAATCAACGGAAAATAAATTAAGTAAAGAAGTTATAAGGTCTTAAATACTTAATTCCCCAAAATCTGGTCAAAATGGTACAAGAGCGCTAAACATGGTCAGAAATAGAAGTCTGAAAAATACCCGAAGGCTACATACTGTCTGTCAATAACCAAAGAAAAATGGAATTAACTTAGAAGCCCTTTGATCGGTGTATTTTATATACACCTTTTGAGTCATTTTATGTTAGTCTTTTGCTTCTTTTTGTATAAATTTATGTCGTGTTAGGATAAATTTTCTTTCTTTTGAGTCACAGTGGTTTACAATGGCACATGGGCGGAAAGAAGTGAAAAGAAGGCAGATACAGAGGTTCCAGAGCACAAAAGGTCGAAAAGTTGGCAACCCGGGCGTAATTCAGGGCGGCGCCGTAGCGCCAACCAACCAGGACCAGCGGAGCCACGGCGCCCAAGACGCAGTCCCACTCGCAGAAGTTTCGGCGCCACGGCGCCGGTTGCAGGGCCGTGGCGCCGAAGCGGGAAATCTGCCAGATCCTAATAGGATTGGGCCAAGGCCGAAGAGGAAAAGGTTTTACACGTTTTGGGTGATATAAATGACCTTTTTAGGTCAGTTTTGGGGGTTCCACACCTTACCATTCATCACAACATTAGATCAAGATTGGAGACTTATTTTTGAGTAATTTCTTGTTCTTTACTTTATTTCTTTCTAGTATATGTTGGATTCTATTTTAGTTCTTGGCATGTCTATGGCTAGGAACTAACTTAATTTAGGGCTTTCCATGTCAAATCGTTTGAACCTCATTTTATGAATTAATGCAAGATTTTGATTTCTTCTTATTATTGTTGAGATTTATTCAATAATTGTTTTGATTGCTTGATAATTAATTGATCACTAATTATCATCACTTGTATGACTTTTAATCGAAATCCGAAAGGGGAGATTGTGAATATGCTATAGTTGAATAAACACAGGTTTAAATCGTGGACGAAAGTACCCCGATACTTGTGTAGCTTAATAGGTTATTGCTCTTAATCCTCCTTTGTAGTCAATCTTGTCATCGAAAGATAGAAGGGTTCTCCATTGGGGTTGAGTGTTTATATTATCTTAACAAGAGTATAAAACGACTTAGTTAACCTGCTATCTCAACATAGAAGAAGAACCTTAATTATTTGCATTAACGAGTAAAGCGAACGGATAGTCGAGGAGATTTGGAAGCCCTATTTCCACCATATATGAAGTAAAGTAAAGTAATTTAGTGTCACGACCCGACCCCGGGGCCGCGACTGGTGCCCTACCGGGGCACCCCTGTCAGGTATACATCAGAGAATAGCAGCGGAACACACATAACACATAATCTGTATAAAGTAAACATCACTGGCAAGCCGATAAGGCTGCCTTCCATAAAAATACACTTAATCAAAAGTACAACTTGTTCTTACAGCCCAAAACACAAACCTGACTACGCACTTAGGAATAACAATCGTGTGGATGGCCCCGCCATTCCCCTGAATGTACAAAATACCTACAGCATCAGGGAAAAACCGTACCAACAAAATAAGCCTCCGGAGGAATGGAGCTTCTGACACAAGAACAGTGATCCTAAGAATGAGGATCCACCACCGCTACTCCTACCGCGGAATGAACGCACTCGAGGAAGGGATCGACACAATATGTACTAAGTATGCGAAACTGGAAAATACCTCATAAGTATAAAATAACTGGAGTAATGTATAAAGATCAGTTCACAAAACACTGTGCCTTACTAATAATGAAAATATCAACATATAATATACTGCATGAAAATGGGAAGCTCATGGTCAAAGCAAGGTCGTCCGCCCCGCAGTATCATTAAGCACTCCTACTCCTGGGACTATTTCACCTGCATGGGTCATGTGGACCCGCATGAGGTATTCCTCGCATAGGCTGTACTCACCCGCATGGGACTATTTCACCCGCATGAGCCCTACGGACTCGCATGAGGTATTCCTCGCATCGTGGGTAGCAAATCCACGGAATAGGTGGTATAACGTCTTGGGGATTTGCCCCTCATTTATACTCTTACCCTGAAGCAGGTGGTATAACATCTTGGGGATTTACCCCTCATTTATACTCTTACCCTGGAGAAGGTGGTATAACGTCTTGGGGATTTACCACTCATTTATACTCTTACCCTGGAGAAGGTGATATAACGTCTTGGGGATTTACCCCTCATTTATACTCTTACCCTAGCTCAACCGACCATCACACATAACGCAAATAAGTTAAGAAAACCCTCTCATTTTAGTTTACTTAAGGCACCAACATATCTTAATAAAAGACATCCGGGAATTTAACCCAAAGTACTACATACTATGTACTTCTACTCTTTTAAAACCTTGGGCAATTAATGCCTTAAAAATCAATTTGCCTTTCACAACCTCAAATCATTTATCCGTACTCATTTTACTTAGAGTAAATCTTTCTTTATTAACTTTCCATAAAGCTAATATAATCACTTCCCATAAAGTCATTATATTAACGTTATACCTTAGTCAAATACATTTTCCTAAAAACCCCAGGGACTTACTCTTTTAAAAAGACACAAGAATCATATACTTGAACACATCAAGTCCCTTAACTTTTGAAAACTCAAGACATCCTTAGTACCTTTAAAGAAATGAGTTAATCCCCCCTTACTCACAAAACTTGACCATCCTTAAAACAAGTGAGGGATATCAAAACTTGTACGTCTATCGTACTACATAGGTAAAATCATTCATGCTCAAGAGATAGGAAAATTCCAAATACCTCTTCGGTCAATCCACTAGCTAAGTCCAAAGTACCGCACGTAGTATGTCAACCTATAATGACCATAATACGTTTATTAACCTCTAGTTACAACGTAGAATACTCCAAGTTCAAAGTCACTAAATTCTATGGAAAATTGGGCAGCATTTCCTTTGTTTCTACATACTTTTCCACCTTTTTCAAGGCCGAATTCAACATCCAAACGCCACATTTAAGGCCCAACAATCCAAATATTTCAAAGGGGATTACACACCAAATCTTGGGTGTGTAAAATTCTGCCCCACAATGTACAACAACTAACTTAACAAGTTTAAGGTAGTATTTTGGCTACAACATGCTTACATAACCTTCTTATCCAATTCTTTCATATCCAAACCATATTTCTTACATGCAATTTCTCTAAGAGCAATATTTACCACTACAAGATCTTTCTTCTTCACATGCAACACCAAAAACTAGCTACAAGAGAAGAATTGTTACCTTAGAGCTTTAGCCAAATTATTCCAACAAGTTTGCTATCCTCCTTTCCACAAACACCACCACAATACTTCTACAAGCTAGCCAACAAGCTTCCTTCTTGCTACACTTTTTCAGATTTTCCTCAAGCTTTGATTTCCTCTTGAAATTCTAGAGAGAAGGGAGAGCTTTATTTTTAGAGAGAGATGAGAGTTTGAAGAATGACCAAGTCTTCAAGACTTGGTCAATAAGTAGTGCGTGCAAAATCTGATGGGGGGAAACACTTGTCACCCACCCATGGCCTTTTTAAAAGAAGAAATCTGATTTTCCTCAGTTTTTCCGCCAGAAACCCCGCCTCGGCGCCGCGGCGCTGAAACCTCTGCCACTCCTCGGGTCTTCCGGCGCCACGGCCCTGCTTCCCGCTGCCACGTCCGAATATTTCTGTCCGATCACAAGACCGAACTTGTAACTCCCATAACTTTCTACTCCGATGTCCTATCGACGAATGGTTGGTTGCGTTGGAAACTAGACTCAACGAACTACGATCTAGGCCTTTGAAACACCTAGGAACTCTCAATGTAACGGGTCATAACCCGCCTCAAAGTTGACCAAAAATCTGTCCGAAACAATCCGTCAACCGATCCTTCTGGAATTTAAGTCTTAACCCCTTTCGTACGCCCTCACACGTATGGCCAGAACTACGGGGTATAACATTCTCCCCCCCCCCCCCCTTAGAAACACTCCAGAATGTTCCTTCTAGGCTTACTCAAATCACGATCTCGACATAGACCCTCTTAACTATTTCTCTTGCAAAAAAAAAAAAACGCTCCACATAGCCACAACATTACTCCAGCATAATTGTTAAATTAAAACTAATAATCAGGAAAGTGGGTTACCTGGGGGTGTAGGGAATAAGTGAGGATACTTCTTCATCATGTCCTCCTCTGCTTCCCACGTCATCTCTTCCTCGCTCGTTCGCCATAAGACCTTGACGGAAGCCACGTCCTTTGTCCGAAGTCGCCTAACCTGACGATCGAGTATCGCTATGGGACTCTCCTCATACGATAACACCTCTGTCACCTGGACATCACAAATCGGGTGCACTCTAGACGGATCTCCAACACATTTCCGCAACATAGACACATGGAAAACTGGATGTACTGCCTCCAGATCGGACGGCAGATCCAACTCATAGGCAACCTTGCCTACCCTACGGACAATCTGATAAGGCCCAATGTACCTTGGGCTAAGTTTCCCTTTCTTCCCAAATCTCATCACGCCCTTCATGGGTGACACCTTCAGAAAGACCCAATCATCTACCTCAAACTCCAAGTGTCGACGCCGATGATCTGCATACGACTTCTGTCGACTCTGAGCTGACAATAATCGCTCCTGGATAAGCTCTACCTTATCCACTGCCTGTTGAATCAAGTCTGGCCCGACCAACTGAACTTCCCCCACCTCAAACCAACCTATCGGTGACCTGCACTTCCTCCCGTATAAGGCCTCATAAGGCGCCATCTGGATACTAGAATGATAGATGTTGTTATAAGAAAACTCCACAAGAGGTAAATGATCCTCCCAGCTACCCCTGAAATCAATAACACAAGCCCGCAGCATATCCTCGAGTGCGGATAGTGCGCTCGGCTGTCCGTCGATGCGAGGATGAAGCAGCGATCGAGACTCACCTGAGTCCCTAATCCCTTTTGGAAAGACCTCCAGAAGTTAGCCGTGAACTGGGCTCCTATGTCTGAAATGATCGATATAGGAACTCCGTGTAATCTCACAATCTCTCTGATATACAGTCTAGCATAATCCTCGGCCGAAAAAGTCGTCCTGACTGGAAGATAATGGGCTGATTTCGTCAGCCTGTCGACAATAACCCAAATGGAATCATGCTTCCTCTGAGTGTGAGGTAACCCTGTAATAAAATCCATATTTACCACCTCTCACTTCCAAGTCGGAATATCAATAGCCTGCAACAGGCCATCGGGCTTCTGGTGCTCAACCTGACTAGCGACAATTCGCTGCGCGCCACGAACTCCGCAACGTCCCTCTTCAGGCCATCCCACCAATACACACACCTGAGGTCATGGTACATCTTAGTCGACCCCGGATGAATAGAATAACGAGCACTCTGTGCCTCTCCTAGGATCTGCTGACGAAGTCCTGCCACATCGGGAACACACAACCGACCCTCAAATCTTAGCACCCCATCAGGCTCTACCTCAAATAGACTCTTCTCTTTCTGAAGAGCCGCGTCGCGATACCGTACCATAATCGGGTCCTCATAATGTTGCCTCTTCACCTCCTCGGCGATGGAAGACTCGGCAACCTCTCGAACCCGAACTCCATTACTATCAGAATCAACCAAACGAACTCCAAGGCTCGCTAGCTGATGTAACTCACGGACCATATCCCTTCTCTCTGGCTGCACACCTGACAGACTACCCATCGATCGGCGACTAAGGGCGTCTGCAACTACATTGGCCTTTCCTGGATGGTATAGGATATCCACATCATAATCCTTAAGTAGCTCCAACCACCGTCTCTGCCGTAAGTTCAGCTCCCTATGGCTGAAGATATACTGAAGACTCTTGTGGTCTGTGTAAATATCCACATGAACTCCATACAAATAATGTCTCCAGATCTTCAAGGCATGAATCACTGCTGCCAACTCCAAGTCATGTGTGGGATAGTTCTTCTCATGCTTCCTGAGTTGTCGGGATGCGTATGCTATAACTTTGCCGTGCTGCATCAGCACGCACCCAAGCCCGACACCTGACGTATCACAATAAACCACATATCCGTCTAAACCTGCGGAAGAGTAAGCCTGGGCGATCGTCAATTTCTCCTTTAGCAGGAAACTTCCTCACAAGCATCCGTCCACGGAACATAGCATTCCAGTCGACTTAGTCAAAGTCTTTGAAATGGAAGCAAACTTCTCCATAAACCTCCGATAATAACCCGCAAGGCCCAAAAAGCTGCGCACCTCTGTCGGTGTAGTGGGTCTAGGCCAAGTATTGACTGCCTCAATCTTTGTTGTATCTATCCGGATACCATCGGCCCCGATAACATGCCCTAAGAAAGCCACTGAAGCCAACCAAAACTCGCATTTCGAGAACTTGGCATACAATCTTGGTCGGAGGACTCGTCATGTCGCTCAAATGATCTGCATGCTCCTGCTCTGTGCGCGAATAAACCAGGATATCATCAATGAATACTATAACGAACATATCCAAGAATGGCTTGAACACCCGGTTCATCAAATCCATGAATCGCTTTGGGCGTTGGTCAACCCGAAAGACATCACCTGAACTCATAGTGCCCATAGGGTCTGAATGCAATCTTTGGGATAATCGCCTCTCTAACTCGCTTTGATGATAACGGATCGCAGGTCTATCTTGGAGAAACACCTCGCACCCTGCAACTGGTCAAACAAATCATCAATCCTGGGGAGGGTATATCTGTTCTTGATAGTTACCTTATTCAGCTGCCTGTCATCCACACACATACGCATCGTCCCATCTTTCTTCTTTACAAACAACACTGGCGCTCCCCAGGGAGAAACACTTGGCCTGATAAAGCCTTTCTCCAGCAAGTCCTTCAGCTGGTCTTTCAATTCCTTCAACTCGGCAGGTGCCATCCTGTATGGCGGAATAGATATCGGTCGAGTGTCTGGCGCCAAATCAATGCAAAACTCAATCTCCTCGGGAGGATACCCGAAGCTTGTGCGGGAATACGCCCGAAACTCTCTAACGGCCGGATCGAAGGTCGGTATCTCACCTCGATGTCGAATACCGAACCATATAGTAGATATACCCCTTTCGCACCATCTTCCTAGCCTTGAGGTAAGAAATAAACCTACCACCGGCGTCACGATATTCCTTCCACTCGATAATCGGCTCACCAGGAAACTGGAACCGAACTAATCTCTCTCTACAGTCCATATTGGCATAGCAAGATGCTAGCCAATCCATACCCATAATCACATCAAAGTCCGTCATATTCAACTCTATCAAGTCGGCTAGAGTCTGACGACCGTCTATAGTCACTGGGCAAGCCTTATATACCCGCTCAGCTACCACCGAATTACCTACTGGCGTAGCCACCTCAAAAGGTTTTATGTACTCGGGATCTATCCCTATTCTACCAGCAATATGAGGAGATATATAGGACAAGGTAGAACCTGAATCTATCAAAGCATATACATCACAGCAAGAAACCAATAATGTACCTGTGACGACATCTGGTGACGCCTCCTGGTCCTGACGGCTGGACATAGCATAAATGCGGTTCTGAGGACCGCTGGAACTGGGACCCCTACCACTACCTCTGCCGCGGCCTGCTGGCCCGTGAACACCCGCCTCGGGCGCATGCCGTCGTGAGCGAAAACCCGACAAGCCCGACCTGCCGGTGAACCATAACATTTCCGCCGCCTCTGGTCAGACAATCTCTCCTCAAATGGTCCTGCTGGCCACAAGAGTAACAAGCTCCTGAAGGAACACGACACTCGCCTGGGTGAGACCTACCGCATCGAGCACACTGAGATGGAGGTGGTCTCGATCGGTAGCGGTCTCTGTTTCCCTAAAACCCCGAAGTCCTGGAGCCCTGACCTGCTCCTGAATGGCCCGGCTGATCAGACCTCCTGCCAGAAAACTGAGAAGGAGCACTCTGTGCTGGATGAAGAGTGGTCCTAGTCTGCCGAAATTTGTCGCCTCAGCGCCACGAGACCTGCTGTCACGGCCTCTTGGGTGGCCTAAGTCTAGCTGATCCTCCTCTCTCGTCCTCAATCCCTCGCCATACGCTGCGCATCCTGGCAATATCCATCCCTGGCTGAAGAGCCACTCCTAAGCAAGCAGTAATCATGTGACGGTCTAGCCCCATCACATATCTATGAACCCTGTCCGCCATGTCCGCTACAATGGTGTGCGCGTACCTGGCTAAGGAGTCAAACTCCAGGCTGTACTCTCTGATAGTCCTCCCGTTCTGCCTCAAGGTCAAGAATCTATCAACGCGGGCTCTCCTCATCTCAGGAGGTAAGAAGTGATCCAGGAAAACCTCTGTGAACTCCTCCCAAACAGCCGGAAGAGCATTCTCACCTCTCGATAACTCCCATGACTCAAACCAGTTCAACGCAATATCGCGTAACCGGTAAAAGGCTAGCGTAACGGACTCCGTCTCCGAGGCCCTAAGCACCTGCATAGTCCGCTGTAACTGCCGAACAAACTCCTGAGGATCCTCCTCGGATCTCGATCCATAGAACTCGGGTGGATGACAACCCAGGAAATCCCGAATCCGTAATATGTCGGCTCTAGGGTTGGCTGCCTGCTCCTGTCGGCGCTGCCCTGCCACTATGTTGGTCAATAACCGGATCTGCTCTCCGTAATCTCTATACTCAGCCCCTGACTGTGGGAGTGGAGGCTCGTCTGCGCGGTCTCGATGGCAGCGCTGCGCCGAACTCGCTGAGGCGGCGTCGTGGAACTCGCCGCTGAAACATCATCTCGGTAAGGATCGGGCTCGTGCCCTCGTGACCCTCCGCGTCTACTAGCGACTCCTCCATTGCCTTGCCGCTCGGGCGCGGTTGCCTTGCGTGGAGGCATAACTGGTACATAAAGGAAAATATCAGAGGAAGTTCAACCTATATCACAGCTCTATTACACGATCTTTAGAGTGAAAGAATGGAAACCAATCCTAAATATCCTGCAGCCTCCTGATTATAGATGTGGTGCACAACACACCGATAATCAAGACTCTACTAGACACGGTCTGTAGACCCTTTCCGAGGACTAAGCGCTCGATACCACTTTTGTCACGACCGACCGGGCGCGGCGTGCCTCTAGGGCACCCCTGTCAGGTATACATCAGAGAATAGCAGCGGAACACACATAACACATAATCTGTATAAAGTAAACATCACTGCAAGCCGATAAGGCTGCCTTCCATAAAAATACACTTAATCAAAAGTACAACTTGTTCTTACAGCCCAAAACACAAACGTGACTATAGAACTCTAGGAATAACAACTGTGGCGGGACAGGGCCCCGCCATACCCCTGAATGTACAAAATACCTACAGCATCAGGGAAAAACCGTACCAACAAAATAAGCCTCAGGAGGAATGGAGCTTCTGACACCAGAACAGTGATCCTAAGAATGAGGATCCACCACCTGCTTACCACTGCGGCGTGACGCAGCGACCAGGAAGGGGTCGATTACCTGATATGTACTAAGTATGCGGCGGAAAATCGAAAATACCTCATAAGTATAAAATAACTGGAGTCATGTATAAAGATCAGTTCACAAAACACTGTGCCTTAATAATAATGAAAATATCAACATATAATATACTGCATGAAAATGGGAAGCTCATGGTCAAAGCAAGGTCGTCCGCCCGCATGATGTCATTAAGCACTCTACTCACGGGACTATTTCACCTGCATGGGTCATGTGGACCCGCATGAGGTATTCCTCGCATAGGCTGTACTCACCCGCATGAGACTATTTCACCCGCATGAGCCCTACGGACTCGCATGAGGTATTCCTCGCATCGTGGGTAGCAAATCCACGGAATAGGTGGTATAACGTCTTGGGAATTTGCCCCTCATTTATACTCTTACCCTGAAGCAGGTGGTATAACGTCTTGGGGATTTACCCCTCATTTATACTCTTACCCTGGAGAAGGTGGTATAACGTCTTGGGGATTTACCGCTCATTTATACTCTTACCCTAGCTCAACCGGCCATCACACATAACGCAAATAAGTTAAGAAAACCCTCTCATTTTTGTTTACTTAAGGCACCAACATATCTTAATAAAAGACATCCGGGAATTTAACCCAAAGTACTACATACTATGTACTTCTACTCTTTTAAAACCTTAGGCAATTAATGCCTTAAAAATCAATTTGCCTTTCACAACCTCAAATCATTTATGTATACTCATTTTACTTAGAGTAAATCTTTCTTTATTAACTTTCCATAAAGCTAATATAATCACTTCCCATAAAGTCATTATATTAACGTTATACCTTAGTCAAATACATTTTCCTAAAAACCCCAGGGACTTACTCTTTTAAAAAGACACAAGAATCATATACTTGAACACATCAAGTCCCTTAACTTTTGAAAACTCAAGACATTCTTAGTACCTTTAAAGAAATGAGTTAATCCCCCCTTACTCACAAAACTTGACCATCCTTAAAACAAGTGAGGGATATCAAAACTTGTACGTCTATCGTACTACATAGGTAAAACCATTCATGCTCAAGAGATAGGAAAATTCCACATACCTCTTCGGTCAATCCACTAGCTAAGTCCAAAGTACCGCACGTAGTATGTCAACCTATAATGACCATAATACGTTTATTAACCTCTAGTTACAACGTAGATGATGCGCGGTAAGATGCACACACTTTTAAACGCAAGTGCACGTTATCGTATCAAGTAGTATAGTCTTAGATAAGACCGAATATCGTCCTCTAGGATTAGGGTTCAAGTACCAACTATCTATTTTCTAGTATCTATTTGGTGAATTAATAGTTGATTGTTTGGTTTATGACTAAGAATTATGAAAGATATTTAAATATAAAGAATTACTTCAGATGTGATGAGAATAGGGCTTCTATGTATCCTTACTATCCGCTTATGCTACTTACTAATGCATTACTTATGGTATTCTTCTTTTGGAGAAAGCAGGTTTACGAAATCGTTTTATACTCCGTTAGGGTTATATAAACACTCAACCCGATATTGTTCCTTACCTAACTTTCACGATAAAGGGTAACTCTATAGGAGGATTAAGAACAAAACCTAGTTGACCGTCACGCACAATGCGCAAAATTAGGGTTGTTAAGCCTCTCATCAACGCTTAAAACTAATTGAGGTATTTTCATCCCCAATTCAAGCTTGTCTACCCAACTTACAGATATTCACAATCCCCTTTTGAATCGATTAGAAATCATATAGTGATAACTAGTTGTCAATTAGCTACCAAGAATTCAACTCAATTATTGGATAGATCTCTCAATAAGAACAATGACCATAAGCATGCATTAATTTATAACATAAGTTTCAAGAAATTCAACATAGAAAGCCCTATAAGAGAATTAGTTCCTAGCCATGAATATGACAAGAACTAATTCAATATCCAACATCAAAACGGAAATAAAGTAAAAGAAAGAAAAGAAAATTACTAAGAATGAGTCTCCAAGCCAAGCATCCAAGGGTTGTGTTGTGGAATATTTACAAGGTGGATTGGTGGAAGGATGGATGTAGAATGGTGAATGGTAGAATGGAGAATGAATTCTTCTAATGGTGTAGAGACTATTTATAGAGCAAGAATCCTTTAGGTGAAGGGTTAAGGATTTGTAAGTAGGAAAAGTTATTAGAATCCTTTTAGGTAAGGGTTTTTAGGTAGGAAAAGGTTTCCCTTTAGGTAGGAAAAGTTATCCCTTTAGGAAGGAAAAGTTATCCCTTTAGGATTCTGAAACATGTCAAATTCGGCCCAGCACTTCACAATTCCCGCGTCGGCGCCGCGGCGCCTGAAATTCAGCAACTCTCGGGACTTTCAGCACTTTGGGCGCCGCGGCTCTGCTGCGCATGCCGGTGACATTTTTACGGCGAATTTTCGTTTAAATCGTCTTTTCTCGTCCGGACTTCGTCTGATTTTCTCTATAATTCCCGGAACTTCTTAGACTTCATTTCTTGGCCCTTTTAGTGTGCAATTCTATCTCTTTTATGCTTATTTCATCTCCTTTTCGCCATTTCTCCATTTCTGACCGCTGTGACACAAAAGAAAGGAAAACGACCCTAATACTATACTAAACATAAATAAAATGAGTAAAATACTAACTAAAAATGACTCAAAAAGTGTATATAAAATACACCGATCAAATACCCCCAAACTTAACCTTTGCTCGCCCTCGAGCAAAGATAGAAATAAATAAACTAAAAGACTCAAAGAACGAAAAATAAAAGACTCCCCTGTCATTAATCTCTTTTTGCTGCATAAATGTTAACTAGAAAAACATGAAGGTTAGCAGAATAATATGCAGGAACATATAGCATGAAATTTTCAGCACACTAAACACATGAAGCTAGATATTTCGCAAACTCATATTCATCATGCTTAATGGGAGTCGATATACTAAATCATGCATATAAATTCAAGAATTCCTATGGCATGCTTACTTGCTATTCTCCACTAATTCTGGATATGCATAAAAGAGATCTTCAGGACTTTGAGGGTTGTAATGTTGGCTTAGGTAGGGGTTGGTAAAGATGGGCATTTAGGCTCATTTTTCTGTACCATAAGCTCTTTGGCTTTTCAATTTTTCCCTTTTTTTTTTTTTTTCTTTTGATTCTTTCCTTCACTTCAATTCTATCCTTCCCCTCTTTTGTTTTGGGAGAGTGAAGTGTATTATGCTAATAGGCACCCCCAAACTCAGGTTTTTGCCTATTTCTTATTACTTTTCTATTGGGGTGCATCAAACTTGTTCACTCTTTTTGCTTCTTCTTTTTAACACAATGTACTCCATTATTTCATATTTTCACTTATGGCACAATTTGTGGGAATATAGGGTGTCAAAGAAGAAGTTTCAAATTTAGGCTCAATGGGGCTGACTAGGGATATTTTTAAAGTACGGGATAGAAAAGAATGGTAAGAATTGGCTATCAAAGAAATGCCTGAGTCATCTCCCTAACATGCATATCCTAACTATTTCGCCTCAAATAGCAAGCAATCATAACACATAAGCATTTATCATTTAGCATGCATAACTCAAGCAAGAAACTCCAAATAGACAGTTACGTGAGTTTTGGCATATCTAACTTAAGTGTTCAGATAGTTGCTTCAATTCCTTTACATTATTCCGTCTTACTTCACTAGGTGTTTCTAGCAACTACAACATACATGATTTTTGACAGGCAATTATGACTCAAAACAAAAAAAAAATTGTGACTCAAAAATAAACACAAAACAAATAAAAAAAAGACTTAACTGAAACATAACAAGACACAAATAAAACACCCCCAAACTTAAATCACACATTGTCCCCAATGTGTGCAATACTAAAAAAAAAAAAAATGAAAAATGGACAACTTACTGACACAACACAGCGGTCATAATGGAGGTCTAGGAGAAAAAAATTCTGGAATTTGCACGGAAATATGGCTCTCTGAAGTTCGGGCGCCATGACACGAGATTCAGCGCATGGCCTGCTAATCTTGTGGCTCTTACGAGTTATGGCGCGCGGCCCGATTCTGGCCTTGGCCGCAGCTACTTTCCTTTTTTGGCATTTGTTGCTCCTTTTTCCTCGGTTTGACTTTGATCCACATGTCATCCAACAACACAAAACAAGAACCCAAGACCGTGAGGCTATTCAAGACAAAATAAAATAAAATAAAGCGAAATTGTAATAACATAATTAAAAACATTGGGTTGCCTCCCAACAATGTTGTCTTTAACGTCTTTTAGCGGACGCAATTAACCTTTCCAGTGCCCATTGGATCCTTACGCGACCGCTTGCAATCCAGAGTTATTGTTGCAGTCTCACTTCAACTACAACAATTGCTTCAACAAAGGGCCTCGAATATACGATTATCCCCAGTATACAAGACATGCTTGTCTTTTAGGTTCTCTCTAATGTAGGGATCGGTGAGATTCCTACATCTTTCAACTCTAGGGGTGCCCTTGATGGTATTGACTTCTGTTTGGGAGTCAACTTTGACATTGGTGGTGTTTCTTCCGCAATAGGTACAAGAAAAAGATTTTCCAAGGAATCGAAGGTGAATAATTGGATCTCTGCACTCTTCTCCTTCTACACCAACTGTCTTTCCAGATTCCTCAATAGTTGGGTGTGATTCAGGCTCCTCAATTTGTTGTTCGCTGTTGAATATGATCGCGAGTTCTGCTATTTGCGTTTCCAACTTCTTTATGCCCAACCTCATTTCGTCCATGAACTAAGCTTGAGATCTCGTGAGACTGAGTATAACCTCTCGCAATTCCTCCCTCTTCTTCTATGGTTGGAGCTCGATCATATTGACAGTAAAAATCCATGTCTTAAGGATCCCTGAGATGAATCAAAACCAACAGCGAATCACGGCACACTTGTTTTTTTTTTTTTTTTTTTTTTTTTTAAAAATAAAAAAAAAAAAAAAATTTTAAAAAAAATAAAAAACAAATTTTAAAATAAAAAAAGATAAAATTTATATTTAACAATGCCTAATCCGACATGGCGCCAAAAACTTGACGCGTAATATTCACACACTTTTAAACGCAAGTGCGTTATCGTATCAAGTAGTATAGTCTTGGATAAGACCGAATATCGCCCTAAGATTAGGGTCAAGTATCGATTATCTATTTTCTAGTATCTATTTGGTGAATTAATGATTGATTGTTTGGTTTGTAACTAAGAGTTATGAAAGCTAATTAGATATAAAGATTTAATTCGGATGTGATGAGAATAGGGCTTATGTATCCTTACTATCGACATGCTACTTATTAATGCATTACTTATGGTATTCCTCTTTTGGAGAAAGCGGGTTCTGAAATCGTTTTATACTCCGTTAGGTTATATAAACACTCAACCCAGTATTGTTCCTTACCTAACTTTCTTGATAAGGGTAACTACATAGGAGGATTAAGAACAAAAACCTAGTTGGCCGAAATCACGCCTGATGCGCAAAATTAGGGTTGTTAAGCCTCTCATCAACGCTACAAAACTAATTTAGGTATTTTCATCCCCAATTCAAGCTTGTCTACCCAACTTACAGCATATTCACAATCCCCCCTTTTCAGAATCTGATTAGAAATCATATAGTGATAACTAGTTGTCAATTAGCTACCAAGAATTCAACTCAATTATTGGATAGATCTCTCAATAAGAACAATGACCATAAGCATGCATTAATTTATAACATAAGTTTCAAGAAATTCAACATAGAAAGCCCTATAAGAGAATTAGTTCCTAGCCATGAATATGACAAGAACTAATTCAATATCCAACATCAAAACTGAAATAAAGTAAAAGAAAGAAAAGAAAATTACTAAGAATGAGTCTCCAAGCCAAGCATCCAAGGGTTGTGTTGTGGAATATTTACAAGGTGGATTGGTGGAAGGATGGATGTAGAATGGTGAATGGTAGAATGGAGAATGAATTCTTCTAATGGTGTAGAGACTATTTATAGAGCAAGAATCCTTTAGGTGAAGGGTTAAGGATTTGTAAGTAGGAAAAGTTATTAGAATCCTTTTAGGTAAGGGTTTTTAGGTAGGAAAAGGTTTCCCTTTAGGTAGGAAAAGTTATCCCTTTAGGTAGAAAAAGTTATCCCTTTAGGATTAAAGCATGTCAAATTCGGCCCAAAGACTTCACAATTCCGCGTCGGCGCGCCATGACCCAGCGCGCTGGCCCAAATTCAGCAACTCTCGGGACTTTCGGCACTTTGGCGCATGGCTGCTGCGCTGCCCGTGGCTGATGACATTTTACGGCGAATTTTCGTTTCGTCGTCTTTTCTCGTCCGGACTTCGTCTGATTTTCTCTATAATTCCCGGAACTTCTTAGACTTCATTTCTTGGCCCTTTTAGTGTGCAATTCTATCTCTTTTATGCTTATTTCATCTCCTTTTCGCCATTTCTCCATTTCTGACCGCTGTGACACAAAAGAAAGGAAAACGACCCTAATACTATACTAAACATAAATAAAATGAGTAAAATACTAACTAAAAATGACTCAAAAAGTGTATATAAAATACACCGATCAGTAGAATACTCCAAGTTCAAAGTCACTGAATTCTATGAAAAATTGGGCAGCATTTCCTTTGTTTCTACATACTTTGCCACCTTTTCAAGGTCGAATTCAACATCCAAACGCCACATTTAAGGCCCAACAATCCAAACATTTCAAAGGGGATTACACACCAAATCTTGGGTGTGTAAAATTCTGTCCCACAATGTACAACAACTAACTTAACAAGTTTAAGGTAGTATTTTGGCTACAACATGCTTACATAACCTTCTTATCCAATTCTTTCATATCCAAACCATATTTCTTACATGCAATTTCTCTAAGAGTAATATTTACCACTACAAGATCTTTCTTCTTCACATGCAACACCAAAAACTAGCTACAAGAGAAGAATTGTTACCTTAGAGCTTTAGCCAAATTATTCCAACAAGTTTGCTATCCTCATTTCCACAAACACCACCACAATACTTCTACAAGCTAGCCAACAAGCTTCCTTCTTGCTACACTTTTTCAGATTTTCCTCAAGCTTTGATTTCCTCTTGAAATTCTAGAGAGAAGGGAGAGCTTTATTTTTAGAGAAAGATGAGAGTTTGAAGAATGACCAAGTCTTCAAGACTTGGTCAATAAGTAGTGCGTGCAAAATCTGATGGGGGGAAACACTTGTCACCCACCCATGGCCTTTTTAAAAGAAGAAATCTGATTTTCCTCAGTTTTTCCGCCAGAAACCCCGCCTCGCTGCCCGCAGCTGGCGCGCTGAAACCTCTGCCACTCCTCGCCCGCCCGGCCGCTTCCCGCGCGGCCACGTCCGAATATTTCTGTCCGATCACAAGACCGAACTTGTAACTCCCATAACTTTCTACTCCGATGTCCTATCGACGAATGGTTGGTTGCGTTGGAAACTAGACTCAACGAAATACGTACTAGGCCTTTGAAACACCTAGGAACTCTCAATGTAACGGGTCATAACCCGGCTCAAAGTTGACCAAAAACCTGTCCGAAAAAATCCGTCAACCTATCCTTCTGGAATTTAAGTCTTAACCCCTTTCGTACGCCCTCACACGTATGGCCAGAACTACGGGGTATAACATTTAGTTAGCGTCTATAATTATAGCTATAAATAAACCATCAAATTATCGGTCACCAAATAGATACTACAGAATAGAGGTTGGTAATTGGACACTAATCCCTGAAGACGATAACTCGGTCTTCTAGACTATATTACTTGTCACGATACGTGCAATTGCGTTTAGCGTGTGTATAAATCGAGCATCAAGTTTTTGGCGCCGTTTCCGGGGATTGGCGTAGTTCAATATCAATCTTTCTATTCTTAATTTCTAATTTGGTTTTTATTTTTCTTTTATTTTATTTTTATTGTGGAACCGTGCGCCGTGATCCGTTTGTTGGTTTTGATTCATCTCAGGGACCCTGCAAACATGTATTACCACTATCAAGGGTTACAGAACTATCAACATCAATGTAACCCCCATGCCCCACATGAAGAGCAGGATGGGCTACAAGCAACCATACTCAGGCTAACTAGGCACCAAACTCAGTTCATGGATGAGACGAGAGTGTCCCTAAAGAGTTTGGAAACGCAAATAGGACAACTCGCGGGCATGCTAAGCAACAAAATACAAGGGAATCACCTTGAACATATTGGGGAGAATATAAAAGAGAAATGCCAGACGATTGACCTGAGAAATGGCGAACCAGTAGAAGCAAACTCACCACCACCGTGTCTAGAAAAGAAGGGCCCAGATTCCTCGCAGAAGTTGCAGCGCCACGATGCCACTGAGCAGCGCCACGTCGCCGATAATCCTGAGACATTGCAGAAGTTTGGGCGCCACGGCGCCGAATCTCACGGCTGTGGCGCCCAGGGATCAGAAGGTACAATGATTTCGGGAGCAGTTGTGGACGCACCCCAGGTGAAGATACCATACCCCCCAGAGGCTAAAAACAAGTTCTCTTGACAAACAGTTCTCTAAATTTCTGGAAGTTCTCAAAATATTGCAACTCAACATCCCGTTTGCTGAGGCACTAGAGCAGATGCCGAGTTATGTAAAGTTCATGAAGGAGATTCTCATCAAAAAGAGGAGGATAGATGACTACGAAACAGTGGTGTTGACTGAAGAATGGAGTGCCATCCTACAGAGAAAGCTACCTCAGAAGTTGAAAGATCCGGGGAGTTTCACCATCCCATGCACTATAAGAAAGTTTGAGTGTCAGAAGACGTTGTGTGATCTGGGGGCATGTATAAATTTGATGCCCTATCTGGTGTTTTGCAAACTTGGAATGGGAGAAGCCAGACCTACAAACATCACTTTGCAGCTAGCTGACCGTTTCATTGTCCACCCTAGAGGAGTCATCGAGGATGTGTTGGCTAAGGTGGACAAGTTCATATTTTCCGCTGATTTCATCATCTTAGACATGAGAGATAATGACATGATCTCCATTATCCTTGAAAAACCCTTCGTAGCCACAGGAAAGGCACTCATTGATGTTCGAAAAGGTGAGTTGAGACTTCGTGTGGAAGAAGAAGAGGTGATTTTCAATGTTTTTCGAGCAGCAACCTTCCCAGAGGCGAGTGACAACTGCTTCTCCATTGATGTGATCGAAGAAGCAGTGTCGGAAAATGGGTTCAGAAATGCTGATTCGCTTGAAGAAGTGCTGACACGATGGGATGGGAGTAGTGGCAATGACCCGAATCTGATGGAGTATGCAAATTGGATGAATTCTTATGAGCAGTGTGATAAGAAGAGATATGAAGAGCTTGAGCAGATTCCATAGAGATCAGTACCATCCACAGAAAAAGCTCCAGAGTTAGAGTTGAAGACTCTACCAGATCATTTGCAGTACCGATATCTAGGTGAGAATCAATCTTTACCAGTGATCATCTCATGTCATCTATCCACAGTAGAGGTTGAGAAGCTGTTGAGAGTACTGATCGGTGTATTTTATATACACCTTTTGAGTCATTTTTAGTTAATATTTTACTCATTTCATTTATGTTTAGTATAGTATTGGGGTCGTTTTCCTTTCTTTTGTGTCACAGCGGTCAGAAATGGAGAAATGGCGAAAAGGAGATGAAATGAGTATAAATGAGATGAAATTGCACACTAAAAGGACCAAGAAATGAAGCCTAAGAAGTTCCGGAAAATATAGAAGAAATCAGAAGAAGACCGGACGAACAAAGGACGAAAAAATGAAAAATCCGGAAGAATCACCGCCACTTGGCGCTGAAGGCAGCCGACCACTGAAGATGTTCTGAAACGCCTCTGATTTTCAGGCGCCCGATTGCAGGGCCGCGGCGCCGACGCGAGATTTCTGAGTTTTGGGCCGAATTTGACACGTTTTCAGAGTCCAAAAGGGATAACTTTTCCTACCTACATATTCCTTAACCCTTTACCTAAAGTATTTCATAACTTTTCCTAAACCCTTTATCTAAAAGGATTCCATAACCTTTCCTACCTACATAATCCCTAACCCTTTACCTAAAGGATTTTTGGGCTATAAATAGTCTCTACATCATTAGAAGAATTCATCCTACATTCCATCCATCACTCATCCCATTCTCCATCCATCATTCTACCATATTTCATCTTGTAAATATTCCACAATACAATCCTTGGATGCTAGAAGGCTTGGAGACTTGTTCTTGAGTATTTTTCTTTTCTTTTCTTTCTTTTGCTTTGCTTATTTCACTTCATGTATGGAGATTGTATTAGTTCTTAGCGTGACTATGGCTAGGAGCTAATTACTTTGTTAGGGATTTCCTTGTGATTCTCTTGAAACTCTTATTCATGAATTAATAAATTAGTTGATTTCTTCTTCACTTGTTTAAGATTTATTCAAAAGTTGTTTTGATTGCTTGATAATTAATTGATCACTAGTTATCATCACTTATATGAGTTCTAATCGAAATCCGAAAGGGGAGATTGTGAATATGCTATAGTTGAATAAACATAGGTTTAAATCGTGGACGAAAGTACCCCGATACTTGTGTAGCTTAATAGGTTATTGCTCTTAATCCTCCATTGTAGTCAATCTTGTCATCGAAAGATAGAAGGTTTCTCCATTGGGGTTGAGTGTTTATATTACCATAACAGGAGTATAAAACGGTCTAGTTAACCTGCTATCTTAACGTAGAAGAAGAAGTTAGTCTAATTGTATTAAAGATTGAATAGAGTGGATAGTTGATGATCTTGGAAGCCCTAATTCTCCGTCATAACTGATTTAAATCAAAGTATTTTCATAATTAGTTTATTTCCTGCATTATTAGTTTAGAATTCCAACCCAATTAACGTTAACCAAATAGAAACTAAAGCATAGATAATCGGTACTTGAAAACTAGTCCCTGAGGACGATAACTCGGTCTTCTAGACTATATTACTTGTCACGACACGTGCACTTGCGTTAGTGTGTGCATAAATCGCGCATCAAGTTTTTGACACCGTTGCCGGGGACTGGCGTACTTTCAATATCGATTTATCTATTCTTATTTCTAATTTGGTTGCTCCAAGAACAAGACTTGTTCTGTGAGCATCTTTTTATCACCTTTTGTTGTTTTCTTATTTTGCAGGTTAAATTCGAAAAATAAAATAAAATATACAGGTCCATGGAATACTACTTCTATCAGGGGCAGTTGAGTCATCAACAACAGCTTAACCCACAGGTTCCAGAGGAAGATCTAGATGAGTTTCAGGCAGGCATACTCAGGCTCACCAAGTGCCAAGCTCAGTTTATGGATGAGACAAGAGTGTCCCTCAGAAATTTGGAGACACAAATAGGGCAACTAATGGATAGGATGAGCAATACACTTCAAGAAAGTCTGCCTAGCGACACCGTTGTGGAAAGTGATAAGCAAATTGAGGAACCTGAACCACACCCAGCTGTTGAAGAATCTGGCGAGATAGTTGGTGTAGAGAAGGAAAAGATTACTGAGATCCAATTATTTACCTTTTTGGATTCTTTGAAAATTCTGTTTCCTGTACCTATTGCAAAAGAAATACCACCAGCGGTCACTGTTGATCCCCAAATAGGAAGTCCATACCATCAAGGGCACCCCCTAGAGTTGAGATGTGTTGGGAATCTCACTGATCCCTACATTAGAGAGAGCCTAAAAGACAAGCATGTCTTGTGTACTTGGGGGATAATCTTATATCTGAAGCCCTTAGTTGAAAAGATTGTTGTAGGAAAAGTGAGACCTGCAACAATAACTTTGCGGATTGCAAGCAGTTCGCAGAAGGATCCAATGGGCACTCGTAAAGGTTAACTGCGTCCGACTAATAGACGTTAAAGACAACGCTTGTTGGGAGGCAACCCAATGTTTTTAATTATGTTAGTTTGATTTTTGTCTTTAGTTTGTTTTATAAAGTGTTGAAAAAGAGACAAAAGAGAGTGAACAATTTTGATGCACCCCAATGAAAAAGTAATAATAAATAGGCAAAAGCCTAAGTTTGGGGGTGCTTACTATTCATCAGACACCTCATTCTCTCAAAATAAAAGAGGGGAAATATAGGTATGAGGTAATCAAAAGAAAAGGGAAGAATTTAAAGCAAAAGAGCTTATGGTACGTAAATTGAGCCTAAATGCCTATTTTTACCTACCCCTGCCTAAGCCTACATTACAACCCTGAAAAGCCCTGAAGATCTCTAATATGTGTATCCATGATTAGTGGAGAATAGTAAGTAAACGTGCCATAGGATTTTGAAATTAACATGCATAGTTAGGTATTCTTACTTCCATTGAGCATGATTAAATTGAATTTGCGAAATATCCGACTTGAGTGTTTAGAATGCTAAAAATCCATGCTATATGTTCCTACATATTATCTTATTAACCTTCATGCTTTTCTAAGTGACAATGTGCAAAGAAAATGATCAGTGTCTTTGAGTCATTTTATTTTCTTTCGTGTCTTTGTTTATATTTTTGATCTTTGCTCGAGGGCGAGCAAAGGTTAAGTTTGGGGGTGTTTGATTGGTGTATTTTATATACACCTTTTGAGTCATTTTTAGTTAGTATTTTACTCATTTCATTTATGTTTAGTATAGTATTGGGGTCGTTTTCCTTTCTTTTGTGTCACAGCGGTCAGAAATGGAGAAATGGCGAAAAGAAGATGAAATGAGCATAAATGAGATGGAATTGCACACTAAAAGGGCCAAGAAATGAAGCCTAAGAAGTTCCGGGAAATATAGAAGAAATCAGACGAAGACCGGACGAACAAAGGACGAAGAAACGAAAAATCCGGAAGAATGCCGTCATCGGCGCCTGGAAGCAGCGCCGCGGCGCCGACCACTGAAGATGTTCTGAAACGCCTCTGATTTTCAGGCGCCGTGGCGCCCGATTGCAGGGCCGCGGCGCCGACGCGAGATTTCTGAGTTTTGGGCCGAATTTGACACGTTTTCAGAGTCCAAAAGGGATAACTTTTCCTACCTACATATTCCTTAACCCTTTACCTAAAGTATTTCATAACTTTTCCTAAACCCTTTATCTAAAAGGATTCCATAACCTTTCCTACCTACATAATCCCTAACCCTTTACCTAAAGGATTTTTGGGCTATAAATAGTCTCTACATCATTAGAAGAATTCATCCTACATTCCATCCATCACTCATCCCATTCTCCATCCATCATTCTACCATATTTCATCTTGTAAATATTCCACAATACAATCCTTGGATGCTAGAAGGCTTGGAGACTTGTTCTTGAGTATTTTTCTTTTCTTTTCTTTCTTTTGCTTTGCTTATTTCACTTCATGTATTGGAGTGATACGCGCAGCGCTTGTTCTCATCATACCATCTTGGGATAGGGTCAGGGATCCTTCCTGGAATCGGTTGGATTAGGCCTGCAGCTCGCAACCTTTCATATATTTGAGGTATGGGTTTGCGAACTTTGGGTGGTTTTCCTTCAAAATTCTTATTTGCTCTGAGTGCATTGGGTGCTCTATTCGTTGGCGGTGGATCTATGCGGGCGGGATGAACGGTGCTTGTGAAGTGTTATATATGTGTGTGGTAGTTGTGGTAGTATGATGGGTTTTGTATGTTATGAATGCTTGGTTTTGCGTTCTTGTACAAACATGGAAGCTTTCTTCCTGAAGTACTCAGTGTCCCCGATCAATCGCCTTATTAGTTGCACATTTGTAATCCTACCGCTTTAATACCTTCTCGCCATTCTAATAACTTCCGCAAATTCCGCCCGATGACGCTTTATCATCCGCTCATAGTAGGTTGCATCCTTCAAAGATTGTACAAATAATGTGGTCATCTCACTCTCCACCATGGGTGGTTGCACTTTTGCCGCTCAACGCCACCTCATGGCGTATTCTCGAATGTTTACGTAGTCTTCTTCTCCAACTTCATTAAGTAGAACCTATCCACAGTGTTGAACTGAACCGCCCACAAAATCTTGGGCGAATGCATTCCGGTATGCCATTTCCGCGATCTTGGCCGGTATACCAATCTAGTGCCTAGCTCGAATGAACAACTTCATAATGACCCTGGTTCTTCCTACTTAGCTTGTCGCAATATGACCTCGGTGCACGGGGTTCCTTTTCCATCAAATAGTTCAAACTTCGCACCTTGTACCCATGGCGATTCCGGATGCATGCAAAGATCCTCGTAGTCTAGTCCTTCGTGACCTTTGTCCGATCGCGTGCCCCGCTTCTTCGGACTATGAATTTCTTTGGCCACGTCCCGTCCATTTTGGCTCGGACTTCCTCTCCATCTCTTCATAATGATCCTTCGGTGAAGCACGGGACGGTAAACAGGTTGTTGTAATGGGTGTGGTGCGTGGGTATTGGTTTTAGGGCTGATTATGGTGAAGTAGCGGGGCCGAGGTATATGGGTAGTAGGAGGTCATTTGAAGGTGGGGTTGAGGGTTGGCGGGCGGGGCGGTTTGTTCGGTGATCGTGGCCTTTGTGGAGGTGGGAGATATGTGGTGGTGGAGGTCGATCCGGGATGGTTTGTGAAGTAGTGGCCCTTTGATCCGCATAGGGGTATTCAAGCTAATGGATAGGTTGGTCGATTCCGTAGCCTCTCCATCTCAACTGCATATCGCCAATTTGTTGCGGTGCAATACATTCTTCCCGATCGTGATATTCCTCCCTGAAGGTTCTGTTGGAATAATTCCCAAACCATTTGGCTCGACGCGAGTCATATTATCATTTCTTGCCTTGGACACGGTGAAGTGTGGATGCTCCGACATTGTTGAGTCAAATACGAACCGCAGGAGGATGATAAATTTTCTAAACAAAATGCAACAAACGGTGTTAGCATAAAACACATAATTTGCGGGCATGTAGCGGATATATCACACACGACATTCAAAACGCTTTCCTAACATGCAAAGGAACCTCTTTATGCGAGGTAAGCCTAAACGTCACTTATGCGAGATTATGACGGATTTGTCCAAGTCGCCCAACTGTAATGCTTTTGTTGGAAATGGCGACCAAATGACGGTGCACTTTTTCCAATTTCAGCCTGACATGATTAGGTTTGGATTTGTCCATCATCGCCACGCTAAACATAATATGCTGGTTGGTCGTTGGGTTGAGAAACCCGTCGACAAGTTTGGTGTCTTCCTAATTGTGGTATCAATGCCAAGGATTGACCCACCTAAGGTAAATGCATGCATGCCCTAAAATAAGGGTGGTATAGCTCTATCTTAAGTTTCTAAGATTTGGCTTTGGTTCCCGAGCGACAACTCGAGTGAGAAACGCGCCACCTGTTAGACCGCACTCCACGTATATTACCGACTCTCCTAAATTTGGATTTTGAAGAAAGAATTTTGCTGATGCACCCAGCGCACCTCGCATGTAGTGTGTGTTTGTGTGAATTTTCCAGAGTGGAAGAAATATGAGCGGAATGCCAGTTTAAGGAAAGCAGTAAAGCAGGTAGCAATTTAAAATAAACAAAACAAAATACAGCACACAAAAATTAAATGCAAAAGTAATTGCCAAATAATTATCCTAGGTTTGTTGTGGTTAAGAACCTAAAATCCCCAGCAGAGTCGCCATTTCTTTTGATTCTTTAAATAGCGAACCCTGCTTAAAATAAAAATGTTAGAGAATGAATAATAAAAAGGTTTAAAAGGGTTTAAAAAAAATAGTAAAAGTGCTAAAAGGTAAAATTGCTAAAAGTGCTAAAGTTTAAAAGGTGCTAAAAATGCTAAAAGGATGCTAAAAGTGCAAAAGATGCTAAAGTTTGCGAAAAAGGGCTAAGGTTTAAAGAGCTAAGTGTTTTTAAAAGAATACTAAAATTTAAAAGGGTTGCTAGGATATAAAAAGGTGCTAGAATGCTAAGGGTTCGCGGAGTCGCCACCTAATTAGTTTGAGTGAATTAGGACACCTAAATGTTTAACTAGTTTAAAGTAAACATTAACTCCATTTAATGGTCTGCTAAACTTTAATAAGATTCTGAGTAAGGGTTCTTTATTATCCTAAAGGGAAGGGGTTAGGCACCCTAAAGGATCCGCTAACTTGCGGTTGTCCGTTCAAACCTATGGTTAATTATTTATGCTAAGAAAGGCATGTTTAAGAAAGAATATTTGAAGTAAAAGAATGTTGCAAGTATTTTATATAAAGTAAGGAAAAATGTGTTCTTTGACGACATAAAAGGTTTATGATTTTAAAAAATAGAATTAATTTTTGGATGAAAATATACGTTCATAAGATACTTAAAGAACATATAGATTTGCTATATTAGATAAAATATACATTACATAATATAGTGCAAAGGTAATAATGCCGGAATCAGTTTCTTTGACAAAATGTATCTAAGTAAATAGGCATGACATAATTTATAAAACATAGTACAAAGTTCAAAAATATGCATTCATGTTGTTTATAAAATACTCTTTTTGGGCAATGGAAAATAAAGGGAAAGATAGTTATTTTATGGATTTGCTTTGTTAATTATGCAAAATATAGTTTAGGTTTTAATTACTCTTTGCAATGAAAGAAAAAGATGTTCCGATATGCATGACAATCCTAAATAAGCAACTAGGAGAAGGCCAATTCCTAATACCCAATTATCTTCTAATTATTGATTCAAGGTTTAGCTATTCTAGGCGTCCTACTAATTAGAATAGCGTTAGTCAAATAATTACAACAATAAATGGGGTGAGGATATGAATTAACAAGGACTCGAAGAAATGGCGAAGTCATGGCTAATTTTGAGGCGGAGATGAGGATGCACGTAGATGTAGGTCCTCGTTTGTTGTAACCCATGAGGAGTCTCGCAATGAGACTCTTTGTTTAGCTCCGATGCGTGTCATGCAAAAGATAAGAAGGTAAGGATTAGTACATATCCAACTTTTATCAAAAATAATAAATAAGCATTTGGCATAAATCGGAAGCAAGCTGTTTTAGGGGGGGGCGGGACCCTAAATAATTCTAAATTATTCTGAGCTATCATCCTACTTCAAACAAAACAACAGAGAAGAGCTGAAGTAATGGCTACTTAATGATAAAGGTTTAGCAGGAGATTTCCCCTCTTATTCTTGGTTTTAAAATGGATGTATAGATCCAATAGGTATACATTTTTAGTAGGGAAAACAGAACACAAGAACATAATTTCAATAAGAGCAAAGACATTTTATCATTTATGATCAACTTAAGTAAGCTTTGATATTTAACTAACCCTTGCATGTGTTATTGCATTTTGACTCAAAGTAATAGACAGGTAGTCTCCCCGATATATATATATATATATATATATATATATATATATATATATATTTTGCTAATGGTATAAAGGATTTAAATAACTCAACCCAATAGGTGTAGGCACAAGAAAAGGATTTAGACAGATAACATGGTTCAAAAGCAGTTGCAAAGTTCCACGAGAAGACAAATTTGTCTAACCTGATACACATAAGTTAAAAATTCATGATTAAGTCTATGTAAATTTCTAAACTGGTATGGTCATGCATAGACTTCAATTAACACGAAAATCAGAGCATTCTAAACACTATACACATCATATATGATGGAAATAACTGCAAATTTGAACATAAGAAGAGGAGACATTTATTTGGGAGGTCCATCAGTTAATGAAGTGAATATAAGTTCCTATGTTACTCTTGCAGACTTGCAGTAGTTATTTTCTAGATTGGCTTGTCTGGGTTATCGCCTTTTGTTTTATATGATTTAGTTACATTGTTATTGGTATTTTCTTATCCCATATCTTACCAATTACAGAAGAGGGCAAGCAAAAATGCAATACAATAGGCTTGGCCTCAAACACACACCAGGAGTATGCGAGCAGTGAGCAAGGATGATAGATATTTTAATCGGCGACATTCATATTCATTGCATTTAACTCGGACGACAGGCAAACACAAAAAATCATGGCTTGAACATCCGCCATTGAAATTGAACCTCCGTGTATGTAAATTGATTTCAGATTTTCTATTCAGCAATACTAAGTTGGGCATTCCTAGTATGATGCCAGGTCCTTAACTGGGTTTTTTTTTTTTTTATGGATTCTAGCAAATCGAAAAGTCCAATATGAAAATTAAAGGATATACTAGCTATTTAAATAATATCAAATAGATACCAAGTAGCATTAATTCCAAACAGGTTAAAGCAGGGGATTTTCAGGCTTATTAATTACTTTAGTATATAGTTACTTATATTTAGGATCAATTTAAGTCGGATTTGAATACACTAATCTCAGATTACGTCAAACGTAGAAGGAAACTAGAGAGATGGATGACCACAGATTCTTTTATATATCGTGACTACCAGTGTATCATTTCCAGATCGTTATTAACGTTATGACACTCACCCATATAGTCAAAGAAACATGACAATATTCATAAGTTTATCAAACATATTGTGCGTTAGTCGATCATGCCCAAACAACATTATACGAGATCGTCTCAAACAAAAAATCATGCAGATTGTAAGAATGTAAGTACACAGTAAAATGGAAAAAGTGATCGAATTTACCTTCTCCGGACAGCGAACCGGGGCAGCGTATCAAGTCGTCGACTCGCTCGACGGGTTTCGGGTTTGCGATGCGAATAGAGAGGGACAAGGCTTGCTCGCTGATTTTTAACTGGAATTAAAAGAAAAGGGGTATTCGAACTACCTATTCAAGCGGTGCTAAGGGTCTGGGTTGTTGACTGCTGCTAGGGGTGTCCCGTCGATTGCTACGCTACCCGAGCCCTACAATCGATGCTCGCTTCCTTGTCTCTCGCTATGCCCCTTTTATAGCCCAATTCTGGTTCTAAAATTGGTAAGGCTGAGACTGGCTAAAATTGGTGCTGATTCGACCAGATTATGGTAAGAGCAAGGTGTCTATTTGGTAGCTGAATCGCGAGGTACGACCTTGTGCATGATTTGGTTAAGGCAAACTATCCTAATAGCCAGTTGTCCCTCGATTGCTGCAGGCTAAAGATTTAGGTGCGAGTTATGGTAAGGAATGAGCTGTCTGTGTGCATGGGTAAGGGGAAGCCCGGATTCTCCGGCGAGAAATCCGGGCATGGCGGCGACTGAGGCTTCTAGGTTTAGGGTTCGTCGAGGGTTGAGGGAAATAAGCTGGGCGTGGGCTAGAACGATGAAAAGGAGATGAAGGATGGGCGTGTGGTAATGTAAAGGGCTGATGGGCTGCTGGGCGGAAGGTAAAGGATCGCCATGTCAGTTAGGTTAATTAATTAAGGGTTAATTAGTTTTAGGCTAGTTAGTTTAACTAGGCTTAGTTAATTAATTAGCTAATTAATTCTAGGCAAGTGTATTAATTTTAAGGAATTAGTATTAAGAGTTTTAAGTGTATTAATTAATTAGTAGTAAATTAAAACAAATCTAATTGTTTATAAATGCGGGCGTGCTATTTAATTAATGCTTAACGCTCTAGAATGCGGCGCTATTATTTAAAATCTTATTATTATGCATTATTGCGAAGTTAAATTAAAATTGAATTGAGTTTAGATTAAATTATTTAAATGCCGAATGCAAGTACGATATTTAAGAATTGTTTAAAGCCTTATAAATGCGACGCTATTAAATGCATATATTAGATTAAAATTGATTTTAAATTACAAATGATTACTAATAAATGCGGCTATGCTACCTGACACGACGTTATCGCTAAATTATTTATTTTAGGCCTTTATTAATTATTTAAAAATTACGACAAAGCTTAAAGTTAATAAATGCAGGCGCGGGACTCTAAATGCTTAAGACTCTACGTAAGACGCGATGCCATTATTAAATTAATTATTTATGCCTGTATTTAATGTTTTATTGTTGTATTTTATTATAAAAAATCCTAAAAATTATTTTACAAAAATTAGTGTAATTTTATGGTTAATGGCTGGACGGGCGGGTCAAAATTGGGTGTCAACAGATGTCCCTCTTTGTATGGAGATGATGGAAGAATCTTCGGACAAAGACGTTGACTCATAGCCAATTTTGTCTCGATCTTCAGAATTGCAGGAATCTTTGGCGGTAGACAAGGCAAAGTCAAAAAGCCGATGTCGAAGTGGCGACACCTTGGGATACCAAAAACAAAGGCGGGCTAACGCGACTAAAGATGTCCAGGTCGAGTTATGGCGAGGCTACCATGGTCAAACACTGGCGGGCTAACGCGGACTTAAAGATGTCGAGGTCGAGTTATGGCGACAACGGGTTATGGCAAAAAGTAAAAGAATATAAGCGCTTGAACTCGGGTGTCTTGCTATGGCTTGTGGTGCTGGGTTCTATGGTGATGTGGAGCGAGTGGACCGACGCTGAGGACGCCAATCGTTGGGAAGGTTGGCCCCTTGCGTAAGAGAAAATCCACGTTGTGCTCCTGCTGCTGCATGCTAAGACTTGAACAAACGGTTAGTGCATAACTGCTAAGGCAAAAATAATTTTAAAAACAATGTAACTGTGAATAGAAAAGGTTATCCTGCAAAAATATGATGCCTGCTGTGTTGATGCGATGCTGCAAATGCTGTGATTTCGCCCTTGCACGGACGTGTTGCGATTGTGAATGCGGATACGTTGTCCTTGCTGCAATTGTCCCTGTATACTAAAGCTCAAGAAAGAGTTAGTGCATAACTGCTAAGGCAGAATAATATATGAGAAACAAAATGCAATTATGAGAATAGAGAAATCGTCCCTGCGTAGATGTGCTATGCTGACTTGTCGTTTTGGACTTGTCGTTTTGGACTCGTCGCTTTGGACTTGTCGTCGTTTTCGGACTTGGCGTCGTTTCGGACTTGGCGTCGCGGACTTGGCGTCGTTTTGGACTTGGCCGTTTTGGACTTGGCGTCGTTTCGGACTTGGCGTCGTTTTTGGACTTGGCGTCGTTTTCGGACTTGACGTCGTTTTTGGCGTCGTTTGGACTTGGCGTCGTTTTGGACTTGGCGTCGTTTACTTGGCGTCGTTTTGGACTTGTTGCCGCTCGTAGACTAAAGCTCGAGAAGAGTTAGTGCATAACCGCTAAGACGTAATAATAAAGCATGAATGATAAAATGCAATTTTGAGAACAGAGAAAATCTTCTCGTGTAGATGTAATATCTTGATGATGGCGTCGTTTTGGACTTCTTTGTCGATAACGCCGTTACGGGCGTGTTCTGGCGTCGGCGGACTGGACTGGCCGATAACGTCGTTCGGACGTGTTCTTCTTGGCGCCGTGCGTGGACTGATCACGTCGTTGTGCGGACGATGTTCTTTGGCGTCGCGCGTAGACTTGTTGTCCGATAACGTCATTGCACGGACGTATTGCCGGCGTCGTTGCATGGACTTCCGATTACGTCGTTATGCGGGCGTGTTCTTCGGCGGCGTTGCGTAGACTTGATAACGCGTCGTTGCCGGGCGCGTTCCTTGGCGTCGTTGCATGGACTTTTGATTACGCCGTTATGCGGGCGTGTTCTCTTTGGCGTCGTTGCGTAGACTTGCTGTGCTGATAACGTCGTTGCCTGGACGTGTTGCTGCTGGCGTCGTTGCGTAGACTTGCCGACACGCCGTTGTCCGGGCGTGTTCCGTGGCGTCGTTGCATGGACTTGCTGATTACGTCGTTGTCTGGACGTGTTGCTGCTGGCGTCGTTGCGTGGACTTGCTGATCACGTCGTTGTCTGGACGTGTTGCTGCTGCTCCTATAGAATAAATGCTCCTGCAAGCTAAGCTTGAGAAAAACGTTAGTGTATACCTGTTTAAACAGAATGATAAATATGTGAGAAGTGTAATTTTAGGGGTAGAGATGTCATCCCTGATTATGCCTGGCGAATACTGAGATGTTGCCCTTGCACTGCAACAGACGAATTGTTATGATGCCTTTGTTGTGTGCGACGCGGGTTGCAAGTTTGACTTTATGCAGGTTTTGTTGCGAACTCGAACTTTGATTGCCGATTGTTGATGCCCTCTCTGCTGCTGCTTTGCTCTTGACTTTGGATTGTTGTCATCCTCTCGCTTTTTGCTTTTTCGCTTACGCTATCTGAAGAAACCTTTCGCCGTATTTTCTATTTCGGCTATTGCACTTTCTGCTCCTGTTAATATGAAGAACCTGCGCTCAAAGAAAATTTGTGAGTTTTGGGGGGGGTCGATTCGCATTTGACTTCGCCACCTTGTCCCTTGATATCTGCGTGCCTGGCTTGTTTGGACTTGCAATCCTCAGTGCTTCCTACATCCCGATTTGAAAAAGGGTGTCTGGCCTAAAAATGGGTCTCAATGTAGTTGCTTGTAGGCTATGTGCATTCTTGTCATTTTCAAAGCAAAAGGAAAGTTTCCTAATGGTGTGACCGAAGCCGATTTAGGCCGCCTACGTATCCCCATGAGGGAATCAGGTCGAACGTAGTTCATTACAAGTGAAATTGGGTAAAATTAAAATTTCTAGATGTGGGACCGAAGCCGAGACGGCCGCCTACGTATCCACTAAGGGAATCAGGTCAAACGTAGTTCATTACAAGCAAAACGAAAGAAAACATTATTAAAGCTTTAAAAATGAGTTTATAAATTATTCTGCTAAAATAAATTGTTTTTCCTATCCAGGCTCTAGGCGGACCAAGACAGGGGTGCAAATCCAATCAATATGCCTTCATGCTCGTGGATGGTCGGTCTTCATGCTCGCTATCTCCTCTTCGCCTCTGCGTGGTGCGCTCGGATAATTGATCGATTCGAGGCGAATGGGCATAGGCGAGTGTATTCTCATCTAAGGTTATCGTGCACATTGACGCGTGTGGTTTGGCAAGGGGTTATCATGCACATTTGGGCGGGATCCTTAGCCGAATTACCCTTCTCGATCGATTGCCTCGATTACCCACGAGGGAGTGGCAACCTTTGTCATGTCCGGGCTATTGGAGTGATACGCGCAGCTTGTTCTCATCATACCATCTTGGGATAGGTCGGGATCCTTCGGAATCGGTTGGATTAGGCACGCATGACCTTTCATATATTTGAGGTATGGGTTCCCTAGTGAGTGCGAACTTTGGGTGGTTTTCCTTCAAAATTCTTATTTGCTCGGTGCATTGGGTGCTCTATTCTGGCGGCCTGATCGGTGGATCTATGCGGGGCGGGATGAGCGGTGCTTGTGAAGTGTTATATATAAAGTGTGTGGTAGTTGTGGTAGTATGATGGGTTTTGGTATGTTATGAATGTTTGGGTTTGCGTTCTTGTACAAACATGGAAGGGAAATCTCTTTCTTCCTCTGTGAAGTACTCGAGTGTCCCCGATCAATCGCCTTATTAGTTGCTCGTAATGCGATTTGTAATCCTACCGCTTTAATACCTTCTTCTACGAAGTCGCCCATTCTAATAACTTCCGCAAAATTCCGCCCGATGACGCTTATCATCCGCTCATAGTAGGTTGCATCCTTCAAAGATTGTACAAATAATGTGGTCATCTCACTCTCCACCATGGGTGGTTGCACTTTCCGCTCAACGCCACCTCACGGCGTATTCTCGAATGTTTCGTAGTCTTCTCCAAATTCATTAAGTAGATCCTGTCCACAACGGTTTCTGTGTTGAACCTGAACCGCTCCACAAAATCTTGGGCCAATGCATTCCAAATGCCATTTCGCGATCTTGGTGGTATACCAATCTAGTGCCTCACGGCCAAGCTCGAATGAACAACTTCATAATGACTGGTTCATCCCTACCCCGATTAGCTTGTCGCAATATGACCTCAGGTGTGCACGGGGGTTCCCTTTTCCATCAAATAGTTCAAACTTCGGCACCTTGTACCCCATAGGCAGTTCCACGTCTGGATGCATGCAAAGATCCTCGTAGTCTAGTCCTTCGTGACCTTTGTCCGATCGCATGCCCCGAACTGCTTCTTCGACTATGAATTTCTTTGCCACGCCTCGCCCATTTTGGCTCGGACTTCCTCTCCATCTCTTCATAATGATCCCCTTCGGTGAAGCACGGGACGGTAAAAGGCCGGGCTTTGCATGTTAGCTGCAGGTTGTTTCTTTGGTAATGGGTGTGGTGCGTGGGTATTGGTTGGCCGGGCGGTTAGGGCTGATTATGGTGAAGTAAGCAGGCGGGGGCTGAGGTATATGGGTAGTAGGAGGGTCATTTTGAAGGTGGGGTTGAGGGTTGGTGGCGGGCGGTTTGTTCGGTGGTGGCCTTTGTGGAGGTTCGGGAGATATGTGGTGGTGGAGGTCGATCCGGGATGGTTTGTGAAGTAGTGGCCCTTTGATGCGCATAGGGTATTCAAGCTAATGGATAGGTTGGTCGATTCCGTAGCCTCTCCATCTCAACTCGCATATCGAATTTGTTGCAGTGCAATACATTCTTCTGGTGATATTCCTCCTTCAAGGTTCTGTTACCGACAGAATAATTCCCAAACCATTTGGCTCGACGCCTGAGCTACCATATTATCATTTCTTGCCTCGACCTGGTGAAGTGTGGATGCTCACATTGTTGAGTCAAATACGAACCGACTTAGGGAGGATGATAAATTTTCTAAACAAAATGCAACAAACGGTGTTAGCATAAAACACATAATTTGCGTGCATGTAGCGGATATATCACACACGACATTCAAAACGCTTTCCTAACATGCAAAGGGAACCTCTTTATGCCGAGGTAAGCCTAAACGCGTCACTTATGCGAGATTATGACGATTTGTCCAAGTCGCTGTAATGCTTTTGTTGGAAATGGCGACCAAATGACGGTGCACTTTTTCCAATTTCAGTCTGACATGATTAGGTTTGGATTTGTCCATCATCGCCACGCTAAACATAATATGCTGGTTGGTCGTTGGGTTGAGAAACCCGTCGACAAGTTTGGTGTCTTCCTAATCAGGTATCAATGCCAAGGATTGACCCACCTAAGGTAAATGCATGCATGCCCTAAAATAAGGGTGGTATAGCTCTATCTTAAGTTTCTAAGATTTGGCTCGACGCAGCGTTCCCGAGCGACAACTCGAGTGAGAAGGCTACGCGCCACCTGTTAGACCGCACTCCACGTATATTACCGACTCTCCTAAATTTGGATTTTGAAGAAAGAATTTCTTGATGCACCGCACCTCGCATGTAGTGTGTGTTTGTGTGAATTTTCAGTGGAAGAAATATGAGCGGAATGCCAGTTTAAGGAAAGCAGTAAAGCAGGTAGCAATTTAAAATAAACAAAACAAAATACAGCACACAAAAATTAAATGCAAAAGTAATTGCCAAATAATTATCCTAGGTTTGTTGTGGTTAAGAACCTAAAATCCCCAGCAGAGTCGCCATTTCTGTCGCGCCCTTTTCCGGCCGCGGCATTCTTTAAATAGCGAACCCTGCTTAAAATAAAAATGTTAGAGAATGAATAATAAAAAGGTTTAAAAGGGTTTAAAAAAAATAGTAAAAGTGCTAAAAGGTAAAATTGCTAAAAGTGCTAAAGTTTAAAAGGTGCTAAAAATGCTAAAAGGATGCTAAAAGTGCAAAAGATGCTAAAGTTTGCGAAAAAGGGCTAAGGTTTAAAGAGCTAAGTGTTTTTAAAAGAATACTAAAATTTAAAAGGGTTGCTAGGATATAAAAAGGTGCTAGAATGCTAAGGTTCATGAGTCGCCACCTAATTAGTTTGAGTGAATTAGACACCTAAATGTTTAACTAGTTTAAAGTAAACATTAACTCCATTTAATGGTCCTAAACTTTAATAAGATTCTCGAGTAAGGGTTCTTTATTATCCTAAAGGGAAGGGTTAGGCACCCTAAAGGATCCGCTAACTCATGGGTCTGCTCAAACCTATGGTTAATTATTTATGCTAAGAAAGGCATGTTTAAGAAAGAATATTTGAAGTAAAAGAATGTTGCAAGTATTTTATATAAAGTAAGGAAAAATGTGTTCTTTGACGACATAAAAGGTTTATGATTTTAAAAAATAGAATTAATTTTTGGATGAAAATATACGTTCATAAGATACTTAAAGAACATATAGATTTGCTATATTAGATAAAATATACATTACATAATATAGTGCAAAGGTAATAATGCCGGAATCAGTTTCTTTGACAAAATGTATCTAAGTAAATAGGCATGACATAATTTATAAAACATAGTACAAAGTTCAAAAATATGCATTCATGTTGTTTATAAAATACTCTTTTTGGGCAATGGAAAATAAAGGGAAAGATAGTTATTTTATGGATTTGCTTTGTTAATTATGCAAAATATAGTTTAGGTTTTAATTACTCTTTGCAATGAAAGAAAAAGATGTTCCGATATGCATGACAATCCTAAATAAGCAACTAGGAGAAGGCCAAATTCCTAATACCCAATTATCTTCTAATTATTGATTCAAGGTTTAGCTATTCTAGGCGTCCTACTAATTAGAATAGCGTTAGTCAAATAATTACAACAATAAATGGGGTGAGGATATGAATTAACAAGGACTCGAAGAAATGGCGAAGTCATTCGCCGGCGGCTTTGAATTTTGAGGCGGAGATGAGGATGCACATAGATGTAGGTCCTCGTTTGTTGTAACCCATGAGGAGTCTCGCAATGAGACTCTTTGTTTAGCTCCGATGCGTGTCATGCAAAAGATAAGAAGGTAAGGATTAGTACATATCCAACTTTTATCAAAAATAATAAATAAGCATTTGGCATAAATCGGAAGCAAGCTGTTTTAGGGGGGGGCGGGACCCTAAATAATTCTAAATTATTCTGAGCTATCATCCTACTTCAAACAAAACAACAGAGAAGAGCTGAAGTAATGGCTACTTAATGATAAAGGTTTAGCAGGAGATTTCCCCTCTTATTCTTCAGTGTTTTAAAATGGATGTATAGATCCAATAGGTATACATTTTTAGTAGGGAAAACAGAACACAAGAACATAATTTCAATAAGAGCAAAGACATTTTATCATTTATGATCAACTTAAGTAAGCTTTGATATTTAACTAACCCTTGCATGTGTTATTGCATTTTGACTCAAAGTAATAGACAGGTAGTCTCCCCGATATATATATATATATGTATATATATTTTGCTAATGGTATAAAGGATTTAAATAACTCAACCCAATAGGTGTAGGCACAAGAAAAGGATTTAGACAGATAACATGGTTCAAAAGCAGTTGCAAAGTTCCACGAGAAGACAAATTTGTCTAACCTGATACACATAAGTCAAAAATTCATGATTAAGTCTATGTAAATTTCTAAACTGGTATGGTCATGCATAGACTTCAATTAACACGAAAATCAGAGCATTCTAAACACTATACACATCATATATGATGGAAATAACTGCAAATTTGAACATAAGAAGAGGAGACATTTATTTGGGAGGTCCATCAGTTAATGAAGTGAATATAAGTTCCTATGTTACTCTTGCAGACTTGCAGTAGTTATTTTCTAGATTGGCTTGTCTGGGTTATCGCCTTTTGTTTTATATGATTTAGTTACGTTGTTATTGGTATTTTCTTATCCCATATCTTACCAATTACAGAAGAGGGCAAGCAAAAATGCAATACAATAGGCTTGGCCTCAAACACACACCAGCAGGAGTATGCGAACAGACAGGAGCAAGGATGATAGATATTTTAATCGAGCGACATTCATATTCATTGCATTTAACTCGGGACGACAGGCAAACACAAAAAAAATCATGGCTTGAACATCTGCCCATTGAAATTGAACCTCCAGGTATGTGCGAAATTCAGTTTCAGATTTTCTATTCAGCAATACTAAGTTGGGCATTCCTAGTATGATGCCAGGTCCTTAACTGGGTTTTTTTTTTTTTTTATGGAGTCTAGCAATTCGAAAAGTCCAATATGAAAATTCAAGGATATCCTAGCTATTTCAATAATCTCAAATAGATACCAAGTAGCATTCAGAATTCCAAACAGGTTAAAGCAGGGGATTTTCAGGCTTATTAATTACTTTAGTATATAGTTACTTATATTTAGGATCAATTTAAGTCGGATTTGAATACACTAATCTCAGATTACGTCAAACGTAGAAGGAAACTAGAGAGATGGATGACCACAGATTCTTTTATATATCGTGACTACCAGTGTATCATTTCCAGATCGTTATTAACGTTATGACACTCACCCATATAGTCAAAGAAACATGACAATATTCATAAGTTTATCAAACATATTGTGCGTTAGTCGATCATGCCCAAACAACATTATACCAGGATACGTCTCAAACAAAAAATCATACAGATTATAAGAATGTAAGTACACAGAAAAATGGAAAAAGTGATCGAATTTACCTTCTCCGGACAGCGAACCGGGGCAGCGTATCAAGTCGTCGATTCACTCGACGGGTTTACGATGCGAATAGAGAGGGACAAGGCTTGCTCGCTGATTTTTAACTGGAATTAAAAGAAAAGGGGTATTCGAACTACCTATTCAAGCGGTGCTAAGGGTGCAGGTTGTTGATCGCTGCTAGGGTGTCGTCGATTGCTACGCTACCCCAATCGAGCCCTTCAATCGATGCCGCTTCCTTGTCTCTGCTATGCCCCTTTTATAGCCCAATTCTGGTTCTAAAATTGGTAAGGCTGAGACTGGCTAAAATTGGTGCTGATTCGACCAGATTATGGTAAGAGCAAGGTGTCTATTTGGTAGCTGAATCGCGAGGTACGACCTTGCATGATTTGGTGGCAAACTATCCTAATAGCATTGTCCTCGATTGCCGCAGCTAAAGATTTAGGTGCGAGTTATGGTAAGGAATGAGTCATGTGCATGGTAAGGAAGCCGGATTCTCGAAATCCGCACGGCGCATCGAGGCAGGTTTAGGGTTCGCCGAGGTTGAGGAAATAAGGCGTGGCTAGAAACGATGAAAAGGAGATGAAGGATGGGCGTGTGGTAATGTAAAGGGCTGATGGGCTGCTGGGCGGAAGGTAAAGGGACTGGGCCTTGCGGGTCGCGGGTTAGGTTAATTAATTAAGGGTTAATTAGTTTTAGGCTAGTTAGTTTAACTAGGCTTAGTTAATTAATTAGCTAATTAATTCTAGGCAAGTGTATTAATTTTAAGGAATTAGTATTAAGAGTTTTAAGTGTATTAATTAATTAGTAGTAAATTAAAACAAATCTAATTGTTTATAAATGCGGGCGTGCTATTTAATTAATGCTTAACGCTCTAGAATGCGGCGCTATTATTTAAAATCTTATTATTATGCATTATTGCGAAGTTAAATTAAAATTGAATTGAGTTTAGATTAAATTATTTAAATGCTGAATGCAAGTACGATATTTAAGAATTGTTTAAAGCCTTATAAATGCGACGCTATTAAATGCATATATTAGATTAAAATTGATTTTAAATTACAAATGATTACTAATAAATGCGTTATGCTACGACACGACGTTATCGCTAAATTATTTATTTTAGGCCTTTATTAATTATTTAAAAATTACGACAAAGCTTAAAGTTAATAAATGCAGGCGCGGGACTCTAAATGCTTAAGACTCTACGTAAGACGCGATGCCATTATTAAATTAATTATTTATGCCTGTATTTAATGTTTTATTGTTGTATTTTATTATAAAAAATCCTAAAAAATTATTTTACAAAAATTAGTGTAATTTTATGGTTAATGGCTGGACGGGAGGGTCAAAATTGGGTGTCAACATTTATCTATTCTTATTTCTAATTTGGTTGCTCCAAGAACAAGACTTGTTCTGTGAGCATCTTTTTATCACCTTTTGTTGTTTTCTTATTTTGCAGGTTAAATTCGAAAAATAAAATAAAATATACAGGTCCATGGAATACTACTTCTATCAGGGGCAGTGGAGTCATCAACAACATCTTAACCCACATGTTCCAGAGGAAGATCTAGATGAGTTTCAGGCAGGCATACTCAGGCTCACCAAGTGCCAAGCTCAGTTTATGGATGAGACAAGAGTGTCCCTCAGAAATTTGGAGACACAAATAGGGCAACTAATGGATAGGATGAGCAATACACTTCAAGAAAGTCTGCCTAACGACACCGTTGTGGAAAGTGATAAGCAAATTGAGGAACCTAAACCACACCCAGTTGTTGAAGAATCAAGAGATAGTTGGTGTAGAAGGAAAAGACATCGAGATCCAATTATTTACCTTTTTGGATTCTTTGAAAATTCTGTTTCCTGTACCTATTGCAAAAGAAATACCACCAGCGGTCACTGTTGATCCCTAAATAGGAAGTCCATACCATCAAGGGCACCCCCTAGAGTTGAGATGTGTTGGGAATCTCACTAATCCCTACATTAGAGAGAGCCTAAAAGACAAGCATGTCTTGTGTACTTGGGGGATAATCTTATATCTGAAGCCCTTAGTTGAAAAGATTGTTGTAGGAAAAGTGAGACCTGCAACAATAACTTTGCGGATTGCAAGCAGTTCACAGAAGGATCCAATGGGCACTCGTAAAGGTTAACTGCGTCCGACTAATAGACGTTAAAGACAACGCTTGTTGGGAGGCAACCCAATGTTTTTAATTATGTTAGTTTGATTTTTGTCTTTAGTTTGTTTTATAAAGTGTTGAAAAAGAGACAAAAGAGAGTGAACAATTTTGATGCACCCCAATGAAAAAGTAATAATAAATAGGCAAAAGCCTAAGTTTGGGGGTGTTTACTATTCATCAGACACCTCATTCTCTCAAAATAAAAGAGGGGAAATATAGGTATGAGGTAATCAAAAGAAAAGGGAAGAATTTAAAGCAAAAGAGCTTATGGTACGTAAATTGAGCCTAAATGCCTATTTTTACCTACCCCTGCCTAAGCCTACATTACAACCCTGAAAAGCCCTGAAGATCTCTAATATGTGTATCCATGATTAGTGGAGAATAGTAAGTAAACGTGCCATAGGATTTTGAAATTAACATGCATAGTTAGGTATTCTTACTTCCATTGAGCATGATTAAATTGAATTTGCGAAATATCCGACTTGAGTGTTTAGAATGCTAAAAATCCATGCTATATGTTCCTACATATTATCTTATTAACCTTCATGCTTTTCTAAGTGACAATTGTGCAGCAAAATGATCAGTGTCTTTGAGTCATTTTATTTTCTTTCGTGTCTTTGTTTATATTTTTGATCTTTGCTCGAGGGCGAGCAAAGGTTAAGTTTGGGGGTGTTTGATCGGTGTATTTTATATACACCTTTTGAGTCATTTTTAGTTAGTATTTTACTCATTTCATTTATGTTTAGTATAGTATTGGGGTCGTTTTCCTTTCTTTTGTGTCACAGCGGTCAGAAATGGAGAAATGGCGAAAAGAAGATGAAATGAGCATAAATGAGATGGAATTGCACACTAAAAGGGCCAAGAAATGAAGCCTAAGAAGTTCCGGGAAATATAGAAGAAATCAGACGAAGACCGGACGAACAAAGGACGAAGAAATGAAAAATCCGGAAGAATGCCGTCACCGGCGCCTGGCAGCAGTGTGCGCCAATTAATCAAGATGTTCTGAAACACCTCTGATTTTCAGGCGCCGTGACGCCCGATTGCAGGGCCGCGGCGCCGACGCGAGATTTCTGAGTTTTGGGCCGAATTTGACACGTTTTCAGAGTCCAAAAGGGATAACTTTTCCTACCTACATATTCTTTAACCCTTTACCTAAAGGATTCCATAACCTTTCCTAAACCCTTTACCTAAAAGGATTCCATAACCTTTCCTACCTACATAATCCCTAACCATTTACCTAAAGAATTCTTGGGCTATAAATAGTCTCTACATCATTAGAAGAATTCATCCTACATTCCATCCATCACCCATCCCATTCTCCATCCATCATTCTACCACATTCCATCTTGTAAATATTCCACAACACAATCCTTGGATGCTAGAAGGCTTGGAGACTTGTTCTTGAGTATTTTTCTTTTCTTTCTTTTGCTTTGCTTATTTCAGTTCATGTATGGAGATTGTATTAGTTCTTAGCGTGACTATGGCTAGGAGCTAATTACTTTGTTAGGGATTTTCTTGTGATTCTCTTGAAACTCTTATTCATGAATTAATAAATTAGTTGATTTCTTCTTCACTTGTTTAAGATTTATTCAATAGTTATTTTGATTGCTTGATAATTAATTGATCACTAGTTATCATCACTTATATGAGTTCTAATCGAAATCCGAAAGGGGAGATTGTGAATATGCTATAGTTGAATAAACATAGATTTAAATCGTGGACGAAAGTACCCCGATACTTGTGTAGCTTAATAGGTTATTGCTCTTAATCCTCCATTGTAGTCAATCTTGTCATCGAAAGATAGAAGGGTTCTCCATTGGGGTTGAGTGTTTATATTACCTTAACAGGAGTATAAAACGGTCTAGTTAACCTGCTATCTTAACGTAGAAGAAAAAGTTAGTCTAATTGTATTAAAGATTGAATAGAGTGGATAGTTGATGATCTTGGAAGCCCTAATTCTCCACATAATCGATTTAAATCAAAGTATTTTCATAATTAGTTTATTTCCTGCATTATTAGTTTAGAATTCCAACCCAATTAACGTTAACCAAATAGAAACTAAAGCATAGATAATCGGTACTTGAAAACTAGTCCCTGAGGACGAATCCAAATATGAAGGAGGTAGTCCGAAAAGATATCATGAAATGGCTTGATGATAGGGTAATTTATCCTATCTCTGACAGTGCATGGGTGAGTCCGGTGCAAGTGGTGCCCAAAAAGAGTGGTATGACAGTAGTGACCAACGAAAGGAATGAGCTCATTCCATCTAGAACAGTTACTGAGTGGAGAATTTGCATTGATTATCGCAAGTTGAACAAGGCAACCAGAAAACACCACTTCCCGTTGCCATTTCTAGATCAGATGTTGGATAGACTTGCAGGGCACAATTACTTCTGATTCTTGGATGGTTAATCAGGGTATCATCAGATTGCCATAACACCAGAAGATCAGGAAAATACAATATTCACCTGCCCCTTTGGTACGTTTGCATTCGGAAGGATGCCATTTGGGCTTTGCAATGCACCTGCGACCTTTCAGAGGTGTATGATGGAAATTTTCTCTGATATGGTGGAGAGGACTATAGAGATTTTCATGGATGATTTCTCTGTCTTTGGGTCCTCGTTCGACGAGTGTTTGAGGCACTTGGAAGCAATGTTTAAACGATGTGAAGAGTCCAACCTTGTGCTGAATTGGGAGAAGTGTCACTTCATGGTAAAAGAGGGGATTGTCCTTGGACACAAAATATCCTACCAAGGTATTGAGGTGGACAATGCAAAGATTTCAGTAATCGAAAATCTACCACCTCGATCAACAAAGGGTCAAGTTTCCTTGGGCATGCCGGTTTTTATAGAAGATTCATCAAGGACTTCTTAAAAGTTTCAAAACCTCTTTTCACCTTGCTAATGACTGGGGTTGCTTTTGAATTCAATAAGGAATGCATGACCGTTTTTCAGACACTCAAGTAGAGGCTTATCTCAGCACCCATAGTCATTGCACCAAACTGGGAGCTCCCATTTGAACTAATGTGTGATGCAAGTGATTATGCAGTGGGAGCAGTGCTTGAGCAGAGGGTCGACAAGGTATTCAGATCTATTTACTATGCTAGTAAAACTCTTAATGATGCACAGTTGAATTGTGTCACTACAGAAAAAGAATTGCTAGCAATAATGTATGCATTCGAGAAATTCAGGTCATACTTAATTGGGAATAAGGTGATAGTATACACTGACCACTCTGCCATAAAGTACTTGATGTCAAAGAAGGATGCAAAACCTCGCCTTATTCGTTGGGTTCTACTATTACAAGAATTTGACATGGAGATACGTTACAAGAAGGGGACAGAGAACTCAGTTGCTAACCACTTGTCGAGGCTTGAAAACATAGAGAGCCAGAACACCAAGGATGTGCAGATAAATGATCACTTCCCAGATGAGCAATTGTTTCAAGTAAGTTCTGTCTTTAAGTTACCTTGGTACGCTGATTTTGTTAATTTTCACGCAGCCAAGGTAGTACCCCCATGATTTACAAGACAACAAGTGAAGAGGTTCTACTCTGAAGTAAAACACTACTATTGGGAGGAGCCAATGCTATACAATCATTGCGCCGACCAAGTCATCAGGCGATGTATACCAGAGGATGAGATGCACCAGATTCTCACCCATTGTCACACCTTACAATGTGGTGGACATTTTGGGGCATCAAGAACAGCTGCGAAGGTACTACAAAGTGGGTTCTATTGGCCAACCCTCTTCAAGGATGCCCACACCTTTGTGAAGAGCTGTGATCGTTGTCAAAGAACAGGGAACATAACAAGACGAAATGAAATGCCTTCGAATGGGATCTTGTGGAACTATTTTATGTATGGGGGATCGACTTCATGGGTCCATTCCCGTCGGCCTTTGGGAATCAGTATATTATTCTTGCAGTGGATTATGTGTTCAAATGGGTAGAAGCGATAGCCACTAAAGAAAATGACAGTAAGACTGTCCAAAGGTTCCTCCAAAAGAATATATTTACAAGGTTTGGTACTCCCAGGGCCATCATCAATGATGAAGGAAACCACTTTTGCAATAAGCAGCTTGATACACTACTTTCCCGATATAGAGTCTACCACCGCACCACATTGCCCTATCACCCTCAAGCGAATAGGCAAGCAGAAGTTTCAAACAGGGAAGTGAATAGCATATTGGAAAAGATGGTGGATGGCTCAAGGAAGGATTGGTCTATCAAATTGGATGACGCACTATGGGCATACAGAACAGCATTCAAAACCCCCATTGGAATGTCACCATATAAGTTAGTTTTTGGTAAAGCATGTCATCTGCCAGTAGAGTTAGAATACAGGGCTTATTGGGCAATGAGGAAGCTGAATATGGATGCCAAGGCAGCAGGGCAGAAGAGGTTGCTACAACTGAGCGAGTTGGATGAATTTAGACACAATACCTATGAGAATGCAAGGATCTACAAGGAACGAACCGAAGTATGGCATGATAAGATGTTGATCCCAAAAGACTTCCAAGCAGGACAACAAGTGCTTTTATTCAACTCAAGGTTGAGGCTGTTTCCAGGCAAGCTCAAATCGCATTGGTCAGGACTGTAAACTGTTGTAAGAGCATTCCCCTATGGTGCAGTTAAAGTGAGAGGGAGAGAAGGAGCTCCTTTCAAGGTAAACAGACAGAGGTTGAAACCCTATTTGATCAATGAAATGGAATACATGAGCCTAGTGACCCATCTCATTCCAAAATGAATGGGACCCTGCGTCCGACTAAAAGACGTTAAAGACATCGCTACTTGGGAGGCAACCCAAGGTTTTTAAATTTATACAATTTAGTTTTAGTTAGAATAGTCTCACGGAAGGTATTGTTTGTATGTTGTGATGACAGGTACAGGGCAAAAAAGTGGAGGACAAAAAACATGAGAGAGGAAGGAAATTGGGTCGGCGCCACGACGCCCAGCAGAGGGCCATGGCGCCGAGAATGCAGAAAGCCGCAGGAAGTTGGGTGCCACGGCGCCGAATCAGAGCGCCACAACGCCAAAAGTCCAGAAGGTCTCTGAAGTTATGGCGCCACGACGCCAAATCAGAGCGCCACGGCGCCGGAAGCTCAGAAAGTTGCGGAAGTTTGGGCGCCACGGCGCCAATCTCAGAGCGCCACGACGCCGGAAGTTCAGAGGGTCGCGGATGTTTGGGCGCCACGGCGCCGGTCTCAGGGCCGCGGCGCGGCGACGAAAAATCTGAAAAATAAAGAGCCCTAGAAACGATTTCCCTATTCCATTCTGACGGGATTTCTGACGTTATCTGCCATGCATTATCCACCGCCACCGCCACCATTTTAAACCACAAATCTGTAATTTGTCACGTCTTTCTTTTATTTTTGAGTCTTGCACACATTAGGGACAATGTGTGATTTAAGTTTGGGGGGAGAGTTCTTAGTTTATTTTTGATGTGTTTTTGAGTCTTTTTGTTGTTATTTCTATGTTTATTTGAGTCTAAGTTTTTTTTATGATCATGCATGTTGTAGTTACTTGAAACGCCTAGTGAAGTAAAGTGGAATAATGTAATGGAATTAGAATCAACCATCTGAACACTTAGGTTAGATATGCCAAGAATTCATGAAATCAAACTATTTGGGGTATCTTGCTTGATTTATGCATTGTTAGTGATTAAACCTATGTGTCTGCATGCTTGCTATTTGAGGCGAAATAGTTAGGATATGCATGTAGGGAGATGACTCAGGCATTTCTTTGTTAGCCCTTTCTTACCATTCTTTGCATATCCCTGACATTAAAATTGTATCCCCAGTCAGTCCCTTTGAGCCTAAAAATAAGGTCTTTCTTTGACACCCTATAATTCCATACTTGTGCCATAAGTGAAGAAATTGATATGTTTGGAATATAAAGTGTTGAAAAGAGATAAAAGATAGTGAACAATTTTGATGCACCCCAATGAAAAGTAATCATAAATAGGCAAAAGCTTAAGTTTGGTGGTGCCTACTATTCATCATATACATCATTCTCTCAAAACAAAAGAGGGGAAAGATAAGTGTGAGGTTAAAAAGAAAATCAAAAGAAAAGGGAAGAATTTAAAGCAAAAGAGCTTATGGTATGTAAATTGAGCCTAAATGACTATTTTTATCTACCCATGCCTAAGCCTACATTACAACCCTGAAAAGTCATGAGGATCTCTAATATGCGCATCTATGATTAGTGGAGAATAGCAAGTGAACATGCCATAGGATTGTGAAATGGACATGCATAGTTAGGTATTCCTACTTCCATTGAACATGATTAAATTGAATTTGCGAAATATCTGACTTGATGTGTTTAGAATGCTGAAAATCCATGCTATATGTTCCTGCATATTAATTCTACTAACCTTCATATTTTTCTAAGTAACAATTTTGCAGCAAGGTGATCAATATCTCTGAGTCATTATGTTTTCCTTTCTTCGTGTCCTTATTCTTATCTTTTTGATCTTTACTCGAGGGCGAGCAAAGTTTAAGTTTGGGGGTGTTTGATCGGTGTATTTTATATACACCTTTTGAGTCATTTTCTGTTAGTCTTTTGCTTCTTTTTGTATAAATTTGTGTCGTGTTAGGATAAATTTTCTTTCTTTTGAGTCACAGTGGTTTACAATGGCACATGGGCGGAAAGAAGTGAAAAGAAGGCAGATACAGAGGTTCCAGAGCACCAAAGGTCGAAAAGTTGGCAACCCGGGCGTAATTCAGGGCCGCGCCGTGGCGCCAACCAACCAGGACCAGCGGAGCCACAGTGCCCAAGACGCAGCCCCACTCGCAGAAGTTTCGGCGCCACGGCGTCGGTTGCAGGGCTGTGGCGCCGATGCGGGAAATTTGTCAGATCCGAATAGGATTGGGCCAAGGACGAAGAGGAAAAGGTTTTACACGTTTTGGGTGATATAAAAGGACCTTTTTAGGTCAGTTTTGGGGGTTCCACACCTTACCATTCATCACAACATTAGATCAAGATTGGAGACTTATTTTTGAGTAATTTCTTGTTCTTTAATTTATTTCTTTCTAGTAAATGTTGGATACTATTTTAGTTCTTGGCATGTGTATGACTAGGAACTAACTTAATTTAGGGCTTTCCATGTCGAATCGCTTGAACCTCGTTTTATGAATTAATGCAAGATTTTGGTTTCTTCTTATTATTGTTGAGATTTATTCAATAATTGTTTTGATTGCTTGATAATTAATTGATCACTAATTATCATCACTTGTATGATTTCTAATCGAAATCCGAAAGGAGATATTGTGAATATGCTATAGTTGAATAAACATAGGTTTAAATCGTGGATGAAAGTACCCCGATACTTGTGTAGCTTAATAAGTTATTGCTCTTAATCCTCCTTTGTAGTCAATCTTGTCATCAAAAGATAGAAGAGTTCTCCATTGGGGTTGAGTGTTTCTATTACCTTAATAGGAGTATAAAACGGCTTAGTTAACCTGCTATCTCAACATAGAAGAAGAACCTTAATTATTTGCATTAACGAGTAAAGCGAGCGGGTAGTCGAGGAGATTTGGAAGCCCTATTTCCACCATATCTGAAGTAAAGTAAAGTAATTTAGTTAGCGTCTATAATCATAGCTATAAACAAACCATCAAATTATCGGTCACCAAATAGAAACTACAGAATAGAGGTTGGTAATTGGACACTAATCCCTGAGGACGATAACTGGGTCTTCTAGACTATATTACTTGTCACGATACGTGCACTTGCATTTAGCGTGTGTATAAATCGTGCATCACCCTTCAGGGGCCACGGACGACCAAGTAGCTCACCCTGAATGACTGGAAGATGTCCACCTCGCGGATCAGCCACGGGGCGTAGAACTGGAACCTGGATCGTACTCTGCACTCAACAAAAGTGCAGCAAGAGTAGTATCAGTACAACACTAGTACCGGTAAGCATCATAGGCCGACAATGATTAGATAACGCATGAAGAAGTTGAAACCAATAAGTAGCACATAGAGCAAACAGGTATGGTCACATATCATATACTAGTAGAATGTAAAGAAATCATGAAACAGCCAGGACAGATAAAATTCACCAGAAGATCAGTCATATATACGAGCAAATGCAATACTATAGTCACCTCTCTCACTCCACTCTCGTACACACATGTTAAGGCAGCTCCTCAAGCCATGACCCATGGGGGACCCGCGAAGTCCATGTACCACTCGTACTCTCCGGCATAAACCTCGGAGGCTATCAATCGCTCTCAATCTCCAGCAAAGACCTCAGATTCACTCAATCACTCTCAATCTCCGGCAAAGACCTCGGAGTCACTCAATCACTCTCAATCTCCGGCAAAGACCTCAGAGACACTCAATCACTCTCAATATTTGGCAAAGACCTCAGAGTCACTCAATCACTCTCAATCTCCGGAAAAGACCTCGGAGTCACTCAATCACTCTAAATCTCCAGCAAAGACCCCGGAGTCACTGTTAAGTGTATTTTGTATACACATTTGAGTCCTTTTTAGTTAGTATTTCACTCTTTTATTTTGCGTTTAGTATAGAGTTAGGTGTGTTATTCTTTCATTTTGTGTCTCAGCGATCATAAAAGATAAGTACTTAATCGAGGATGAAATGAGCTTAATTGAGGTGAAATCTGCACAAGCACAGCCCAATGAATGAAGCCTAAGAAATGCCAAAAAGAACAGAAGAAATATGACACAATCCGGACAGAAATCAGAGAGGCACCGCGGTGCTTGGCCAAGTAGCACCGCGGTCAGGAAAATTAGCACCGAGGCATAAAAATTGTCGAAAGTACGAAATTGAAACACCGTGGAAGGAACCGCGGTGCTTGGACATGGAACCGTGGTGCCATATTTCCAGGAAGCTACAGTGATTTCGGCTGAATAAGCACAGCGGTGCCGGACAGCGGAACCGCGGTACCGACGCGTATTTTCAGAAAAGTTGGGTCGTAATTGGACAAGGGTAAAGGGGTCCGCAGCAAGGTTTTCCTCAGATATAAAACCCCTAAACTCTATCATTATTCGAGGATCATACTTTGGGGAGGAGAACGATGGCTACAAGCGACAATTGGAGACATCTTATTGTTCAAGTTACTTTCTTTCCCTTATTTTATTTCAGTTTATGTTGAATTATAATTTAGTTCTTGACATGACAATGTTTAGGAGCTAATTACTTTAGTAGGGTTTCCATCGAATCTTCTTGAAGCTCTTTCATTTAGTTAATGCATTAGTTATTGATTTATTATTCAGTGTATTAAGATCTATTCAATATTGTTATGATTGTTTGATAATTAACTAGCTATTAATTGTCATCACTTATATGATTTCGAATCAAAAGTCTGAAGGGTGAGATTTGAATATGCTGTAATTGTCTAGACATAGGTTAAATCGTGGACGAAAGTACCCCGATACTTGTGTGACATTTAAAGGTTATTGCTCTTAATCCTCATATGTGGTAACACTTATCATAGAAATATAGAAGGTTTCTGCACTAGGTTGAGCTCTTATATGTCCTAACCGGAATATAATGACAGATTAGTTAACCTGCTATCATAATAAGAAGAAGAATCATTAGCATTGCATTAACACGTGAAAGAGTGGATAGTTGAGGAGATTGGAACTCTATTTCATTCATAACTGTTATAAACCCAAATTCTTATAATCTTTAGTTTATTTCCTGCACTTAGTCATAATTCTTAGTTATAATTCTCAAACAAAAGAACGATTGCCAAATAGATACTATAGGATAGATAATCGGTACATAATAAACCAGTCTCAGTGGACGATAAACTCGGTCTTGCAGATCTTTATTACTTGAACGATACGTACACTTGCGTAGGCATCTAGAAATATCACAAAAAGTTTTTGGCGCCGTTGCCGGGGACTGGCGTACTGTTAATATCGGTTTATCTATTCTTATTTCTAATTTGGTTTATATTTTTTGTTTTTTTTTATTTTTTATTTTATTTTGCTATAGTGTTGTTTGCCGTGATCTGTTTACTATTTTTTATTTGTCTCAGTAACTTAGTTTATGCGAAGTAGGAGAGGAGCTGACATTTCTATCCCTCTGAACCCTGAGATTGAGAGATTGTGCAGACATAACAAGAAAGAGAAAAGAGCAGTTGATTCCATAGCAATGAGAGATCAGCGAAACAACAATTTAATGGATGATGAGTTATCGCCTGTCTTAAGACAAGTCCCTGCAGAAAGGAGTTTGGGGGACTATGTGATGCCTACTATTACAGGGGTGCAGACTTGCATCATGCTTCCAGCCGTTGAAGCCAATAATTTCGAAATTAAACCAGCAATCTTGCACATGGTCCAAGGTTCAGTCCAGTTTGGGGGATTACTAACAGAAGATCCCATCTGCATCTAGCAAACTTTCTGAAGTTGTGTGCAACATTTAAATACAATGACGTTACTGATGATGTCATTCGGTTGAGGCTCTTCCCATTCTCACTCAGGGAGAGAGCAAAGTGCTGGTTGAATTCATTACAGGAGAACTCTATCACTACATGGAAAGACTTAGCCCAGAAGTTTCTTGTCAAGTTCTTCCCTCCATACAAAGAAGAAAAGCTCAGATGAAAGCTTAATATTACTATCAAATGGATGGAGAGTCACTCTATGATGCACGAGAGCGGTTTAAAGACCTGCAAAGAAAGTGCCCACATCATGGGATTGAGAAGTGGATGCTAGTCCACATATTTTACAATAGGCTGAGTGGTACAACTCATACCATCATTGATGCTGCAGCAGGAGGTACGTTCATAAGAAAGAGTGTCAATGAGGCACATGATTTGCGAGAGGATATAGCCACAAACAACCATCAGAGGGCCGATGAGAGAGCAATGAACAGTAGGAAGATGGTTGGGATTCATGAGCTAGATGTTATCACTGCATTGACTGCGCAGGTAGCTACTTTGACAAAGTAGATGTAGCAGAGTGCCATGACAGTTAAAGCAGTTCAGATACCGGTGAGATGCAAAATTTATGGGGGTCCCCATACTTTTGATAGGTGTACAGCAGTGGACCCAAATAATGTGCCTATGGAGCAGGTTCAGGCAGTAGGGAATTTTCAAAGGCCCTACAATAATCCATTCTCCAACACATATAATCCGGGGTGGAGAAATCACCCAAATTTTTCATAGAAGAATGAACAAGGGCAACAACCACAATTTCAGGCATCATCCTCACAAATAGCTCACCTCACTGCACCCACAAGAGAAGTGAGATGAAATAAGAGAAATAAGAGCAACACTGATGACCTTGGCTAAATCCCAGACATAATCCAACAACTCCCAGACTCAATTCATGAAGGAGACCACCCAGTTCATGACCGAGACTAGGTCATCCATCAGGAGTTTGGAAATGCAGGTGGGACAACTGGCAAACACGTTGAATAATAGAGAGCAAGGTAACCTTCCTAGTAATACAGTGATGAATCCAAGGGAGCAATGCCAAGCAATCAGTTTGAGAAGTGAGAAACAGTTAGAGCAGAAGGCACCCCAACCAGTGGTTGAAAAGGAGAATGATGTGGGGAAGACAGTTGAGGTAGAAAATGAGGGGGTTACTGATGACCGCCATATTTTAGAGAAGGCTCCACCCGCAGTGATGAGGGAGTATACAGACAAAATTCCTTACCCTCAAATACTGCAGAAGAAGACTTTGGATAAGCAGCTTTCGAAATTTTTGGATGTATTCAAAAAACTGCATATCAATCTTCCATTCATCGAAGCTTTGGAGCAGATGCCAGCTTATGTGAAATTCATGAAAGACATCCTATTTAAGAAGAGGAATCTGAAAAATTATGAGACAGTGGTGCTGACAGAGGAGTGCAGTGCTATATTGCAGAAGAAACTTCCCCCTAAGTTGAGAGACCCAAAGAGTTTCACCTTACCTTGCACCATATAGAGTGTTACATGCAAAATGGCTTTATGTGATTTGGAGAAAGTGTCAATCTTATGCCCCTCTCTGTGTTCAAAAGACTTGGTTTGGGGGAAGCAAGACCAACCACAGTCACCCTGTAGCTAGCTGATCGCTCGATTGTGCATCCCGAAGGAATTATTGAAGATGTGTTGGTACAAGTGGGTAAATTCATCCTTCCTGCTGATTTCCTCATTTTAGACATGGACGGAGATGCAAATATGCCCATGATCCTTGGAAGACCATTCCAAGCCACAGGGAGAGCCCTCATTGATGTTGAAAAGGGGGATTTAAAACTCAGAGTGCAAAGTGAGGGAATGGTATTCAAAGTTTTCAAGCACCCCACTGAACCTCAAGTCAATGCTAGATGTTTTGCTATTGGGGTAGTAGATAAAGTTGTACCTAAGAAAAGCCTCACAAGTACTGATGCTCGTGGGGTACCACCAAAGCATCATGGAGAACCTGATGGTAGGATTTCTAAACTAGCTATTGATGAAAAAGAATTGAACTCTTCTGAAATCAGAACTATAAAAAAGAAGAGAAGGAGGAGAAAGAGAATGGTGCTAAAATGGATATGCGGAGGGGACACTCTACCCCCTTGATTTAGTAAGTAACATGCGTCCGGCTAAAAGACGTTAAAGACAGCGCTACTTGGGAGGCAACCCAATATTTTTAATTATGTTATTTCTATTTTTGTTTTAGTTTGTTTATTTTGTCTTGAACAATCTCACGATCTGGTATGTTAGTGTTGTTGGATGACAGGTGAAGGGCAAGACTCACTCCGAAGGGTGAATGATTAACAATGCAGAAAACTGACGACACCGGAATTATTTGGCAATTAGCACTGCGGTGCTTTGAGCAGAATCGTGGTGCCTCCTTCCTGCCACGATGCACTGGCCTTCCTCCTGCACTCCGTTATGACCGTTGTGTTGTGTCAGTAAGTTGTCCCGTTATTTTTAGTCTTCTCACATTGGAGACAATGTGTCGATTAAGTTTGGGGGGGGGGGGGGTGTGTTATTGTTTTTTTTGTTTTTGAGTCTTTTTGATTTGTATTTATGTTGTTTTACGTGTTTTGAGTCATAATGTTTTTTATGGATCATGCATGTTGTAGTTTCTAACGATATTGAGTGGATAAAGTGAGATAATGTAATGGAATTGAAAGCAAAAATATGTGTGCTTAAGTTAGATATGCCAAAAATTCATAACATCTAATTATTTGCGATATTGGTGTTTAGCCTATGTGTGTCGGTTATGGAAAGAAAGGTTAAAAAATGTCTAGAAAATCTGTTTGCATGTTATTTGAGGCGAAATAGTTAAGATGTACATGTTTAGGGAGATGATTCAGACATTTCTTTGTTAGCCCTTATTACCATTCATTACCTATCCTGACATAAATTGTATCACTAATCAGCCCCTTTGAGCCTAAAATAAGATCTTTGTTTGACACCCTATGATTCCCTGTTTGTGTCATAAGTAATAATTGCATGTTAGTGAGATGAAAATTGTTGAAAAATAAATAAGAAGAGAGTGAAAAATTGATGCACCCCAATGAAAAATATGCAAAAGCCTAAGTTTGGGGGTGCTTGTTATTTATAATGTGTCTCATTCTCTCAAAAGAAAAAGAGGGGATAAATAGGTATGGGACTAAAAATAAAGTCAAAAAGAAGAAAAAAAGAGTTGAATGAAAAATGCATATGGTACGTAATTTGAGCCTAAATGCATACTTTTACCTACCCCTGCCTAAGTCTACATTACAACCCTTGAAAGTCCTGATGATCTCTAAAGTGTATGTCTATGATTAGTGGAGAATAACAAGTAGACAGATCTATAGCATTTTTGGAAAGATGGAATGAAACTAACATGCATAGGTTAGGTGTTTGTATTTCCAGTGATAATGATCCAAGTGAATTTGTGAAATATCTAACTTGAAATTATAAATTTCTAATTATTCATGCTATGTATGTTCTAACATATTATCCAAACTATCATCCATGATTTTGAAGAATCATTGCTATAGCTACTTGATCCATTTCATTGAGTTTAGTTTTTATTTTTGGTTTTTATTGTGTTTTACTCGAGGGCGAGTAAAGTGTAAGTTTGGGGGTGTTTGTTAAGTGTATTTTGTATACACTTTTGAGTCCTTTTTAGTTAGTATTTCACTCTTTTATTTTGCGTTTAGTATAGTATTAGGTGTGTTTTTCTTTCATTTTTGTGTCTCAGTGATCATAAAGGATAAGTACTTAATCGAGGATGAAATGAGCTTAATTGAGGTGAAATCTGCACAAGCACAACTCAAGGAATGAAGCCTAAGAAATGCCAAAAAGAACAGAAGAAATATGGCACAATCCGGATAGAAATCAGAGAGGCACCACGGTGCCTGGCCAAGTAGCACCGCGGTTCCATGGAACCGCGGTCAGGAAAATTAGTGCCGAGGCGTAAAAATTACCGAAAGTCTAAAACTGAAACATCGTCGAAGGCACCGCGGTGCCTGGCCATGGAACCGTGGTGCCATATTTCCAGGAAGCTACAGTGATTTCGGCTGAATAAGCACCGCGGTGCCGACGCGTATTTTCAGAAAAGTTAGGTCGAAATTGGACAAGGGTAAAGGGGTCTGAAGCAAGGTTTTTCTCAGCTATAAAACCCCTAAACCCTGTCATTATTCGAGGATCATACTTTGGAGAGGAGAACGACGACTACAAGCGACAATTGGAGACATCTTATTGTTAAAGTTACTTTCTTTCTCTTATTTTATTCAATTTATGTTGAATTGTAATTTAGTTCTTGACATGACAATGTTTATGAGCTAATTACTTTAGTAGGGTTTCCATCGAATCTGGTTGAAGCTCTTTCATATAGTTAATGCATTAGTTATTGATTTATTCTTCAGTGTATTAAGATCTATTCAATATTGTTATAATTGCTTGATAATTAACTAGCTATTAATTGTCATCACTTATATGATTTCGAATCAAAAGTGTGAAGAGTGAGATATGAATATGCTGTAATTGTCTAGACATATGTTAAAATCGTGGACGAAAGTACCCCGATACTTGTGTGACATTTAAAGGTTATTGTTCTTAATCCTCCTGTGTGGTAAAACTTATCATAGAAATATATAATGTTTCTGCACTAAGTTGAGCTCTTTTATGTCCTAACCGGAATATAATGACAGATTAGTTAAACTGCTATCATAATAATAAAAAGAATCATAGCATTGGATTAACACGTGAAAGAGTGGATAGTTGAGGAGATTGGAACTCTATTTCCTTCATAACTGTTATAAACCCAATGTCTTATAATCTTTAGTTTATTTCCTGCACTTAGTCATAATTCTTAGTTATAATTCTCAAACAAAAGAACGATTGTCAAATAGATACCATAGGATAGATAATCGGTACTTAATAAATCAGTCTCTGTGGACGATAAACTCGGTCTTGCAGATCTTTATTACTTGAACGATACGTACACTTTCGTAGGCATCTAGAAATATCGCAACAAGCTTTTGATCTCCGGCAAAGACCTCAGAGTCACTCAATCACTCTCAATCTCCGGAAAGATCTCGGAGTCACACAATCACTCTCAATCTTCGGTAAAGACCTCGGAGCCACTCAATCACTCTCAATCTCCGGCAAGGACCTCGGAGCACTCAATCACTCTCAATCTCCGGCAAAGACTTCAGAGTCACTCAATCACTCTCAATATCCGGCAAAGACCTCGGAGTCACTCAATCACTCTCAATCTCCGGCAAATACCTCGGAGTCACTCAATCACTCCCATCACCAACATCACAAAATAATATATAAAGTATGTAAGGCATGATATCAGTCAACACATATCACTAATATACCATCGACAATTACAAGACATATCACCGTCCTATGTCCAATTATCAAGATTACAATTCCTTTATTTTCACATGACAAATGAGCTAGTATGCAACGGAGATACAATCAGGTGACAATCACAGAAAAATAACGCATATAGCGACAAACCCCTTCGGCATCGCGGTCCTGCCGACGTTCTATCATGTTATTCATGTCACTTCCTACAACTACATACGATTCTCTAATCAGAGTTTAACTAAAGTAGACCGTAACCTACCTCATTACCGAGCGGGTGCCACAAACAATCAAACTAATGCCTTCCCTTTGCGTAGAGCCTCTGAACGCTTAAAATCTAGAAAATATGCGAACTACGTTAGAATACGAATCTAAGGACACCCATATTGCTATATTTATATTAACAAGATTTTTACCATTTCAATTGTATGACTAAACTCATACTCATATAAAAATATTAGCATAACTTCAGAAAATTCAAATAACATTTCTTTCTTTCAACTTTCTCGTATTTCCCGCTTGTAAAAGATATAATCATTAAATTCGTAACTCCAAATAGGGTGTTTATTGTACCACATCGAAGGCAACACTAGGATCTCTTATTATACCGAATCCCATATGACAGTACTTAGTGTAGCTGGTGAAAATTTATGAAAGAAACAATCCTATGAAATCTGTGTCGCCTGAATTTTTGTAAAATAAGGCAGAAACTTTAAACAGTTATAACTTTCAAATAGGTCGGATTTATCTCCGTAAGGTCTCAAACTGACGAGAACAGAGAACTCTACAACTTTTATTCAGCACATACTTTTATATTATTTACGGATTTGTACAGTTTTCACGTTTCACATGCTGCTCGTCTGGATTTCGGTTGATTCGAGGCAGAAACTTTAAACAGTCATAACTTTCAAACCATAAGTCGGATTATCTTCGTAAGGTCTCAAACTGACGGGAACAAAGTAATATACAACTTTTGTTCAACATATACTTTTATATTCCTTATGGATTTGTACAGTTTTCATGTTTTATATGCTGTTGTAATCATTATGCCATGATAAATCCCTCAAGTTCTCTATTCAAGTGGATTGTGGAATTTCTGTGTAATGACCTCTTTGAAATTTGATTTCTTTCTACCACACATTATTATAAGGATCATGAATAGATTAACTCAACCATATAATATAGAATCTAACCTGAACTTAGTTGAGCACTTCCTACTTGTCTAGTTACTAGCGTTTTCTTTCTTTTCTTTCTTTTCTTTCTTTCCTTCCTTCCTTCGTTGCTGCCATTTTCCTCCTCTTCTAGCTAATAATGTTTCTTTTCTTTCTTTTGCAACTGCCTGCTGCGTCCCTCTCCCTTTATTTTTCTTTTTCCCGTTTTCCCTATCCCCCTTTTCTTTTGTAACGCCGTGCCCTACCAAGGGTAGTGGGCTTGGCCCACTAACTCACTTAACTAATTTTCTGCATAATTTCCTATTTTAAAAATCATATAATGAAAATACCCTATAGTCCCATACCCCTTTATCTTAGTTTTAAGTGCTAAACGACCAAACGGGTCGTTACAATTAGCTATGTCACCCCAACATTCGAGGATGAATGTTTCTAAGGGGAGAAGGATGTAACATCCCGTAATGTTAGGCGATGGGTTAAGCATCTAGAAAATGCAAATGAAGAGATTAGTATACAAGAAGGATAAACCCCGAGATAATCTTAGACGTAAGAAGTGTGACAACAGGGATCGAAAAGAATTTGGCATGCGCATAAAAAGGTTATGGACTAGTGTCATATTACAAAATTATGACATGAAGTATATGAAGGATTTATGAGTCATGGAGATTTAAATAAATTGGGATCAAGGGATTAATTGTGTATGATTGATAAATTATATGGAGGAAGGTCATTTACATAATTAAGTGGAGTGCATATAGTGTGCATGTGTCGTGTGTTAGTGATTAGGGGTTAATACATGTTAGTGGGTTAATGAAGATGGAATTATTGTATATTAAGTGGACATGTTTTTGGACACGTTGGTGAGTGGAAGACACAAAGATGCCAAGAAAAATTGCATTTTCACTTTATATATAGCATGTGAACTGAATCTTACATTTGAAAATTGAGTGAAGGAGAATGATGAGGTGGTGTTCCTGTGCAAGGAGTATCAGGAAGATCAGAACCATACTCTGTTGCATTTAGAGTTCCCTTATAGTTGTGGACTCTTGCATTTTGCCTTAACTAGAATAGGGGCAGAGCTAGGGCCATAAGCAATTACAGAGATGGAAGATACAGAAGATCGGCAGGGTGAGGAAGTACGCATTGCATAACATTTAGGCAAGGACAGTTCCGTTATTATTCGAGATATGTCAAGTCAAATTCATTTCTTTCTTTTGGCATGTTTCATGTAACGAAACGTAACCGTGATATTGCTCCATAATTTATTCTACTCCTAGAGGTTAAGAATATGCATGTTATTGATTCCTATGTTAAAAACACGTCTAAATATGTTCCTATGTCCTTATTAAGGTATACGGAAAATATGTTGTTATTCATAGTGTTAGCCAAAGGTACAAGGATATTATGTCACTCAGGATGTTTTATTGTCATTCGTGCATTTTTCATTTTCATTATATTCATATATTATCCTGGAGCATTTGTTCTATGAACACTACTATATGGTAAATATTATATATATGTAGGTGATGGGTAAAAAGAAAGGTGTTATATACGTACATCATCTGCAGCTGGTACAGACTATCACAAAAGAGCAGTAAAAGGTCAATATTGAGCCTGTGTGGCTCATATGATATAACATGTGTGGCTGGGTAGGATTTCTGTGTGGACATTAGTATACCGCATTTACATCATACATACATTCATTAATCATTATAAGGTATGATGCCCACAGAGGCTGTTATGAAAATGAGATGCATGTGTGTCCAATATTATACCACATTTGCATAACATTTAGGCATATGTACTAGGGTCTCAGAGGTATTTACTGCTGGTCAGATATTTCCATTTCAGTTATTGTTATATCCCTGTTATACTACTATTCATGCCTGACATACTCATCACATTAGTCGTACTGACGTTCCTTTTGTCGGGAGACGTTGTGTATCATGCCCGCATGTTTACGTAGGCAAGGAGATGCTCCATGTTAGTAGGTTGCGAATTCAGTGAATTTTGTGGCACTCCCTTTATTTCGAAATGTTAGCCTATCTTGGTACGATATATTTTTGCATGTGTATATGGTTATGGTGGGGCCCTGTCCTGACCTTTTGATGTCGTATACTCTTTAGAGGCTTGTAGATGATGTCTTGTGGGTGTAGTAGACTTGTATGGCCTTGTCAGTTGTGGTATGTGTATGTTTGTATACAAGTTGGTTTTTCTGAATAAAGATTTTACATAGTTTCTTTCAGCTTAGTCCGTGTTGAATTATGATTAGGCATTGATTGTACGGTTAGCGGTACCTGACGGGTGGGGTTTGGGTGCCCGTCACGATCCTCCGGTTTGGGTCGTGACTTAGATAGTCAATAAAACTTAACTGTTGGCACATAATTAAAGAAACAATCAAAATCAATAAATCGTATTAAGATAAGAAATAATCATCAAACATCAATGATTACCACAACCCTAAAACGAGAAGTTTAGATTCATATAGACATGGAGGAAAAATAACGAATCATCCAAAGAAAATACAAAAGTAGTAGTAAGGAGAAGAAAAAGTAAAATCATGTAACTTCGGCCCCCATGGCGGCTCCAAGCTCTCTCTAGGTCAAAGGTTCTAAACTCCGGGTCTCAAGTAATCCTAAAATTATATAAAAACCATGCAAAATATATATTTATAGGATGGTCAAAGGATTGGGCTTTAAAAAAACAAATTCAACTCGGATTGGAAAAAATAGCGGGCTGACTGCAGACAGCTGACTACTTCAGAAAATGTGTCTGCGTGCGATTCTCCTGCGACATGAGTGGATAGCACGCCAATCATTTCCTGTTAGGTACATTTTTGAAATGCTTCAATTTCAAAGTGTTGCCTTAGGTTTCTCCATTTGTGCCAGAAATTGTGTAAGATTGTATTAATCTCTCTTGAAGAGTCTTTCACATTAATACAAATATATATTAAGGATCATATATCTACCATAATTATACACTGCTAATAATTACAAAATATATGGTGAATATATTCTAATATTTACTAATATACCCCCTCAGTCCGAGCGGGAAGAGGTCGGACACTAAAACTGGATCTGAAATCGAGGAATAGTTGTCTAGGAAGTCTTTTGATGAAGATATATGTATACTAATATGAAGAAGGCACATGCAACACCTTAACATTACCTATAACAACCTTCTCACGAACAAAATGTATATTCATCTCAATGTGCTTGGTTCGGTTATGCTGAATCAGATTATGAGATAAGTATATCGCGGATACATTATCATAGTACACCATAGATGCCTTATGAAATGGACACTAAAGCTCCAAAAGAAGAGTTTGGAGCCAGCAGATCTCAGAAAAAACATTTGCAATGCCTCTATATTCTTCATTTGCACTCGATCGGGATAGGGTGGTTTGCCTCTTGGCAAGCCACAAAATGAGATTATCTCTAAAAAATCGCACAGTACCCGGAGGTAGAACATCGTGTGTCTGGATAGCCTGCACAATCGGTGTCCGTATATGATAATAACCTGGTCGGTGTAGAGGGGTAGATATGCAATCCATAATCAAGTATGTATTTAACATATCAAATGATACGTTAAGAGTTGTAATATAAGGCTCTCTGGGGGCATGAATAAACAAACAAACATGCTGAACATCATAAGAAATATCAGTCCTGTGAAAGTAAGATACTAAAGTGCACCTGAAAGGCTCCTATTAAGAGTTGGATCGTACACTGGATCACCGTCAACAACATTGAGCTTCGATTTTGAGTCAATCGGAGTAGGCATTATCTTGTAGTTTGCCATTTTAGTCATGTACACAATTTCTTCTTCATACTTATGCTGACACGTGAACATAGTATCTGCAGATCTAGTCACGGATATCCCTAAGAAATAGCTTAATTTCCCCAAGTTTATCATAACAAATTCAAATTTCAGCATAACAATGATCTCATTTTTTAACATGTCAGACGAGGCAGTGAGAACAATATCATCCACATATAATAAGTATGTAATGTTACTACCTCAATTAAATATAAAGAGAGAAGTATCACACTTGTTGCATACAAATCCAATCTACATAATGTAGACGATAGACATAATGTGGAGCCTCCGGATGGACAAAGTCTGGTGGCTGGTGCATGTAAACAGTTTCTTTTAAGTTCCCATATAAAAATGCATTCTTCAAATCAAGCTGATGAATCAGCCAATGCTTACCTATAGCAATGCTCATAACTGTGCGAATGGTAGCTGGTTTAACAACCGGACTAAACGTCTCATCATAGTCAATAACCTCATACTGATTAGTACCATTAGTCATAAGTCTCACCTTATATCGCTTAAGGTCACCACTGTTTCTGAATTTGTGACGAAATAGCCACATGCATCGAATCACATTCACTCCTTCCAATCTAGGAACCAAATACTAAGTGTGTCGTTTTGTTAAAACGTTAAATTCCTCACGCATGGCTGCATTCCAATTCGGGTTTGGCTAATTTTAGATTTTTAGGAATTGGGAATATGGTTTGTGTGGAATGGTTAAAATGGACTTTAGGTTTGAAAATCTCATATTATGCACGAGTTTATGCGTGGGGGTAGGGGCAGTTTAGATATTCTGGATAGGTGTTGGGTGGTTGTTGGTGAATGTCGACGGGGTAGGGGATATGACAGATGGTTGTTCGTGACCAAGACGGGTTGGGTGGGGGTAGATATCTTGTCAGATCTAGTGGGTGAGGGTGACTCGATGTTTGGTCCGGTGATGGTGATTGGTTGGGAAGGGTGTCACGGGATTGTGATGGGGTTGTCTGGATCTGGGTGCTGGTATTGTGATGGGTTTGGGGGGCTGGTACTGTGACGGGGCTGGTTTGGGTGACTGGAGTGATGGCGACAAGTGATAACACAGAGGTTGTCTGTTGGTTTTGCCAGTGGGTGGGAGAGAACGACAGGACGGGTCGGTGTGACCTCTGATCGATTGCCGGTGGTGGCAGTGGAAATCGATTGTGACCGATAGTGGTCTGATAGAATACCGGTGGTGGCATTGACATTTGGCGGTGACAGAGATGTGGTGGTTGGGGCGGTGGTACAACGGAGTTCGGTGAGTATGACGGGAGAGGTGTCAGACTCGTCTAGAAAAGTATAGTCCGTGTTTTGGAATTTTTAGATGTTTGCAAAACAGAAAATTGTCTCGTCAAACATGACGTGACGAAAGAATATTAACACAACCCCAAAAACTAGCTTGTAGGGTGAGGATTATCCAAGTCAATATAACGAGTTCATGTTCCATTCAATTTCCAATATGGGACTCTTAACACTCCCCCACTCTGATACCATGTAAAAAATTGATTTTGGGCCTAACTCAATCCCAGAATCTAGCTTGTAGGGTGAGGATTGTCCAAGTCCATATAAGGAGTCGATTTTCCCATTCCATTTTTGATGTGGAACTCTTAACACTCCCCCGCACGCCCAAATCCCGTTTAACTAGAGCGTAGATGATATAATTTGAGGACCCAACATCGGTGAACATAGAATTAGAATGAGTCTGACTCTGATACCATGTATGATTATATTAATCTCCTTTGAGGAGTCTTTCTCATTAATACAATTATATAGTGTGTATAATGTTGAATCCTAATACAATAAGAATCTTATATCTACCATAATTATACACTACTAATAATTACAAAATATTTGGTGAATATATTCTAAAATTCACTAATAAATTGGTCTTTGATATTATTTAATGGAATACAATCATTATGTCCCATCCTTGTTTCTTTTCTTTTATCTTGTCTTTTATTTTTGCTTTATTTTCTTTTCACATTTTATTCATTATAATTTCATTTCAAATCTCTTCATCTTCACACTTCTTTATTTTTAAATATTAAAATATAATATTAAGCACACATAAATATAATCAGTACTCAAAAGATGATTAAAATACTAAAATGTGAGGCAAACTATGAATAAATATATGCATTTTAGGTCGAACATCAATTACAACGATATTTAATAATTTTTGTTGCGAAAAATACTTTTGGCCGACAACAACATCTAACATATGACAACAAAAATTATTGTTGATAAATTTATTTCTTCTTATAGTGTTACATCTCCCTATTACTTCTTTGGTCTACCTCTATCTTTTCTGAAATCGTCCATATTCAACCTCTCACACCTCCTCATTGGGACATCCTACCATCTTCTCTTCACATGTCAAATAAAACACATAGAGATATGATACTATTATTTTCTTATTTATATTTTTAATAACAAAGAAAAATAGTGCGTCAAATGGATCTTTATTATTTTATCTGGGGTATAAACTATATTAAGTTCAACAATTCATCAGCATGAAATAGTAGATAGTACTTTCAACCGTTTCAATTTATTTGTAGTATTTTTCTTTTTAGTCTATTTCACAAAAGATGTCACTCTATATATTTAATAATCCATTATTTTCTTTTAGTCTATTTCAAAAAATAATGTTATTATTTATTTAATAATTTTTGAATTTTGTTGGGTCCCGGGGGTTATGCTATGGAATAATTAAAAACAAACTGAAAGTAAAATCAATTCGAATGTTGGAACAGTTTGCGAATGTCGGCAGAAATATCGTCTGACACAATTGACAACATTTCGGTAAAAACATAATAAAACCTTTGAAGAGTTAAACTGCAGTGGAAATAAATAAAGAACACAAATGTTTAATTTTCATAGGTTATATATTAATATAACCCATGATGGTCAATGACCAAAGATATTGTGTATATATATATATATATACAATTGAATATATTCCTTTCTTTACAAGATTTACAAGATAATACAAAGGAATAAAAAAGGTTAAGTCGCAGATGACTTATGCCTGAAAAATCTATCTAAATAGAAGTGCACAACATCTCATTACAACCGCTCCATACTAAGCTAATCTAGAATCTGAAACAGCGAATGTAATATCGGACAGAATGTCGTCACAAACTCAGGCAACATTTTGTGATTCAGATTTCTGAATAGAAATCCCGAGAGCTCTCTTGGTATTCTTACATTTCGATTCTGGATATTGATTCACTCTTCTGCCCTCTCTATTTATAGTAGAGAGTCCTTCTTGAAAAGCTCATCAATTAGTTGTAGAAGTTGAGCTAAAAGTGTGCACGTGAAGCAGTAGCTTGAGGCATGAAAATAGGAGCTGATTTGACTTGTTCTTCACCCTACTTGCTCCTCAAGTTAAGCTACTCCTTGGACTTGGTCTTCCACGTTTTTCTTCTACTCCAAAGTTCCTTGCCAAGTCAAAATTACCGTTGTGGTAAAACTCCATGATTTTAGGTTCTGTCCAGTGAAGTAAGACAAAACTGTTACCAGAATGTCGGTCTGAATGTCATGACATTTGTTCCAACATTTTCTGATTTTAACTTAGTACTGAAAATGATATGTTGGGTAAAATGTCATAACACCAAAACCCAATATTAACAAATTTAATTTCCTACTTGTCATGTTTTATAAAACCATAAGATTCAAAAGATATTTTGATACATTATCACATTTTTAGTTTAGATCACATGAATTCAAAAGTTTTATTATTTTCTTAAATATTATCACTACATTAATTAAGACAAGTACAATGAAATCGAGGGAGTATATGTAGAATCTACAACTAGATCAATCGTGGATAGATTATTTAACGCATGTAGATTAGCTTCCAGACCAATTTATTGTGCTCATTTTGTCATTTTATCAATCATAGTTAATTGTAATTTAAAGAAGAAAACAGGCAAAACGCTTGGTCTGCAATGGATCTCCCAAGACAAACTAGATTGCACGTTGAAATGTATGGATAAGGAGCACATTCATTCATGTATATTTAATTCTGTGTTTTGTTTTCGTTGGGTAGATAACATGCACCATTGTTGGCACTATTTGTGATTTCAATGTCACCAACCTAGTCAACACTTCCACTGCTTTAATTTGCTTTTCAAGATCTGCCAAAGCAAAAATATTAGATGCTGCAGCTTGCCCATACCCTTGAGCAGAATTACGATCCTTCCTCCTAAAATGAAGGGATCTTATGGTGGCACAAGCTCTATCAACGCTAATGAAGATAGCACGAAGAGGACTATTTCCACTCCGTTATCGAAATGATCATTGCTTCTTGGAATATAAGGGGCTTGCACCGCTCCTCCAAGCAAAAGGAGATTTACTCCGTGGTGCATGAGAACAACATTGACATTTTTGGTATCCTGGAATCGAAGCTCAACAACACGACACTTGATCGTTTCTTGTCTTCTAAATTTCGCAACTGGGAGGTGTTGGATAACTTCAACCATCATCCGGCGGGAGGATATTTATTTTTTCAACCCGACCAAAGTTATTCTACAAGTGATTGACATCAACCCGCAATCCATTCATTTCGGTGTCACTTGTGCTATCTCCTCCAAGAGGCTTCATGTCACCTTCGTGTACGGGCTCCACACTATTGTCACTAGACGGGGCTTATGGGAGAAGTTGGGGAGTAAGGGACCCCCATGACTGAGCCGTGGCTAGTACTTGGTGATTTCAACACAGGTTATGAAGGAGGATGAGCGTTTCAACATGGCGCCCATCTCCAACTATGACACGAAAGATATTGTTGATTGTTGTCGGTATTTGAGCCTCACAGATCTGGCCTCGACGGGTTGCGAGTTCACGTTCGGCTGTAACAATACGATGAGCAAGCTTCATAGGGCCCTCATTAACGCCCATTGGTTACAAGCTGGTTGGTATGGCAGTGCACATTTCCGTCGGTTCAGGCCCTTCTCGGACCATATGTCGTGCATTTTCACTATTTTGGATCGTCCGAGAATGCATAATAGACCCTTCAAGTTCTTCAACATGTGGGCTACCCATGAAACCTTCGGAAGGATTGTGACGGATGCTTGGGAGCAGAATATTGATGACAATGCCCAATTCGGATTATGCCGGAAGTTACTTAGCCTTAAAAGACCCTTGAAGCAGCTCAATGAGAAAGACTTCTCTCATATCTCTTCGCGGGTGAAAAGAGCAAAAGATGAGCTTGATATTGCTCAACATGAGGCTTTGAGCAACCCGCATCTTGATCACTTACACACACGGGTTATCGAGCTCAGGCACAAGTCCATGGTCCTTATTGACGCGAAAATGAGTTTCCTTAGATAGGTTGCCAAATGTGAGCATCTCAAGCATAGTGATAGGTGCACTAAGTTATTTCATGGTATGGTCAAGAGCAACCCCAAAAGTAATTTCATTGCGGCCACTACCAAGAGTGATGGTTCTCTTACGAACTCCAGTGACCAAGTTGCGGCAGAATTCATCAATTACTATAAAGGGTTGCTTGGAACTAGGGACCTTTGTGAACCTATTGATATTGGTGTCATCTCCTGGGGAAATTGTCTTTCGGCGGAACAAGGGGATGATCTCATTAGAAATGTCACGGACGCAGAGATTAAAAGGGCATTATTCGGTATTGGGGGAAGACAAAGCTCCAGGTCCGAATGGCTTCTCTTCGGGCTTCTTCAAGAAAGCTTGAAATATTGTCAACGGGGGGTTCTATGCTGTCGTTAAAGAGTTCTTCAGTTCGGGAAAGCTTCTCAAACAGATCAATCACACTATCATCTCCCTTATTCCTAAATCTACCCACTGCGCAACGGTGGGCGAGTATAGACCTATTTCGTGTTGCAACATCTTGTATAAGGTCATCACCAAGATTATTGCATCACGGTTGGTGCCAGTTTTGGATTTTCTCATTGATCCAGCCCAGGCGAATTTTGTCCAGGGCAGAAGTATGTCTGACAACATACACCTAGCTCAAGAGCTTTTGAGGAGTTACAACCACAAAAGGGTCTCTAGTAGATGCATGCTCAAAGTTGATCTCCGAAAGACCTACGACTCAGTGAATTGAGAATTCCTCACGGCTATTTTGAAAGGTTTGAATTTCCCGAAAAGGCTGGTCACTTGGATTATGAAGTGTGTCTCCACGACTTCATATTCGATTTCTATCAACGGGAGCTTACACGGCCATTTTAAGGGGCGAAAGGGGCTCAGACAGGAGGACCCTCTCTCCCCTGCCGCTAAAATTTCTCCCTTTTGAATGTATTTACCCCTATGAACCTGATGCATACAAGTCTTTCTGTTTGTTGGAAGGCTTATACATAATACATAACCAAAGGAATGCTTATAGTGTATCCATTACCTGATAAAACGATCTTTTCCGGTCAAAAAAATGATCTTTCCCTTGTGTTCGGCTATAGCGGAAACCCCAAAATCTTCCAACCCAGTTCCAACAATGCATTTCTCGGAGCGAGAAAGAGGAACTGCTTGACGTTGCATATTAGTAACTCAAGGGCTATCAGATAATAAGCAGTGAAGCTAATGCCGCTAGTGGCAACGTCGAAAGAGCGGCGAAAGATTCTCTTCCGACAGCATTAAATCACTAAGTTTGTCTTGGACAAGGCCCTTTCTCTCTGGACACTAGTTGTGCGAGTGGAATGACCCAACTGGACCTAGTCAGCCCGAACTGTTTTGCGGTTCTAGAGGACCCTGAACAAGAAGAGGCAAAGATGCCAGATCTGGACACTGCTGAACCGGAAGAGATTGCTCAGGATGAGTGTTTGGGTAACAAAGCCGAGGAGGGTGTCCTCTCCTTTTATAGTAAAGTCGAGTGGCTTGCCATACCACAAAGAAGTCCAATAGCTGCGCTGATTTATTCCTTCACCCCCAAAAAGTTGATAAACTTGGGGGGTATGTAAAATGGCAGCAACATACCCTTTTTGCGATTTCTATGAAAGAATCCTACAGACGATGGATTCCCGCGTGAAACACTTTGGATCGAAAAAGTTTGATCAATTACTTTGTTTGTTATTTGCCTGGAATATCTCTCGAGGATGATCAACAAGAACACTCGGACGACGATTTTCAACTACCACCCCAAGTGCAGAAGCTTAAGGATCACCCACCTTGCATTCGCCGATGATTTGCTTCTTATGTCAAGAGGGGACACTACTTCCACCTGGATTCTCATGGATTGCGTTCGTGATTTCTAGAAATGCTCGGGTCTTGGTTCCAATGTGTTACGATTCGAAATAATTTTGGACATAGCAAGTGTGACGTCAGAAAGCGGAAATAAATTTGGTATGTGCACAAAGAAGTTATGAACTAGTGTCATTACATGGATTATGACATTAAGTATACGAAGATCTTATGAATTATTAAGATTTAAGTGAATCGAGATCACAGAGATTAACTGTGTATATAATTGATTAATTGTGGAAGTAATTATTAATGGAGTGGGACAACATTTAGTGGATTATTATGTGTTAGAAGTGAGTGTCATTTAAGTAAATTGTGACCAGAATTTATTAAGTGGATAAGTACCTAGGTGTGAACAATTTCCACGTGGATTCGTGTACGGAGGATGTGTGTGACTAAGGTACAAAGACATGGTCTAGTAATGACATGTAGACAATATTCTATTACTAATAAGTGCAAGCGACACAACGATTACATGTCATACGGTCAAATAGGAAATTAGCACTTCTAGAATATATTCTCTCCTCCATTTTCCCTGCTAAAATAAAATGGAGCTTCCCTGGTATTCTCTTCTTGTTCCTCTGCTTATTTTCATTTTTATTCTTCATCATTGATTCTTTACTGCTTCAAACACCCAAAAAAAAGGTTATTACCACCATCTTCAAGACAACTTCCAATCATAGGAAATCTGCACCAATTTGGGCCGTTCATCACCGTTCTTTCCATAAGCTATTTAGAAACTCGCAGTGTGCATCAATTTTCTACATAAATGTTTGAATATTAAAGCAACCAGAGAAAGGTGACGACCATGTGGTTCATCGCCTGCGAACTTCAACCAGCTCATGTGAGCATCCAATGTTAAATGGTTGTCGTAGTCATTTGAAATTCAAATCGAGGTATGTTAAGACAAATCTTTCTTTCTCTTGGCATGTTCTACGTACGAATATAATTGTGGTATTGCTCCATAATTTATTTTACTCTTAGAAGTTAAAGAATATTCATGTTATTGATTTTATGCTAAAAGCATGTCTAAATTGTTCCTGAGTCCTTATTAAGACATATATGAGCGATGTTGATAAGAATTTTTAGTAAGCACTGAAGCCGGTTTGATTTTGCTAAATTAAAGTAACTGATAAGTATTAAACGTTGAGACTGGTTTAATAAATAAGTAGGTACATTTTTAGTAGATGTGTTAAAATAAGTCATTGCAGCGTTAAGTGAATAAGATATTGACAAATAATTATATAAAATGATTTATAATGTCATCTGCATAGAAACTAAGATATAATCAATTTATTTTTTATTTTCTTACCGTGCTTCGAAATCGTGCCCAGCACTCTCCTCTCTTTCCTTATAGTCAAGAGTGTGGCTAACGAAATTCCTAGCAGTCTTTTTCAGTTGTATTTATTTTAACGAAAAAAGAATAAAGAAAGTCTCTCGAAGAGCGGAACGACCGTCTAACTCCCCCAAATACAAGGAAACGCTTTCTCGTATTGACCGAATAAAGGTTTTGCTTTTATATAGCTGACTTGACTGCACAGGGGAAACGTTCCACAATTTCTCAAGATTTTCTAACTTATTTTCAAGATTCTGATTGATTGCCTTTTGTGCACATCTAATTAGATAAGAATATTATAAAAATATAATCTACTAACCACTCGTATAATGAATTAATTAGGCAATTCAGGTCTGTTATCACAAATTAGATATTTCTATAATGTTAGCCAGAAGAGCAAGGATATTATTGTCATCCAATAAATTCAGGGCATGTTTATTGTCATTCATGCATTTACATTTGCATTTACATTTACATTGCATTCATATTTTACCCAAGACGATATGAAATGAGTTGGTACAGACGACAAGCGGTATGTGAAACTCTTCCTTCTTTTTTTGGCATGATTTAAATAAAATAAATGTACGGCGGACGTATATGATTTCTATACAGTCTAATTCCTAATAATATGAGTTATGAGAAGTGTCAGTAAGAGTTCATTTTAATGATTTTATTGAGAGTCAAATGACGATTTAAATTGCATATGGTTGCTAATGATATCTATTCATGCAAAGTGTTACTATTCCATTTTTTTAAGTGTCAGTAAGAGTTCATTTTAATGATTTTATTGAGAGTCAAATGACGATTTAAATTGCATATGGTTGCTAATGATATCTATTCATGCAAAGTGTTACTATTCCATTTTTTTAAGTGTCAGTAAGAGTTCATTTTAATGATTTTATTGAGAGTCAAATGACGATTTAAATTGCATATGGTTGCTAATGATATCTATTCATGCAAAGTGTTACTATTCCATTTTTTCGAGTCTCGGCCCGGCAATGTCGTGCGCAGATCCTTGCATTTGTTCACTGAGCCCCTCACTAAAGGACCGACAATGTTATGTATGATAGTAGATGATGATTCCATGGACATGCATTCATGATGTGGGTATAAATACCCATGATAGTAGGTATATATATATATATATATATATATATATATATATATATATATAGGATGATTATATGGATAATCATTCATGATTTTTTATATGACTCTCATTTTGATAAGGCACAGTTGATTCTCTATTTTAGTACAGTTGGAATTGGTATTTGATAATCTTACTTGTCTCATGTTATCTTTTGGCCAGTTATGATCTTCTTTACAGTACTTCATGTTTTATACACTCAATACATTTTTCGTACTGATCCCCTTTTTTTGGGGGGTGTGTTTCATGTCTGCAGGTTCAGTTAAAGAGGGTGATGGTTCACGCTGGTAGGTTGCTGGTTCAGCTAGTGTTGAAACACTTTGTTTGTTCCAGAGTTGCAATATAGTCTGGGTATGATATTTTGATGGTATATACTCTTTAGAGGCTTGTAGACAGATGTCCTGTGGATAGTGGTTTTGTATGGTCTTATCGGTCTTGTCGTGGTCATGTGTATATGTATAAATAAATTTTCTGGTCAAGAGCTTTCATAATTCTTTTTGGCTTAGTCCGTGTTTATTTATGGTTAGGTATTGATTGTGTGATTAGCGGTACCCGGCGGATGGGATCCGGGTGCCCATCGCGGCCCTTCGGTTTGGGTCGTGACACAATGCCCTCAAGTCTAGCTTGTACATGGCTGGTATCACGGAACACGAGCTTGATGATATTAATCATATTGCTAGTTTCAACACCGGCACTATGCCTTTTCGCCACCTCGACATTTCCTTAGCTGTAGAGAGGATGAGGTTGGTATACTATGACCCTTTTGTGAACAAAATTGTCGGGTACACTGACTCGTGGATGAGCGCTACTTTATTTTATGCGGGCAGACTTGAGCTCATCAAGTCAGTCCTCCAAGGCGTGGAATGTTTCTGGTTATCTATGTTGCCGATGCCTGTTGCGGTTTGTAATAAGGTTTACGGGCTTTGTAGTACCTTCTTGTGGCGTTCCAACCACCCTCTTGTAGCCTGGAAGGTGTGTACTAGTCCGAAAGCCGAGGGTGGCTTCGGAATCAGAGATCTCAAGGCCTGGAATCTTGTTTTGCTTGCTAAATGCCTTTGGAACATCCATCAAAAAAGAAGGACACGTTTTGAATTAGATGGATCGATCACAAGTATCTTAACAACAACATAACATTGGGCGTGGGTTGCGAAGGGCGACTACTTTGATCAAGCGAACGATTATTCGTGACATCATTCTTGATCGTGAAGGGTCCCATGACCAGGCGGCTACTACCATGGCGTCTTGGTATATGGACTTCCGTAGCAACCACAATGCCTATGATTACTTCAGGACATATGGGCAGCCGGTGATTTAGGCGAAGGACGTTTGGAGTGCTTGTATCATTCCAAAGCAGTCTTTCATTCTGTGGCTTTGTGCACGGAAAAGATTACGAACGAATGATAGAATCACGTATATGGACATTGATAAAAGGTGCTCCCTATGCGGCCATTCTAATGAGTCAATAGCGCACTTATTCTTCAGTTGCTCGGTCAGTAGTTATCTTTGGTCCAGGGTCAAGACATGGCTTGGCTTCCGGAGGGCTATGACCATCATCGATAGCGCGCGCTTTGAAATATATTAAGAAAGAGAGACGTAGTACAGGTTGGCAAGCTAAAGCAAAGCGGGTTGGGCTGGCCACCACCGTCTACCACATTTGGACAGAGAGGAACAAGATTATTTTTTACGGGTCTAGACTCGATAGAGAAACTATTCTTTTTAGGATCAAGACCAGCATCTACAAAATCTTGTTTGCTTTATACCCCCTATTCCAATACAATTTTGTTACTTTGACTGGGGGCTAGGATACGGAATGATGTGTATGTCTTGGTTAGTCTCGAGTAAATATCCAGACTATCCGAGCTGTGGGATCAGCTGGAGTCTCCTGACCACCCGACGTGTGGGATTGGCGGGAGTTCATCTTATTTTGTTGTATCGCGTGACTTCTCGGATTGTGGGTAAGCGCGGGAACTTAGGACTTATAGACCCTAGGTACTATGGCGATTATCTTTTAGCAGCATAACGTGACGAAGGTGGGCTCAGCCCATGTCTGAATAGGTACTCTTCCCTTGACCATGGGTTTTTCCCTTTGGGTTTACCATGACAAGGGTTTAAGGAGGCTCACGGCTGCAACCTTATGGTTACATAAGGAAATTTCCATAGCTTAGGACTTTCTCATTGATCTCCTTCTTGCATCATAGTTTTTGCACTCTTGACTACCCAGCTTGTGGGACTAGCTAGAGTTTTGTTATTGACGTGACTAAATCTGGTGTTGATGCACTTTGCGACGCGCTAGATTTATATAACATCGAAGTTAAATGGGTATGCCCATCGTACATGTACATTTTGATGATTTTAATACACACTTATCTTTCATCAAAAAAAAATATTAGATGCTGCTCTTTTAATTATATTAATTTTGGGCGGATTCAATATTTAAACTTTGTAGGTTCAATATTTAAATTCTTGAATCCATTATATTCTTAAAATTGTGAGTTTAGACCTAATGTTTATTATAATTTCAGTAAATTTTTACATATAAATTTATGCTGCACATAAAAAATATTGGGCTCAGATGAACCCGATTGATAACCGAACTTTGTTCTGCCGCGGTTGATTTGGATGTTGTATTCTTATGTTTTATGAGTAGTTTAAAACATAAAATTATTTTCTTAAAAGGGGATAGTCGATGAATAACAAGTGAATATCATTCTGTACTTTACTTTGTTGGCCCTGAGGGATGGAGGATCATGCTAGGTTAGCCAAAATATCATTTATTGATTCAAGAATGTAACATATTCTTACTTTTTTAGGATAAGAAGTTACGGAGAAAAGAAAATGCCTCGAGCTAACATGAGAAGTGTCATTGTAGGAAATAATACAAGTTACAATATTCTTATTGATGAAAGACATATATATACAAGTTACAATAGAAAAATCATTTTCATATTCTACATCTAAATCTCTATTATATATGGAGACTAACTATACAATTATTGTAATATTACAATACTAATTAAGGTATAAGACTAATATCTAATATATATCAAATATACAAAATCTCCTCATTTGTAATCTGCCCGTGATGGGCCTCATCACTATCTGTGATCCAGTGATGGGCCTGGCCCTGTCCGTGATCCTGAAATCGTGATGCTTATAATATTCAATATACACATAATATACATTTGTATATTATATATTATGTGTATATTTAATAAAAGACAACCATTTCCAGCTACTAAATGGAATTCGTTTATGCATTGGTGCACTCAGAGGGACAAGGGGAATACTCAAACAACACAAGTATTCAAGATGGTGTTTCATTACAAGAAAAAGGATCGACGGTGACGGTTAAAAACTGTAATCGGAGGGGGTGGATGACGATTTTTGTAAGTGTCATTGTAGTATGTGTCACGAATAGATGACGGTTTAAATAATTGTCACACAATATGTGACATGCATAAAACGTCACAAATTTGCTCGTTGACTTTGACTATTTCCTAGCAATTGCTCGTTGACTTTGACTATTTCTCTTTTTTTTTTCAAAGGGTATTTACAAATTTTGACGGTAAAATATTTGAATATTATTAATTTAATACATTATGTAAATTTTTAAATAAATTATAATTTTAATTAATTTAATTTAAATATAAAACAATTGCGGGAAAATTGATTTTGGCGCATTTTTTATTTAATAATTAATTTAATTAATTAATTAATTTTTAAATTTTTTAATAATAGTTAATTTGGAGAGAAAATAGCATATTGTAACAAAATGTAACTACTTAATCAAGACATCAGTACACTGTATTGCCAATATGCAACTTGACAGAAAACTCAGAATACCAATTGCTTCAACATACATCTAACTCTACTAGAGACCCTAATATTACAAACAACAACAATAGTCTTAGCCATACTTTTCAAGGTATTGCTTGTATGTTCAAACTCCCTCAAATTCATTTCCATCCATAAGCTATGCACAGTTTCAGCATAAACTAATTTGAACAAATGAGCCTCTCCTGACTTTCCTTTAGCATTCCTGAGTACTCATTGGCAGTGTTGATCCCAGTTGTGAGCTCCAATGGCCCGTCCCAGTGTGTACAAAGGAGGAGGATAAAAAGAAGGTACAAGTTAGAACGTGTCCCAACCCCCTAGTCAAGTTAAGAAAATGCAAATACAAAAAATAACCAGATAAATGAACACATTTACAAAGACATTGATCAGAGTAATTAGAGTTTCTACCAATTTCCTCTCCAGTGTGAAAATCAAAAACATGAACCCACATATTTTCTCCTCCGGAAATGAACCTATTACCGAACTTTGGTTCCAGAGAAGCAGATTCAACTTTGCAAGGCAAGTCGTAGCTCTTCACCAATCCAAAGTTATTTTTAAAGAATCAAGTTAAAATGCATTGTAAAGTGTAAACCATGAGAAACATTAAAAGTATGAAACAATACATATTGCCATCCCAAAACTTGACAGATGAACCATCAGCAATTGTTATGTAACGACCATTCTGACTTACTTCAGCACAGGAAACTTAGTTTCAAGGATTTGAATAACTTTGTCGCTCCTCACGTCCCATAACCTAAGTTACTTAATAGTTTTTCATCCATTTGTAGACAAATGATCACAAATAAGTATTCTGAATATGCATCAATATTTGGCCAAAAAATGCAGTAGTTTGCTACCTTAAAAGTGCAGCAAAGCAACCATCAAAATGCAACAACAAACCTTAAAATGTCGCAACAACAAACCACAATGCAGCCACAGTTTTACCTTGCAAATGTGGCAACAATTAAGCCTCTTTAAGCTTCAGAAGTAGCAATTGTTTGCCCCAGAAAGGGGCACCAAAGAGCAACCACAATTGGTTCAAAATGCAACATCAATACTCCATTAGAAATTAACTGACTGCATTCGACATTGAGACTATTTAGGTAAATCAGCTATTGCTTTAGTATTAAGGCAGTCATGATAGATTGCTACTCTATCCAAACATTATACTTGATTATCAAATGACATGCTAAACACAAATGTTATTACCGTAGGTCCTTTTTCTTATAGTGTGAGTTACATTATATAGTAGGACTAGCTCATACATAAAGGTAAGAAAGTGAAGAAAGCCCATGAAAGTGGCCTCTTCATTGAAGGGGCCTGTAGAAGACAAGAATACTTATTAAACTGGACATTACAATCTAAAGATTCGACGAAGGTAATAAGGACCTGCAAAGAAGAGTACCAAAAAACCAACCGTAAGTTACTGAAGGTAATAAAGGTAATAAGGAGTCACGATGAAAGGCAATAATCCCACAAGGAATTTTTCCATAATGCATCCCTGTTCATAGAAAAGCATCACCTGCTAGCAAAAGTTGCATGTGGTAAACGGGGCCCTGTCAGATTCCATCACGTTAAAAGAGATATGGTCCTATGTATGAAAATATATACGCACTTAAGAACCTAAAGAGTTAACCATTACCAGATAGAGCAGTTAAAACAATTTAATTTGTTGAAAGAAGGAAGTATCCAATTAAAACTTTTTTTTTATGAAGTGGTAAAGTAAAATACAAATGAAATACAAATGTACTTTTAAATTGCAGATGTCTACCAGGAAGAAAGGCTTTTTTATTCATCCAGAACCAAACAAATTCATACCCGATTAATATCTATCAGTGTACAGTCCATAGTACTAGAAGCTGAGGACTGATACACTAGTATACATCAGAAAACCACCTTCTAGTTTTATCTATCCCCTTTGAAATGGAGAATGATGATTTTATAAGATCTGGTACGACAAACCAATATCCAATAATGATCTAAACAATAGGAACTTATACAGTTATTCAAAATAACCACATCACAGAAAGAGAATCAAGTGGTACACTTGACCTAGGAGACAAAGATGCAGTAGCAGAAGAAAGTAGGAACAAACAAGAAAACATTTGTTACACCAATAACCTTATGATAAAATATCCAGGGTAGGATATACTCTAAGCCAGCGGACGTACTTGTAGTGATTGATATCTAACATCAAGCAAAGGTTACGTGTCACTTAGGGTACTGACATAGGATAATTTAAGTCCAAGAGAAGAGATGGGAGTAAGAGTGTCCTTTTTCCTAACATCAAGCAAATGTTACATAGGATAATTTAAGTCCAAGATAAAAAGAATGTAAATCTACCAAGTGGTCTTCTTCCAGATCTGTCCATAAAAAATGCACCAACAACAGTAATGGGAACCTGTCAAAGTAATAAGACTAAAGAGTTAGTGATCCAACACTTTTCACTCACTTTGGAATTTAATCAGATTTATAACATCTTCTCAAGATTTACAAACTTGCACTACAACATAGGCAATAGTCCTAATATTGCTATTAAAAAGTCTTGCATTTTTCATTGATATTGGATATACACACAGTGAACAGACATTAGCATCGTAAACTAACATGACAGCACACAGAACTGATATTGAATCCAAAAGCCTACAGTAGGACCTAAACACCAAGACATAGCATGGTATGCTAACACTTGGACAATATACATCCAGATTCCATATTAACATATAGGTATATATACAAAGCGATTGATCTTAAACTAACAGTTTCACAAGGACATGAACACATATAAGACTAGGCAACATGATCTCAACACTGATATGTTAGAAAAACATCATCCAAATATTCAGAGGCCATATATCATGATTTATACTAATGTAAAAGTATACAAGCTAATATTGAGCCCAAATCAACATAAGAAGAATGCATATGAACATTAAGCATTCATATAGACTAGTATTAAACCAAACTTAGCAAGAAACGGTCACATGACATATATAAATGCTAAACATGCATATAAAGTCTACATTAAACCTAACCTATCAAGATATGATTACATGGCCTACATGAAAAAAAATTAAACATATCTAACATCGCATTAAAGATATAGACAAATCTTTCAATAATACACAAAAAAGATAAAAAAAAAAGGATAGGCATTAACATCTTTGTGGAGCAACCTAGGGTGAGTTGGGAAGGCCTTTTGTGCTTCCTTTTCTCTATGAGACTCGTCCCCACACACACTAAAGAAAAGTGAAAATTTTTAGACTAAAACCCAAATTCAATTAAGTAAAGCTTTAGTCGAACAGACCAAACCCTAGATAAATTGAAACTAGGTTAAATTTCTCTTTAAAGACCTTATATGCATTCAAGCCAAAGTAAAACTCCTCTAAGTTGAGAAAGACGGTCATTTATATAGGTGGACCAAAGCCTAGGTTTGTTAGCAATGTGGGACTTTCCCCAATCATTTGAAATTCGTTCAAACTTTAAAAAAATTCAAATCCACAATAAGGCAGAGGCCATTAATGCCTCATCTGCGCGGCTGAGAACGACAACCAATAAAAATGAGGAAAATAGGGGGAAATGGGTGGGTGTACCTTCGCATAACTGAAGATGTGCGGAGAAGACAAGAGACCTTCCCGAATTGGCTACGCGAGGCTTGAAAAAAGCAAAAACATACTATCCCTTTGCCATTTTTGGCCAGACCATGAAGAGAGAGATGCAAGCTAAGGTTTTGCACTAAGGGTGTTTGGTCAAGCTTCTGAACATTATTTTGGCCAAACATCACTTTTTCAGAAGTAGAAACAGTTATTTCAGAAGCTAAAAAGTCTTTGTAGATGACAAGAGAAGCAAAAACACTAATTTGGTGCTTTTCGATAAACCCTTTTTGCTCATTAAATGAATTTTTTTGGACACATTTACCCTTTTCTTTTCATAAAATTCATTTTAATCTCATATAATATCCTCATAAAAAATAGAAATTTGGAATGGGGTAGGGTGGGGATAGGAGTAGGGCGAGGATAAGAAAAAAATCATATTTTTTAAATTTTTTTATAAAAGTAATAAAAAATATGAAATAGAAATTTGAGGATGGGTATGGCAATGGGGTGGGGGTGGGGATAGGGCGGGGGTTAAGAAAAAAATTCATATTTTTTATTTTTTTTTATAAAAGTAACAAAAAATATGAAATAGAAATTTGAGTATGGGTATGACAATGGGGTGGGTGAGAGGTAGGGCGGGGGTAAGAAAAAAATTCATTTTTTTTTATAAAAGTAACAAAAAATATTAAATAGAAATTTGAGGCGGGGTCGGGCAATGGGGTGGAGTGGGGGTAGGGGATACGAGGGTAAGAAAAACATTCATATTTTTTTTATAACAGTAACAAACAATATGAAATAGAAATTTCAGGATGGGTTAGAGCGATGGAGTGGGGTGGAGGGTAGGGGTAGGGCGGGGCTGGGAGGTGTAAGAAAAAATTCATATTTTTATAAATTATTTATAAAAGTAAAAAAAATATAAAATAAAAATTTGAGAATGTGGTAGGTGGACAGGAGGGGGGAGGGGTTAAGGGAAGGTAAGAAAAAATTTCAGATTTTCAATCATTTTTTATAAAAGTAACAAAAAATATGAAATAGAAATTTGAGGATGGGGTAGAGGTATGGGGTATGGTGGGCGGTAGAGGGTAGGTGTGGGTAGGGCGAGGGGTTAGGTATGGGTAGGGTGGGGGAAGGTTTGGACATATTTGAGTCATTGACTATCATATTGTCGTTACATTTCTTATGTACAATATAATATTATTTTTTGATTAAATGTTGCAATTAAATAATTTTAAAAAAAAAAAAATTGTAAAGATATACTAATTTTTAGAAACATAGGATAGAAAATAATATTTTTAATAGTTTTAAATCTATTAAAAAAAATATTCTAGTAAATTTGCATAAATATGAGTCAAACAGAAAATTGTTTTTGTTTATCAGAAGTACTTCTAAACTATAGACCAAACACCCTAACAGATTCTCCAGAAACAGTTTCTGCAGAATTACTTCTAAGAAACAGAAACACTTTTTCAGAAGTTCGGCCAAACAGACCCTAAAGAGGGTAATCACGATTTTAACCAAGCCTTTGAGGCTTTGGCCGTTTAAACAATGAATGGGCCGGGTTTGGGTCCATTTTGGACATGAGCTCAGCCGAATAAATGTAAGTAATGGATCGGTTTTTACGTGTTGGTTCGGGTCTAACTCTAAAAAAATGGATCAACACAAAAAAATCGTCACACAACATGTGACGGTGCAAATAACTATCATATGTGTGTCATAAATTTATGACAGTTTATATAATTATCACACTTATGTTATAAGTGTTTGTTGACCAAGAAGTCAAGGAATAAACTGTCATACTATGTGACAGTTGTAAAAATCGTCACACTCTGACGGTCACCTTAGGCCATTTTTCCTATAGTGTTTGCATGTACTCAATGGGGATAGAGATGAACAACAGAGTATTTGAGAAAAAGTGTAAGACTGTTGATAGCTTAGCAAGAGAGATACAAATTAAAAAGAAACAACACTAGAAAAAGACAAAATAAAAAAGAAGACAAACTAAAAGTGACTTTAGTGTTTTACTTAATTAATTCTTTTCAAACGAGCATGAACAAAAACGTGGGAAACTGAATAAGTGCAATTAGGGTTGGTTGGGCTGCAGAATGAGCAACTTAGTTGGGCCGAGGCCGACTTGTAAGGGGCACGTCGGGTAATTATTTTGGAACGGGCTGGACATAAGCGTAATAAGATTAGGAGGGGGGTATGGACTCGTAGTTAGGTTGGGTTGGGCGGGCAATTGGTGATGTTTTCCTTTTTTGCGTGAATTTCCTTCGAGGCTGGTCATTAATATTAACCTCTACTTCTCATTAATAAATATTTGAGAGCCTCATTACCCTTATTCGATGGAGAGATTCTGGTTCGATCTCTAACAGAGTAAAAAATAATATTTTCTTCGTTCCAATTTATGTGATATAATTTGACTAGGCGCAAAGTTTAAGAAAGAAAGGAATACTTTTGAAACCTATTGTAAAAATTAAGTGATAAATATTTGTGTGACTGTAAATCATTTCATTAAGGATAAAAATGGAAATTTAAAGTTAAATTATTTCTAAATATAGAAATGTATCATTCTTTTTGGAACAGAATAAAAAAAAGTGTATCACGTAAATTGGGACAGAGGGAGTAATAATTTCGCAAGGCATAAAACTTATGTCTAATTCGCTATGTAGTTACATAGGTATAATTCTGTGAGATAACTTAATTTCTACAGAATCATACCACACAAATAATCATTTTAATTTCTAAAGTTTTATGTAACTACATAAAAACTTAATTATGTATGATAACTTGATTTTCTATAGTAAGGCATAGTTCCTATGTCACTACATAATAGACTTATTTTCTAGGGGAAAAGCTCAAATGTGCTATCGAATTATAAAAAATGGCTCATTTATGCTACTCATTAATAATTTGACTCGTGTATGTCATTGCCGTTATCAAAATGGCTTATCCATGTCATTTTTCATTAACGTATGTTTTATAATACAATTTTAATTAAAGACAGTGTTAATGAAAAATGACATGGATGAATCATTTGGTAACGATAATGGTATAAATGAGCTATTTTAGTAACAACGATGTCATAAATGAGTTAAACTGTTAACGAATGACATAAATGAGTCATTTTCAATAGTTAGATGCCATATTTGAGTTTTTTTTAGTTTTTATGAAATATTTGTCTTGTGAAATTATTATTTTTACTCTTCTGAAGTTCGAACCCAGAATCTAAATATCAGAGATATTTTCGATCACATTTTATTACTTGAAGTATTCAATGATAAAAATTAAAGACCAACAATTTGAGGGGCAAAAAATAAAGATTATCCCAAAATAATATCATTCATTCATTCCTGCAAATTGCCCCTCATGTACGGCCTTAAATCTCGAAGTGGTACTTTATGATTGATTGCTCAGTCAATATCTTAATATGTTATCAGTAGTTTTTATATAAAATTATACTTCATCCGTTCAATTTTATTTGTCTAATGAATTGATAAATATACTTTTGATATACACGATATATGCATTGGCTTATATATATCGTGTATATCACGGATACACAAGCCAAATAGGAGACTTATTTGTACACGGTTTTGTATAGTTTAGGAATTGTATTTAATTAGCATTGTACACTTATCATAATTGAATAAGTATAATACAATTAGAATAAAATTTTGAGAGTAGAATACGAAAAGGAATTTCCATATTATGTAAATTGTATATATACTCATTCATTAATAAAAATAATGAGAGGATTATTTCTTTCATAGAATTTACACACCTTTTAAGAAATATAATAAATGAAGCGCATGTTTTAATTGTCTATAATAGAATTTAATAAACGAATGACCATATCATAATTAAATTAAATTGTATAATTTAATATTTTAAAAGTGAAAATTATGAATGCTATATAGACTAATATTATTACTGCCAACATCATAGAGCATCTTAAATTACAATATCTTAGACGACTTTCAGTATGATCAGTAACGATTTGTCTTGCGATAGCAGGATTTGAATATGCAAGCGCCCAGAGTCGCGAGTCGATCATCGCCGTCTGCGATTGGTTCGGTTGGCGCAGCGTGGTAGGCACAGTGACATTGCGCGTTGACGTTTCGCGGCGTGCGTGCGTGAATTTGTTTTTACCTCACGGCGCAAAGAGAAGAGTAGCGCGCGCGGGATTCGCCGGAAAAAAAAAGTAACGATTTGTCTTTTTTTAACTAATTAATTATCGGTCAAGTCCGACGATTTCCCTTTAATCTATGTGATTTGATAGAGACTAGTCAACTCCTATATAATTAATTACGGCTCCCTCCTGATCAAAAAAGGGTTTGCTTAACCTATTTTTTCTGGAATAAAAAAGAATATTTACTTATCAAATTAAGAAAAAAATAATTTAATTTTTTCAGATTTTCTCCTATTAAGTACTGATCAAATCACAATACATATTTAATTAGAGACAATTTAGTCAAATTACTTTTTTTTTGTTTAGGAATTTGTATTTTCTTAAGAGATGTGCAAATGATTAAATGAACACTTTTTTTTATCTGGACGGAATAATAAAATTATGACAACGGGAATTTTATATTCTATTTGTCCCAAAAAGATTGTCTTAGTTTGACTTGACACGAAATTTAGAAATAAATGAAGATTTTTGAAATATGTGATAAAAAATAAGTCTTAGATATTTGTTATAATATTTATCCCCTAATTTTATTTAAAGTGAAATAAATAAAACCTAACATTATAATCTCAGTCTCACAATAGAAGGTGCATTACACACGCGCCATGTAACTGTCCTATCAGCACCACGCCGGAGCTACATCTAAAATATTTAAATTTTGATTTTTTATTAATTCAAAGTCAAATCTTTCTCTCCTACCGAAAGAATCTTGAAGAAGGTAACCAAAAATCACTTCAGTTTCACACTATAAAAAAACTAAATTAAAAGAAACAAAAATTTATGGAACAAAAAGAAATATACATTACCTGCAATGGAAAACCTTAAAGAACAAGATTCTACCGACCTATGTTCATCGGAGAGGGACGATGGGAGTGTATTGAAGGACTGCTATCAAGATAACAAATACTGTAAATACTTTGACATTTTTATCTTTAAATAATTATGTTGGAAATTTACTAAATGTGAAATAAATTCCTATTAAATTATGACTCGAATAATTGGGGTCCCGCACGTCGGAATACGAATTGTTTGAGACGTAAAATATAGATGGTTATTGGCCAAATAACAATGATTTCACGTTGGTAAATGAAGGAAGAAGTATAAAATGTGTTAAAAGATAAAACGAGTTTTTTTTGTTCATTTGTTTGATTGTTGTTTTATCTGGGAGATAAAAGGAGATAAATAAATTCTCATAATGTTAGTCTGAAATTGAGGTTTTTCGGACAAGTTTAGGAAGAAAATTATGTATTTACTCCATGATCAAGTTATTATAGAGTATAGTTATCATAGACTTGTACTTGTGTATTTAGATAATTTGATATTCTTTTATTTTAAGAAAGACTAATTTTTAAAAAATAATTTTTTTTTGAGATGAACATCTAAATAAATGTTATTGTGTGAGAAATACTTGTGTATATAATAAATATTAAAAATGAATAAAGAAATAATTTGAAAAGTGATATGATAATTATGTTGGAAATTTACTAAATGTGAAATAAATTAATCCTATTAATTATGACTCGAACAATTGGGGCCCCGCACGTCGGAAAATATGGTTTCCACACACGTGCACATAAAGTGCCAAAGATCGTAATTTTCTTAAATGAAAGAGATATTGGTACGTATACGAATTGTTTGAGACATAAGAGAATGGGCGGTTATTGACCAAATAACAATGGTTTCACATTGATAAACAAAGGGAAGACATGTGCAATGTGTTAAAAGATGAAACGAGTCATGAATTGGGCCGCGGCAGCGGGGCGAAGTAGTCTTTGCGCGCACGCGCGCCAAGTCACGAAGTTTAGCGCCACGCGCCACTCGCAAGCTGCGGCGCCGCGCCACTCTAGCGTCGCGGCGCCTCCTACGTGGCGCGGCGATGTAACTGATCCGTTGGAGAAGAATAAAAACTGACGTTTGAGCTGACTTTGGAGGATTAACTCTTCATTATTTTTCTCTTGAATTCAGCCATTACTTGGCTGCCATACTAATGGCCATTACTTGGTCATTCAAAGCCATAAATTGGCTAGTTGGAGGGTCTTCTTCTCAACACTATAAAATGAGGTCTTTGGCTCATTTGCAAACACTTGACATTCACTAAACAATTCTCTGAAATTTTCTTCCTCTTTTGCAATCACAAACACTCAAAGATCTTTCTTCCAAAGCAAACATTTGAGTTCTCTTTGCTCATTTGTTTGATTGTTGTTTTATCTTGGGAGATAAGTTGTCATTACAACCGTTGAAATGATATACAGGGCAATATTATCTTAAGGATAGATCAAGAATTTGATCGACTCAGCAAGCCCTCATATTTGATCATTTTCAGATTTCTAACAAATAATTGTTGTTGTTATTTTCCCGTTCTACACATTACCACTCACAAGCTTAAGATAATATTCTCTATTTCAACAACAACATGACTCGACAAGATCAATTCAACCAATTCAACTCTGAAAATTCCACCGATGCTCAAGGCAATCTCATTGCCTTCAATCCCACTACTCAAGGCACTAACGTTGCCTTCAACTCCACTGTTCTTGACACTTCTAGTGTCACCACTGATCAAGGTATTCCTAATGTCTTTCAAACCACTGCTTTCGGCACTTCTAGTGTTAACATTGTTTTTGGCACTTCAAGTGCTACCACTGCTTTTGGCACAACTAGTGTCAACACTGGTTTTGGTACAACCAATACCTCCACTGCTGCTCCGGGGACTTACAGTGCTTATGCTCCTGTCCAAGGCGTCAACAACGTCTATGCTCCTGTTGGAGGCATTCTCAACGCCTTTGCAACTACTCAAGAGGGCGTCACTGCCCCTGCACTTATTGGCTTTCACCATGAACGTCCTGAAAAGTTCATGGGCACTCACTTTAAGAGATGGCAACAAAAGATGTTGTTTTTCCTGACGGTTATGGGAATGTCACGTTTCCTAACCGAAGACCCTCCACTAATTGGGGAAGACGTGGACCATCTGCCAAATGATTTGGCGGAAGAGGGCCAGGGTAACCATGTCACTGATGATATGAGGATGGTTCGCGAAGCATGGAAACATAGTGATTTCATGTGTAGGAACTATATTCTAAATAGTTTTTCCGATCCACTATACACGGTATATTGCACCGTTGAAACTGCCAAGCAGTTATGGGACAAACTTCAAAAGAAATACAACACCCAAGATGCGGGTAGTAAGAAGTTCATCATTGGGAAGTTCCTGAAATTTCAAATAGTGGTCAACAAAAGTGTGACATCCCAAGTCCAGGAATTTCAAATGATTCTACATCACCTGGATTTTGAAGGACTAAACCCAACGAACAATTCTTGGTTGGGGCATTGATCGAGAAGCTGCCTCCCTCATGGATTGAGTTTATGAACTATCTAAAACTCAAAACGAAGGAGGTGACTTTAGACGAACTTGTTGTCAAACTCCAGATTCAGGAGGACAATAAGAAGGCCATGTCAAAGGGGAAACAACCCGCTGAGGCTAAGGCAAATCTGACGGAAGTCAAAAGGAACTCAAGCAAGAAGCGGAAGTTCCAAAAGGAAGGCAAGCCCCAAACAACTGAAAAGTTCAAGGGCAAGTGTAAACATTGTGGTATAGTTGGTCACATAGCCAAAGACTGTCGCAAACTCAAACGTGAGAATAAGGCCAAAGTCAAGGTCAAGGCTAACATCGTCGAAGACACGCTCGTAGACGATATGATTCAGGAGTTCTCAGCGGTGGTTCTTGAAGCAAACCTCGTTGAGAATCTGGTGCAATGGTGGTTGGACACATGTGTCACCCGTCACATATGTTCCAATAAAGAAGCCTTCTCCACTTATACACCAGTCTCAGACAAGAAGTTGTTCATGGGAAACAATTCTTCTTCAGAGCTACAGTGGGTAGGAAAGGTGGTCCTAAAGATGACATCCGAGAAGGATCTGACTCTGAAGGAAGTGATGCATGTCCCAGAAATTCGTAGAAATATAATTTCTGGACCTTTATTAGTAAATGCTGGTTTTAGGCTAGTATTAGAGGCTAACAAATTTGTAATCACTAAGAATGTAACTTTTATAGGAAGGGGGTTCATCTGTGAAGGCCTCTTTAAGCTTAATGTTGAACATGTAATGTCTTCTGCTTCAACTATCAATAAAATTGCACCTTCTACTTACTTGATTGAGTCATCTAATTTATGGCATCATAGATTAGGACATGTTAACTATCAATCTATCCAAAGATTGGTAAAGCTGAAATTATTGCCATCTATCGACATAAACCCTCAACGTAAGTGTGAGGTGTGCGTAGAGGCAAAACTTTCAAAGAGTCCATTTAGATCCGTCGAAAGGGACACCGCTCCTCTAGAACTTATACACACAGATATATGTGATTTGAAGTTCGCTCAAACTAGAGGGGGGAACAAGTAATTTGTGACTTTCATAGATGATGGCACAAGGTTTTGTTACCTTTACTTACTAAAAAGTAAAGATGAAGCCTTTGAAGCATTCAAACTCTACAAAGCTGAAGTTGAGAATCAACTCGGCGACGGATTAAAATAATCCGTAGTGATAGAGGGGGAGAATATGTAGTGCCTTTTTGAAGAACTTTGTATCCAATCGGGTATAGTTCATCAAACAACGGCTCCTTACTCACCTCAATCAAACGTGGTTGTTGAACGCAAGAACCGAACACTAAAGGAAATGATGAATGCTCTACTCATCAATTCGGGCCTCCCTCAAACCATGTGGGGAGAAACTGCCCTTACTGCGAATAGGATTATTAACAGAGTCTCACACAAGGGTAAAAACAAGACTCCATACGAGCTATGGAAAGGAAAGAAACCTACCTACAAGTATTTGAAGGTATGGGGTTGTCTGGCCAAGGTACAAGTACATATGCCAAAGCAGGTCAAGATTGGACCTAAGACTGTGGATTGCATATTCATCGGATATGCCAATAACAGTAGTGCTTATCACTTCATAGTGCATAAGTCGGATCATCCGGACATTTATGAAGATACGATCATAGAATCAAGGAACACATGGTTCATTGAAGACACGTTTCCATACAAGGAAAACAACATAACATCTCACAAACGAAGTTATAATCAAGCCTCTGAGGATCAAGATGTAGATGACTACCTAAATCCGAACGGTTTAGATCTAGTGAATTCTGAAGTAGCTGATTATCCGGGTTTCAGTAATCCAGATTCTCAGGACTTGGAAGATTCAGAGATGGAACCAAGGAGAAGAAAAAAGTCCCAGAAGGACAAGTCCTTCGGTCCAGATTTTGAATCTTATTTGGTTCAGAATGAACCACGGACAATTGCCAAAGCATTGTCAACTCCAGAAGCATCGTTCTAGAAGGAAGCTTTATAAAGTGAGATAGAATCCATCCTGCATAACCACACCTGAGAGTTGGCTAAACTTCTCCCGGGATAAACCATTGGGTTGTAAGTGGATCCTTAAACGGAAGTTAAAGACAGATTGATCTATTGACAAGTACAAAGCTAGGTTAGTAGTCAAGGGATATCGCCAAAATGAGGGCCTTGATTACTTCGATACCTACGCTCCGGTGTCAATAATGACATACATATGTATGCTCATAGCTATCGTCGCCTTGCGGGATCTTGAAATACATCAAATGGATGTTAAGACTGCCTTCCTAAATGGTGATTTGGAAGAAGAAACATATATGGACCAACCCGAGGGGTATGTGGTTCCAGGACAAGAGACAAAAGTATGTCGGCTTGTTAAATCATTGTACGGGCTAAAACAAGACCCTAAATAATGGCATGAGAAATTTGATAGTACTCTCCTATCAAAAGGGTATGTCATTAATGGAGGTGACAAATGTGTCTACATGAAAGGAAATGTCGAATCCTTCGTTATGATATGCCTATATGTAGACGACTTGTTGATCACTAGGAGCAATTATGGGATAATCCTAAAAACTAAGAACATGTTAAAACAGTGTTTTGACATGAAAGATATGGGCATTGCAGATGTCATCTTAGGGATCAAGATCTCTAAGACATCTAATGGACTGGTCTTATCTCAATCTCACTACATCGAGGATGTACTGAAGAAATTTGGGATGTTCGATAGTTCACCGGTATCAACACCATTGGATATAGTCAAAAGTTTGGCAAACATCTTGGTAATCTCGTACACTAGAGCGATATGCGCTGGTGATTGATAGTCTGATGTATATCACAAACTGCACTCGACCTGATATCGCTCATGCAGTCAATAAATTGGCTAGGTTCACTTGAAATCCAAGTGAGGATCACTGGAAAGCGTTGAACAGGGTACTACGGTTCCTAAAGTTCACGATACATTTTGGGTTAAACTATTCAAGATATCCAGTGGTACTGGAGGGGTACATCGATGCAAACTGGATATTTGATAGCGACGACATCAAGTCCACCAGCGGATATATTTTTACAATCGGTGGTGAAGCTGTGTCCTGGAAATCCTCTAGACAAACTCTTATTGCCCGATCCACGATGGATTCAGAATTTATCGCTTTAGATAAAGCAGGAGAGGAAGTTGAGTGGCTTCATGGTTTTCTAGAGGATGTCCCATGTTGGGATAAACCCGTGTCTTCTGTAATGATCCACTGCGACAGTCAGTCGGCTCTAGAAAGGGCATGAAGTTCAATATACAACGGTAAGTCTCGTCATATTCGACGGAGACATGAGTCCGTTAGGCTGTTGATCACATCGGGCATTATTTTCATTGATTACATAAAATCTAAGGAAAATATCGCAGATCCCTTGATGAAGGGAATACCCAAAGATCAGTTGTTCTGCCTGTCTAGGAGAATGGGCTTAAATCCCAAATAATAAGAACCGATATAGTGGACACCCAACCTTACAGACTGGAGATCCCATGAATAAGGTTCAATGGGAAAACTAAACTATAAAGGTTCCGTGAGCGCTTCGGTGGAAGCAAAAGCACTTTGGATAATGTGTTTTTCTTAAGAAACATAATCCAAGGCCATTTCCGTGATAGACAAAAAGTGCTACCTGTAAGAGGGGTAAAGGATAAATTTCCAAACCTTTAGTGATCCTCAATAATTGAGGTTAGGTTAGAGAAACTTTTAATGGTTCCTAACGCTTGTGTAGCGGAGTATTACAGGATACCTTGTAGGAGACCACTTATTTAAGTGCTAGGATAGGCCGCCTCAAATGAACGCACTTAAGAATCCAAGGGTGTCCACGGCCCACGACGGACAAAACACTAGAAAGATTGAGTAGGAAATGTGTTGTGTTGGTACCATTGTCTTGGCATATACAAAACACTGACGGTTCAAGATATCACGTTCACCGCGCAGTAAATATTTCCGATGGTATTCTATTATGGAAGGTTAAAAGCTCCGGCTACCTCTCCAGATGCAATATCGATCCGCCGAGTGATTGCTTGAAAGACACCATGTACATGCGCCAAAATCTCTTCCAAGAGGGAATTGTTGGAAATTTACTAAATGTGAAATAAATTAATCCTATTAATTATGACTCGAACAATTGGGGCCCCGCACATCGGAAATATGGTTTTCACACACGTGCACATAAAGTGTCAAGGATCGTAATTTCCTTAAATGGAAAATATATTGCTACATATAGGAATTGTTTGAGACATTAGAGAATGGACGGTTATTGGCCAAATAACAATGGTTTCACATTGATAAACAAAGGGAAGACATGTGCAATGAGTTAAAAGATGAAACGAGTCATGAATCGGGCCGCGGCAGCGACCGTAGCCGAGCGTCGCGAGCCTTCATGCAGGTCTAGGTCATTAGCGTATTTTGTATACGTTTTTGAGTCATTTTTAGTTAGTATTTTATCCATTTCCGTTTAAATAAGTGTAGTGTTAGGGTCGTTTTCCTTTCTTTTGAGTCACAATGGTTCAAAAAGGTAAAATGACGAAAATGAGCGAAAAGTTGGTATAAAAGGAGGGTCCCGAGGCAGCAAAAGGTTGAAAATTGGAGATTCGGACGAAGGCAAAGCAGCACCGCGACGCCAAAGAATGTGACCGCTGCCTGAAGATCGAGAACTCGCAGGACTTTTGGCACCACGGCATTTGGCCAAGTGCGTGGCGGTCCAGGGCACAAAATTTGTAACATACTTAAGCCCTAGGGATTATTCTATTGAAGGGGGTCAGACATTCTATCACATAACACAATTAAGACAAATTGGAGGCTACCATTGGAGATCTAGTTCTAAGTACTTTTTCTTTCTTTAGTTTTCAATTCAGTTTATGTTGGTATTTGTATTAGTTCTTAGCGTAACTATGGCTAGAAGCTAAACACTTTATTAGGGTTTTCCTATTGAATCGCTTGAACCTCTATTTCATGAATTAATACATTAGTTTGATTTTTTCTTCACTTGATTAAGATTTATTCAATATTGGTATGAATGTTTGATAGTTAACTGGCCATTAAATATTATAATCTATATGATTTCGAATCAAGAACCGAGAGGAGAGATTTGGATATGCTGTAATTGAATAGACATAGGTTAAAATTGCCGACGAAAGTACCCCGATACTTGTGTAGCATTATAGGTTATTGTTCTTAATCCTCCTATGTGGTAAATTCTATCATAGAAATATAGAAGGGTTCTGCACTGGGGTTGAACGATTATATATCTTAACTGAAATATAAGACAGTCTAGTTAATCGCTATCTTAACATAGAAGAAGAAGTCATTCTAGTTGCATTAGAGATTGAAAAGAGTGGATAATCGAGGATATTGAAAGCCCTAATTCCTTCATAACTGATTAAACTTCAACAATTTAGTTTACTTCTTGCAATTATTCTAGTAGTTAGATAAAAACTCAAATCAATTATCATTTTCCAAATAGATAACCTAGAATAGATGTTCGGTAATTAGAAACCAATCTCTGTGGACGATAAACTCGATCTTACAAGACTATATTACTTGTAACGATACGTACACTTGCGTGAGCACATGGAAATCGGCCTAACAAGTTTTTGGCGCCGTTACCGGGGACTGGCGTACTTCTAATATCGAACCATTTATTCTTATTTCTACTTTGGTTTTTATTTTTTTTATTTTTTTTATTTTTAGAACCCCGTTACCATGATTTGTTTGTTGATTTTGATCGATTTCAAGGACTTAGTTTATGCGAAGAAGAAGAGGAGCAGATACAATTATTCCTTTTAATCCTGAAATTGAGAAAACTTGCAAGCAGAACATGCGAAACAAGAAGATATCTGATTCAGTGACCATGGAAAACCAATCGAATCAGAATGGGGAGGACAATGAGGCTCATGAGAATGTAGGGGAGCCAATACATGTCCCAGCAGAGAGAAGTTTGGGGGACTACGTTCTGCCCACGGTTACTGGTGCACAGACATGAATCAGGCTCCCAGCAATAAGGGCAAACAACTTTGAGATCAAGTCAGCCATCTTGAGCATGGTCCAGAACACAATACTGTTTGGGGGATTGCCGTCTGAAGACCCCCACATGCACATTGCCAATTTTCTGGAGCTGTGTGTCACCTTCAAGTACAATGACGTTACTGACGACGCCATTATATTGAGGCTCTTCCCGTTCTCACTTAGGGACAGAGCCAAGAGCTGTTTGAACTCACTGCCTGTCAACTCCATCACCACATGGCAGGATTTAGCCCAAAAGTTTCTTGCAAAGTTCTTCCCTCCTTCAAAGGCTGCAAAGTTAAGGGGAGAGTTGAACAATTACTATCAGGTAGATGGAGAGTCACTGTATGATACATGGGAGCGATTCAAGGATTTGTAGAGAAAATGCCCACATCATGGCATAGAAAAGTGGATGTTGGTCCACATTTTTTATAATGGGTTGAGTGGTACTACTCGTACCATCATTGATGTTGTAGCTGGGGGAGCCTTTATGAGGAAAAGTGCCAATGAGGCACATGAGCTACTAGAGGACATGCCTGCCAATAATCATCAAGGGGCAGATGACAGATCAGCGAGTAGAATGAAGACTATGGGCATACATGAGATAGATGCTATCACTGCATTGAATGCGCAGGTGGCCCTTTTGACAAAGCAGCTGCAGCAGAACATTATATCTGTAAATGCAGTCCAGATGTCGGTGAATTGTGAGATTTGCGAGGGCCCACACTCTTTAGATAGATGTACAGCGGTGGATCCAAATAATGTGCCCATGGAGCAGGTTCAAGCAGTGGGAAACTTTCAGCGCCCTTATAACTCCAACACATACAATCCGGGGTGGAAAAATCACCCCAAATTTTCGTGGAGGAATGACCAAGCTATCATATCAAGGTAATTACTAGAACCAGCTGACACATAATCAGGCTACATCTTCCCAGCAGTTTAGACTCCTATACAACAGGAGAAGCCTGATGAACTGAGATCAGCACTGCTTACACTCACTAATTCGCAGAATCAGTTCATGTCTGAAACAAGGTCCTCTCTCAGAAACTTGGAAACGCAGGTGGGGCAACTGGCGAATATGGTAAATAACAGACCTCAGGGTACTCTCCCAAGCAACACAGAGGTTAATCCGAGTGAGCAGTGTCAGACAGTTTTGTTGAGAAGTGAAAAGCAGGTGGAGCAGGTTACTCCCCAACCAGCAGTGGTGAATGAGAAAGAGTATGAGAAGACAGTTGAAGTAGGAAAGGAGGGGGTCACTGAGGACCGCCCTACAGTAGAGAAAGCTCCACCAGCACCTTTGAGGGAATACACTGATAAAATCCCTCACCCTCAAAGGCTTCAAAAGAAAGCCCTAGACAAACAGTTCTCCAAGTTCTTGGAGGTATTTAAGAAGCTCCACATCAATATCCATTTCATTGAGGCGTTAGAACAAATGCCCACAAATTTCAAATTCATGAAAGAGATACTTGGGAAGAAGAGGAGGTTGGCGGATTACGAGACAATAGTGCTGACAGAGGAGTGCAGCGCTATCTTACAAAAGAAGTTGCCTCCTAAATTGAAAGATCCAAGAAGTTTCACCCTGCCATGTGTCACGACCCGACCGGTCATGATCGGTACTCCTACCGGTACCTTGTCGTATACATCGAGAATAGCAATGAACATACATAACACATAACTTATAAAAGGTAAACATCACCGCCACCGATAAGGCCGCTTCCATAAAAACATACTTAATCAAAAGTATAGCAAGACAACTTGTTCTTATACCCAAAACACATACGTGACTACGCACTCTAAGGATAACAAGCGTATGGACGGGCCCGCCATACCCCGAATATACACAATGCCTATAACATCGTGGAAAACTGCACTAACAAAACAAGCTTCCGGAGGAACGGAGCTTCGACACCGAACGGTGATCCTAAGAACGAGGATCCACCACCGCTACTTCTTACCGCTGCATTTAACGCAGCCCAGGAAGGGTCAAGACACAATATGTACCAAGTATGTAAAATCGGAAAATACTGTAATAATGATATCATAAGTCTAAAAGTAAGCCGAGTCATGAAAGACAATCAAAATACGATATCAGGCCTTACTAACAATGAGAGTAACAAGTATATATATAATCTCGCATAAAAATAGAGGCTCATGATCAAAACAGGGTACCTCGCCCGTAGTATCAATAAGCAATCCTACTCCTGGGACTATTTCACCCGCATGGGTCCTGTGGACCCGCATGAGGTATTCCTCGCATAGGCTGTAACCGCCCGCATGGGACTATTTCACCCGCATAAGCCCATAGGACTCGCATGAGGTATTCCTCGCATCGTGGTAGCAAATCCACGGAGCAGTGGTATAACGATCTTGGGGATTTACCCTCGATATACTCTTACCACGGTGGTATAACGATCTTGGGATGTTCCGCCGGATATACTCTTACCCTGAAGAAGGTGGTATAACGATCTTGGGGATGTTCCCCTCAGATATACTCTTACCCTGAAGAAGGTGGTATAACGATCTTGGGGATGTACCCCTCAGATATACTCTTACCCTGAAGAAGAGGATATGACGATCTTGGGGCTTGCCCCTCATTCATACTCTTACCCTGGAGAAGGTGGTATAACGATCTTGAAGCTTGCCCCTCATTTATACTCTTACCCTAGCTCAATCGGTCATCATATCATAATCATAAATAAGTTAAGAAAGCTTATAACTTATTATTAGTCTTGTTCATATACCCTCTCATTTTAGTTTACTTAAGGCACTAACATTCTTAATAAAAGAAAATCCGAGAATTTAACCCAAAGTACCACATACTTATATTCTTTAAAAATGACTTTTTTTCATATAAAACCTTTGGGCAATTGATGCCTTAAAATCAATTTGCCTTTCGTAAATCAAGTCATTTGTCCTTACTTATCTTACTTAGAGTAAATCTCTTCTTATTAACCTTTTATAAAGCTAATAAACCAACTTTCCATAAAGTTGTTATATTAACCCTATACTTTAGTAAAATTATACTTTTCCCCTAACCAAGGGACTTATACTTCTTAAAACGAAACAAGTCTTTATATACTTAAAACAAGTAAGAATATCAAATCTTGTACGTCTACCGTACTACATAGATACAACTACTCATGCTCAAGAGATAGGAAAACTTCACATACCTCTTCGGTCAATCCACTTGTTAAGTCCAAAATACCGCAAGTAATATGTCAACCTATAATAACCATGATACTCTTATTAACCTCTAGTTCAATGTAGAAATAATCCAAGTTCAAAGTTACTAATTTCTATGGAAAATTGGGCAGCATTTCCTTTGTTTCTACATACTTTGTCACCTTTCTCAAGGCCGAATTTAACATCCAAACGCCACATTAAAGGCTCAACAATCCAAACATTTCAAAGGGGATTACACACCTAAACTTGGGTGTGTAAAATTCTGCCCCATAAGGTACAACAATTTACTTAACAAGTTTAAGGTAGTTTTTAGGCTACAACATGCTCACAATATCTTCTTAACCAATCCTTTCATATCCAAACCACATTTCTTACATGCAATGACTCTAAGAGCATTATTTACTACTACAAATTCCTTCTTCTTCACATGCAACATTAATAACTAACCACAAGAGAAGAAATGTTACCTTAAAGCTTTAGCCAAAATTATTCCAACAACTTTGCTAGCCTCATTTCCAAGAACACCACCACAAAACCCCTACAAGCTAGCCACAAGCTTCCTTCTTGTCCTTAACTTTTCAGATTTTCCTTAGGCTTTGAATTCCTCTTGGAATTTTAGAGAGAAGTGAGAGCTTTAACTTAGAGAGAGAGAGGGATTTGAAAGATGACCAAGTCTTCAAGACTTGGTCAATATAAGACATGCAAGAATTCAGATGGGGGGGACACTTGTCACCCACCCATGACCTCTTTTAAAACAAAGCGGCGTAAATCCCCACTTAACTCGCAGAACCCGCCTCGCGCCAGCGGCCAGCTGGCCAAACTTCGCCGCTCTCAGACTTTCCGCGCGAACTGCTTCCGGCGCTGCAACTTCAGCGACTCCGAATATCCGCGCCGCCCTCGCATCCGGCGCCGCGCGCTGCCGCTTCGTTCAAACGCATATCCGTCTGTCACAGACCGAACTTGTAACTCCCATAACTTTCTACTCCGACGCCCTATCGATTTAACGGTTGGTTGCGTTGAAAACTAGACTCAACGAACTACGCGCTAGGCCTTTGAAACACTTAGGAACTCTCAATGTATCGGGTCATAACCCGCCTCAAAGTTGACTAAAACCCATCCGGAACAATCCGTCAACCTATCTTTTGAAAATTTTAAGTCTTACATGCTTTCGTACGCTCTCACACGTATGGCCAGAACTACGGGGTATAACACCCTGCACTATTGAAAAGGTAACCTTTAACAGGGCACTTTGCTACTTAGGGGATAACATAAATCTTATATCTCTATCAGTGTTCAAGAGATTGGGGTTGGGGGAAGCCAAGCCAACCACAGTTAATCTGCAATTGCACCGACCGTGGTTTCGAGGTATAGTGGAAGATGTGTTAGTCAAGGTGGGCAAGTTCTTCTTTCCAGCAAACTTCCTCATTCTTGACATGGAGGAAGATGAGGACATGCCCATTATTTTGGGAAGACCATTCCTAGCCACGAGCAGAGCCCTCATTGATGTGAAGAAGGGAGAGTTGAGACTCAGGGTTCAAAAAGAAGAGATGGTATTCAAAGTTTTCAAATCTACCATTGAATCCCAGGCCATCAACAAATGTTTTGCAGTGAGCACAACTGACACAACAGCTCATCAATCAAAAACCAAAGGTAAGGGAATCATTGCGACAGCTGTGAACCCACAGGTTAGGTTGATTGCTGAAACAAAAGTGGATGAGATGAAAGCTGACAAAAAGGTAAACCTTACTAAACTCAATCTTGCTAAAAAGAAGAATAGAGTAAGGAAGAGAAAAATGCTTTTCAAATGGATGGGTTGTGGGGTAATTTACCCCAGTGATTGAATAAAAGACCTGCGTCCGGCTAAAAGACGTTAAAGACAGCGCTACTTAGGAGGCAACTCAATGTTTAAATTATACAATTAGTTTAACTTGAACAATCTCACTTGATGATATTTTTGGTTGTGTTGAGATGACAGGTGAAAGAATCGGAGACTAAGCACGAAGAAAAAGGTGGAAAACATGGAATCGGGTCGGCACCACGGTGTCATTCTACAGGACCACGGTGCCGAATGTTCAGAGAGGTCACAGTAATTTCAGGACCGCGGTGCCATTCTGTAGGACAACTGTGCCTGGGCGCGATTTCAGAAAATAAAAAGCCCTAAATCCCCAAATCTCTTCCCACATCAACTTAAACCATTCCCTCTCTACAGCAACGAGAACACCTCCTCTACCACCTAAAACTTCCCACAAATTCACCCAAACCCTTCCAATCCCCACAAACCATCCCCATTCAAAACTCCTAGCATCGCTCCACAACATCAGTATTTCACTTGGGTCAAGGAAGCGGTTAAGAACAACCACTCAAAAGGGTAACCTTCACATCGTTTCGAGATTTAAAGGTTAGTGGAGAGAATAGCCAGTAGACTTGGGTGGTACGGCCGCGTGTTGTTGGTCTTTGTGAGGTGATTGTTGCTTGGGTGTGTGATGTTTGTGTTGTGTTATGGGATATTGTTGTGGGAGTTTGTGATTTTGGGGTTATGGGTTGCTGTGTAGTGTTGATTCGTGGTATATTGCTGCTATGGTCGGATTTTGCTTGATTATTGTTGTTGTGTAGAGTGATAGTTGTTGGGAACCCTCAAAGAAACAAAGGAAAAGCTGCTGAAAATTTTCCAACAACTCGCACAATAGCCTCTAGAAAATGAACCGCCAGAGCTTCTTCATCTCCATCAGCTCCAGAATATGATGTTACTCGATTTATCAATAAACAGGCGGAAGATCGATATAACAAAATAAGCACTAGATCATTGATACCAGAGAGAGGTATGGATTACCAGACCATGCCATTTGATGATGACGATGACTACGAGCCCATTAGGGCCATGATCGAGGCGAATGGTTGGAAAAGGTTCACCAATCCAGAAAGGATTTCACTTCAGAATACTAGCATTGTGAGGGAATTCTATGCTAATTATCCCGAGCAAGAAGATGGGAGATGCTTTGTTAGAGAGCGATATATGTCCGTAAGTTCTGAAACATTGAATGCGCTACTGAGGACCAATGATGTTGAGGACCAAGGTTATAACCCGCACCATTTCAGAAGTTGGTCGAGAGACGTCAACCACATCATGTGGGACACAGATGCAGTAGTTTTATGCTACCCAGGCGCCGAATTCAACATTTCTCGTAACGGGTCCAGGAGACTTGCCCGATGCGAATTTAACAGAACAGCTAGAGGATGGCTATATTTCATAAGTGCTCGCTTGATTCCGTCAATTTATTTTACAAATGTGCCTACAGACAGAATCAAGCTCATCTATGGCATCATGTCGGGCAAGACAATTGATGTTTGGAGAGAAATAGTGCAAAACATAGAGGAGATTAACATTCTGGCTACTACTGGCGGACTGGGACATGGGTCACTCATTTCTGCCTTATGTGCTAGGCATGGAGTCCCAACATTCGCTACGGATATTCTCAAGAAGAGTCAGCCTCATATGACCTACAGTTTAGTGCACTCTTTCCTTGACCCCACTCCAATATCAGCAGTAAGGAGAAGGGTCGAGCAGCGACGCATCACCATGGACGGTTAAGAGCACGAGGCATTGCACGATGAAGCAGGAGAAAGCAGCCACCAACCTCCCATGTCCTTGGAACCTCCAATGTCAATGATGGAGCAGTTGCTCCTAAATCAACAAAGGATGCTGCAAAATCAATAAAACATGATGCAGAATCAGCAGCAAATGATGCAAAACCATCAAAACCTGACCCAGCGTGTTGATGGTTTAAGTTCCATGTTCACCCAATGGTCAATGCAACATCCGCCGCCATCGCCACCATCTTGAGCCGCTATTTTCTATAAGTCGTCCCTTTTTAATTTTTGAGTCGTTACACATTTAGGACAATGTGTCGTTTAAGTTTGGGGGGTACTTCTTTTATTTTTGTGTTTCTGTTTTTGAGTCGTCGTTTTGATTGAGTTTTTGTGTCTTTTATTGTGTCTATATGAGTCAAAAGTTTTGATGATCATGCATGTTGTAGTTGCTGAAAAAGCCTAGTGAATTAAGTGGAATAATGTAATGAAATTAGAAGCTAAAATCTGTATGCTTAAGTTAGATATGTCAAAAATTCATAAAAATCTAATTATTTGGGATAGTTGTGCTTAGCCTATGTGTTGTCAGTTATGGAAAGAAATGTTGAAAATATCTAGAAAATTTGTTTGCTTGTTATTTGAGGCGAAATAGTTAAGATGTACATGTTTAGGGAGATGATTCAGACATTTCTTTGATAGCCCTTCTGACCATTCATTATCTACCCTGACATAAATTGTATCTTTAGTCAGCCCCGTTGAGCCTAAAATAATATCTTTGTTTGACACCATATGATTCCATATTTGTGCCATAAGTGATTATTGAAGATTCTTGAAATAAAAAAGTGTTGAAAAAGAGATAAAAAAAGAATGAAAATTGGATGCACCCCAATGAAAAAATATGCAAAAGTCTAAGTTTAGGAGTGTTTGTTATAATGTGTCTCATTCTCTCAAAAGAAATGAGGGGAGAGGATAAGTATGAGACTAAAAAGAAAGTCAAAAAGAAGGAAGAAGGAGTTGAATGAAAATAGCTTATGGTACGTAATTTGAGCCTAAAATGCATATTTTTACCTACCTCTGCCTAAGCCTATATTACAACCCTTGAAAGTCCTGATGATCTTTAATATGTATGTCTATGATTAGTGGAGAATAACAAGTAAACATGTCTATAACATTTTGGGAAAGATGGAATGAAATTGACATGCATGTGTTAGGTGTTTGTACTGTCATTGATTATGATTGAAATGAATTTGCGAAATATCTGACTTGAAATTTTAGATTGCTAAATTAATGCTATGTATGTTCCAACATATTATCCCAACTGACATTCATGTCTTTCTAAGTAACCTTGTGCAACTGCTTGATTAGAGTCTTTTGAGTCAGTTTTCTTTCTGTTTCTTTGATTTTTTTTTATCTTTGCTCGAGGGCGAGTAAGGGTTAAGTTTGGTGGGTATTTGTTAGGCGTATTTTGTATACACTTTTTGAGTCATTTTTAGTTAGTATTTTTCTCATTTACATTTAAATAAGTGTAGTGTTAGGGTCATTTTCCTTTCTTTTGAGTCACAACGGTTCAAAAAGGCAAAATTGTGAAAATGAGCGAAAAGTGGGCATAAAAAGAAGGTCCCGAGGCAGCAAAAGGTTGAAAATTGGAGATTCGGACGAAGAAAAAGGAGCATTGTGGTGCCCAGCAGCAGGACCGCGGTGCCAGAAGATCAGAGAACCCGCAGGACTTTCGGCACCACGGTGCCATTCTGCAGAACCGCGGTGTCGATGCGGGAAATTCAGAATCCGAAGTAAATTTGGCCAAGGGCAGAAGGGTCCAGAGGGCACGAAATTTGTAACATACTTAAGCCCTAGGGATTATTCTATTGAATGGGGTCAGACATTCTATCACAGAACACAATTGAAGACAAATTGGAGGCTACCATTGGAGACCTAGTTCTAAGTACTTTTTCTTTCTTTAGTTTTCAATTCAGTTTATGTTGGTATTTGTATTAGTTCTTAGCGTGACTATGGCTAGGAGCTAAACACTTTATTAGGGCTTTCCTATTGAATCGCTTGAACCTCTATTTCATGAATTAATGCATTAGTTTGATTTCTTCTTCACTTGATTAAGATTTATTCTATATTGATATGAATGTTTGATAGTTAACTGGTCATTAATTATCATAATCTATATGATTTCGAATCAAGAACCGAGAGGAGAAATTTGAATATGCTGTAATTGAATAGACATAGGTTAAAATCGCGGGCGAAAGTACCCCGATACTTGTGTAGCATTATAAGTTATTGTTCTTAATCCTCCTATGTGGTAAATCCTATCATAGAAATATAGAAGGGTTCTGCACTGGGGTTGAGCGATTATATATCCTAACCGGAATATAAGACAGTTTAGTTAACCGATATCTTAACGTAGAAGAAGTCATTCTAGTTTCATTAGGGATTGAAAAGAGTGGATAGTCGAGGATATTGGAAGCCCTAATTCCTTAATAACTGATTAAACTTGAACAATTTAGTTTACTTCTTGCAATTATTCTAGTAGTTAGATAAAAACTCAAATCAATTATCGTTTGCCAAATAGATAACCTAGAATAGTTGTTCGGTAATTAAAAATCAGTCTCTGTGGACGATAAACTCGGTCTTACAGGACTATATTACTTGTAACGATATGTACACTTGCGTGAGCACGTGGAAATCGGCTAACAATGCGCCAAGTCCACGGTTTTGCAGTACCACGCGCCACTGCAAGCATCGCGGCCGCGCTTCTAAAGTTCAAGCTTCGCGCTCCCTATGCCGCAGCACGCGACTGCTTTCACCTGGTTGAGAAGAATAAACCGACGTTTGGTGACTTTGGAGGATTAAATCTTCATTATTCTGCTCTTGAATTCAGCCATTACTTGATTGAATTGTAACTCCATACTAATGGCCATTACTTGGTCATTCAAAGCCATAAATTGACTAGTTGGAGGGTCTTCTTCTCAACACTATAAAATGAGGTCTTTGGCTTATTTGCAAACACTTGACATTCACTAAATAATTCTCTGAAATTGTCTTCCTCTCTTGCAATCACAAACACTCAAAGATCTTTCTTCCAAAACAAACATTTGAGTTCCCTTTGCTCATTTGTTTGATTGTTGTTTTATCTTGGGAGATAAATTGTCATTACAACCGTTGAAAGGATATACAGAGCAATATTATCTTAAGGAAAGATCAAGAATTTGGTCGACTCAGCAAACCCTCATATTTGATCATTTCCAGATTTCTAACAAATAATTGTTGTTGTTATTTTCTCGTTCTACACATTACCACTCATAAATTATTCTCAATTCTTTGCATTCCTTTTGAGTGAAGAATATAATTACATTCTCTCAATTATTCTTAATTTTATACTGTAATTATGATCAAATAAATAAGTCAAACTATATAAAAGATACTCAATTACGCCCAAATCTAACTAGAAAGTGATCTTACAAACTAATTCTTATTAAAAGTAAAAAAAAATTATTATTATTTTTGCCCGGTGTCTGATATCCACATTGGAACTAGAATGCTAAGACTATTGAGAAGAGTGAAGAATAATGTGCCCATACGACATAGGCTTTGTTTGCGGTAGATTCGGTGCAGATGCAGTCAGCGCAGCGTGAAGTTTATTCCTCCTCATGGGATGACTCGCAAGCACCAGACAATTGTTCCCACCTAGCACGAAATCACCATAATTTACCTCTTCCATCAATCTCTATCGGGCCGGGGTGGGGTCCGGTGGACGAGGATTTCGTCTTTTGTGACCCCAAGAATGAAGAATAATGCCTTTACTAGAGCTCTTCATTGACTTGTGACTTTTCTCCCACCAAAGTCTTTGCAGTTTCTGTTTTCTGAATAAAAGACCAAGTCTTCCTCCCCGTAAACCCAAGACTGCTTTATCATAGCAATCTCCAGGAACTTTCTTAAACAGAAAAAATTGAACACACACATATACTACTAATATCAGTCCTTGAATGGTCCTATAGCTGCAAATTATGTCCATTTGACCATGTAAGTTTCTCTCTGCTTAAGTTAATTTCACAAGGTTGCAACTTCAGAAGTTAGACAATGCAAAAATCATGTTTTTTATAAGTTATGTTTGTTTAATACTTTTGTTTAGTTTCTTTAGTATCAGTTCTTGATGTTAGGTACAGGACCGGCTCAACGTCCCGGTAGCCTAAAGTCAAATCTTGATGAGAGGTCCTATCTTTTTTTTAAGAAAAACTTTTTATATATTTTTGTTATGAAGTCTATTTTTCTAACCGGTGCAATCAACAAATATAAGTTTTTCTTCCTTTTAGTTAAAGTACTCTTTTTCTTATAAATACTACTTCCTCCTTCCAATTTATTTGTTGTTATTCGCTTTTTGAGAGGTAATTTGACTAAATATTGAAGTTAAATTGAATTAGATTAACTCAATATTTTAAGATCAAAATTTATATATTTGAGAACTACATGAAAAATATAAGTTACAACTTTTTTCATATCAATTTGGTGAAAAAATACATCTTAAAATATTGGTTAAAGTTCATGCTCGAGAAAGGAAAAGTATCACATACATAGGACAGAGGGAGTAATTATTTTTCGACTAAAAAAATTAATAAACATATTATTAGTGAAAACGGGCCCCCCATAATTTGGGGGCCTAACGCCATTGCTTTGGTAGCTCTACCATTCAGCCGGCACTGGTTAGATATTTACCTTGATTTTCTTACCATATTTGAATTTTACTTTAACTTGAAAGAAGCAAAACACTTATCCTAATTAGTTTTACTTTCCTGAAGGAAAATGCAAATTTCTTTCATATTTGGCTAATTCTTTTTTGGGGTAAAAGGTTTGTACTTCAAAATGTGTATTCTTCCTTTTCACTTCATAACATGAAGCTATTCTTTCAATATTTTTGCATTCACTTTTTTATTAGTGAATTGCTCATATGTAGGTCAATTGACCGAACGGTGTTTAATCTCCTTGTTGTCTCGTTGTTAGTTTCCGCATGACATCTGATTATTTCGATCTCAACACTTGTAACTGCTATACATTCTGAATTCAAAAGTTCATGTTGCATGAAGCACGAAGCTTTCTTCAACGTTTCGTGACATTATGTTCAATAATTTTCATTTTTCTGGTACTTGAAGTGTAATTACAACTTCAAACACTATTGACATTCAAGTCTCTCATTTGAACATTTTTCCCTTTCCAATAGTATTTGTTTTTATAATTAATGCAATCTAGTTACTATTATTTTGTAGTAAAGAATGAGCTTTATGCTAGGAGACTAAAGAGAAAGGAAGAAAGAAAGTTCTTGTTGACCATTCTGTTAGAACAGAGAAGCTGAAATTCTGAGCATGCAGTAGGGCAGAAGATCAATATGATGAATCTCAAGCAGGACAAATATGTAAGGTTAGTTCAATCAGAATTTTCACCAAGGAGGTTCGTCATCTACTATACATATATACAATAAAAAAATTGACCCTGTATAAACAGTGTGATTTTCTGACCAAGGGGGGTCAGCTGACACTAACCAGAGACGTTTTTGGTAACAATTGGTACATGAACCAACTAATTTTAGATGTAAATCAATATATGTTTCCCAATGGCTTCTCTCAATATTGCATTAATCCTTTTGCTGCTTTTAAATTTACTTAGGTTTGAGGACTGGAAATCAGAACAGTCAACCTTCAGCATTCAAAATTCTCCGGATAATAGGCCATTTCATGTCAGAAAACCATCGTTTAGGTCGTTGATTAGTAGCGTTATAAGAACGTTTGAGAGGGGTTATGAAAGAATTAGTAGCTGGAGAAAATCAAAACGCGTGCATCCTCTAACTGATAAGCCAACAAAAGATCAATCTATTTCATCCAAGAAGAAAGTTCTTGATCCTCAGGGGCGATTTCTTCAGCAATGGAACAAAGTATTTGTCTTAGTTTGTATAATTGCAGTGTCACTGGATCCGTTGTTCTTCTACATTCCTGTCATTGATAACGAAAAAAAGTGCCTTGATTTGGACAAGACGTTAAAGATCACTGCTTGCATTCTGCGTTCAATCACTGATCTTTTCTATATCTTTCACATTATCTTGCAATTTCGTACTGGCTTCATTGCTCCTTCTTCTCGAGTATTTGGAAGGGGTGAGTTGATTGAAGATTCCTCTACTATAGCCAAGCGATATTTGTTATCTTATTTCATCGTTGACGTTGTAGCAGTCCTTCCACTCCCACAGGTTCGTGTCCTCAAAAGCTTGTATTTATTAGCATTCTCTGATTTTTAAACTACTAAAAAACAGGAATTATCGATATTGCATAGCTAAACAGCCAAATTCGTTTCTAATCCTAATCAACGACGGATTAGTGATGGTTTTTCAACAAATTATGTTAGCTATGAGAAATTTAGCAACGAATTAGCGAAGAAGTTCGTAGCTAATTGCATGTTTTTTTGTAGTAGTTTAAAGAGAGTATAATATTAACAAGTTATTACCTCATTTTGTGCAGATTGTGATATTGATTATCACTCCCAACGCGAATGACCCCATTGCTCTGGCGACGAAAGAAATGTTGAAGATTGTCATTTTTGTGCAATATATTCCAAGAATTTTCAGAATTTATCCGTTGTACAAAGAAGTAACAAGGACTGCCGGCTTATTTACTGAAAGTGCATGGGGTGGAGCTGTTTTGAACCTTTCCCTCTACATGTTGGCCAGTAACGTAAGTTTCTTTTCAACCAATAGATAAATCGACATTACATAAAAGATAATTACAAGTAACTGCCCATAATAAACGGACTTAGTAAGCTGATAATGCAGGAAATCTACTACAGCCGGTTAAATTACATTAATAGTGTAAAGTTTCTTTATACTGTCAGTAAATATAAGTTAAATCCACTCTAAAAATTCTGTCACAATAATCAATGCCAACAACTAGTCAGGCATAACGAGAAGACCTACACGACTTGCCTTTTAAGTAAGAGACTTATTTGCCTACCTAACCTTGGACCATGTTACTTGTGGTTTCGTTTGGAAATGTTTAATATATTCGAGATAATACGTATTTACAAAACACCGTCTCAATCATCAGATTGGGGATGCGATTTGGTTCTGAATGATGAACTGGATATGGAGAGTTACAATAAGATTTCATTCTTGAACAAAAATTGATTTTATTAGGTGCAAATCTGTTGTCTCAGGTAGTTGGAGCCTTTTGGTACTTGATCTCAGTAGAACGTCAAGATACATGCTGGCGCAGCGCGTGTGATAAGATCGCCTCCTGTTCGTCAGACTACTTATATTGTGGAGGAAAAATGAACGGAAATGCTTTGTTACTGAATTCCTCTTGCCCACTCCTGCAACAAGAATATATAAAGGATCCAAATGACTTTGATTTTGGAATATTTCTTGATGCTCTTCATTTTCGGGTTGTGGAAAAAAGAAAATTCTGGACCAAACTCTTGTATTGCTTTTGGTGGGGGCTAAGAAACTTAAGGTCTGTTCACCTTTTCTTTTCTTGTGTTTGGGTAACATCTCTTGTTTGTAGTAAAAGGTTGGGGCATTATGCTATTATCTACTAATTTCACTCTTCTTGATCAAAATTGTTTCAAGATTCTGTGATTAGAAACTAAAAGGAGTTCTAATATAAATCATCACTGCCAACATGTGAGACCAGATTTTTTTTTGTGAAATCGCATTAAGAATGGTCGAAAGACACTACAAAGGACACTGCCAACATCTGAAGTATATATTGTCAAGGAGAAAAAGTAGTAAGAAAAAGAAAAACATTTGGAGCGTGCTATGTTATTTAGTTATTGTGCATATTCTCTCCAATGCAAAGTTTCTCCTGTCCAAGAACCTATGTTGTTTGGACTCTTCAAATTGTTGCCACACCCGTGTTAGACTATCCAAATATGCACTACTTTTGAAGGATTCAACACGCACCCCCACAACATTTTTTTAAAGAGTTTGAGCAACATAGCCAAGAACTGCCTTTATTTTGAGCACATTAAATTTCTACCATCAACTTTTAGTATTCATCTCACCTGTAAGATACGATGTAGTTTTAATAAGTAGATAAACCTTTTTAATGATTTGTCAGAATCAACATGTTGGGTTACTTCCATAATTCTATAACAATCTCTTTAGACTGTGTTAAAAGCTAAAATTTCTTCTTACATGTTTCAGTTCTCTTGGCCAAAACCTTAAGACAAGCACATTTGTTGGAGAGATTCTCTTCGCCATCTTCATCTCAATTATTGGGCTATTCTTGTTTTCCTTGCTTATTGGCAATATGCAGGTTAGCACACGTACCTTTTATCCTTGAACAAGTGAATCTGCTTAGAGCTATGTTACTCAGCTCTTCAAAAATATTGACGGGTGCATGTTGGATCCTCCAAAAGTAGTGCATTTTTGGAGGAACCGACACGGGTACCGGGTACGACAACATTTTGGAGAGTGCGAGCAATATAGGTATATGCATGACCTTGATAGGCATCGAGTTTCATTCTTTTCCTCTCAAGCTTAAACTATCCAAAAGATTAAAATACCACTTAATATATTATGCATTTTCATTTTTGACAAAGCTTCAACTACTCTTATTATCATATCAATGCTCAATGCTTTCCTATTTACCAGACCAGATAAAACTAGGACTTCTAAAATGAACACTTTGGCATTTCAGAATTGGACTTAACTTATATTCACCGAGTGTAATGAATTTTTTACACTATAAGTGCAATTTAACCTTTTACAGAAAGGTTATTTAACTCGTCTTATTTACTGGATCACTATTTCCATTTGTTATGGTAATTACCTGCATTACCTTTCAAGTGACTGATAGTGTATAAAAGTTCACGCTATCAATGTATTAAAGTTGAACTCTTTAGAATGAAGTTTGAGTAATTTCGTGTTGGTTGTTGGAAACAGAAATATTTGCAATCCATCACGGTTAGAGTAGAAGAGATGAGAGTGAGAAGACGGGATGCAGAACAGTGGATGTCTCATCGCATGCTTCCTGACAATTTGAGAGAGCGAATAAGAAGACACGAACAGTACAAATGGCAAGAAACAAGGGGAGTTGAGGAAGATTCATTGATTAATAATCTTCCTAGAGACTTGAGGAGAGATTTAAAGCGCCATCTCTGTTGGTCTTTGCTCAAAAGAGTAAGTATATATCCACATTTATAATTTGAGTTTAAGTTTTGGGTACACTGATGGTTTATAAGCTTTTTAATATAATCAAGTAAAACTTGACTTACAAAAAATAGGTACTCCCTCCGTCCCAATTTATATGAGGGTTGACCAGTGTGAGGAGTCAAATAACCTTTTTTTACTACAATTTTCACCAACTCTTTTCATATGTTGTGAATTATTAATTATACAGACTTTAAGTATTTTTTATGTAGTTTTCAAATATGTAAATTTATTATAAAATACTCGAAGAATCTATGTTTGAAATTGAGTCACAGAAAGAGTTGTTTGACCGTCAAAGTTGGTCAACCCTTATATAAATTGCGTTGATACTGTAAAACTTTTATACACTTCTGGTGTCTATGCTTGAATGCTTTGCAATTATACCTATCCAACTTTACTGGATTTAATAGCTATTTAGCATGTGCTGTGTTGAACTGGTGTTTTATCTGTAATATGAAGAGTTTTGCCTGGTAAAGAAATGTGAACCTTTAGTCTTCACTGTGAACTGGAAATACAAGTCCAGTGATCTTCTCTTGTTTCAAATCACCTTCTGTATATGCAGTCAAAACTGAATGTAAACTTATCGAGCTTGTTTGGCTTAACTAATTGGAACTATTTGCTAAATGTCAAGTGCTAAAACTTCATTTTTAAGAAGTTATGTATTTGCTGTAGAAGTGCTGAAATTAATAATCCGCAGTTGATGTGTCTGATAAAGTACTGTGAAAATGACTAAAATGCCTTAAAGATATTTACAAACTATAAAATTGAAACTGTGTTGAAGGACGAACCTCGAAAAAGGAAGGGAGAGGGAGGTAGGATTCTTTTTGAAAAAAGCATTTCGGAATTACGGAAGATTTTAGTCAAATCAAAAGTGTTTATAAGCTAAAAAGTCAAGTTAAGGGTGATCAATTTAAGTTTTTGACTTATAAACACTTTTGGTGTTTGAGGGTCTATCGGAAACAACCTTTCTACCCGACAAAGGTGAGGAGTAAGGTCTGCATCCATCCTATCCTCCCTGGACCCCACTTGTGGAATTACACGGGATACGTTGTTGTTGTTGGTGGTGGTATTGGTGTTTACAGAACATTTACATAAGCTAAAAGGTGCTTATAACCCAAATACCCTACAAGTCTTGTCAATCAAGCAATTAATCAACTATGCGTCAAGCCCAAACTAGTGAAGAACCACATTAAGTCTTCTAGTATTAAAACTTGTGTTCTTTATTTTTCATCTAAATGCTGCATTGGTTTGGTAATGCAGGTTCCCGTTTTTGAGAAAATGGACGAACAATTACTGGATGCATTGTGTGATAAACTGAAACCAGCACTCTTCACAGAGAAGAGCATCATAATCCGAGAAGGGGATCCAGTAGAAGAAATGCTCTTTCTAATGAGAGGTACATTGTTAACTATGACCACAAATGGAGGAAGAACTGGGTTTTTCAACTCTGCTTATCTCAATGCTGGTGATTTCTGTGGAGATGTGCTTTTTACATGGGCTTTAGACCCTCACCCGTCCTCCATTACTCTTCCGATTTCAACTAGAACGGTTCAGGCTGTAACCGATATAGAAGCTTTTGCTCTCACTGCTGATGACCTCAAGTTTGTCGCCGTGCAGTTTAGACGTCTACATAGCAAACAGCTTCGGCATGCTTTCAAGTAAGTTTTTTTAGGCCTTGTTCCATTTCATAACAAGCTTCAATTTACTTCAAACAGCAAATTGGTATCAGTTTCGGAGGAAGTATTGATGCTTAAGTTACTGGTTACAGTATAAGTTTTGGGGGTTAATTTCATCGATGATATCTTAACTTCATTTTATTGCACCAAAGTCATAAAATTTACTTTTGCAATAGAAAATAACTCAACTATGCCTATATATCACTGAAAATATTTTTTAAAAAAAAACAGAAAATGCTAAATCTCATCCTGGAAACACAAGTAAGCTGCTGCTTCAATTACCTTAAAGGGGCAGCCATGCACTAATCTCCCGCTATGCGCGGGGTCCGGAAAAGGGTCGGACCACAAGGGTCTATTGTACGCATTCTTTCCACGGCTTGAATCCATGACCTTCTGGTCACATGGCAGCAACTTTACCAGTTACTCCAAGGTTGCTGCTTCAATAACCTTATTTACAAATATTCATGTGCACCACTTGAGAAAAATAAAAACTTATTTTTCGACCCACTTTAAAAACTTAAGAACCCATGATATGATGTTCCAACATTATGAAAAACATCGGGTATTAGGTTGGGTTGGAAAATGGTTTTTTTCCTTTAACTGGTGCCATGTAGATAGTATGTAACATGAGTTGCTAATATGGCTATACTTCCATGACAATTTAATACATGTGGAAGCATACTTGTATTTCTCAAGACCAAATATAAACTAGGTTAAGTTATTTTTGTGACACAAAAATAATGTCACGACTTTGATGGAATAAGCTGAAAGTTGAGTGATCATCCATGAAATTAGTCCAACTTAAGTAACTAGTGTATTATTAAGTCTTGGAGGAGGCCATTAACACTACTTGTATACTTGGTTATTTTAGGTTCTACTCACAACAATGGAGGACATGGGGTGCAGGCTACATACAAGTAGCATGGCGTCGACACTGCAGGAACAAGCATGAGAAATCTCAAAGGGAGGAAGAAGATAGACTGCAAGCTGTATTAGCAAAAGAGAGTACAAATGCACCAAGTCTTAGAGCTACCATTTATGCATCGAGATTTGCTGCTAACGCTCTGCAAGCCTTGCGGCGTAACCACACAACTGGTTCCAAACTATCTCCCACATTACCTCTGCTGCTTCATAAACCAGCTGAACCAGATTTTAGCGAGGAAAATTATTCATGAGATCATTCAGATGGGAGATATTACCGGAAATGTTGGAAGATGTTCATATTTTCTTTATTTTTGTAAAATAACTCTTTGAGTAGTACGTATGTTATATCTTGAGGGGTGTATTCAATTAGGATTTTAAAAGACTATTTTGGGATAAATAAATCCAATGGATTTTAAAAGACTATTTAGGAATGTAATGACTTAACAGATTTTAAAAGACAATCAAAAAAATTTATGTTTGGATTTTAAAAGATTTATCAATTTTTAAAGATTTGAAAGGACCACATGGATTTCTATGTCAATTTCTCTAACATGTATTTCAACAAATAACTTGCATGCATATATTGGAAAATGACTCCCCTGATTTTGCTATGGAAACAATATAGAATCAACTCCACACATAAGCACAATATGTAGTTGCATAGGGGACAATCTTTCTCTAATAGAATCAAGACTTGCAACAACTCCAAATACAAGTGGATTCATGGGGAATAAATTAATGCAGCTGAACAAAGAACCGTGTATAAAGCCCAAATATAATTTTAAGGTGTTTCACAATTCAAATCATATTCATGCTTGGGGAGCTAGATATCCTTGCTAAAATGAGATTTTGAATACCAAATTTGCCTGAAATCAGCAAGTTTATGAATGCCAAGCTTATTATTGCATTTATAAGTCCAAAAACTCAAATTCGTGATTGTTTACACTTTCGGTGGGTATTAGTTCACTGATTTTCTAGAATAATGTGGACTATCTCTAATTGGCCTGAAATTCACCAGGTCAATGAAAAACAGGCTTGTGATCGAAACACATTACTTCGTCATGACTGACGTCGGTTATTTTTGCATTTCTAAGCCCAGAAACTCAAATTTGTGATTTTTTTTGTACTTTTGGTGGGTATTAACACACAGATTTGTATGCTTTGTAACAGCGGAGTGAGACTTCTTTAATTCAACACAAATTTCATACTTTTTTCATGCTAGTTTTTTAGTGAGAAAACTTTCTCCTTTGTCTTGTCATGTGTGTAGATCAATCATATAAAGATGATGTTGTAAATAAGTATGACTATATTATTTTTCAGTGGATCAACAATCAAGAAAATGAAAGAAAAATAATACAAATTTTACTAGTACTAAATAGGAAAACACACACACAAATCCTGACAGCAGCATTGAATCCGGAAGCCCCCTGCCCGACACACACACACCCACCCAACCAACCCACAATCTTGCCTTAGAAACTCCTATACCCTAATTCTCTAAGATCAACAATCAAGAAAATGAAAGAAAAATAATACAAATTTTACTAGTGCTAAATAGGAAAAATACACACAGATCCTGACAGCAGCATTGAATTCGGAGGCCCCCTTCCCGACACACACACACCCACCCAACAAATCCACAATCTTGCCTTAGAAACTCCTATATCCTAATTCTCTAACATCTGAAAATTTGACCGTGATTGCACACTAAAAATCCCACGACTTGAAGAAATTTGGGGGATGAGATGAAAGTGAAATGGTGGGGATAGAAAGAGAAAATGAAAGGATATAAACAGAGAGGGAGAAGAGAGAAAACAGTTTTGAGAAAAAAATCTTGTCCAGAAGGGTGAGATTGTTTAGAGGGTTTGATATTTATATTCCCACTAAAATGTCCCACAAATTTCATTGAGAAAAAATTCTTTCGAAATCAGCAAGTTTTTGAATATCAAAAGACTTTTTATTACTTGTTTAAAATTCTGATTAAATATCACTAGATTTGGACACCCTCTTTAAAAATCCTAATAGTCTTGATTAAATACCACAAGACTTGTTTAAATTATTTAAAAGTCTTAATTGAATACCACAAAACTTATTTATCTCAAAAAATCTTTTAAAATCCCAATTGAATACATCCCCTTATTAATTAGGATTCTTGTAGGTAGAAACATGGTTTATATCTAAGTTTTTATTGAGTTCTGACAAGTTAAGTTACTCAAACTATTGAGTCTTAAAGGTTTTTTTAAGGGAGAGTAAGGAAATAAACCAAAAATTACCATGACAGAGTAAAGTACTTAAAGATGGGCAATTTGCACGAATCCCTTATTTCGGGGTGGTCTTTAATTTTTGCCCATTAAATTTAAAATATTTCATTTTTACCCTTCGCCTAATGTCTCGAGATTTTGGGTTCGAACCCCTGCTCAGAAAAAAATTAAAAATAATTTCGTAAGGTAGAGGTGTGTAGCAAAATTATTCCTATTCGGGTAAAATTAGGCCTATTTGGGCAAGTTTTGCCATAAGACAAACTTTTACCCAAAATTAGGCATTAAGGCAAACCTCTGCCCTAAAGGCAAATTTCTGCTCATATAGGCCAAATTAATAGGCCTAATTTTGCTACAAACCTCTTCCTTGAGATTTTTTTTAAAATTTTGCCTGAGCAGGGATGTCACCCCCCAAAACCCACCTTGGACGCAACAGTCATCCGATGATATGAACAACACCGGAAGCACCTTATAAAGTCAATAAACATCTAATCTCTTTTAATAATATTTTAACATTTATTTAATACAAGCCATTTAAGACTAACTGAAATCGTACTAACACTTATAAAATAAAATCAGCAGAAGTCTAATATAGATAATGAGTCATGACGTGGCAACACCCAACAAGTCATATGAGACTTTCAATATCTACCCACAATTTTGACAACTATCTATGGAGCTTCTAAGAAACATAAATAGAGTAACACATCGGGACGCAATCCCGAAACTAAAACAATAAAGCTAGATAGATGGGGCGACCCACGAACAAGGGTGTGGGCTCATCAATAAGTGTGGAAAGCAACAAGTTCTCCTACTCCTTACGCATACCACGAACCTGCTCTTCTTCGCTACCTATCATTCCATAAAAATAATGGTATGTTTGAGTACTGGGTACTCAGTGAGTGTATCCCGGATAATGGTTAATAGCAAAATATATAAGTAATAAGTGTAATTGAGAATAATATTGAGAAACAATTCAAAACAAATGATAACATCCCATGAATATCCCGTATGAGTAAATGATGAAGAAATAATCAATTTAAATCCTTAAGTCGTTCTCGTTACCTTAAGTTCTTTAAAAAACAGTTCGAAATCCCAAAGATAGAGTAAGTCTGCAACCTTAGTACAATCACCAGTAATAGTCAATAAACAGGAATATATCAGTTTTCAATTTATTATACCGTCCATCACGTTAAGTCCTTTCAATCATGAACTCAAGATCATCAACAAGCCAGTCACAAGCAATCAACATATCAACACATGCCAACTTACGGGCGAATAATCATTCGATACACTCGGGGCTATTATCCCACAGAGGCTAATTATCCTCTGGACTAGCACAACAATAGATACATCAGAGCTATTTTTCCACGGAGGTTAATAGTCCTCTGGACTAGCACAACAATAGATACACCGGGCTACACACCTTGGAAGTCAATCGTCCTTTGGACTAACACAACAATACTCAAAAGTGATATGTTAGCATCCATAAAGCTAATCGTCATCTGGACTAGCATAACTTGCCCATACAGGCCCAAACACAAACAAATTTAAGTCATGGCATATTAACTGAATCACAAATCATGGCATGGAAGCCGAATATAAAATCATGACATCGAAGCCGAATCTCAAATCATGGTATGAAAGCTAAATAGTTCATTATGAATTATGTTCATCATCCTATTAGTGGGGCATATCAAGGCATTCATAGGTTTAGAAAGCATTTTCAAGTCATTAAATAAGTTCCAATTTTAACCGAACTCGTTCATGGAGCAAAACACATTAAAGACCCAAGCTTTATAAACCAAGTTTATCCCGTAGTAGGAGAACTCATGTCTACAGATTATCATTTTAGAAGTCAATTTGATCATCCCATAACAGGGGCAAACACGTTTAAATATCAAGTTTTTTGAAAACCAGTTTAAATCATCCCTTATAGGGGCAAAGCATATTCAACGATTAAATCTCTATAATTCAGTTTCAGTAATACTTTTATAGAAAAAAATTACGAATTATGATACACCTAAGGTTCCATGAGGGCTTGTCCCTTAGACACATGAAACCTTCCCAAAGAAACCATTTAAAAAGTTTGGAGAGTATGTTCAAAAAGAGACATACTTTTATTCCCGCTAAAAGCTAGCAAACGTATTCCTCCAAGTTCAAAATCGCTCTACAATAGATTTAGATGAGGGAGATTAAAACTTTATTCACTTCTACGGCTTTTCTCACTAATTCTAAAACTAGGGATTTTTCCCAAGCCTTAAAAACTTCTTCTTGAACCTCATATGAATCACTCCTAGATTCTTATTGTTTCTAATACCTTACATGTGTCTCATCCCTCTCGATAATCTCAGTAAGAATCATAGAACATACCTTTAAGAAGTTTCCCAAAGTCTACTTCAATTTATCTTTCTCCGGTTCTCAAGAATTTATGGATTGAAATGATAATCTAGTGTTAATCCTTGATATTTTGATGAGGTTTAATCATAGGATGGTTAGAAACTCACATTGGGGTTTGAGAGAGGTCTCTAGGGTTTTTATCCTCCAAAATGTCGTCCAAAACGAAGTGGGAAAGGAATATAACGAAGTTAGGCTTTTAAAACGTCGCCCCATCATGCGCGATCACGCAGTTGGAAGGACCAAACGCACAGTGATCGCTCCGTATACTGCCTCGTGTGCGCGATAGCGCACCGAAAGGCCTAATCATGCAGACTGCGTAGTGACCAGTAAAATGGGTATAGCTCCTAACATAGAACCCCGATTTAGCTCCATATTATATGGCGGGAAAACTATTTCAAAGACCTACAACTTTCATATTTTGAGTTTTCTAAAATGCTTAACTCAACTAACTACCCAAAAACTTGGCATAAGTGAGAACTACCTCAGACTTAGACTAATTAAAAAACTTTTACGAACTCCCTTATTTGGTTTCACTTCAAAATGACTATATATCACCCGAATTCATTCCGAATTGATTGACATAACTATAATATGACACGTCAATGCTCATTTAATTCATTCACACATAACCCGGATTTACAAAATGTTACATGATGTTCGAACCCGGAACCCATGGATTTTTAGGCGAAGGACATAAATTAAAGATTCCTAATTTGAGGGGGGGAATTAAAGACCATTGCCTTTTTTCTTAATTTTTAACCCCCCCCCCCCCCCCAAGAGCTCCCCCTTTACTCCCTTGGTGACTTGAACTCGCAATCTTCGGGTTGAAAGTGGAGGGCGCTTACCATCTTGTGTTGTACTGCTTGGATATTGTATTCCTTTACAATATGATATTAGTCAGCCGACAGGAGAGTATAGGGTAATATTTGTTAAAAATATTTGATTGTTTTGTCATAGATTTAGCCATACATTCGTATTCCCTCAAACATACATAAATTTATCTATGTAGAATTGTGTAATTCTCCTTGTTTGGAGTCTTCTCATTAATGCAATATATATAGATGTTTACAATTAAAAATTTAATTGTATGAGAATGCCCAGGAAATAATTCAATTTACCCAAGTCTGTCATGGCAAATTTAGATTTGAGTAATGTAATGATCTCATTTTTCAACACATCAGAGGAGACAGGAGGCAGACAACAATGTCTCCATACTGAAAACGCCGGCCATGAAGGGACATCACGACTTTCCTATCTGGTACCATCCACATAGAGCAAAAGGTATGTAGTGTTATTACCTTGATGAAAAATAAAAAGTGAATTATCACTTTTGCTGCACACGAAACCGATCTGCATAATATAAGTGTCAAATCGCTCATACCAAGCCCAATGGGCCTGTTTCAAGCCATAGAGTGACTTTCGAAGACGACAGACATACTGAGGAGCCGAGGGATGCACAAAGTCAGGTGGTTGATGCATATAGATGGTTTGTTTCAAATCACCATGTAAGAACACATTTTTCACATCTAGTTGATGAATCGACCAATTGTTCCCCATAGCAATGTTCAAAACAGTACGAATGGTGGCTAGTTTAACCGCTGGATTGAAGGTCTCACCACAATCAACTCCTTCTAGTTGCCCCGTGCCATTTTCTACAAGTCTCGTCTTATGGTGTTCAAGCTCACCATTATCCCTAAATTTGTGACGATATAGCCACATACAACGAATCACATTGACCCCTTCTGATTTCAGGACAAGATCCCAAGTGTGCTATGTAGTGAGCGCATCAAATTCCTCACGCATGGCCGCATTTCAATTTGGATCAAGCTTGGCTAATTTTGGATTTTTAGGTAGAGGTGAGAGAGCTTGAGCGGATAGGTTAAGTGGAATTTCGGCTTGAAAATCCCATGTTGGACACGAGATTCCATGCGGTGGGTAGGAACATGGATCGAATGGGTGGCATTTTATGGAATGGGGCCGAGCTGCGTCTGCTCTGGGCTCGGGGAATGGAGGGTAGACGGGGGCAGAGGAGTGGTCGACGGGGGCAGAGGGTGTCGACAGGGGCAGTGGGGTGGTCGATGTGGGCAGAGGCCGAGCGGCAGCGATGACGGGCGGATCGGACGACACACCGGTCGTGGCGTGCATTGTGGTTGGGCTTGGACGAAAGTAGAGGCAGGCGTCAGAGGCATGGGTTGGGTCGGACTACTAGCTCCATGTAGTGCATTTTTGGACGGAAGCAAAGGGAAATACGTTCTCCTCAAACGTGACATGACGAGAGACAAAGACTTTATTTGTGGACAAATCATAGTATAAGTACCCCCTATGATTCGAAGGGAAACCTAAAAAAATGCACAGAGTATTCCTAGGTGCTAATTTGTGAGGTGTCGTGGAGGCGAGATTAGGGTAGCATAGACACCCAAAAATCGAAGGTGATCATAAGAAGGAATCCGACGGAATAAAATTTCGGTGGGGGTTTTATTTTGAATTATTTGGGTAGGTAATATATTCAGGAGATAATCGACCATGTGAAATGCATAGACCCAAAGATGGGGGGGAATAGATGGATGAAAGAGTATGGTACGAATCATATTGTTAATGGTGCAGAGGATTCTTTCGGATTTACCATTTTGAGGTGAGGTATGGGGGCACGAGAATCGAAACACCATGTCATTGGTTGTACAAAACTTATGAAAGGAGGAATTATTAAAAAAAACGATCGTTATCACATTGAAATGTTTTAATGGTATTTTCAAATTGGGTCTTAACATAAACGTGAAATTCTAGGAAAATTGGGTAAATTTAGGACTTATATTTTAGAGGATAAACCCAAAGAAAATGAGAGAAATCATTCAAAAGTACCAAATAATATGTGTGACACAGTTTGCTAGTAATGAGAGATATCCATAAATCTGCATGAATGATATCAAAAGGAGAAAAAGTTACACTCAATGATGACTTAAAAGGAAGTCTAACATGTTTCTCTAAAGGACAAGAGTAGCCGTCGTGGGTAAATTTCCCTTTATTACACTGAATTAAATTTTGACTTCTAAGAAAATTAAAAATTGATGCTCCCGTGTGCCAAGTTGATAAAGAGATTGCAGCTAGAGAGGTTTGTGGATTGACACTTGCAGCAGAATTAGATGAGAAATGATATAGATCCCCCACACTATTGCATCTCGTAAGAGTTGTCCCCGTACGTAGGTCATTCACAGAAAAACCAAAAGGGTCAAACTCAATAGATACGGAATTGTTACTAGTAAATTTTCTTACATAAATTAAGTTTTTAATGATGTTAGGCGCATATAGGACATTTTTAAGGTAAATGGATGGTAAGGTGGTGTTGTTTGAGTGATATCATAGCCTTGAATTGGAATGTGATTGCATTTCCGACCAAAATAAATTGAGAATTGTTCAAATTAAATAGTTAGGCTACTATAGATCATAGTGTTGTAGGCCCGACTCAGTTCGGTAGGAGTCATATGGCCATACGGGTGATGTTGTTGTTGTTGGGCCGGACAGAGGTAGGCATGATGATGTTGGCCCGTGTAGCGTGGGCCTAGAGGAGGGCCCAAGATGCTCGGTTGCGGACGCTGACCGGTATATTGGGTCGAGGCTGTTGGGTACGGGCATGGGGGAGAGGCCCAGTTCCCTGGGTTGTTGGATACGCTCATGGGCCGCGACATTGGGTTGGCCCACTGAAAGGGGTATTGAGCCGGTTGTGTCTGTCCACCGGAATTGGTCTTTCATCCATGCCATTTTCCTTTACCTCTACCTCAACCTCGATTGCCGCCACCACCATCACGCCGCGGTCCGTGTGTCATACGGTCCGACGGCGCAGTGCGGTGGTTGCAGATGCGTCAGTTGTCAATGCTTGTTGATTATGCTCATCTTGTTTGGCTCGTCTAGTCTCATTCAATAGCAATTGTGATCAGGCATTGTTGAACCTAGGGAGGGGATCATCTTGTTTGATCATCACCTCAAGTGATCGTACTCACCCTTCGGCAAACCATTAATTAGTTGCAACACCATCTTTGTTTCTGAAATCGGAGTACCAACATTAGATAATTGATCTGCAACTAATTTTAATTGTTTACAATAGTCGAACATATTAGCAAAGTTCTTAAGACAGGTGTTATTAAATTGTTCCTCCAGATACACGGCACGTGTATGTTTGTTGTCTTGAAAGATTTCCTCTAGCCTTGTCCATAATTCGTGAGCTGAAGCACCTGTCTTCATAATAGTATGAAGTCCTTGGATATAATGTCATATATCCAATGTTTGACGATTGCATCAAGCCTTTTCCACGTCGGGTTGTCGACGTCAGGTGGACAGGGTGTGGTGACATCGATGTGATCAAGAACGTTGTAAGCACAAGCATGTATTTGAAATAATTCAACCCACAATGAGTACTGTCCATCCTCTTGATCAAAAACCAAAGGGATAATGTTTTTTATATTCATCACTGCAAAGGCCGGATGAAAGGTGTTGGGAAAAGAGGGAGGATGATGACGTTGTGGGTGGAGGAGGAAGATTGGGTAGAAGCCATGAATGGCTGCCGACGACGCAAAAGAGAAAGGGGGCCGCCAATTTTTAGGGTTAGGGAGTGATTGGGATTTGACTTCTAATACCATATAGAATTATGTAATTCTCCTTGTTTGGAGTCTTCTCATTAATGCAATATATATATATATATGTGTGTGTGTGTGTGTTTACAATTACAACCCTAATTGTATGAGAATATCTAGTTTACATAATGACATCAAATAATAATTACAGAATATATGGAGAATATAAACATATTCTCTATCAGTCTCTATTAGGAGAACCTTATATTTAAGACTCAAGATAAAACGATATAGGTAGAATTTCATCGACGTAAACCAAATGCACCTTATAAAGACTTGGAGGAAATGAAACAAGAAGCACGATGAAATGTGACCTATTATTGGAATTTACAACTTCAAACCTTTCAAACGAGTCACGAAAGGAATATGATGCAACTTTACAAGTGATGGCTTTACACTGAGAGAATTTGATTTCCTTGTCTACTTGCAACATGATCAGCACAAGAGGAGAAATTGGTACGAGTGTTCAAGAACTTCAAGATTGAAACTTGGTATTACTTGGTTGTTTGCTGTAGAGTGATCCTGCTGCAGCTGGAACTTCAGATTGTGAAGAGACGGTTGCAGAAAGTGGCTGGAAATTTGTGTTTCCAACAAACCAGTAGAGCACCCATTTCAAATTGCAGAGTGTGTACTTGAGAGCTTTGGTCCAGTTTTCCTGCTTATTGAAGCTCTGGGTTATGGAGTAACTTTCAACTTTGTCATTATCAATCCTGCAAGAAAACCCTAGATAGTTAGGCAATAGTTATAGTAACTAATACATCAAACGAGAACTTTGTTGGAGAATGACATTTCTATATCTACAGCCGAGGCAAGTAAACCATGTTCTCAATTGCGGCCTCCAATATGTACATCCTAATAAATTCCATATGGAAAGCTCAACAGTCTCTTCAAAGCAGTAGTTCGAAAATCAAGACAAATTATTGGAGTACAAAATAATAGTGAACTCTTAAGAGTACTTTGCAAATGGGCCTAGCTGCATAAGATTGTGGCTCTAAGCCTAAAAAGCATCAAGTTTAGCTCCCTTCCATGTTGCTATTTGTCCAACTCTCACTTATTAAGTCCCACTGGTTCCACGCAGCTGTCTAGGACATATTATAGACTCTTACATCAATGACCACGCCAAGTCACCACCCCTCTCCATTACCAACCCAAAACTGATCTAAACTGATAGTCATTTGCTCCAACTTCAAGTTCCTCCTTTAGGGATAATAAGATGGACATATGCAAGCAACCTTATCATAAAAACAAAATCTATCTGACAAAGAAAATACAAATCCGAGATTCACTATAGAACATTTTGCTAAAACACTGAAGCTTCTAAGTATTGCAGAATTACGCTTCTTGAATATGTGGAGGCTTACTTGTAAGGAAGCTTAAAACATTTCTCAGGACGAATATTGTTTTCCCTATCTTTTGAATTTGCAAACTCGGAAAACTCCTTTAGGCAGGTCAAGAACAATGTCATTGCTTTGTCATACCGTGTGCTCCAGAAGAGATTTACCGGGCCAAATCTTCAAAAGAGTAAGAGGGGGTCATATTAGCTAAAATACTAAAAGGTGAAATTTGCAACTGGACAAATACAAACAATGTCTGTTACTGTCGAGGTATTTAAAATAACTGGAAAGGACGATGCAACATAACCGGCTTCCAGGAAGTGATTTCAGAGTTCGTACATCTCATTCACTATTAGCAAGTAGAAAGCTCAATGCATTACAATGAAAACACGTCAATAGCAAACAGACTACCCATCCTACATTTACTATGATTATTATTGCATCATTCACCCACCTGAAATCAACTTATATGTATCAAATTGACAGAATGGTAACTAATATTTTTGGACAGAAATCTTTAAGAAAAAGAAAGGGAGAAACTTACAGTTCATAAGTAGTATTATTGGTGTCCATGATCCGAGGATAACTTCCCATAGGAAGAATTTTTATCCGATATCTGGAAACAGAAAATCAAGGATTCACAATGGACAGAGAACAGCAAGAACACTACACTTTATGGTAGAAATGCAATATATTCTAGCGTCTACCTTTGACCTTGATTTAAACTCCAGAATTTTTTGCAATATCATACTATTCCACTTCCACCCACATCTATGTTGGAAAATCGGGGGAGGAGAGGACTCTCAAATTACTCAAATTCTCTCTTGAAGACAAGTGAAGTAACAATTCTTCTTTGTTTCATTCAACTTGACTTCCTCAATCAATCATTCTTTTTAAAGAAAAGTAGGGAAAACATTCTTCCACCATCTTAACTTAAATAAAATGACTATACTAGCTAGGTATTTATAGGACTATCCTAGCATGTACCTAGTCTAGTTCATGTATCATCATTTCATTGTATTCATTTTCCTTTTTCTCAAATACATGTATTCAAACACACATGTATCCTACATTAATATCCTAAATACATGAACTAAAAGATTCATGTATCACACAAATCAAAAAGTCTTCTTCCAAGGGAATGTTGACATTTCAACACTCCCCCTTGAACCTTGTGATTGGAATTCACAAAATATTCTTTAACTTCTCAAATCCGGATTTCAACATCTTCCTCCTGAAGCGCCAGTAGCAAAGTTGTCTCCTCTTCTTCTTCGACGAGTTTAAGTAGATCACAACCTTGACTTGCAAAGCTAATTCAAGACCATATTCATTATGTGACCTCATCTCAAAAGATCCCCATCTTCTCAGTTGTCATTTATTAGTTTCATCATAGCTTTCCTCTTCACCACTGCTCCCCCCTTTGGAGATTTCTCAGTAGCATGAACAGTTCTTTTCATCATTTTCTCAATTATCATATTTATTGTAAAAATCTCTTTAGATTCTACAACAATAGATAGTAAGGAATCAATTCATCAAATTTCATCAAAGCTAGAGTTGCCAAATTCGACAACATGCTTTCTCATGTTTATAATCATAAACATTTTCATCTTCATCTTTTCTCGGGTTTTATGAAAGAAACCTTCTCAATCATCTCTTCATCAATCCCTTGATAGATGAGAGTATGGATTTCTTATTCATTTTTCTCATGGTAGCAATATCATCTACTACCTCTCTACTCGAGATTCTTCATTGTGCATCTACTTCATGACAACTGCTTCATCAAGGTTCAAATCCTTGTTGGGCTCCTTTCCCTAAAAAAATCCTTCAAAAGTTGTTTAACTTTTGAAATCGTGGTAGTTTCACCTACCAAAATAATTACTTCAAGTCGATGCTTCTCTAGCACAACATTTGCATAGCTATCGTAGTTAATCTCATTCATGTTCATTTCATATTCATCTCAATTTGAAAATTCATTTTTTTAGAATCTTTCGAAAATTCATTTTCTCCACATGTCTCTCAAGACAAGTAGCTCTGATACCAAATGTTAGAAAATCGAAGGAGGAGAGGACTCTCAAATTACTCAAATTCTCTCTTGAAGTGAGGTAACGATGCTTCTTTGTTCCATTCAACTTAACTTCCTCAATCAATCATTCTTTTTTAAGATAAGTGGGGAATGTATTCTTCCACCAACTTAACGTATTCAATCACTCATTCTCTTTGAAGAAAAGTGGGTAAACATTCTTCCACCAACTTAACTTAAATAAAATTACTATACTAGCTAGGTATTTATAGGACTATTCTAGCATGTATCTAGTCTAGTACATGTATCATATTTTAATTTTATTCATTCCCCTTTTTCTCAAATACATGTATTCAACCACACATGTATCTTACATTAATATCCTTGTTTTCTGGTGAAAATAATTCTAACAAAAAATATAGTTAGAGATTTGTATTCAAGCATTTAAAGACAAGTAGGTTGTATCCGATCTGGAGACCCTCTTGAACGAGTCCGAAATTTCTAATTAGGCTATGAGTATGCGAGATAAAAGAGTAAATAGATAAGAGAATAAGCAAGTAGAATAAATAAGTGAACTAGATCTACGATGATTAATGAACAATGAACAACGAAAGAATAAGAGCCAAGACCGGTGTATTTGCTTGAGTGAGATCTTTTTGTTACAAGGGTAGGCTAAAAGAGAATACAATGTGTTATTTCTTCTTTTCTAAGTCTTGCATATATAAGACAAAGCTAGATTATTATGCCCTTCTAAAATGAAGACGAGCACACTGACGTCACTGTACCAACGCGCGCCGCGCCGCGACGCTTTGATCTAGGCGGGCTGACGTGATGGGAGTTGTTGGGAGTGGAAGACAGTCGCGCTAAGTCTTCGGAAGTATCATGCTTCTTGAACACATCAACATTTTCGGAGGTGTTTCTATCCAATACAGATAGTCCCCCACTTTCTGAACACTTCATTGTATGAGTCCGGGAAGTGGAAGAGTGTGCGCGACCTTTTCGAAACATTAGCGGGAACCCAAAATGTCATATCTTTCCACTGCAAGACGCTTCGTCAGTCGATCATTAAATGTACTCAACCACTCAATCAACGACGTACTTTCAGAGACACGGATTGACGCCCACTAACAAGGCACGCCTCTTTGCGATCCAAGAGTAATGATTACTCTCTCGGATATATAAACTAGCAACCCCGATCACTTTTCCTCACTTTCATCTCTATCTTTCTTTTTCTAGCAATTTTAGTTCCCCCATTTTTCAATCTCTAACCTTAACATGTCTACTTCTTCTTCGTCTTCTTCCGGCACTTCTGACGGTCTTACCCTCGCCAGAATGAGGGCAGAACTTGGCGTCGTCCATCACCGGCCATCGTCCTCCGGTATTATCCAGGACATCGATCTAGGCTCTTCGACCTCTGAAATCATCCCCTTTATCTTCGACTTTGAGAGGGACTTCAATATAAACCTCTGCTATGAGTTTGTGAAGGACATGACGTCGATGATTCTATTATTCCTCAAGTCCGCATTGACTGCAGATAGGGTTGGATGTAGATGTTTTTCCTCCTCCATTCAATGCTAGCATCTTAGCACATCCCAGGGATGTCGCTTGTTTACACCTATCCTTTTACCATCGGATTTGGCCTCCCAATCCACCAGGTGATTGAGGCCTTTTGTCGTCGATACGACGCCTGTCCGGGGCAGTTGGCCCCGCAGACGTGGAAAATAGTTCGCTACTTGAAGCATTTGGCGGATCTTGCCCATCTTCCATTCACTTTGGATCATCTGATCCATCGCTACCCCTCCGGGTGCTTCGCGGGGAATAATCAATTTAGCTTTTCAGGGCTCTAGAGCCCTTATTACAAATGCAGAAGACGATCACGATCGGGGATGGTGTGATCGGTTTGTGATGATTCCTACCCACTGCCTTCAGGGAACTAACCGGAACATTGGAACAACACTTGTAAGCAACTTTCTTCCCCTTCCTCTATATTTCTTCTGATTCTTTCCTGACTGTCTTATCCTTTGTTCTTGCAGTGGCCCCTGTGGTCCCCAAGCCCCTGCCTTACATCTTTGGTTGGGTGATGAGTCTGCTTTATGCCTCCTAGGGCACTGAGCGGACTTGGAGAGCCCTTTTTGCTGATGAGTGGAAAGGCAAAAGCCATGGTGAGTCTTCTTTCACTGCATTAATACTGATTACACATTGATGCACTGTCCTAACTTCTTTCAGTGCTCCTTTCTTCGAAGGTCTCCCCACCAGAGGGGGTTCAACCAGAAAAGTGCCTACCCAAGATGAGGCTTGGGCTCGCATTGTTAAGGCCGTCGCGGAGGCCCGGGAGAACAAGAAGCGAAGGCTTCCGAATGATGTTGGGGCATCTACCTCTCGGATCGATTCGCGTGTGAGGACACGCCGCCGATTCAATGAGTATTGGATAGGGGAGATGCAAAAGGTCGTCCACGTGGAGGATGATGGAAAAGAGGCCGCAGCACCCGCAGACGCGAGGGTCCCCTCAACCGAAGCCGTAAGGGAACCGAGAGTCAGCGAAGTGTACAACCTGGGAGCATGTGAATGGAGATGTGGGTGCGGGCCCTTCGGTTCCTCCCCACATACTGTTGGTTCTGACCTTGGAATCTTCATTGGCCCATGTTGCGAACATCTTTCTTCAGGTAATTCGGGTCATTTTTACGACACCCTTTACTCCCGATGCGAGTGTACAGGCTAAATTTATTCCATCTAACTTTTTCTCACAGGCACGCTGTCGTTTCCTCTACCATTGAGTTTTTCAAGAACACGCCTTCATCCTCCCAGAGTGTAGTGTTTGGCGGAGGAGAACCGAAATCTTCAGGAAAAGATTGCCCAACTTCGGGCAGAGCACAGAGATCTTCTGGAACGGAGGACCACCCTAGAGAGTAGGTGGGAGAAGGCCAAGAAAGCGCTGGCAGCTATGGAGGAGACCTTCCGGATTATGACTTAGGCTCGGCAGTTAATGGGGGAGAGGTTGGTCTGGGCTGAGCTTGATCGTGACACTGCTCGGGCGAGGAGGCAAGCGCTTAAGGCTTCTCGCGCCCGACTGCGAGCTCGAAACCCGCGGTTGATGCTTCGTCGAGAGGCTGACCAGTAGAGGGCTTCCTTGCTCCAGGACAATGTTGTCCTCCAAACCCGATTCAAGGTTCTGCAAGGGGTGAAGATTTGAGCGATTGACGTCTCCTTGGCCCTTGTTGACATAGAGGTGGATTTGGGGCCGATTTGGATGACTTATGTGAAGAAACACCCCTCATCTGATGCTTAAGCCGGGTCTTCTGATGGTGAGGGTGTCCCCAGCTTAGCTTTGCATGTCTTGAGTGTCTGATCATGGTCCAGGGATTTGTTCCTACGGCGATGATCAGCAGCAAGGTGCCAGTTTTTTCAGCTCATGTGAATTCATCGAGGCCTATGTGCGCTTTTTAATGACAGTGTTTTTTGAGGTGGGCATGCATGCCCTGTGATGAATGTTTTGCTTTTGTAGTTGTGTTGGCATGTGCGGCATTTGATGGATGTTTTCGGACCCTTGCGCCCTTTGTTGTTTTTTTTAAAATTGAGCCATCATGCTCTGGTTTGTTGGATCTTTGGGGCTTGTATGCCCTTCTAAATGTTCTTTTGTGGGCGTTAAACGCTCTTCTTATATAAAAAACAATTGCTTGCTTGCCTTTCATTTTGCTTTTCTTTACATTTTGGCATGCGCTTTGTTTTTTGCAACAATTGTGATCACACAATGACCTGTTGGCTTTTTAATTTGCACTTAACCTTCGAGGCATGACCGCTACACCCGTCTTCCGGAATGATGCTAATATTCGAGCGTTTGTTGTTTAAGCCAAGGTATTGACAACCGGTGCACACCTATGTAATTTTTGTGTTTTGTGTTTGAGGGCGTCTTGCCTTGACCCAATTCGGGAGTGTCACATCCGGGAACACTAGCGCGAAATTGGAATTTATGACATCCAATTTCGAAATGAAGGAAGATACTCCATTTTCGGTGCTGATGGGAAGACGTCTCAACCCCATGTAAAGGCACAAAGGTTCAAAAAGAACCTATACGCGCAGAGGCTCTTATGACATGTGTTGTTTGAAGCAGTTTTACGGAACCGTATGGCTTACGAATTTGGTTTTGCCCCGAAAGTTTTTTCATTGCGCAACTTAGTCCAAAAGTCAGCTAAGGCTTCTTTATATCATTCTTTCAAGGTTATAAGGGACTACTCATCCTGTAAGTACACGATCCCCTTTCGGGATGTTTACAAGATATAAAAGAAAGCAACCGAGCAAGTTCAGTGACAGCCAACAATCCCAATTTAAGTTGGTCTGTATTTGAAGAGACCTCCATTCTGATAAGTCGTTCTACCTTCTCCCCCCGAAACTCGAGTGCGAGGTCCCGAGAAGTTGAGTTTCGAGATGCGACACGCTAAACTCAAAATTCTTTTGAATTGTTGCCTCGTTAAAAACCTTACCAGGAAAATCCGACTGGGACAACCTCAGCCAAGGAAAAGAGTACAACACATGTTTGTCCCTCTAGGGAGGCTTCCAGTTTTGTGAGCAATCCCTATCAAAGAAAGGGAATAATTAACCAAAATTGAGTGTTTTTTGCAAAGACAACATAACTGCCTCTTTTCAGAGGTAGCATCTCTTCAGGTGGCTGACATTCCAGCTGTTCGTTAGTTCCTTTCCGGATTCGTCTTTGATCCGGTACGAACCTTTCCCGCGATTTCTGTGATTTGGTACGGTCCTTCCAAATTTGCTTGCAGCTTATCCGCATTTGAGTCTCTTGTTACGAGAGTGATCTTTCGGAGAATATAGTCCCCGACTTTGAAATGCCTCAGATTTGTCTTCCTATTAAAATACCTTTCTACTTTTTGCTTCTGCGCGACAACGCACAAAAGCCAATTCACAGCGTTCCTCCTGTAACTCCAGCTCTATCGCCATGGCTTCTTTGTTAGACTCGATGGTTTGGGTGTAACGGAAGCTAAGTCCTCCTACTTTTACAGGTATGAGGGTTTCGACTCCGTACACTAGGGAGAATGGGGTTTCCCCGATGCTCGTCTTAGTCGTAGTTCTATAGGCCCACAACACCCCTGACAATTTTTCCGGCCACTTTCCTTTTGATCTCTCCAACCTCTTCTTGATTCTCTGGATGATAATTTTGTTGGTTGACTCTGCTTTCCCATTTGCGCACGGATGATACGGTGAGGTGACCCTTTTGATGCTCAACCCCTTCAAGAACTCAGTAACCTTTCCCACGAACGGCTGGCCATTATTACAAGTGATCTCTGGTATTCCAAACCGTCAAACGATGTGATCCCAGATGAAGTCTATGACCGCCTCTCGTGAACCTTTTTATACGCTTTGGCTTCCACCCACTTCCAGAAATAATATGTTAAGATCAGTAGGAATCTCACCTCATCCACAACTCCCGGCAAAGGGCCCACAATGTCCATTCCCCATTTCATGAATAGCCAGTCCGGGTATTTTACTCTCGAACCACTCCTAACTAGACGAGTTGGGCCACTTCTTCCTTGACGAATCGACTTCGCTCTGCCGACATCGGACGTCTTTGCTTAGTAGGTTGGCAATTTGAATCGATGTTTAGCTTATGAAGGGCCAGTTTTGGGGGTACCCCCGAGATATCTAACTTCGATCAAGCGAAGCTACTAATATTATTTCTCAAAAATATAACTAAATTTTCCCAGAACATGGGGTTTAGCCCGGAGCCTAGGTATACCTATTCCTTGTGGCTATTTGATCGTCAAGGGGTAAGCTCAAGAACTTCTGATGTGGATCTTCCCGTATCAAACTCCTCCAGGGCCACAAATCCATGAGGTATTCGATCTTCCGGATCCTCCAGGCAGTGACCCCTTACCAGTTCCTGTTCTTGCTCGACTTCGGAGGGTCCCTGGAATTGGACATCTGTGATTGCTAGCTACCATTCCCGACCAACTCATATTTCCTGTCAACCAAGATGATTTCTGCTGGATTGGTTTCAACATCTCCCAGTACGACAGCTACTCCCGAAGGTGTCGGGAACTTCATTACTTGATGGAGGGTAGATGGGACGGTCTTCATGACGTGTAGCCACGACCTCCTAATTACCAGATTATAAGGCATTCCCCTTCGAGGACGTCAAACAAGGTTTTCATTGGAACTCCCTTCATATGTGTGACCAACTCAATCTGCCACTGGGTTGTTTCGCTAGACAAGTTAAAATCAGTCAAAACTTTCATTACCTGAGCCATTTACCCGATCAACTACATCTCCTTGAGTACGCGTAGTTGCACAACATTCACAACGATGCCTGGGTCAACAAGTGCACGCTTAATGTTAAACTGAAATATTTGGATAGAAATTACTAAAGTATCGGCGTACGGGTTCTCGATACTTTCTCTTTCCTCGTTGCTGAAGACAATGAGGTCTTCGGGATCATCCCTCATCTTTTTTTTTTGGATAGGGGCAGTCTTTCGAGTTGTTGCGTCTGAGACACTGGTCATACCATCTTTCCTTCAACGATCATGTTGATCACTCCCTACTGAGCTAGGCGTTCCCGTGAAGCCCCAGTCCTTTTTTTCCTGGCGTACTTAGACCGGCTGCTAAAGAACTCCTTCAGATGCCCCTTCTCAGCAGGACTGCTACCTCATACCTCAAGTGTTTACATTCCTTCGTAGAATGGCTCGGGATCCCGTGGAACTCACACCCGAGCTCTATGTTCGCACCCTGTTTATTTGGGTTGGACCGGACTGCCACCAAGAACCAGACTTCTTTCATATTCTTCATTGTCATGACCAGGTCAATGGCCTCTACATTAAAGTTGTAAGACGCCATGCTCGGTGGTCCTGAGTCATTCGCAGACTTCGTCCGCGGCATTTCCCTTTCTTTTCTAGGGTGACCCTGATCGTACCTTAGTTTGTTCGATCGGCCTTCATGTTTGGGTGGTGGTCAGGTTGAATAAGGTTCATACCAACCCCTCGGTCCCTTTGCCTGTATGGGAGAACGTTTCAAGATCTCCCGTGTTATACTCCCCCAATTTTTCCGTGTAGGCCTTATAATCGGCCGCTATCCTCATTTTAGCGATATATATGTTGTTTACTTCATTCCAGGATTTGACCGGGAATTCCGTCAAACTTTCTTTCAATTTCCTTGACGCTTTCGAACTGTGAACGTTCAGACCGTCAATAAATGTTGCGGCAGCCCAAACCTCTCAGGGATTACTGGTAGCAGCATTCTCTTCCGTTGGAAACGTTCCACAAAACTGCGAAGCAACTCGTCCTTCCTCTCCTTTACGATGAATATATCCTTCTTGTGGGTTTCAACCCTTCGAGCCCAGTATGGGCTTTCACGAATGCATCTGCAAGAGATGCAAAGGAATTAATAGAGTTTTCAAGTAAGAGAGTATATCAAGAAAGCGCTCCTTTTGCGAGTGTTTGGCTGAATTTTCGGCATGACAGATTCAATCTGGTGTTGTTGCAAGTCATGCCCGGTGACTGCGGCCTGAAAGGTTACGATGTGCTCGTCCGGGTATGTGGTGCCGTCATACTTAGGTATGTCAGGCATTCTGAACTTTTTCAGGATGGGCTCCGAAGCCGGTGTCTCCCTGTATGGTATCTTCCCATATTTCCTCGCCCCTACACCTTTCAACTCAAGCGTATCCGCTGGTATCTAGCTCATCCGTTCATGGAGTTCATTTTCGAGCGCAGCAAGTCTCGCCAAATTTGCCTCGGGCGCTATAGGCTCCTCTCTCTATGTTTGTCGCTGATGCACCAAATGCTCCAGTAGCTTATGCATCATCTACTGGATGACTATCCGACGCTGCCCCAAATAAAGAGTTCAAAAACTTTTCCATGTGCTCCATTATGGCTCTGTTTGCGGCCAAGACTGTAACTAAGGCTACTTTCGAAGGGGTGCCTTTTTCTTTGAAGATCCCTTCCACTTTGGAATGCAGGTTTCTTTTTCTTTTCTCGAGGTATTGCTCCTTTGGTCGTGCTTCATGGCTGCAAACGTCCTTTTCATCCAAGGGTTTGCTTTATGGGGGGCTATCATTTCCTTCGACGTTGTTCGCCGTGTTTCTGAATAGTCCGACTTCGTTCGCAGTATTTCCGAATGGTACACCAAGTTTTGATGTTCGACGGGTATCTACTTTTCTTCGGGTTCCTGCAATCCGTGAGTCATGTTATGTTGTCCTGACATGTTTCTTTTTTAGTGCAGTGTTTCCGCTTTAGGTTTTTCAAGAAAATCATCTACAGTTCGAGACAACACCACAATTATCTATCCCCACAAACGGCGCCAAACTATTTTTTGGTGAAAATAATTCTAATAAAAAATACAGTTAGAGATTTGTATTCAATGATTTAAAGAAAAGTAGGTTGTATCCGATCCGGAAATCCTCTTGAACGAGTCCGGAATTTCTAATTAGGCTATGAGTATGCGAGATAAAAAAGTAAACATATAAGAGAATAAGCACGTAGAATAAATAAGTGAACTAGATCTAAGATGATTAATGAACAATGAACAACGAAAGAACAAGAGCTAAGACTGGTGTATTTGCTTGAGTGAGATCTTTTTGTTACATGTGTAGGCTTAGAGAGAATACAATGTGTTCTTTCTTCTCTTCTAAGTCTTGCATAAATAAGACAACTAGATTATTATGCCTTTCTAAAATGACGACGTGATGACGTCACCGTACCCACGCGTGTCGCGGCGCTGTGATCTAGGCGGACTGACGTGATGGAGTTGTTGGGAGCGGAAGACAGTTACGCTAAGACTTCGGAACCATCAGGCTTCTTGAACACACCAACATTTCCTAAGGCGTTTCTACCCAATACAATCCTAAATACATGAACTAAGAGATTTATTTATCACACAAATCAAAAAGTATTTCTTCTTCCCAGGCAAGGTTTACATTTCAACAATCTACTCGTTGCAGCCACATGTTCTTCAACATCCAAAAGAATCCTTGCCATCCATGTGATAAGTTGATCTTATATCAACTATTTGAAGGTTCTACTTAAAAAATTTGCTAAGTCCCCAAATATGTTCAAGGCCTTATTTGATTGATGATCTTGTGCAAGAAAACAAACAATTTGAACGGTAGGAATGGAGCTGAAGATGTAAGAAGATCTTTGAAGTATGAACACACACCACACAACATGAGGACTAGTGTGAAAATGGAGTTAAAGAAAAACGATCCTCGTGAAACACGTGAGGGAATGAAGGCTTGAATAACAAAAGTTAGATTGGATTAAAAATACATTTGGTGTATTTTTAAAATTCAACAAGAAGACCATATACTAATTTGAGTGGTAAGGTCAAAGATCCAACAAGAACTTTATGCACCTCGGATCGAACCTAATCTAGATATATCCCAATAGGACATTCGAAGTTAACTGATGTTTAAGGTAGTAAATTTTAACCTGAATAAGGACAATGAGTTATAGAGAGTTCACTGATTCGTGAAAGTTGGTTGAATAAGATTAATGCACCTCGAACTAAAGTAACTAAAACCCTACCTGAAAGGTATATTCTAGGTTTGGAGTATTTGAAATAGGCAATTACCTTGAGAGGAAAATTGTGTAAATGAACTTATTTAGCTCATGTCTTCCTATTGTTTGACAAGTTTGTGATAAAATTGAATCCTAATAGTCAAAACTCTTTGTCTTGAGCCGAGGGTCTCCCGGAAACAGTCGCTCTACCTACCAAGGTGGAGGTGAGGTCTGTGTACATTCTACCCTCCCCAGACCTCACGTTGTGGGATTTTCACTGGGTATGTTGTTGTTGTTGTAATAGTCAAAACTCATTGAAAGTCTCTCAAAATCTTGCTCTTGTTAGTATAAGGGTCATCTCACAGTAACTTCCGTTTTTACATCTGAATGAACAAGCAAATGGAATCTCGACATTCTGACTTTTCAAATGACAAGGATTAAACTAACTTCTTTGTCAGTTTATCCTAGTCTTAGAGGGATCAAAAACCCGTTTCACCTCTACATATTTTGAACCTTTAGTTCACTTGTGTCATATAGGCCACATCAATATTCTGCTCGAATCCTCCAAAATGTCGTCGCACGCGTGTCAAATCATCCAAAAATGCATTACTTTTGGAGGATCCGACACACAACCGACGACATTTTAAAGGCCAAGCAACAGTGTCGCGTTCACCTTCCAATAGCAAATCTATGCCACTGAAGTTAAAACCTTAAACCTATACAAGTTAAGACTCATATATCCTAAGTACCAACAGTTCCATTTTTTATAACATTGGTATCTGGGCCAGCTTGCGCGCATACGCTCCAGTAGTTGGCTGAGAGTTGCATGCTAATAAACAAACTAGGCAATATAAGATAGTTCTTGCCTCGATAGATCAAGAATTCACAGAATAGGATTATACTCAAAACAAGAAAATAGATACTGTATATGCTTCAATAAGGATACTGAAACTTCGGTCGGAAATGTTGAGCCATTGTATGGAGAAGAAGGCACGCTTGGCCCCATGCTGCATTTATCTCGTCCCACTCAACCTAAGCATTTATCACAAATATTGTATATTATAGATAACATACAAATGAAAAAAAAAATACGATGAGACAAAAAAAACTAGACAAGAAAGTTCAACATACAGTGTAATAATGCTAAATAATGAGCTCTTTCTGCCGTTTGAAGTGTAGCACAAAATATCAGTTCTAAATGCAAAAAGA